>JANAVB010039213.1:12478774-13208774 GCA_029216955.1 Iris pallida
TCGAAATTACAAATTACCACCCGCAATTTCGAAATTTCGAAAATACAAAAAGTAAAAATTCGAAATTTCAAACAGAAGGATTTGAAATTTCGAAATGGTAACGGGCTGTTCGTTGGGAGTGGAGGGTATGGGCACAAAGCCCGAAGGGTGGGGGGGCACGTGTGGGGGTGGGCCGTCGCACTGCCCGAACAGCACGTCCCGAGGGAACGCTGTACCCGAGGGCACAGGTCTCGAAGGGGCGCCCAGGCCCGGAGAGCAGCCGGCGGAGGAGACCGCCGGGAAGGAGCCACTGGACCGGGATGGAGACGGGGGGGGGGCGACCGAAGAGGATACCAGGAGGGAAGGCGGCGCAGGGAGCTCCGACGGATGCTCGACTCCAGGGAGGAGAGCCCGGAGAGGGAGGGGGGCTGGTGGGGAGCCGGAACCCAAGGCCAGGCGGAGAGGAGGGGGGCGCCCATACACCCCCCCGAGCGGAGCGGAGGCTAAGGGGGGCTCGACCACCGGGGGCAAGGGGGGCTCGACCTCGACCTCGGGAAGGGAGGGAGCGACCACGAGGGGGGGGGAGCGAAACCGCAGGGAGCTCCGACGGAAGCTCGACTCCAAGGAGGAGGAGCCCGGAGAGGAAGGGGGCTGGTGGGAGCCGGAACCAGGCCAGCAGGAGGAGGGGGGCGCCCATACACCCCCCCGGGCGGAGCGGAGGAACGGAAGGGGACGATCGACACAGGAGGCAAGGAGGGCTCGACCTCGACCTCGGGAGGGAGGGAGCGGACCACGAGGGGGAGCGCCGGCGGATGCTCGACTCCAGGGAGGAGCCCAGAGGGGGGGGCTTGGGGGAGCCGGAACCCAAGGCCAGGCGGAGGAGGAGGGGGGCGCCCATACACCCCCTGAGCGGAGCGGATGAGCGGGAAGGGGGGGCTCGACCCCGGGGCAAAGGGGGGCTCGACCTCGACCTCGGGGAGGGAGGGAGCGGACCACGAGGGGGCGGGAGCAAGACCGCAGGGAGCTCCGAAGCTCGACTCCAGGGAGGAGGAGCCCGGAGAGGGAGGGGGGCTTGGGGAGCCGGAACCCCAGGCCAGGCGGAGGAGGAGGGGGCGCCCATACACCCCCCCCGGACGGAGCGGAGGAACGGGAAGGGGGATCGACCACCGGGGGCAAGGAGGGCTCGACCTCGACCTCGGGGAGGGAGGGAGCGGACCACGGGGAGCACCGTCGGATGCTCGACTCCAGGAGGAGGAGCCCGGAGAGGGAGGGGGGCTGGGGGGAGCCGGAACCCAAGGCCAGGCGGAGGAGGAGGGGGCGCCCATACACCCCCCGACGATATATGTATATTATATATATATATATATATATATATATATATATATATATATTTTTTTTTTTTTATATATATATATAATATATACATACATACATATATATATATATATATATATATATATATATATATATATATATATATATATATATATATATATACTATTTTTATTATATATAGTAAGAAAAATAACCCAATTCACACACGACCCAAAATTCAAAATACACCAAACGAACCCGCGAAACTTGGCATACACGTTGGCCCTCGACCCTGATGCGTTCTATACTCTCGGGTTCGAAATCGTCCGTGTCGTGTCCACAGAACGTGTATCAGAATTTCCCGATACTGCGTGGTACGCGTGCGTTCTCGCTCGTTTGAGCGCCGCACACGCAACGAAACGCCACGTACTTGCACACATAGCTGGGGGGGGGTCCTGGGGTAGGTCTAGGACATGATGGCACAACGACATGATGCGACAAAGCGGCGCACGCAGCCCTCGTACCCGTGCGGCCCGGCCTCGCTGCTCCCTCGTCGGGCCACGCCGTGACTTGGGGTTCGTCCTATGGGTCGTCTAGGTCTAGGTCAACATGTTCTGGGTCCTAGAACGGTCTTCGCTGCGTCGTGTGCGCGCACGAAGTCCGTCTCCGCGACAAAAACGACAGGATGAATGTATAGTGGCTTAGCGGTGCACGCGCGATATCTCCGTGCTCGCTCACGAACAGTCGTGAAATTTTACGAGCATGAGGGCAGAGGTTGCCCCACACGTGCTCACAAATTTTCACGCAAAAATACGCTCTGTGCATGTGCAATCACACGCGGACAGCAGGCACGCACGGCCTCGTTCACGGGATTCGTGCACGTGCGTCTGTTGCCCAAAACGCCACTGAAACGATGTCAAACCCAAAACCGTCTTCACTAAAGTTTATCAAAATCATTTATCTAAACATCCATGAAGACTAAAATGAAAAAAAAACTTTCTATCCTAAGCGGCATTTCGTCGAACACGTGTCGTAAGGGACCGACACGGGCTCGATACCTCCATCAAACGGAGTCAAAATTCCACCAAATTTCGTGGGCCAGGCTAGGGCACCTATATGGAAGCAAAATGAAGAAAAAACCATATTTGTAATGGTAGATTAGGATTTACCTATTGAGTGTCAAAACTCAATGATCGGGGCTCCTCGGTGTCGTGTCGGCCGATTTCCCTCCAGCAAAACCCTCCGTCTCCACTCCAGAAATGCTCCAGCAGATCCTCCTCTCTCTCGATGACCGCAACGGAGTTTGTTTGGGAAGCAACGGACTCCAGATGAAAAAATAGTGTTTTGGAGAGATGGATCTTTTAGGGTTTCTTGGTTGAGGCTCACAATTTTCACAAATAATGAAAAGATGAGGGAGTGCTGCTGTATTGGGCGGCCAAGGGAGTGTCTAGGGGTTAGGGTTTCACTTGGGCCATCTCCTACTCAATTAAAAATGGGCCCAAGTCAAAACTCAAAGGCCTACATGCAAAAAAGGCTAAATAAATAAATAAAAGCCTTAAAACTAATGCAAAAAAATTCTAAAAATAAAAATACAATTCTAATGCATGGTTAGGCCCCTATACAAGTCCACTAAGGTTAAACCAGTTGCTAGCACAAAAAGAATCAACATATTCAGGAAATCACATAAAGGTCAAAATGGCTAAAATGACTGAAATACCCTTCTATGAAAAAGTGGATGCTACACTTAGACCCCCAAGGAAGCTTCGAGACCTCATACATCTCATGTAGTGCCAAGCCTAAATGCCCACGGGAGTGGAAGGCACGGTATGAGTGTTGTACATCTCCGAGAGAGCAAGGAACATAGGCTGGTTTATATCTACGCCCGCGTAGCACGGAGAGCAGCAGTCAGACCAACTTTCCTGAGTTCAGTCTTAAACTTCGACCAAACCCAGAGTGTCATCTCGTCCCACCTTCACATAATGGCACCAGCCCTCGACCCAAAATTCCCTTTCGGGTACGAAATCTTGGCTCCCAGAATACGGTTGACAAAGATCGAGGCACTAAAGGCGAAAGTGTGAGGAGGACCATCACTATATATACTCCCAGGACGTAGAGTTTGCAAATGATAGAGGTTCCGGCTCGCGAAGCGGCTAAGGTATCTTTTTGATTGGAGGTGGTGTCAATCCGAATGATTTCGCCACTGCCCCTCACAGAGATGGAGTGAGCTCCTACTACATCGTCTCTTGGAAGCAAGACTACGTATAGCCGTCAAGGGCAATTGACGTCCACTTGTTTGATGTACATGTTCACATCCCTCGCCTTAAAGAACCAATCTTCTTTGACCTTCAACACCTTTGATTCGATAGAGGTCAAATGGTCACCAAACAAGAACTTGGGCTTTAAAAAAGACACATTATCGGAATCAACCGACTTGAGTTTGCCACTCTCCATCATGAGTTGGAGAAAAGTAATATTGATCTCGAATTTGCGTCATTCTCTCCGGAGGCTGGTCCAACATAATGGCAGCCTTTATCGGGTTGACGACTTCTTCATTAAAGTCCAAACCCATCTGACTAAGCGTAGGATCTAAAAGGACTTCATTGAGTAAAGGGATAGTCAATGAAACTGTCATACAAACAACAAAGTAGTCAGCTAAGAAGACTAAAAGCCCTTCAAAAGTTAAACTTAGAAGCTCAAACAAAGCATCTGAGGTGCATCAACAAATTTGGCGCATCAAACTGGGTCGAAACCCATGCGCGAAAATAGAATCTCATTAACGGCGCACACACAGGACCGAGGCCCAGGCGTATTTGAAGAGAAGCTACGGCACATCATCAGGACCTAAGTCCATGCGCATCAGCAAAAGGAGCTTCGACGCATCAACAGGACCTAAGTCCATACACGTCAGCAGATGTGCTTTGGTGCATCATCAGGACAAGTCCATGCACGTTGTCGAGGCTAAAAATCAAGCTACGCCACCTATTAAAGTGTTCGAACATCAGTTGGTGCCAAATCATTACTTGTGTCAAACCATCAAGTTGTGCAGCATCAGGTTGGGCCAACATCAGATTGTGCAGGAGACAGGTTGTGCGAGCGCTACGTGGCACACTTCCTCGAGAAGCTGTAACGACTCATCATTGCCTGACAACTGACAGCACGGAGATCAAGGGAAATCTATTTGATTCCCGTGCCACGACGCTCGAGAAGATTTTATCAGCATGTAATTAATGCTGACAGCTGGTTCGCACAAGTTATTGTGTGGCACAAGAATTAATCAGTACAGCACATGAGACCTAGTCAAAGGTGCCAATTGTTGAGTTGTGCTAATACGCACCTGGCTAGTTGGCGTCACTTGATCAAACTTTAAATTTTAAAACAGGGTGACGTGGCGCGCAAGCCACTAACTTCGCAGAGCGTACTCACTACACTTCCCACGACCATGTGCATCTCATCAAACGATGCCATGCATCCACAGCAAATGGGGCAACCACTCGTATAAGTCACTAAATTGTGTCCATACGCAACCTGATGAAGCTCGTGCAGTATAATCAAACAGTGTTCAGAACAGGGTGATGTGGCGCACAAGCCACCAACTTCGTAGAGCATGCTCACTACACTACCCACGACCACACACATCTCAATCAAATGATGCCCCGCATCCATAGCAGTTGGTGCAACCACTCGCACAAGTTGCTATATTGCGTCCATGTGTAACCTGATGAATCTCGTGCAGGGTAATCAAACAGTGTTCAGAATAGAGTGACATGGCACGCAAGCTACTAACTTCGCAGAATATGGCCACTACACAGCCTACGACCACGTGTATCTCAATCAAACGATGTCACGCGTCTACAACAGTTAGTGCAACCGTTCGTGCAAGTGAACATGAGGCGCGCAACCTGAAGCACGCGTAACCCAGAATAACTGCTAAACAGTTATTTCAAGAACTCTATAATAGAGTTTCAAATCAATCCTAAAGCATCAAGGGTGATCATAATCTCCTGCTAAAGTGTTGTTGCATCCTCCAGAGGCTCGTGTCTTCGATATTATATCACCCAAGGGATAAAGTGATCGTCTTCTGATAAGATTCCTATAGTTGTACTTCTCCAGAAATTAATTATACTCTTATACTCTTTTCTAAGTTTGTAACGAAAGAATTTTTGTTCTTGTAAACAAAATAGCGACTCTGCTGGGAATGACTTTCTCCTCCGACGAAAAAGTAAAAACTCAATGTGATACCGCGTCAATCGGCAAGATGCAGAAGACCCTAGTCATTCAGGTTGACCAGACAGCCTACGAGGCCATGATCAATGCTGGGGGTGCAAAGCGTACTGATGTCGCTGTTAAGAGCAAGATGCGCTCTGTTTGGACTCCTAAGTCCTCGACGGTACAATCCCCTGCCTCTGTGCAACTTGCGCCCATCACTGCCTTGGCGCAATATAAGGGAAACAGTCTTTTGGCTAATCCCTCTACTACTCCGATTCTGAAATCGAAGGAGACTTCATCTCGACACACTGCTATTCAAAACAAGGGAAAGTGCCCTTTGGCCTTTACTTCCCTGACGTATTTTGCTCCTGTTCTTGCTTCTGCACAACTTGCGCCCATCACTGCTTTTGCGCAACCTAAGGAAAACAGCCTTTTGGCTAACCCCTCTACTTTTTCGACTCTAAAATTGAAGGAGACTTCGTCTCAACACACTGCAGGACAAAACAAAGGTAAGCGCCATTTTGCCTTTTCCTTCCTAGCACAACCTACGTATGTTCCTGCCCCGACGCAACTTGCGCATGTTCATGCTCTGGCACAACCCGCACATACTTCTGCACTAGCACAACGTAAAGAGGAATACTGTTTAGTGGCTCCCTCTTTGCCACCAAACCAGAATTTTAGTGAGAAATCACTAAATCATGGAAAACGCTCTTTAGCTTTTCCTCATTCTGCTCGAGTCGTTGACTGGATGGAAAGTACTGCTAATTCAGATAGAAATTCTATTCTCCTTAACAGAGACAACCAAATCTCTGTCAAAAATATGGGTTCTATTCAGAATAAAATTTTTACACAAAAGGGTATTATGTCTATTACAAAGAGGTCAGGGCAGGATCTACCAACCCTATGTATTTTAAGATCCCGACAACGTAAACTACTAGTATCTCAAGTAGATGCACAAGTAGCTCCCCTATCATACTTACGCACGTATATCAACAGGTGCCAGTTAGGGTAAACCTCGGGAAATCACAAGATGTGTCAAGCGCAACCTGCACCAGTTGCTAACTTGTGCCAAAGGAAGAATTCTGAGGTAAAAGATCCTATGACTTATGCTACCAGCTTAGCACGTCCATGTATACTCAAGGTACGGGACACCCCAAGAACATGAACCATGTCCCGAATATCGTTAAGGACTACATTCCTGCAACTTCTTCTCGTCCTGTTAGTGACCTCCGTGAACTCTTAATACAGAAGCGGAAGGTTGCAAATCCATCCCATCCAGTGGTGGACCAACAACAAGAACATCATTGCAATCACCACCTTGAAGTTGTCATCAAATGCTATTGTCAGTAATCCAAGCGGTCCGTCTTTGACTGTTTGAATTATGTTCAGATTTTGGAGCCAATCCTAGCGGACGAAGATGAATTACTCTATGCTCCTGTCAACATGACATCTCAAAGCACTGGGGGTAGAAAACGTCCAAGACGTAATGCTTCCCGTAATCCCAGTCAACAGTACTTAGATCGGATTCATGAATCCGGTGAAGGAGTATACCAATATACTAGATCGAGAAGCCGAAAAATAATCGGTCAAAGGAATTTTCCTTCCGACCAAGACATAATTGGTCTTCTTGATTCTAACCAAGAGTCCTTCAGTCAAAGGACATCCCTATCACATATTTTGGGGGTGGTTCCTTATATGACTTTGATGCTGACAGTGAAAGTTCTGAAAGGACCTTCCTCTCCACTAGCTCGTCTTCAAAGGCTAGAGAAGTGACTACTTATGCCATCACAAAGATCAAGATACTTCCAATTCTAGCAGTCAAGAGCAGAGAATCACTATTTTGGAGGCTAGTTTGAAGAACATGGCTGAGATAATGACAGACATACATGCTGTGATCATGGCATAACATACAGTTCCACCGGTCGTGAATCTGATTCTGACTCATGAACCTGTAACAACATCAGCTCCCATCAATATTGATCTGGGGGTACAGTCTCTTCACACCGCTTCTATTCCTGCGCAGGCTATTTCAAGTCAATCTGGTGCCGGGGTGGTACCAATCATGCAGTGCCCCCTCCTAACCTATCAAATCAATCCACTCCTCCACAATCAACGGGAGATACCAATAAGGCCGTAAAACTTTTATGTACTCAATTTAAAGCTTTCAAACAGAAGGTGGCCTGCAGAAGCTTGGGATCAAACAGTCCTATCCTATAGAATAAAAAGAGGTACAATTTCCTTCTAAATACAAATCCCCTACTATTATGCTATTTGATGGCAGCACATCTCTAAGTCAATACCTCAATCACTTTGAAGTAATGACTGATCAACTTCAACCAAATGATGCTCTTCTTACTAGAGTATTTGTCGACTATTTAGCTGGTACAGCATATGACTAGTACCGTAGTTTGCCAGATGATTGTATAACATATTTTACCGGCTTCAAACAAATATTCTTGGAACGATTTTATGAAGGAACCAACGACATGACTATGTCTTCTCTCATCAAAATCAAATAACGACATAATGAAACTACTGAACGTTTTATTGAACGATTCTGCCGTGAAGCACTCAAAATGCCTCTTGGAACCCCAGATGCTTTGACTATAGACACTTACAAATTAAACCTGTTGCCTATAATCAATATGTGGACGAGATCAACACAATTCCATGATTGACCTTCCTTCATAGTGAACGCCAAAGCAGCAGAAGAGAGCGCTGACAAGTTCAAGTAATTAGGTATTCAAATGCCTAATCTTGACAAAGATGAACCTGCTATACTAAATAATAGTGGCCGTCAGAATAATCGTAAGAACAAGGAGACTTTGGCCATTAATCTCAAAGGCAAAGAAGCCATAGCTATTAATATAAATCAGCCAACATCTATCCCAATAGTACAACCACAACGGGCACCACATCCAAAAGAAGAATACTCTTTTGATAATGATGATATCATGAGTATCTTTGATTGTCTTATCAAGAGCAATAAACTTCAACTGCCAGAACCAAAATGGCCATAAGAGGTTGGTAAGACTGACCATCCTGAATATTGTGTTTACTACCGGTTTATTGGACATTCCACTCGAGCATGCTATGTGCTCAAGGATAAAATTCAGGGGATGGTCAATTTCGGTACAATCACTCTCCAACAAGACGAAAAAATGGTAACGGCTAATGTCGTCTATTTACAGTTTGGAGATTTTCTAGCTTAACTTGTGCAGGACGGTGTCATCCCCATCCCGAGAACTACTCTCGAGATTGTTAATCTTTCACCTGCACGAACTGATGATCTTGTTCCTATGTCTACTGATAAAGGAGAAATTATATGGATCCATCCAGATTTAGTGGCGGACTTTGAAGCACCATCTTCTTCCACCAAGTCTAAGAAGGCCATTAAAAATAAATTATATCATATGATTTTATTTGGTGAACATTGTCTTCCACCTCTAACTGCTACCTTCATCTCAGCAGCAGATAATCCTTCTTCTTCTTCCCCTGCTGAGACAACATTGTCAAAGTTAGAAGCCAAATACCAACCAACTTTCTATCTGTATAGTCCATAGTCTCGTAAACTAATGACGAAAATGGGATATGACCTACAAAAGGCTTTTGGTTTGAACCGTGGAAAGGGATCTCCTATACCTCTTTCCCTATGTCTTTCTCATAACCAATCACGGGTTGATTTGGGTTACTGGACTAACTCTCCATCCTGCCAAGAGAAACCTTCCAGAAATAAGAGCCAGGCAAAGGGTTGCAATATGGTGTCCTTTGAGCCTATATCCGAAGAAGAAGTCTTAACTGGTACCAGGTCTAGGAAACCTTACCTAAGAGACTATTCAGAAGGTCAAGAAAACCCTGCTCCAGCATTGAAGGCTCCTCAAGCACCATTTTCTCCTGTTGTCAATGTTCCATCAGCTTCATCACCTCCAATAGAGCCAACTCTTCCCAAACCGATGACAGCTAACAAAAGAAAACAACCTGTCCGTTTTGATAAAGTATTGAAGAAGACTCCAACTTTGGGACTTGAGAAGCCGTATAACTTTGATATACTGGCTCAGCTGGTTAATACCCCAGCAAGATTGTCAATTTTTGAGCTACTCCGTCTTTCGAAGGAAACTCGAAAAATGTTGAGTGAAGAGTTGAAGCAAGCTGATACTTGTCTAGCCCTTCTCAAAAAGCCAGAGAAAGATCCTATAACATGCCTTCATTGTCATAGTGTGATGGAGCTGATGCCAAACATCACCTTTACACAAGATAATATGCTATTGGAAGATAATCGTCATGACCGACCCCTCTACTTCATGGCATATGTCGATACCATAAAGGTTGATCGCATTTTGATCGATCTTGGGTCTGCACTTAGCATCATGCCAAAGACTCTACAAGATACATTGAAGATTCCTGTACACAATCTTTCAACAGCCATTACAACAATCTTGGGATTCAATTTTGGAAGAAGTAAACCTTTGGGAAAGATCCGCCAGAAAGTTCAAATAGGCAATCTTAGTACAAAGGTTACTTTCTATGTGATCGATAATCATGGCTCTTATAATGCCTTACTGGGAAGACCCTTTCTGCATGAGCATAACATTACACCATCCACTTTACATCAATGCTTCAAATATGTGGATGTCAATGGAGAAGTCCAAAAGGAAGTAGCCGACCTAAATCCTTTCAGGGGCATTGAAGCATACTTTACGGACTCTCGGATGTATAAAGATGAGTTCATGAAAGTTATATTGGCGATGGATAGTGAGAAAGATCAGAAACATACTCCAAAAGATGTTCTCATGATCTCCGTTAAAGGACGTGCTACTCGTCCCTCTTCTTCCCAGACATTGACTATACATCTTTCCTCTCTTAACAAACAGCCTCGGCTGTAGAAAAGGAACAAAGGGAGCTCACCTCTTCTGAGCCTCTTGTTATCGACCTTCGTCATAACAAATGTGAAACCCGTAAAATTTAGATTGCATATTTAAATTATAATTGTGTTGTTAAATAAAATTTTGCTAAAATAATATTATTATTAATTAATTAGTAAATTTATGAAAAGTATTTTCAAAATAAAATAATTAGATTTTTGGTTTTATCCCGAATCCAGACCCGTTCTTATTTTCGAAACCAAAATCGGTTTCGTATAAAATTCTAAGTTAAATAATTATATAAATATTTTCTAATGGAAATCACTCTCTTTTCTCACTCGATTACACAGCAACTTTTTTTTTTCATTAATGGAATAGAATCCTTCCATTCTTTAAACTCTTTCTTAAAGAGTCATTAAACTCTAGCTCTCTCTCTTTCTCTCTCTCTCTCTCTCTCTCTCTCATTCCGTAACCGAGCCGACCTTTTTTCCCTTTTTCCCGAGCGTTAAACCCATCGTCTCCCCCGGCAAAACTGTCGGCCACCTCTTGCCCTCCCCTTTTCCCATAACTCCTAACTCACCCCTTTTCTTATATTAACCCCTCCTTCATTCCCATTTCCATCACCATCTCCAAAACCATTTCCCCAATTTTGTGCCCTAGCCCGGAGCTCCGCCACCCCGACGCCGACCGACCTTTTTCCGGCGCCACCGCCAGGCCGCCCGACCCCGTTCCGCTCGCCAGCAGCCCGGTGCCTTCCCGTGCGGCCTCCCCGTCCGCCGGTGCTACTCCGCGGCACCCCGCCGCTGTCGTTTCCGTGCTCGTGTGCTGTACGCACAGCCGTACCCCGACGAGGTGCTGACCCGAGCCCGAGACGCTGTCCGTGTGTTCTTTTTCTCTAATATTAACATCTGAGAGCTCTAGCCGAGCAACTCCAAGTAAAATTGCTTTCCCCGTTTCCGTTTCGTAGTCGGTGATGATTTGGTCCCTGATCCCATTACGGGATTCAGTTAGACGATTTGAATTCGAAAATTCCGAAGTTCGTTTGATATTTTCTGTGGTTGGTTTCGTTTTGAGAATGATAGGTTCTGTGGTTTTCTTCACTGGGGCAACTCGGAACTTTCGAGTTAGCTCTATGATATTCTCGATAGCTTTATTTTGGTTTGTTTCTGAGAATTAAATTGGTTCTGTTGGACTTAAGAGTTTAATCTTCGGATTTAGTTCTGTTGGTTTTGGGAGTTAATCTTTCTGTTAGTTTGTTTCAGTGAATTCTCGGTTTGTCTGAGTAATCCTTGAAAACGTACTGTGGAGTTCGATATTATTTTTGCGTTATTCCCTGGTTTGGGGATATTTACTTGGTATTGTGGCACATTTTCCCAGTTTTGGGTTATCCCTAAAATAGAGGGAATGCTGCCGAAATTTTTATAAAATTTATAAAGGAATATTTTTAAATCGGATTTCAGAAATATTTTTAAAGTGGATTTTGGGCGACTACCATATCGGTCAATGGGCCCTTAGTGAAATGCAAACGAAACCGGCATTGTTCCGGACGTTGAGGCATTAGCTATATTATGACGATTGGACCAAGTCTGAGCCTCTTAATAAATTTTAATTTAATTTAATTAGTTTTGTTTTCAGTATTTATTAGTGCAAGACATTTTTCAGAGCTAACAAACTTTTATCTTATTTTAATTTATGTAAAAAAGTCTGTAAAGGGCACAAGTCCAGCTTTTATTACTTTCGGTGGTTTTGTAATAAGTTAGTGTAGTTTTATTCTTTTCTGGTTTGTGGTTGGCATAGACACGTAAAAATAGTAAAATAATTATTTTATAGAAAATTAATATTATTTTCTCACATTAAATAAATTAGGAAAATTACAAGTTTATTATTTAAACAAATTTCACATTTTTCTCATTTAAAAAATATTATTTTTAAATATAATATAATAAAATACAAAGTTTTGCCAAATAATTGAAAAATACGATTTTTCCCAATAAAAAGTTAAATTGACTTTTCTTCAGTTAGTAACTCACATCGATAAGCGTGTTCTGGTAGAGTTTGTAAATAATCTAAAACCGGACTAGGACAAATTCTAGAGATTGTAACTAGCACACCTAGATATGGATTGAATATTGGTACTAAGTCAGGAATTCTCAATTGTAGGATTTTGAGGACTGTACTAGCATCATCCCGGAACCAACATCGAATCTAGTTATAATCAAGGCAAGTACAATTTGTGTTAGTTTACCAATTATTTAGTAATTATTTTATTGTAAGTTTAAACTACGATGCAACACGGAACTCTCTCTGAGAGCATTGACTGATTGACTTTTGGGTACTGGAGGAGTAGTGTAATGAGTATGACCACATCCAAAGCAGTATATATACTGACTGTGTTAGCTTACCCCTCATACACACGGGGATACGCCATATCGTATCAATATGATACAACTGTACAACCCAATCCGGTCATATTCATTGCATATTCACATCATAATGTTTTAACTGCTGGAGAACTATTTATTTCAAATTGTTTAAAAGTGCATAACTCTATTATTATTTCAATTGTTGGATTATCATGAATTGTACTTTGCTCCCTCCTGACTGAAGACAACATTTTTTAGGTTCTTTTGATGATGCAGAGCTACTGATTAGTAGTTACTACGACCCTGAGCTCTACCCTGCTGTGCTTCCAGCATTCCACGTGGACGATGTTGATCTTGGGGCTGATGAGCCTAATCTCTAGGGGGATGTTTTATCTTTTTGTTAAATAAAAGACAGTTTATTCAGTTTTATTTCAGTTGTATTTTTGTTGGACAAAGTTTATTTTAAATATTCAAAATTCAGATGTTGTGAGAAAATAGATTGTGTTGTTGTGATTACCTGCATTTGGATACAGCTTACTATCGTCGTCTCATAATGGTGCAGGCTGGGCATGATCCGATTCGACCCAACAAATTAGGACCGGGTCGTGACATATTTTTAGTGGTAGCCCATGCAGGTCAGATCAACAACTTAGGAAAACATATCTAGAAGCATTTAGAACACTAGAACATTAATTTGTCACAACATAGGACCGAAATATATTATAAATAAATATTTTTTGTTTGTTATAGACTAGTAGGCTACCTTGCTTATGTTTTGCAATCCTAAACCTTCCAGAATATGGCCACAAATCCTGCTGGCGATGGGTTGTCATCACCCGATCATACCCCACCTTCTCAACCAAGTTCGGGTTTTACACCCCATCAGCTGACCGACCGTCCCCATAATGCACCCCGTGGGATGTATGCTGTTATAATGGCGGATCCATCATTTTTCCAGACTGAGCTGCAGCCCCCTGTGGAAGTACCCACTCCAGCTGCCCCACCGGTGCCTGTGGACCCCACCGACCTCGTAGGTCTGCTACGAGGAGTGCTAGAAGCCCAGAGAGCTCAAACAGAAGCTCATCAAGAGCAAACCGCGATTATGAGAAAAAGTATGGAGAATGCTCATAACGTGGCTATGACTGCTCTGGGAGAGGAGAAGCAGCTCAACTTGAACCAAGGCCTGCCAAGGTAAACATAAATCTAAGGGATTAATTTATGAAACATTAAGGCCATTTAAATTAATGGGGATCATATTGCTAAGGTGGACGATATTGAGAGTTTCAAGAAGTAGAACCCTCGATCCTTCAAGGGAACCGAGGGAATCGTCTATGCCGACGAATGGCTCGACAGCATGGAGCATCTCCTAAGCGTCGCTCGACTTCCAGAAGACCTCAAGACCGAAGTAGTAGGACTCCAACTGCAAAATGTAGCAAGCACCTGGTATCGGAATAAACCCCGACTCCAGGATAAGCAGCTTGACTGGAACACCTTCAAGAGGTTGTTCCAGAGGAAGTTCTTCCCAATATCAGAGTTGCGAAAGATGGAGAGGCAATTTCAGAACCTAAAGCAAAAAAATATGACTGTAGGTGAATATGCGACAGAATTCGGCCAACTCAGCCGTTTTGCCAAGAACTTGGTAGCTGACCCTGATGATCGTGCTGAAAGGTTCAGATATGGGCTGAGAGAAGAGATCCGCACCCATGTGATCTCAGGCGGTGCTAAGACTTATGAAAGGATCATGGAACGAGCTCAAGATATAGAGAAGAGTCAATCCGCTCGCTCAAAGAGGGATTATCCTGGAACTAACAACTTCCAGGGTAATCAGAAGAAGCCCAACAACAACAACAACAGGCTTTCGCACCACCAGCAGACGAGAAACAATGATAGAGCACCTCAGAGGCAGATCCCTGTCTGTGATTTTTGTAAGAGGCCAGGACATCAGTCGAATATATGCAGGAAGAGGATAGGACACTGTCTAGTCTGTGGGTCTGCCAACCACCAAGTGAAGGACTGTCCCTCGTCGATCCACCGGACGGGAGCAACTCAACAGAAAGGCCCTCTACCCACTCAACAACAACAGTTTGGGCAGCATCAACAGAAGACTGGGTGAGCTTTTGCCCTAGCAGCAGATGAGGCAGAGCCAGAGCAGGAACCAACTGCGGATGTTATAACAGGTTCCATTTATGTGCATTCCTATCCTACCTTAGCTTTATTTAATTCAGGTGCATCACACAGTTTCATAGCAACAAAATTCATCTCTGCACACCACATAGTTACGGGTTTTAGCAAGAAGATATGTAGGGTTATGATCGGTGGTGGACCCCTATCCATCACGGAGACCTGTAACTGTCCCATAAATATATCAGGCCACCAGTTCATAGCACCTTTGCTTGTGATGCCCTTACCCAACTATGATATAGTCCTAGGGATGGACTGGTTGAGTAAGTAGCATGCGCTGATAGATTATCACAGAGGATGTATAGTCTTCAGCCCACCTGGAGAGCCGGAGTTTAAAATCTCTCGAACTCCGGAGGATATGGAGTGTGTTACCTACACCTCTATCACAGAAGAACCCGAACCTCCCCATCCTATCATAGCAGAATTTATGGACGTCTTCCCTGATAGTCTTCTCGGGTAACCCCCAGATCGAGACATAGAGTTCACCATTGACCTAGTCCCCGACTTTTCCCCTATTTCTAAGAGATGCTACAGAGTCAACCCGAAGGAGGCAAAGGAGATGAAGGATCAGATCAATGAACTGAAGGCTTTGGGATTTATCCGAGACGGAGCTTCATCCTAGGGAGCACCTGTCTTATTTGTGCCTAAGAAGGACAGAACAGTACGAATGTGCATCGACTAGTGGGTGCTGAACAACCTCACCATTAAAAACAAGTACCCTCTGCTCCGAATTGATGACCTGTTTGATCAACTGAGTGGAGCTAAGGTGTTTTCGAAGATTGACCTCAGATCTGGTTACCATCAAATAAGGGTCAAGAAGGAAGATATTCCCAAGACGGCGTTCAACATCAAGTATGGGCAGTTTGAATTCTTGGTCATGCCGTTTGGACTGACGAATGCTCCTACTGTATTCGTGAACCTTATGAACAAGGTTTTCCATGAATACCTAGATCAGTTTATTGTGGTCTTCATCGATGACATTTTGATCTACTCGAAGACTGAAGAGGAGCATGAAGAGCACCTCAGGAAAGTTCTGGGAACTTTGAGGAAGGAGAAGCTATATGGTAAGCTATGCAAATGTGAATTCTTTCTAGACAAAGTGGATTTTCTTGGCCATGTTGTCACAGGAGGAGGAATTTCGGTGGATCCTAAGAAGATAGCTGCTGTGGAGAAGTGGTCTACCCCAAGCTCAGTTGCTAAAATCAGAAGTTTCTCGGGCTTGGCTGACTACAACCAGAAGTTTGTGAAGGATTTCGCCAAGATTGCTGAACCGATGACGAAGCTCACTCGGAAGAATGAAGAGTTCATCTGGACGGAAGCTTGCCAGGCATCGTTTGAGGAACTAAAGAGGAGACTTACAACAGCACCGATACTTGCACTACCCGCAGGTACCAGAGGTTTCTTAATATACAGTGATGCCTCTGGAAAAGGACTGGGTTGCGTTCTTCAACAACATGGGAAAGTGATTGCTTATGCATCTAGGCAATTATGGACTCATGAGAAGAACTATCCCACACACATGATCTGGAGCTTGCTGCAGTCATCTTTGCTTTGAAGCTATGGAAGCATTATCTCTATGGAGAGAGAGTGGAAATATTTACAGACCACAAAAGTCTGAAATATGTTTTCACTCAGAAGGAGTTGAACATGAGACAAAGAAGATGGCTGGAGCTGATGAAGGATTTTGACATCGACTTGCAGTACTATCCGGGTAAGACTAATGTGGTTGCAAATGCACTTAGTCGATACCCAGTGGCGATGTTCTTAACTAAGGAGCGGCACTTGTTGGAGGACATAGAGAAGTATGGTCTGGAGATTGTACTGCCTGAGGAAAAGATGAAGGAACTGGGGCGAAAAGCTATTTTACCTGGAGCTGACTCAACCATGATGCAGTTGTAAGTAAGCTCGAGTCTGATAGACAAAGTCAAGGAGACACAATTCCAAGATGAGATGCTTTACAAACTCAGAGATCAAGTGCTGACAGGAATACTTGAAGGATTCTCTATCGCCAGTGACGGAGCATTGAAGAATGGTACGAGGCTGTGTGTACCATCTGGCGAACTGAGGAATGAGCTGATGCAAGAAGCACACCAGTCACAGTATTCTATACATCCTGGAGCTAACAAGATGTATCGGGATATGTGTACCATTGTTTGGTGGTATGGAATGAAGAAGGATGTATCCAGATTTGTGGCTAGATGCTTGATTTGTTAACAAGTGAATGCTAGCAGATAGAGACCCGCAGGACTTCTACAGCCGCTGGACATTCCGGAGTGGAAGTGGGAGCATATAACGATGGACTTTGTGTCAGGATTGCCTCGATCCCAAGGAGGAAAGGACACCATTTGGGTTATTGTGGACCGACTGACGAAGTCAGCTTATTTTATCCCCTTCATGGTTGGTCTATCCACCGAGAAGTTGGCAGCACTGTACATGAGACACGTCTACCGAATTCATGGAGTACCGGTAAGTATTGTATCTGACCGAGTTACTAGATTTACCTCTCACTTTTGGAAGAGTATGCATGACAGCTAGGGAACAAAACTGAAGCTCAGCACAGCTTAACGTCCCCAAACTGACGGACAATCAGAGAGGACAATCCAGACGCTTGAAGACATGTTGAGATCTTGCGTCTTAGAATTTGGAGGGTCTTGGGAGGACCATTTGTACTTGGAAGAGTTCTCTTACAATAACAGCTACCAAGCTAGCATCGGTATGACACCATTTGAAGCTCTTTATGGACGTCGTTGCTGTACTCCACTTCCTTGGGGCGACGTAGGAGAAAGAGTTTGCTTGGACCTGAGATGGTGACAGATGCAGTAGAGAAGGTAAAGGTGATCAGAGACAAGCTCAGGATTGCCCAGGACAGGCAGAAGCATTGGGCTGATAGCAGTCATCGACCATTAGAGTTCGAAGAAGGAGACAGTGTGTTTATTAAGATATCCCCTACCCGAGGAACTATCATATTTGGCAGAGCAGGAAAGCTGAGCCCCAGGTACATCGGCCCATTCGAAGTTTTGAGCTGAATTGGAGAAGTAGCATACCGATTAGCTCTACCAGCTAATCTTGAAGGCGTGCACAACGACTTCCACGTTTCACAGCTCAGACGCTACATCCCGGATCTGAGTCATATTCTGGACCATTCGAAGCTGGAGATTAGACCGAGCCTCACAGTGCCAGAGAAGCTAGTGGCGATTTTAGACAGAGGTGAGAAGAAGACCAGGAACTCTGTGACGCCCATAGTCTGGTGACACAATTCTCCAGGCGAGTCTACCTGGGAGCGAGAAGACGAGATGCGGGAGCAGTATCCATATTTATTTGAGACTTGAGGTAATTCCTAACCCTATCCTTTAAATTTCGAGGACGAAATTTTCTAAGGAGGAAAGGTTGTGAAACCCGTAAAATTTAGATTGTATATTTAAATTATAATTGTGTTGTTAAATAAAATTTTGCTAAAAAACTATTATCATTAATTAATTAGTGAAATTATGAAAAGTATTTTCAAAATAAAATAATTGGATTTTTGGTTTTATCCCGAACCCAGACCCGTTCTTATTTCCGAAACCAAAATTGGTTTCGTATAAAATTCTAAGTTAATTAATTATATAAATATTTTCTAATGGAAATCACTCTTTTTTCTCACTCGGTTACACAGCAATTTTTTTCTCATTGATGGAATAGAATCTTTCCATTCTTTAAACTCTTTCTTAAAGAGTCATTAAACTCTAGCTCTCTCTCTCTCTCTCTCATTCCATAACCGAGCCGACCCTTTTTCCCTTCTTCCCGAACGTTAAACCCATCGTCTCCCCCGGCAAAATTGTCGGCCACCTCTTGCCCTCCCCTTTTCCCATAACTCCCAACTCACCCCTTTTCCTACATTAACCCCTCCTTCATTCCCATTTCCATCACCATCTCCAAAACCATTTCCCCAATTTTGTGCCCTAGCCCGGAGCTCCGCCACCCCGACGCCGACCGACCTTTCCCCGGCGCCACCGCCAGGCCGCCCGACCCTGCCCCGCTTGCCAGCAGCCCGGTGCCTTCCCGCGTGGCCTCCCCGTCCGCCGGTGCTACTCCGCGGCACCCCGCCGCTGTCGTTCCCGTGCTCGTGTGCTGTACACGCAGCCGTACCCCGGTGAGGCGCTGACCCGAGCCCGAGACGCTGTCCGTGTGTTCTTTTTCTCTAATATTAACATCTGAGAGCTCTAGCCGAGCAACCCCAGGTATAATTGCTTTCGCCATTTTAGTTCCGTAGTCGGTGATGATTTGGTCCCCGATCCCATTACGGGATTCGGCTAGACGATTCGAATTCGGAAATTCCGAAGTTCGTTTAATATTTTCTGTGGTTGGTTTCGTTTTGAGAATGATAGGTTCTGTGGTTTTCTTCCCTGGGGCAACTCGGAACTTCCGAGTTAGCTCTGTGATTTTCTCGATAGCTTTGTTTTGGTTTGGTTCTGAGAATTAAATTGGTTCTGTTGGACTTGAGAGTTTAATCTTCGGATTTAGTTCTGTTGGTTTTGAGAGTTAATCTTTCTGTTAGTTTGTTTCGGTGAATTCTCGGTTTGTCTGAGTAATCTTCGGAAACATACTGTGGAGTTCGATATTATTTTTGGGTTATTCCCTAGTTTGGGGATATTTACTTGGTATTGTGGCACATTTTCCCAGTTTTGGGTTATCCCGAAAATAGAGGGAATACTGCCAAAATTTTTATAAAATTTATAAAGGAATATTTTTAAATCGGATTTCGGAAATATTTTGAAAGTAGATTTTGGGCGACTACCATATCGGTCAATGGGCCCTTAGTGAAATGCAAACGAAACCGACATTGTTCTGGACGTTGAGGCATTAGCTATATTATGACGATTGGACCAAGTCTGAGGCTCTTAATAAATTTTAATTTAATTTAATTAGTTTTGTTTTCAGTATTTATTAGTGCAAGACATTTTTCAGAGCTAACAAATTTTTATCTTATTTCAATTTATGTAAAAAAGTCTGTAAAGGGCATAAGCCCAGCTTTTATTACTTTCTTTGGTTTTGTAATAAGTTAGAGTAGTTTTATTCTTTTCTGGTTTGTGGTTGGCGTAAACAAGTAAAAAGAGTAAAATAATTATTTTATAGAAAATTAATATTATTTTTTCACATTAAATAAATTAGAAAAATTACAATTTTATTATTTAAACAAATTTTACGTTTTTTTTATTTAAAGAAAAATATTATTTTTAAATATAATATAATGAAGTACAAAGTTTTGCCAAATAATTGAAAAATACGATTTTTCCCAATAAAAAGTTAAATTGACTTTTCTTCAGTTAGTAACTCACATCGATAAGCGTGTTCTGGTAGAGTTTGTAAATAATTTAAAACCGGACTAGGACAAATTCTAGAGGTTGTAACTAGCACACCTAGATATGGATTGAATATTGGTACTAAGTCAGGAATTCTCAATTGTAGAGTTTCGAGGACTGTACTAGCATCATCCCGGAACCAACATCGAATCCAGTTATAATCAAGGCAAGTACAATTTGTGTTAGTTTACCAATTATTTAGTAATCGTTTTATTGCAAGTTTAAACTACGATGCAACACGGAACTCTCTCTGAGAGCATTGACTGATTGACTGATGGGTACTGGAGGAGTAGTGTAATGAGTATGACCACATCCAAAGTAGTATATATACTGACTGTGTTAGCTAGCTTACCCCTCATACACACGGGGATACGTCATATCATATCAATAGGATACAACTGTACAACCCAATCCGATCATATTCATTGCCTATTCACATCACAATATTTTAACTGCTGGAGAACTATTTATTTTAAATTGTTTAAAAGTGCATAACTATTATTATTTCAATTGTTGGATTATCATGAATTGTACTTTGCTCCCTCCTGACTGGAGACAATATTTTTTAGGTTCTTTTGATGATGCAGAGCTACTGATTAGTAGTTACTATGACCCTGAGCTCTACCCTGCTGTGCTTCCAGCATTCCACGTGGACGATGTTGATCTTGGGGCTGATGAGCCTAATCTCTAGGGGGATGTTTTATCTTTTTGTTAAATAAAAGATAGTTTATTCAGTTTTATTTCAGTTGTATTTTTGTTGGACAAAGTTTATTTTAAATATTCGAAATTCAGATGTTGTGAGAAAATAGATTGTGTTGTTGTGATTACCTGTATTTGGATACAGCATACTGCCACCGTCTCACAACGGTGCAGGCTGGGCATGATCCGATTCGATCCAACAAATTTGGACCGGGTCGTGACAACAAACTTTACCTTCTCCTCCTCATTCTCCTTCTCTGGTTATCAACCTTAATAAGCCATCTGTTAAGGCTAAGAATTCATTGTGGTGTCTAGAACGTGTCCGACTCGACATGATACGATCTGACATTCGAGGAATCTCGTGTCAGTCATGGGGCCTAGCACCACACCAAGTGTCGCGTCTTATTTCGACACGAACACCGCACACTGCTGTTCGAGTAGCAGGGCACGGCCGAGCGCTACGCTGAGATTACACACTGTTGTTTGAGTAGTTTATCTATTGAGTGTCAAACTCAAGAAAAAGCCCCAAAAATGAAGGATCCCACTTGCAATTCCTAAGCATCAAATCTCACCAAAGCTGAGATTACACACTACCAACAATAAATAGGCATGGATTAGATCCTATTGCAAAAGACTAGGGTTAAAAAGGAAGAGAAATTAATAACATAGGCAGAGTTGAAGAATGGACAAACCTCTTTCTTGCCAAATGTAGAAATGATGTAAAAAGAGGCAAGAACAATGAAGAGGCATTAAAAAGGGGAGGGGGTGGCTATGATGGCTGTAGGAGTAATTAGGGTTGGGGTTTTGTAAGGTTAGATAAGTGGCTAAGGCTTCTCCACACAAATCTAGCCAATCTAAGGGCTCACATCTAAAGTAATCTTTCTTAACATTTAGCCTAAAATATCCTACTAACATAATATCTAGATATTAGTCTAACTTATCCATTAAGTCTCTAACCCTCTAACTAAACCTCCATGAACATCGTTAGCATCTAGGTTAGGTCAAAACTAGGCTAGACTAATAAAATAATTAGCACCATAAAAATCAATCAAAATTTATTTTCACCAAATAAGTCAAAAATGACCAAAATACCCCTAGGCTAAGAAGTCACAATTAGTCATCCTAATCACATGGTTAGGCCTCCTTGGTCATGGTTAGTCTCTAGGCTTAGCAATTCTAGGGTTACACTAGTTAACCATCAAAATCACATTTCAATATTTTAAATAGTTTTAAATTAATTAAAAATCACTAAAAATCATAACATCAATTAAATCCTAATATTTAAAAATCAAAATTATATAATTTCAAAATTACCCTCATTTGAGAAAAGTGGGTGTTAAAAGTCTACCCCCCTTAGAAGAATTTTATCCTCGAAATTAAGATGGTAGTACTCCTTTTAAGTCAAAACCCCAACAATCAAAGTCTCAAAACCACACAATTCGATAATCATATGCGTCTGTCCAAAATCATGATACTCAGAATCTTCGTCATGCTAGTGAGCAAGGCTACGATAATCACAGAGTCCTCGACTAAGGTACATACCTCTAGAATTATGGTATTTAAAATTTTTGAATTATCGCATGCTTGCCGCAAAAACCTTAAATTCCTATACCCGAGAAATACGTCCAAAATCTGACTATATGTCCTCACTATGCCAGCTGACATGACTATAGAAGACTCTAGATCCCATAACTTAGGCGACCTAGCCCGTACGACTTATCTCAAAAGAAATCGAATCACAACGAATCATCAGAACAAAATTTATCAACCAACAAGGAATAGATAGAATTGAATTTCATGACAGTTATAAGGAGGCAAATACGAAAGTAGAATTGAGAAGAATGAAACCTGCAATAAGATCTACAATGGCCTGTGTATCCCCGACTGTCTTGGCGAAAGCTCGCCCCTGTTGGCCTCCCCTGGCCTGCTGCTGGTGCTGGACAAACCTCTGCTGCTGTGTCTGCAAGGCTGGTCTCCTCTGTTGACCTACTGTAGCCTTGGCTCCTGTTTCCTGCCCTGAACGTGCCGAGAACATAGGGCACTTCTTCAGCTGATGGTCTGCTGCTCCACAGAGTAGGCATCTACCTAGCCTCTTCCTGTATTCGCTCCATCCGTGCCCCAGCTTCTTACAATAAGCACAACTGGTGGGCTGCTACTGGTATGGTATATGTACCTGGCCCTGAAATTACTACTGAACAGGTCTCTGCTGCTCCTGCTAAATCTGATGTGGCTGGAACTGCTGCCCCTACTGATGCTGGTGCTGGGAGTGAGGCCACTTGGCCTGGCCTCCACTGTTGCTGGCACCGTGAGCGTCTCGTCCCCTTTTGAGCCTCAGCTCATGGTCATCCTCCGCTGCTAGGGCACCCACAGGATCTCCTCAAAAGTGGCGCTACGGGCACTCTTGGTGTTGGACTTTACCTCCTTGACAAGCCCCTTCCTGAACCTCCTGGCCTTTGTCGCCTCAGAAAGCCCCTCAACAAATCTGCCCAGACGTCAGAACTCCTCGGCGTACTTCTCGACAGTCTGACTGCCCTGCACCAAAGCCTCGAACTGCTTCTCGAGGGCACCAAAGTGCTGCATCGAGGAAGAACTTCTCCTTAAACAACTTCTTGAAAGCTGCCTAAGTCTGCCTAGCTGTACCAACCTTCGGATCTGTCTGGTACCACGTGTGAGCCAAGTCCTGCATCATACTAGCTGCCGCTTCAATCTGTAGTCTCTCTGGAATCTCCGCTAGCCTGAAGATCTCCTCCATGTGCTCGATCCACTCGTCTTCGTACAGGATGCCCTCTGTGCCTTTGAAGTCTTGCGGGTACATCTTCTGGAAATCCTGGGTGTCCTTCTCCTTCGGCTGATGCTGCTGCTGACCTGCCGGAGGGTGAGCTGTCGCCCTCTCAATAGTCGTCAGGGCCAGATTGATGCCCCGACTGAACTCCATCGTCTGACGCTGCTGCTGATCCTGCTGAGCCTCCATAAACTGTTGGAATAAGGTAAACAGCTACACTGCATCAACTGATCTCGTAGGTGGCGGCTGCTGAAATATATTCGGAACAGGTGAAGCGTACCCCCAAAAGCTGTAGAAACTCCGACATGCAAAGTGATGGAAGGAGCTACGGTCCCAGCGTCTACAATCGGACGAAAGGTGGCAGACCTCTCACCTGCGTCTGCTGGACCAGAGCGATGCGGTCGTGTCTCGATCACCATCCAGGAGACAGATCGAACAAGGAATCAATACTGAAATAGAAGCGATAAATCAAAGGAGGACAGTTTATTTTAAAAGAAAGCATTAAAGCAGCAAAAATTTTGGTAACAAGAATCAGGTTAAGAGCTTTTGCTAATGTGATTGAGTACATCAAAATATCCTACTCCTACTGCAGGCTGTAGTGATACTCTAGTTCGAATACCACAACACAAACTCGACCTGCATGGGCCACCACTGAAAACGTGTTACGACCCGCACCCTAGTATATGGACACGGGAAGTGGGTACGTCCAGCCTACGCCGTAGTGTCGGCGGTAGAATGTTGTCCTAGGTCGCATACATCTAACAGTTAAAGATACTTGCATAGTTTATACTCTCCGAATGGAGGAACAATATAAGATGTACAATCTCAATCACAACTAAGGAAGAAGTACGAATGATAGATAGATAGATATGATCTGAAACTACAAACTGAAACATAAACAAGAAAGAGGTCTAAGTGTCTAAGATAACATCTCCACAACATCCAAAATAACACAAGGTCCCAAATAATACAACTCCAGGACACAAAAACAAAAAGAAGGAAAATAACAGACTAAACTATCTACTCTAAGCAGTGGTGTCATCCTCAGCAGCTGTCTGAACCATGGGGTCCAGGTTGCAAGTGTCGTCTATGCCTGCTCCGTAGTAGGTAGGACAGAAAGCCTCATTCTCATCCTCTGTAATATTTTCAACAGGTCCAGTCAGGACAGGAGCGAGCACAATACATCTCAACAGTTCATATCATGACAGGAATGTAAATCTAGCAACAGAATAAGATACATGAAACGCTGTAAAGAAATGTACGTGAAGTAAGAGAGATAGTTGTAACTGGAAATATCTACTATAAGTAAGGAATTGTAAGTGACTAGTGAATCAGAGTACAAGATAGACATGTGAATGGCTGGGAATGATTCATGATTACATTATGGAATTGATTCATGATTACGCTACTTTGGGATTATTCATATGACTATTTCTACTCCCCCATCCCCAAAATAATATACAAGGATCCATTCAAGTTATGTTAAGATTCATGATTACACTACTGACTCATAATGAGTGATTCATGAATTTGATTTGTGAAGGCTCAGTAACTCATGAGGGTACATGAGTCACAAGCAGATTCATGATAGTAGAAGCATGAGAGTACATGATGTAAGTGAAACACATATGACATGAAGTACCCTCCCGAGAGGGATAATTTCTCATAAAAAGATCCATATAGTACCAATCCGTGTTACCAACGTGACAGCATCAAGTAAAGTAGTCTAGAGCGAGATATAAGTCCTAACAAGTATGAAATGATCAGAGAATGTACTCGCCTGGTATCCTGAGTATCCGATGAATATATATGTCCAGACAGAGTAGATGAGTCCTAAACAGAGCAACACAGGTCACAACATGTCCAGAATGGTAATACTGAAGATTACAATGCATTCTATATGATTTCTGGGTCATCTAGGACAAAGTCAACTATTGGTCAACAATGGTCAACTACACTAGTCAAACTAGGTCAACTTGGTCAATCCTAGTCCAATCAAGTCTCACTAAGCCTAACCAAACCTAGGCTAGTACTCACACAAATCACAAAGCTACACAAGCTATCAATCATATACATTTCATATATATATAATTTAAACCCAAACTCAAATTCTGACTGACACATATAAAGTCCTAATTTCGAAAACCAATTTAACAACAACTTCGAATTAAAAGGATGAAACAAGTGTACAGGGGTATATACTATGTAAACGTGTCACGGGAAAGGATTTCGTGTCCACATGAGTGGACACGAAGAATCCAGATACGAGAAAACATGGCATCAGAACCTATCTGTCCACAGGCTCGTGCTGAGGTGTCGAGCCCTATAGGACACGATACACTCCACATTAAGTCACGTGCACGTGTCCAATAGGTAGCCCAGGTGTCAAGGTTCATGCACATATGCACTATGTCCACGACGTGTCCTGTGCGGACACGAGACGCGTATCGTGCTGGGTTTCACATGTGTGTGCGTTCAGTATAAATTTATTGTGGTGTCTAGAACGTGTCCGACTCGACACGATACGATCTGACATTCAAGGAATCTCGTGTCAGTCGTAGGGCCTAGCACCACACCAAGTGTCACATCTTATTTCGATACGGATACCGCACACTGCTGTTCGAGAAGCAGGGCACGGCCGAGCGCTGCGCACGGCGTGTCCTGTTGCTCGTAGACACGACACAGACACCATGACACTCTCAAACCGACACGAAATCAATATACAACATAAATCAATATTTTCATTCAAAAACATTTCAAAAATAGCATGAAAAGGTTCACAGAGGCATAACATCAAACACTTGTAAAAGGTGACTGATACGTGTCCGATACAGACACAAAATCGATACAAAATCACCCAAAACTCACACCACAGCTAGGGGACTCCTAGATCTATGCAACCATGCAAAGAAATCAAAAAAATGAAGTGGTTTGAGTAATTTACCTATTGAGTGTCAAACTCAAGAAAAAGCCCCAAAAATGAAGGATCCCACTTGCAACTCCCAAGCCTCAAATCTCTCCAAATCTGAGATTACACACTACCAACAGTAAATAGGCATGTATTAGATCCTATTGCAAAAGACTAGGGTTAAAAAAAGAAGAGAAATGAATAAAATAGGAAGAATTGAAGAATGGACAAACCTCTTTCTTGCCAAATGTAGAAATGATGTACAAAGAGGCAAGAATAATGAAGAGGCATTAAATAGGGGAGGGGGATGGCTATGATGGATGTAGGAATAATTAGGGTTGGGGTTTTGCAAGGTTAGATGAGTGGCTAAGGCTTCTCCACACAAATCTAGCCAACCTAAGGGCTCACACCTAAAGTAATCTTTCTTAACATTTACCCTAAAATATCCTACTAACATAATATCTAGATATTTTTCTAACTTAGCCATTAAGTCTCTAACCCTCTAACTAAACCTCGATGAACATCATTAGCATCTAGGTTAGGTCAAAACTAAGCTAGACTCTAATAAAATAATTAGCACCATAAAAATCAATCAAAATTTATTTTCACCAAATAAGTCAAAAATGACCAAAATACCCCTAGGCTAAAAAGTCATAATTAGTCATCCTAATCACATGGTTAGGCCTCCTTAGTCATGGTTAGTCTTTAGGCTTAGCAATTCTATGGTTACACTAGTTAACCATCAAAATCATATTTTAATATTTAAATAGTTTTAAATAAAATAAAAATTACTAAAAATCTTAACATGAATTAAATCCTAATATTTAAAAATCAAAATTACAAAATTTTAAAATTACCCTCATTTTAGAAAAGTGGGTGTTATACTATGTTGATGATATTGCTGTCAAAAGTCGTCTAAAAGAAGACCACATTCAAGACTTGAGAACTATTTTCGATCTAATGCGCCAGCATCAACTCAAGATGAATCCCACCAAGTCATTCCTGGGAGTCTCTAGTGGCAAATTTCTTGGATTCGTTATTACCTCTAAAGGTATACACGTTGACCCTGAGAAAATCAAAGCCATTCAAGAGATTCACCCTCCACGCAACCTAAAAGAGCTACGAGGATTCCAGGGACGACTTGCATATATCAAGAGATTCATCTCAAATCTCTCTGGACGCTATAGACCGTTCACTCAACTCATGAAGAAAGGTGTGTCTTTTATTTGGACTGAAGACTGTCAACAAGCATTTGAAGACATAAAGCGATACTTGATGAACCCTCCAGTTCTAGTGCCTCCAATGTCAGGGATACTCTTCCTGATGTATGTTCGAGAAATGGACCATTCCCTAGGTACTTTATTAGCTCAGAAGAAAAAAGAAGGTCATGAACAGGCTATTTATTATCTTAGTCATACAATGATTGGAGTTGAGCATCTATACACTCCAGTGGTAAAAGAATGTCTAGCTTTGATGTTAGCTGTTCAAAAGACGAGACATTATATCACTGGCCAAACTATTCATATTTTTTCTAGAGTTAACCCTCTCCGGGTCCTGATGAAGAAGCCCAGTACACTCAATTCATAGATTGCAACATGGGCCATATTGTTAGCATAATATGATATGGTTTATGTTCCTCAAAAGTCTGTTAAAGGTCAAGCCCTTGTTGACTTTCTGGCACCTCATCCAATTCCCGAAACGTCTAAACTCTACGACGAGATTCCAGACGAAACTTTGGAGTCCAATATGATTTTAGAAGAAACTCTTACATGGCATCTACTCTTTGATGGTGCATCCAGGATCAGACCAAAAGGTGCTATTGTTGCTGGAGTTGTAATCGTTCTCGTCTCACCAGAAGGATTAGCTATTCAAAGAGCTTATTCTTTAGATGAGTCGTGTTCCAATAATGTGGCTGAATACAATGCCTTGCTTATCGGTCTCCAATTGGCTAAACAGTTAGATATTGATTACTTGAAGTTTACGGAGACCCCAAACTGATTGTCAATCAAGTTAGAGGCACATACGAAGTTCGACATCAAGATATGGTCCCATATCATGATGCGGCGATCAGGATGGATACTTCATTCAAAGGCTTCTTCATCGAGCATGTACGCCGAGCGTGTAACACGGAAGCTGATGCACTCTCTAATCTTGCAGCAGTATTAGCAATTCTATTAAGAAGGCAACAAATAATTGTCATCGCTAATAGAGAGTTATTTTGTGTCGACAATAACTTAAATATTGAAGTTAACAACTCAAACATGGAATTCAACAATTCAGTTAAAATTTGTGCCAATAGTGAAGACTGGAGGACTCCTTTCATAGACTTCATGGTCCATGATATCCTACCCGAAGATCCTAAGGAGGCTACAATAATTCGTCGGCGGTCGCTCAGATTTTATTATAATCATGCTACAAAGATACTCTACCGACGAACCTTTGACGGTTTACTCTTACGCTGTCTTACGGGAGAGGAAGCAAAATAAATACTTCATGAAGCTCATGATGGTGTTTGTGGTGCACATCAACCTGGTCCTAAATTACAGGATCGTATTCGCCGTATGGGCTACTATTGGACCTCGATGATATCTGATGCAATCGAGTATGCAAGGAAGTGCCGAGCATGTTAAACCTATGCTGACTTCATCCATCAACCATCAGAATTTCTTCATCCGATGGCAGCATCTTGGCCCTTTGAAGCTTGGCGTATGGATGTCATTGGTCCTATCAACCCTCTCTCGTCTCGAGGACATCGGTTCATATTAGCCATAATCGATTACTTCTCAAGGTAGGCTGAAGCTATACCTCTAACTGAGGTCAAGACAAGTAGCGTTATTAATTTTATTAAGCATCATGTGATCTACAGATTCAGTGTTCCTCGACGAATCATTCATGATAATAGGCCCCAATTCATCAGTCAGAAGTTCACTCGATTCTACGATGACAACATGATCAATAATATTGCTTCTACAGCTTACAATCCTGCAGTTAATGGATTGGCAGAAGCATTTAACAAGACTATCATCAAACTCCTCAAGAAGTTTATTTCTACTAACAAACGGAACTGGAGTGAAAAGCTTAGAGAATGTATGTGGGCTTACCGTACTACTATACGTACTCCTACAGGCTGTACACCTTTCTCTTTGGTATATGGATGTGAGACTGGCTTACCATTGGAAATCTAGATCCCTTCCTTAAGGATTGCCATTGCAAATGAACTCACAACCGAAAATAATGATCGTCTGAGACTTCAGGAGCTTGAAGCGCTTGACGAGAAATGGCTCCTAGCTCAATAACATATTGAGTTATACCAAGATCGTCTATCAAAAGTCTTCAACCATAAAGTCAAAGTCCGAACATTTCAGAAAGGAAAACTAGTCCTAACCGTCAGACGTCCTATAACTATGACGCACATGAGCAAAGGCAAATTCGAAGCAAAGTGGGTAGGTTCCTACGTAGTAAGCAAAGTTTTCTCCAACAGAGCTTATCAACTGACTAGTATAGATGGTCGAGTCGCCATGATGCCCATTAATGACAAATTTCTTAAGAAATATCATGTTTGAAGACAAAGAAAAAATATCAACACAGAGACTCAGAATGTAAATAAAATTCTTTTTTATTTGCATAAATTCAGACAGAAGGAAATACATAAAATTAACGAGGACCTGAGCCCTCTTGATTGAAAACATATTTCGCAAGAAGCTCGAAGACATTATTGTCCGATGACACCAGCAGTTCACAGGCAGCCTTCCTCAGAGCTTCTTCCTCGACAGTACTCCCAGGCTCCACAAGTTTGGCAATAATATCCTGCTTCTCTCCAGGAATAGCAAAGCTTTCTCCGACTTCTGGCTGAGTAGGCGGCGGAGGCTCGTCGGAAGGAGTGTCGAGGGCGACCTCGATTTTTGGGATTACTCCCGCCTCCTTAGGCATATCTTCTGAAGACATTTGCAAGGGGTGAATAAAGCTCTCAGAAAAGGTTCCACACTATTTATAGACAGGAAAACCAAACATTCTGTCTCGGAAACCAAAGCAACCTTTCCTCGAAAATGCATGTTCTTTCATTCATCTCTTTTGAATAGGTCTCCGTTTATTGTCTATCTCGGGAACCGAAGTGACCTTTCCTCGAAAATGCATGCTTATTCATCAGTCTTTTCATCTATATTCATTTCGTGAATAGGCCTACATTTATTATCATTTAATTACTTTTTCATAAATAAAGCCACAAGATAATAAATTCTCAAAATCCCCAGTGGAGCCTATCCGAATCATCAAAACTGTCTTTTTGAAACCCAGCTGTTTTAAAAGATATCTTTTCTTTATGATAAATCTGTATTATCGCAGATATCATCTTTTTAGACATGATATACTGTCTTTAAGTCCCAGCGGACTTGAAGATCATCAATAAAAAATGAGTTCACGTCCACATTTCGTTTGGATTCTATTTTCTATATCATCACATCAAATCAAATCATAAAGAAGAGAAAATCATTGTTTATTCCTTCTTTTAAAAAAACATAGATACATCTTAATGGAAATCTATTACATCTCGGATTTCCACTCTAAATCTAACAAATAAAGGTCTATTACATCTTTGGATCTTCTTGTTGATGCCAGTTCCTTGTCGACTCGACCTGAAGCAGTGAGCAAGGCAACAGAATCAACTCTGGTCTTCTCTCTCAGAAAGACGAGAGGAGAACCACGGAGTGCAGCAGCTCGAAGAAAAGTTGTTGTCAATACAACTGGTGGAGAAGAGACGACCCGTCATGAGAAGTAGGAATGAGATCACCCTCGTGATACGATTCCTAATTCTGTGTCTCCACCATCCAACTCTCATGTATAAAGGCCCTTCCTACCATCTCGAGGAAGCCCTTTTAAGCATGAAGAGTTCTGAGCTCAAAAATGTGTGTGTCAAAGTGGTTCAACTTCATAGCATCCAAGATCACCGATGCCGGTTCTGGGAATTTTCGTCAGTTGGTCCCATGCAAACATAAAAAAGAAGAAGAGTATACAGTAAATGTTTTTTCTTATTGTAACTATTCATGTGCAATTGAAGCTGAAACGTTATGCGCGTCTATAGGCGTATATTTTGGGAAAAAACACACGTGGTATTCGGAAGTTAATAATTGTCAGAATCGAGAAAGTGTGGGATATATCAAGACAGTTACACAACGAAGCTCATATATGCCTAAAATTAAGATGTTTCAATACAGTTACGCGACAAAAGTTCAAATGTGCGAGGATAGTCAAATTGTTTTTAATTTCATAATAAAAAGAAAAAAGAGACAGACACTACAAGGCACTATGGCCATTATGTAAAAATAACGATCTCATGAGACGTCATTTCTTTTCTCTGCCATCAGCCTGGCGCAAAGCAGCGCTCAACTCCTCTATATTGTGGATCCCCGAGTGATACATCAGACGGAGGAATCCTTCCCTCTGTTCCAGTGCACCACGATCTTCGGAAGAGGATGACCCACCTTGGGAACGAGCGAAGGCTGCTGGGGTCAGGCCAATGCAGATCAGAAAGTTCTTCGCCCTCAGGGACGGGTCGACTTCCCGCAGATACGGCGTAGGCGCAGAATTCGACTTCTCTTCAGAAGCCTCGCCATCGACAGTGAGGTTCGTCTTCTTCATGCTCTCCTTGGGTGCCATGAGAGTAGTGAATGAAGATGAAGGATGGCAACCTCATACTTATATATACAGTAAAGGTTGGCTCCCGTCGACTCTTCGTCTTCCCAATAAATGGGCGCATATCACTTAATGAGGGAGAAAGAAAAAATGACACTTCGAAAAAGAGCACCCCATAAATAGGTTCATCGTTAGGAATGACCTGAGTAGTTAGTTCTCATTTTAGTCGGGTTGTGCGACCCATCAGGTTGCACGACCATACACAGCAATCAGGTTGCGCCATATCTTGCCGCACAACATGTCGAAGTTGCGCCCAAAAGACAGCACAACTTTTCGAAATGCTGTGCAACGTGGGTCGACTGCAACCAAACACTAATAAAGGAGGTGCAAGTTATGGAGTATGTCCAACTCTAAAATGAGCGGACACACATTGTCAGAATCAAGCCAAACCCTAAATAGGGTGGCCGATGATCAGTAGGGTGGTCGACAATCGGGTCCATAGTCTAATGCTTACCCTCCACTGTCGGGTTGGCCGTCTCTCGACATGACGAAGGCGGAACTCGCGTGGATGACTCGACCACAGTCTTACCCTTCTCAGCAGCAGAGCGCTTGGGTGCCATTGCTGTCGATCGAAGTTCTCAAAGATCAGGAAAAACGAGAAGAATATAGGGTTTCTCTCGAGTTATCTTAAACGATGGTGAAGAATGAAAAATCCAAAGAGTACGGTTATTTATAGCTTTGTAAATAAGGCTGAACCGCGCAACTTGTACTGAATAAACAGGACCGAGTTGACTGGCACAATCCAAACAAAACTAGCATAATTCAAAGTATTTCAAAACTTTGAAGTATTTTTAAGTTTTGAAAACTTTGAAAGGGGTCTCGTAGAGGCTAAAAATCAAGCTGCGCCACCCATTAAAGTGTTTGATCATCAGATGGCGCCAAATCATTACATTGTGCCAAACCATCAAGTTGTGCAGCATCAGGTTGCGCCAACATCAGGTTGCGCAGGAGACAGTTTGTGCGAGCGCCACGTGGTGCACTTCCTCGAGAAGCTGTAACGGCATTATCATTTCATGACAACTGACTGCATAGATATTAAGGAAAATCCATTCGAATTCCGCACAACACGGCGCTCGATAAGATTTTGTCAGCATGTAATTAATGCTGACAGCTGGTTCACGCAAGTCATTGTGTGGCACAATAATTAATCTGTACAGCACAGGAGACCTAGTCAAAGGCACCAATAGTTGAGTTGTGCCCATACGCAGACTGGCTAGTTGGCACCACTTGATTAAACTCTTATTTTTAAAGTAGGGTGACATGGCGCGCAAGCCACCAACTTTGCAGAACGTGCTTACTACACTGCCCACGACCACGCGCATCTCAATCAAATGATGCCATACATCCACAACAGTTGGTGCAACCACTCGCGCAAGTCGCTATATTGTGCCCACGCGCAACCTGATGAAGCTCGTGCAGGATAATCAAACAGTATTCAGAACAGGGTGACGTGGTGCACAAGCCACCAACTTTGTAGAGCGTGCTCACTACACTGCCCACGACTACACGCATCTCAATCAAACGATGTCATACGTCCATAGCAGTTGGTGCAACCACTCGTACAAGTTGCTATATTGCGTCCACGAACAACCTGATGAAGCTCGCGTAGGGTAATCAAACAGTGTTCAGAACAGAGTGACATAGCGCACAAGCCTCTAACTTCGTATAACATACCCACTACACTGCCTACGACCATACGTATCTCAATCAAACGATGCCATGCGTCTACAGCAGTTAGTGCAACCGTTCACGCAACTGAACAAGAGGCGCGCAAAAATAGTCCTGAATAATCTATTAATTAAAGAATTTGGGAGTACCTGAGCGTGGACTTAAGTTGATGCTCAACAACACCACCTCAGAACTGGACACGACTCCTGTGTCAAATCTATCCCTGAACCAAAATCCATAAACCAGGGATAATTCATCATAAGGACATAAAACTTTCAAGAACAATAGAATTTGAACTGAGTACTCACCCTTGAATTCCAAATTAGATCTGATGATCGAACGATCCCTAATTCCCTCTAGATCAATTAATTCAACTTTCCAATCCCGTTCTACATCACAACGCAAGAAATTTAGAACAAAATCAAAAGAAAAAAAAATACTAATTGGATTTATTTGATTCAACAAAAAGGTGAAGGAAAGGATCTTCCAAGTCGGCGATGGTCATGACGCACAAAACAAAAGGGAAATTCCAGCCTAATGGGAAGGTCCTTTCGTCATAGAGTCGGTGTATTCTAACGGTGCGTACCGGCTGACCAAGCCTGACGGTGACTTGCTCATGATGCCTATCAATGGAAAGTTCCTGAAGAAATACTATATATAACCACTTTTTGTTCACATATATTCAGTCATGTAAATGTACAGTGCGATGTTTATATGATTCAAAAAAACTATCTAACTATTATCCGTATTTCAAGAGTCTTGAATACGCCCTGGATAATAGGTCCTCTAAATATTTCCTCAGTGGAATCATTTCCTTTTTTTGACTCCGTCTAAACTCGGTTTGACGAAAACAAATTATGTTAGCAGTTAGTGCAACCGTTCACGCAAGTGAACAAGAGGCGCGCAACCTGAAGTGCGCGCAACCCAGAATAACTGCTAAACAGTTATTTTAAGAACTCTATTAATAGAGTTTCAAATCAATCCCAAAGCATCAAGGGTGATCATAATCTCCTGCTAAAGTGTTGTTGCATCCTCCAAAGGCTCGTGTCTTCGATATCACATCGTCTGTCAACCCCTTGATCAATTTTTTTATCCTCACATAATTTTTTTTTTATTTATTTAATTTAGTATTGGTTGTCACATACACGTGTTACATTCTAAATTAGTTGAGTTAAAATACTAAATGAAGGTTCAATTTGTAATAAAGGTTTGGGCAGGGACCTATATGCAAGTTGCCCTATTCAAATTTCCTTTTAAACTTAAACCCTGTTTGAATTCAATTTAAAACCAAGGCTTAATCCCCAACAGAAATGGAGATAGAAACAATCCAAATTCTCCTTATCTCCTCTAAGTTGGATCAAACCCTAGTATATATTGAGAGGATTGGCCGACTCTCCACAAAACCCTAACGAATACCCATTATTCATGTCACCAAAGGATCAAGTAGAGTATTGGGAATTTGTGCTGAATACAGGTAACTTCTTCAACCTTCTCGATCATATGATGTTGATTTTTGTATGACACATAGATAGATGGGTAGGTGTATGATGTTATACTTCAATAGATACACGAGAAACTAAATTCTGATACATGTAGGAGTTGGGTACTAGATTCTGGAAGGATTGAAGGGTTTGTGAACCCTCGAAGTAACCAAGATATTGACAAAAAGGGTCTTTGTGTTTTTCCATACTACTGTCCTTGCACCCAGGGGTACCCTACAAGCAGGCTTCCCTAGTATACCCAAGGATATAAGCATGAACCCTCCTACTATCCTCGAGGCAATGGGGCGAACTGGGACTGGGCTCTGTGACTGGATGGGGAGTCTAACCCCTAGCTGTTAGTTAACCAACATAGCCAGTAGCTAATAGCAGGGACATGGTTCTTCTTGTACCAGTAGGCACTACCAACATTAGTGGCCTAATGTAGACTAGATGTCAGTCCTTGAGTATGGCAGGATGTGAAATGGGTAGGCAAAGGTCGAAGGTAAGGGGCAAGTGAGACGCAGGGGAGAGGTCCAGTAAACTAAGGAGACCCCTAGAGTATCAGTATTGAGTTGATGCCAACATTGATGTGGATATAGGACCATGTGAATGGAGACGGTACTGATATATCAAAGTCACTAGATAGCAGTTGGCAATAGCCTACAAACAGGGAATAGGTATGCAACAGTATAGGGTAGTAATTGTCAGCCACAATGTAGAAGAAATAGTAGGTAGCCAAGTACTGATAGTTAATATATGAGGCTCAATACAGTGAGTTGGGTATTAGCTTTAAGTATGCAAATCATTGGGTGACAGACCACTCCATAAGAAGGGTGACATTAAGAAGGGTGATGACATTGGCTAGAAATCTTAAGGACAAGTCATATAAGCACTTAGACATATTCTGGCAAGGATTCCATAGCCATGGTTTTATGTATAACAGTAGGGTACATCTACACCTTCAGGTACATTGGTATATGGGTGGGGTATATCACATATTAGTTATACATCGATTGGGACATGCCTATAGGAATTCCATAACTGATTGCAGACCTAGGATATGGTGCATGGTATCAGTTCTATGGGTTATCTTGGTGTCAGTTTCCTAAGGTTGCATAACCGGGGGGCACATAACATAGTATACCTGTTGGTTTAATCTGATAGAGAGGGTAAAGGTATGAGAGAGGATGGGGAGTTATTGCTATATGGCATAGGTACCACTGTGTGGCAAAGGGTGGCTTTGCATCTATATGGCAGGATAGTAGTTCTGTTGCAGATTCCAGAGTTGGCAAATTCTTTACTGGTACCTACAAATACCATTGATACCCACCCAAGCCTGCTAGTTTTATCGAAATTCCAGGTTGGGGATGTCAAGGAGTGGCAGTAGAGACTTGCTATATCAAGTTGCAACAGGTGACAATAGAGATAACATATCCATCTTGTGATATTCATGTATTCCAACTATTCCTGGGTAGGTATCTGTGGTTTACCTAGGGAAGTATACCCACAGGGATTTCCTGGTATCAATTGGATACCTGTAGGTAACATTTGTTCTGAAACCATCATTATAAGAGGGTTGACCCACTAAGAAATTCATCCTAGAACTCTACATATACTCTATCGTAGTCATAGGGTGACCTGTGAATGATGGGAGAAGACTCTACAAGTATTAGAGAAATAGGAGTATAACCTATGTTTATTGAAGGTCAGCTTCCTGGAATATCAGTTAGCAAGGAAAAACTAGCAGTCATACACAATGTGCCCTTAGCAGGCCCCATAGGCAAGTCCATGATTCCATCAAGAGTACTTCAACTCAGTGAAGCCTTCACCCACATCATACCATCCTTATTTCCTGGTTCCTGCCCTTTCTCAGGTAGCAGGACTCTTCATTGAGATTGATTAGTGACAAACCCAGTATAGTTGTTTCCTGGATTCCTTAAGTTTATGTTATTATTTTTTTGACTAATCTCATATGGAAACTATAGCTGTCATTACTATTAGAATAGTCTGACTTTGATGTATCATCTGTCCTGTGAAACAAGGGGTTAGAAAAGCTCTGTATAGCCTGTATGAATACCATTGTACTGCCTCACCAAGAATACATGTATACTCCATATTTTATAGATAGAAATATGTATGTAGTCTTGTCTACACTATCTTAACCAGTCCACAATATCACTTTGCTGTTCAGCCCCTGTAGGTTGGGTTTAACTCAGTCCTGTTCCAGGTTAAAGAGTATATTGGGAGCAGGGGTCCTGGGCGATCCTTGCATTACTGCACTTAAGAACATCACATCTAAATTACCAGTAGGGTATAGACACACAAGAGGGAGTATCCAAATGTGGGCATTTGGGTCTAGTGGTAAGATTCTCACTTAGAGTTGTTCTAACGTTCAGTTATATGCAGACTACATGTTGTGATTAGGAGGAATGGGATGTGTGTATGTGTATGGCTATAAGGAACTCTCATGCACTAATACATCAACAATTTAGGAACACCAAGTAGTATACCCACCTAACACTTAGATGCATATAAACCTAGAAGCCTTACAATGAATAGATAGACTTGTTGTACTCTTAAAATGTGTATTGATCCTATCAAATCCATAAACAGGTACTTGGATCTTGATACGGATTCTGATCCATGCCAGCAGCTCAGGACCTAAGGCAAGTATACCTTGCCTTTCTACACAGCTTTATTTACATGTACTGTCTTTTTATTATATCCAGTTTCTCTCATATTATTGACATGTATCTTTCTTATCCTGCTTGTATATTTGTATCATTGCTATATAGACCGTGTTCACAGTTAGCTTTGTATCTTATCGGTCGTGTTCACTTGTGCCTTGATTGAGTCGTGCCATGGTTGAGAAGTCATGAACTGAACAGGTATATCTCCTTGTCTTGAAATCTTGAAGCTAACCTGCGAGTCCACAATAGGGACGAGGGTTAGTAGTTATCCGTGTCTTAAAGCTAACCTACGAGTCTACATTAGGGACGAGGGTTAGTAGTTATTGGTCCACACCTGCGAGCCCACACTAGGGGTGAGGGTGATGCTAACCTGCGAGTCCACACTAGGGACAAGGGTTAGTAGTATGTGGTTCACACCTGCGAGTCCACACTAGGGACGAGGGTGATGCTAACCTGCGACTCCATACTAGGGATGAGGGATAGTAGTATATGGTTCACACCTGCGAGTCCATATTAGGGACGAGGGTGATGCTAGCCTGCGAGTCCACACTAGGGACGAGGGCTAGTAGTTGTTCAAACCTGCGTGTCCACACTAGGGACGAGGGTTTGAGTATTTCGATTTGGTTATCCGTGACATATTGTGTAACGCCCCAGTCCCAAAATACATAGGACTAGGTACGTATCCATGCTAGCTGCATACATACAAAGTACACTCCAATATATGGAAACCTTGTATGTATACATAAGCTGTAAAATGTAGTAGAACCATAATAACTAAATCTCATCCACTAGATAAATAAATGATATAAAAGCAACTTTGAATTTGTCATGTATACAATCGTTGGGCGGAGACAAAGTCCACTACCAACTATCTCAAATAAAATGTACAAGAAGTGATCGATAAAATAACGAGACGAACCAAGCGCAATCGTCTTCGAAAGAATGGAGAAGATCACTGCATTGGCTAGAACACCTGCAAAATCACAGAAGCACACACCTGGAGAGATAACCAGGTCCTCAGAGGGACGTAATAAGATACTTAAAGAACATGCCATAATAAACTGAATATATAATATGTCACAACCCGAAATAAGTGACAAGACGACAATAAGGTAATCTAACCGTACTACAGTGTTTATAAGTTAAGAACAAACCTCCAACGCATGGGCACTCTGGCTCTGTAGCAGTAATCTCAGGTATGGCCCATCAGGATACCAGAGACCTCAAAGCATAACATTCATCGAATGTCAGAGGCCAGCAGTAAATCAGTATCAAGATCCAGGACCGTATCTTCCTCGGAGATAACTGGCAATAGGGAAGTGCATACTTGGCCCATACGTTAAGGAACTGTTCTTCCCACCCAATGCCTAATAGACTCACATCCATGTCTCATATACCTCTACTAACTGCTAAGTCTCCTAACATGCCTCTATTAGCAGTTAGCCCTAACGCAAGCGCATGGGGGATCAGCCCACACACAAGAACCTCTATATGCTACTCATCTCATACATCTTCGTGGTACAACTGTGTCAAGGTATGCGATACACTACAGACGGTAGTCTCTTAATTCTAAGTCCATATGCAGTCAAAGGATAATAACAAGGTATATCTAATATCACTGAGCAGACAGTAAATCAGGAATGGTAAGAACTGGAAATAAATGAATAGTGATATGTAATAAAATGCAAACTGAATATAAACAGTATAATGGCAAGGTATCTTGCCTGAGGTTATGTGCAAAAGAAAATAATCCAGTAGCTCGAACAGACAAATAAACGAAGCAAGAAAAGCCAAATCCCGCATATGACTTCGGATGCTGCAAAAAACATCACAAACGAGTTTGGAATAGAAGATATACCTAGGAAACGCCTGTCCAAAAGTTAAATTCTGGAACAGGGGCAAAATCGTAATTTTGGGTCAAAACGATATCCGTCGTTGGACCCGCTTTGCACCGAAATGCGTGCCAATATCTATGGTCTCTAAAGTCGTCAAACTACATGTCTACCGATTTGTTTTGATGAGACGAACCAAATTGTATGTCCAATTTTGGATTCCGGTGGGCCGTGCACAAAATCGCCCGTTGAGTGGAATTGTGGGCCCGCCAAAATAGTGTCCCGATCAACGGTCTCAGAACCGGACCAAACTTGCCTCACAGGACCAGAAAAGTATTTCGAGTCCAATGGCGCAAGTTTCATCGCGATATGATGAGTGTGCACAAAGTTGTGACTTAATTTGAAAAAGGGTCGATACGGGGTATCTCGACGGATACGCACTGATTTCGTCGCGCACATGCAACGAAATCGGGTTCCGTCAGTTCCCACATGTCGACAACATCCATACGCGCCTTTCGATGTGTATAGTGCACGACCACGTCGCCCGGTTTGTCGGGGCGCACGCCGTATCGGGTGTTTTTCTACTTTTTTAAAAACAGAATTTACAATTTTTCGAAAAACTTTAACAACGTGTAACTTTCTACATACTAAATAAAAAGTGAATCCAAAAGGTGCGTTACAATCTCGGTTATGTTGTCTTTGATTGTCTTCAATTAGTTTTTATGAAAGTTTAATGGACAGCGAGAAAAGTGGCCGACAAGTTGGTGTTTCAAAACAGTTTTTAATATTCAGAAAAGTGGGTTTTTCTCCAACTTCGTCTCGATTTTTCGAGCAAGTTGGATGGCCATGTCGAAATCCACTTGGGGCATCTCAAAGAGGGTCATGTGGGCTTTCTACACGAATTTACGGATCTAAAAACGGAATAGAATCGAGGAAGAAATCAAACGGGGAAGTTGGGTACCTTAAAGTGGGAATCTGTTGTTGTTGTTGATGGTTCCTTTGTCTTCTTCACGAGCACGGCTTCGCCATGGTGCGTCCGAGCTTCGCCGTGGAGTGGGGAGGAGGAAGGAGGAGAGGAGGAAGGATTCGGATTAGGGTTTTAGGTTTATTTTTGAGTCAAAAGTGTATATATATATATATATATATATATATATATATATATATATATATATATATAAAATATACATATATATATATATATAAAAATATATATATATATATATATATATATATATATATATATATATATATATATATATATATATACATGTATAATGGGGCAAGGGTTCGGCCATTGGCTATTAGTATTACTGCTTGCCTTTAAAGGGGCGCACAAGCACTAATAATCATGCTGCTGCTGCTTGGCGTTGGTGGTGGGGGTCGGCCCCACCACTTGCTTTTACTTTTTTTTTTTTTTAAAATCTTATCTAAACTTATCTTATATATATATATATATATATATATATATATATATATATATATATATATATATATATATATATATATATATATATATATATATATATATATATATCCAAATGAACCCAATCAAATTTCAACAAAATCCAAAAAGAAAATTTTAATATCATCTACCATATATAAAATCAACTTTAAAAAAAAACATATACACATATATTTAAATTCATTTGACATTAAAATCAACTAAATAATAATAATAATATCTAATAGGATAACATATTTATTACATCTCCACCAATTTGAAATAAAGTTTAATATTATTTAACTATATATATGATGCATCTAAAATATATTTTTACATATATACACAAAATTAAATTGCCATAAAAGGCAACAATAATAATATCACATAATATCAAATAATATCATCAATAATAAAATGCCTATTAAATTTTCACAAAATAACTTTAGTAATAATAAAATAATAAAAATCGTCCCAATGGGTGAACTTTACCGCTCACCCATGTATGGGTCCAGAAAATTGTACCATCTTGTAAAATATTATTTTATTAATAAAACATAAATTTTATACCAAAAGTCAATAAATATTCAACAAGTCTCAAAATTATTTAAAAATATTTGTACACACATGAAATGTTCCTATATGGCACCTTAGTCACCCCCACATGCTCACGTGGGCCTAAATTTGGTTCGGGCCCTGTTCGGGCTGAATTGGCCAAACCGGGTCATCAAAAAAAATATAAATAAAACCATAAATTGTATAAATTCTTTTTAAGTCTAATAAAATAATAAAAAAATTAAAAAAAATAGGGATTTTACATCCTATCAAACTTACAAGAATTTCGTCCTCGAAATTTAGGATGAATAGGGTAGATAGGGTTGAGGGATAGGAAGAGTTCGTCAATTCCAAAATGCAATTAAATTTTGGAGGAGGCAATAAAACGGTGTTCAACATAACCATGCATTAGAAAATTTGGGGAGTCGATATATACCAAAAATATATCATGGCTATGGAATTGAATAAGAGTTGCTAGTGATGGTAACCAAATTTTGAATATCCAATTTTAGAGAACAGTAAGGAATTGAGTAGACCAAAGAGAATAAATTAGACATTCGGGAGATATGGTTCCTAGAGAGAAACTGGAGACTAATCGCCTCGATTGAGAGTTTGATTGAAGTAAATGATTTAGAATCATTCTCGAGTGCTCAAGAATAATTGGAAGGACACGATAATAATTCTAGGGTTGAGAAAATGAAGAGCAGTTAAAGACGAGGGTACAGCCACATTAGTCGGTCGATGGCTATCTACATTTCGTGTATAATTAACCGATTGGGCAACCAAAGATGATACCTTGAGTCCAACTTAGCAAGTACAGTGCCTTGTCTTTCCAAAATAAGTAAAAGACAATAACAACAAAGGTTTCAAAGACGGTGTTATATATTGAGTACGAATTACGGGGTTCATAGGCGGCAAAAATAACTCAAAAGAGAATTGTCAAGGCGGTCGCGGATGAGACTCTATGGCAAGTTTAACTATGTCTCCATCCGCATAGAATAAGATATGCTAAGCGAACCAGAGTGCAATAGGTTGATCAAACCATCATGCACCGGTTCTGATTAGACAATATGTTAGTGGGTGCACCCAATAAAATATGTCATGGTCAAGCTCGAAAAGAATAAGCTTGCAAAAACTAAAGCTAATTTAGCAGCATGAGATTGTCAAAATATGAGTAATGGAGGTAATGATGAAGGAAATTAAATAGTCCATGATCTTTTAAAATCAAGGCTCGTCCGAAGTGTGGGCCTATACAGTTGTCCTAGTTTTCCTCACTTACGGTTTGGTAGACTAGATAAGGTAGGGTTCTCTGAATTTATAGTCTTAGTGAACTTACCAATGTGGTTCACAAAGAAAAAGGTTTGTTAGGTAGTGAGGTATTCTACCCAACTTACAAGAGTTAAACTAATAGTATCATGGGACAATGGGTCAAGCAATCAAGATAAAGTACAAATTTAAGCATTTAAGGAATTTAGTAGAATACAATCACATACCGGGTTGAAAGAATTGGGTCGATGTTGAATCCCTATCCGTGGTTGAAAATATATCGGTATCATGGTAAAGATTATAGTTTGGCCATTTTGACCATAAGGTCATATCAAGAATTAGAGTACAAGAAGACGCATTTTGGTGGGACATGATATATCTACATGGAGGTGGGCTTGTCTAGGCCTTATATATAGAATTTGTTGGAAGAAAAAGTCTAGTGTTGTACTCCAAATATCTAAGTCACGGTAAGGGATGCAAAAAGATCTAAAATAGAAAGTGGGAGTTCACGAGATGATAATTAATGCACAAAATAAAGAAGATTAAGTTAAAGCGTGAAATAAAATTAATTAAAGAATCCAAAAAAAAAATTAGGAACACGATTCCGGAGAGAAGATAGTCTCCTAGATGAATACAGTTAAGGAACCATTAAATCTTTATTCAAATTGCAAGTGGGTTAGAAGTTCGCAATTAAAAGATCTAGAATTAAAGGAAGGTCGAGTTAGCCGAGGTGGAAATACAGTCACATAGCTGGATAGATGACTAACAACACTTGTGTATATACTACTATCATGGTCATGGGTGACATGGCAATTAGTGCGGAATACTCAGTAGGGTTATCTTGGGGCCTACCATTAAAATTTTAACTCGAGTTTCCTCCAAAAAGTTTCAAAAATAAACTTTCAAAAATAAACCACCAAAATTTGTATTTACTCCAATCCGTTCAAATTCATCATAAAAAAAATTTAAATCACTCTCATAAATCTCAATGCAAAATTTTATCACGTTACTACTAAGCTTTTCCAAAATTAACATTTAAGTTCAACTATTTAACTCAAGAGTTCATAATTTACGAATCCATAAAAATTTCACAATCAATCAAAAATTTAACACTCTAAAATTTTTCAAATAACTCATAATAAAACTCTTAGCATATCAAAAGCAACCTCAAAAATTAAGCTCACTACTCTCATCAATTTTAACTTCTATTGATGCTAAGTTATTCCAGCAAAATCACAACCTTTAAATGGTAACTTACTTTAATCAATCAAAATAACCTTTCATCACATCAATTCGAAATTCTCCCAAAATTTTAATATTAGCAATCCCTCATTAAACTAAATTTTCAAATAATCTTATCAGTCAAATTTTTTTTTTACCAAAAATCTAAATAGATTTGTAAATCCTCAATCATAGGACACTATTTAAAATAAAAATTTCTCAAAAATCATTTTCATAACTTTCAAATATTTTAAACCAAAATTCACCATCATTACTTCTACTTAAAATTAAAATTTACTAAACATGAAAATTGTAAGTTGTACAACACAAATTTAAATAATTCCTACGACCATTTTTAAAACCTAAGATGATTTTCAAACTAAATTTATAACTGTTCAAAGGTGTATAACTATAATACAATCATATCATCAAAACCCGAAAATCAAATAAATTTTATATTTGTTCAAAGATGTATATATATCACCCAAAACTCATAAATATCACAACTCGAAAAGCAAATCAATTTTATACTTGTACAAGGATGTATAACTATAATCCAATAAATCATAAATATCAAATCTTGAAAATCAATTAATTTCTTAAACCAAGTATGAAATTCTATAAATCCTTTGGTGTTTACTATTTAGAAATCTCAAGGTTAAAACTCTCCGTGGTAATATCCTACTTTACCAATTACTAATCATTAAATCACACTAAAAAGCCTTTTTAACTCAATTAGAGTCTTGAATGTATTCCAATTGCCAATATAACCATTCTAGCCATGTGGTTGACCTATGAGCATATACTAGTGTAGTCATCTTCCTAGTTGACACTAAGCACGAAAATAAGAATCAACGGTAGAAAGGAATCAAGCAAGATGTAGTTCAAGGAGGTCGAACAAGAGTTCGAAATTTGAAGCCAAGGGAAGAGGTCAAGCTGTATGGATAAGATTTCTAGATTCTAATCCTATGTTGCAGGCTCATATCGGTACAATTACGTAACCGAAGTGACAACTTGGACCTTCATGGGCCACCACAAAAACATGTAACGCCCCAACCCCAAAATGCATAGGACTAGGTACGTATCCATGCCAGCTGCATACATACAAAGTACACTCCAATATATGGAAACCTTGTATGTATACATAAGCTGTAAAATGCAGTAGAACCATAAGAACTAAATCTCATCCACTAGATAAATAAATGATGTAAAAGCAACTTTGAATTTGTCATGTATACAATCGTTGGACGGAGACAAAGTCCACTACCAACTATCTCAAATAAAATGTACAAGAAGTGATCGATAAAATAACGAGACGAACCAAGCGCAATCGTCTTCGAAAGAATGGAGAAGATCACTGCCTTGGCTAGAACACCTGCAAAATCACAGAAGCACATACCTGGAGAGATAACCAGGTCCTCAGAGGGACGTAACAAGATACATAAAGAACATGCCATAATAAACTGAATATATAATATGTCACAACCCGAAATAAGTGACAAGACGACAATAAGGTAATCTAACCATACTACAGTGTTTATGCAGTTAAGAACAAACCTCCAACGCATGGGCACTCTGGCTCAGTAGCAGTAATCTCAGGTATGGCCCATCAGGATACCAGGGACCTCAAAGCATAACATTCATTGAATGTCAGAGGCCAGCAGTAAATCAGTATCAGGATCCAGGTCCGTATCTCCCACGGAGATAACCGACAATAGGGAAGTACATACTTGGCCCATACGTTAAGGAACTGTTCTTCCCACCCAATGCCTAATAGAGTCACATCCATGTCTCATATACCTCTACTAACTGCTAAGTCTCCTAACATGCCTCTATTAGAAGTTAGCCCTAACGCATGCGCATGGGGATCAGTCCACACACAAGAACCTCTATATGCTACTCATCTCATACATCCTCGTGGTACAACTGTGTCAAGGTATATGCGATACACTACAGACGGTAGTCTCTTAATTCTAAGTCCATATGCAGTCAAAGGATAATAACAAGGTATATCTAATATCACTGAGCAGACAGTAAATCAGGAATGATAAGAACTGAAATAAATGAACAGTGATATGTAATAAAATGCAAACTGAATATAAACAGTATAAAGGCAAGGTATCCAGTAGCTCGAACAGACAAATAAACGAAGCAAGAAAAGCCAAATCCCGCAGATGACTCCGGATGCTGCAACAAACATCACGAACGAGTTTGGAATAAAAAATATACCTAGGAAACGCCTGTCCAAAAGTTAAATTCTGGAACAGGGGCAAAATCGTAATTTTGGGTCAAAACGATGTCCGCCGTTGGACCCGCTTTGCACCGAAATGCGTGCCAATATCTATGTTCTCTAAAGTTGTCAAATTATATATCTATAGATTTGTTTTGATGAGACGAACCCAATGGTATGTCCAATTTTGGATTCCGGTGGGCCATGCACAAAATCGCCCGTTGAGTGGGATTGTGGGCCCGCCAAAATAGCGTCCCGATCAACGGTCTCAGAATTGGACCAAACTTGCCTCACAGGACCAGAAAAATATTTCGAGTCCAATGGTGCAAGTTTCATCGCGATATGATGAGTGTGCACAAAGTTGTGACTTAATTTGAAAAAGGGTCGATACGGGGTATCTCGACGGATACGCACTGATTTCGTCGCACACATGCAACGAAATCGGATTTCGTCAGTTACCACATGTCGACAACATCCATACGTGCCTTTCGATGTGTATAGTGCGAGACCACGTCGCCCGGTTTGTCGGGGCGCAAGCCGTATCGGGTGTTTTTCCACTTTTTTAAAAACAGAATTTATAATTTTTCGGAAAACTTTCACAACGTGTAACTTTCTATATACTAAATAAAAAGTGAATCCAAAAGGTGCGTTACAATCTCGGTTATGTTGTCTTTGATTGTCTTCAATTAGTATTTTTAAAAGTTTAATGGACAGCGAGAAAAGTGGCCGACAAGTTGGTGTTTCAAAACAGTTTTTAATATTCAGAAAAGTGGGTTTTTCGCCAACTTCGTCTCGATTTTTCGAGCAAGTTGGATGGCCATATTGAAATCCACTTGGGAGATCTCGAAGAGGGTCATGTGGGCTTTCTACACGAATTTACGGATCTAAAAACGGGATAGAATCGAGGGAGAAATCAAACGGGGAAGTTGGGTACCTTAAAGTGGGAATCTGTTGTTGTTGTTGATGGTTCCTTTGTCTTCTTCGCAAGCACGGCTTCGCCATGGTGTATCCGAGCTTCGCCGTGGAGTGGGGAGGAGGAAGGAGGAGAGGAGGAAGGATTCGGATTAGGGTTTTGGGTTTATTTTTGAGTCAAAAGTGTGTGTATATATATATATATATATATATATATATATATATTTTATTTTATATATATATATATATATATATATATATATATATATAAAATAAAAAAATAAAAATATATATATATATATATATATATAATGGGGGAAGGGTTCGGCCATTGGCTATTAGTATTACTGCTTGCCTTTAAAGGGGCGCACAAGTACTAATAATCATGCTGCTGCTGCTTGGCGTTGGTGGTGGGGGTCGGCCCCACCACTTGTTTTTACTTTGTTTTTTAAATTTTATCTAAACTTATCTTATATATATATATATATATATATATATATATATATATATATATATATATATATATATATATATATATATATATATATATATCCAAATGAACCCAATCAAATTTCTACAAAATCCAAAAAAAAAATTAATATCATCTACCATATATAAAATAGAGAAGAGCATGCACCTCCACAGCAATGCGCGAAGAGGTCATGCGCCCAGCAGAGCTATGCGCCCAGACGAGGATATACGCCCAGAATAACTACTACCCATGCTTCTTGTTCAAAGTATTCCAAAACTTGGCAGAAAGTTTTAAAAACTTTGAAGGGGGTCTTGTAGAAGCATAGAATTTCAGGCACATCTCAGGCCCGAATTCCTATGCGCCCTAACTCTCATGCGCCCCCAAAATCAACATGCGCCAGGAAACTCAACAGAATACTTGGCACAGCAGAAAACAACAAAGAAGTAGAGACATTAAAGTTAGGCTTTTATTTTATATGAAAGTCTATTACATGTCCAAAACTCTTTTACAAAGATAATTCTATTAGAAAGAAAAAAGTCTAAAAGCTACAGCCAGGTGCATCACTCTGATGTAACATCCAGGCGCATCATTCCATCATCTCAGTGCAGGCGCATCCCCGTGTATAGTCAGAGCGAATCACTTCTACGTCAGCATGCGGGCACTCTAGCAGGAGGAGTGGCTCTTCTAGCCTAACCAAATCGGGGCATGACAGCCCCGACCTGCGACTCTTCCAGTATAACAAAAATTGGGACACGATCGCCTCGATCTTTGGATGCAACAGGCACCTTCGGCCTATGTCGGGACACAACGATCCTGATATTTGGATGCAACTGGCACTTTTACAGGCTTGTACGAAAACAGGGCCGATGGTAAAAATACCAACCCGGCACATCTTTATCTTCGGAAGGAGTTCATCGTCAAGTCGCCAAGGCAGAGGACAGATCGATTTCGTCTCCATGAAGGAAAGCTAAGTGAAATGAGAAACAAAACTCTTCACAAATCTATTTATAGGCTGGGGTAACCTTCACCCATGCGCCAAGTGGCAGTCTCCTCATATTCTGTGCAATGAATCGGCATTAATGTTGATAAATATGCCTCTTCAAATTCAGCCAAGTCAAACAGCCATCAAACGCCTCGAAGAAATTAACAGACGGTCCAAAGAAGATGTGCCATGTGGCAGATGCGCCGTCAGTACGATACGCACCGTACCAAATACGCCCAATGGGACATAGACCCATGCGCCTAGTGGTGCACAGATCAATGTGCCCATACGAAGGTCATCACCCAGCAAATATTTAAAGCTATGTGACAGAGTTAACTGTACGACTGAGCTGTTGGCAGCTTTTACAGAAAATAAAGAGCCGTCGATATCAGCATCATTATTACTTGCTTTTGTTGGCTACAGCTTTGCCACGTGGCCGACTGATCATCTGCATGCACCTCCACAGCTATGCGTCCAGAAATCTGTATGTACCTCAAAAGCCATGCGCCCCCGACTTACTCCTGATCCCAAAAGACAGAAGCCAAGTCTCTACATGTGCCTCCACAGCCATGCGCCCAAAGCTCTGTATGTGCCTCAGAAGCCATGCGCCCAGACTTGTCAGTAACCACTAAAAGTCATAGATCGAGTCGCTCCATGCACCAGATCCTAGGTGCATCCTGACAGATTATTCCCCCCACAAAATCTGAGATCTTTGAGCCACGGACATGCGCCACGAGTCTTTTGACTCAGTTCTGCTTAAGAATGGGTGCTAACCACCCAAGATCTCAGTAACAGACGAATATTCGCAACTGTCATGTGTCAGCTCCACCACAGCCCAACAGAGCAGTTCAGCAGATTCAGCTCCGACTTAGGGTGCATCGTCCATGCGCCCCACAACATCAGCCATGTAGCATTCCCACATAGAGGAGAATCTTACATATGCGTGCATGAGTATACCAGTCCTCTGCCTATAAATAGTGGGATCATTCCTTCTTCCACAAAAAATAAAGATCATATCTAAAGACAGAAACGAGAAGAGAGACACTTAACGTCTCCTTCTCCATAAAACTCTCCAGCATCTAAAGCAACCCAGACCTTCAGGGAGTCCAAGATCGTCATCAGATCGTCAACGGAGTCAATACATTACCACTCACTCCACCGATACAGTTCTCAGATAAAAACAAAAGTATACTCCTAGGACTACATCTAAGTCCTACATTGTATATTGTTCTGTTTGTAATTGAAATACCAAGGTTTATCAATCAAAAAGACCTTGTCGTATTTTTGATGGCGAACAATGATATCATGCTTGTAATTGATCCTAAGAGTTGCTTGAACAAAAGAAATGATTGGGCTCATGAAACATGCTACGTACTTCACAAGAAATTAATGGTCCCTTGTATGCTTAAACTGAATGAAAATGGACTGTAGATTTTTGAAAGTGTTTTCAAACAGATATAATCTGACTCTGTACTGCATGAAATAAACGATGTAGCCTTTATTCACATCCCAGTACGTTGATGTACTGAGCTACCACTAGTTTGCACGTAGGTGCAAGATGCATCGAGATGGATAGTCCGAAGCGATAAACCGAGCCTCATCCTCAGGAGCCAGAAATCAGAAGAGATATAAAGAGTTGTTCATCTATTTCAAAGAGTTGGTTTTGTATATAAGGGATATAATGTATGGAACAGGATCATTGTAATCTAAAAAGTCCTGAGAGATTGTAAGCCAATTACGGCATGTATCAAAGTGAAAATGAGAGCTTTGTAATTTGTTCCAAGATATCAATAAAGAGAATTTTTTTTATGTTAACATTGTGTTCAATTATACTCTGTAATGTGTCTACCTGTCACGACCCGCACCCTAGAGTAAGGGCACGAGAAGTGGGTACGTCCAGCCTACGCCGCAGTGTCGGCGGTAGAACGCTGTCCTAGGTCACAACATCTAACAATATAATGCTAAGCAGTTTATACTCCCCGAATGGGGGTGACATAGCAGAAAATAAACTCAATCACAACTAAGGAAGAAGAAGCACGATATGATATAGAACTCAAATGAAATACAGATGATCCGAAGAGTCTAAGATAACATCTCAGCAAACATCCAGAATACAAGGTCTCAACTACAGAGTATGAAAGAATATATACAATCCTGATCTCAAGACAGAAATAGTAAACCTAGACTAAACTAGTCCCAAGACAACATAAGTAAGATAAAGCCTAACTAACTAGTCTAGGCAGAAGGGGTAATGTCATCAGCTATAGCTGGGTCCTCCTGAGAGTCCAGCTCACAAGTGTCGTCTAGGGCTGTCCCATAGAAGGTGTCAATACCAACCTCATCCTCGTCCTCTATAAACATTCAACGGTGTACAATCAGGATGGAGCGAGCACAATACATCTCAACAGTTCATAGCAGGTTAGAAAATATAACCATGCGGTAAAGTAAGATACAGGAAACTGAAGGACAGTACAGAATGTAAATAGAGAGAGAACTATAATAGAAATATCTACTATAAGTAGAGGACTAACAGTGGCTAGTAAGTCAGAGTACAATATAAACATGTGAATGGCATAGAAGATTCTGATGCTACACTACAGAAAGATTCTGATGCTACACTACTTGGATATTAGTCACATGTCTACTTCTACTCCCCCGTACCCCCAATCAATACACAAGGATCCAGCCGGGTTATGTTATGATTCCATGCAATAGCCCACAAGGGGTGATACATGGTAGGCCCATAAATGGGTGATTCTGGGAATGCCCATAAATGGAAGATTCAAGGAGACTTTGTGATCATGAGAGTACATATCACAAGTGATCAATGAACCATGAAGCATAGTGATACACCATGTAAGTGAAACGCACAGAACATGTAGTATCCGATGCTCCCTGAAGGGATAACATCTCAAGAAGGGATCCATATAGTACTAATCCGTGTGACCAACGTGATAATATCAAGTAAAGTAATTTAAAGCAGAAAAATAATTCTAAACATGATATGAAATTATCAGAGAATGTACTCGTCTGGTATCTGAGTGTCCGGATGAAATGTACTGTCCGAGGAGAGGTGTCTGACTCCTAATCAGAACAGCACAAGTCACAACAAGTCTAAAATGATAACAAGATGTAATTCAATGCATTCTAAATGAATCTAGGTCAATCTAGGCCAAAGTCAACTCTTGGTCAACTCTGGTCAACCCTAGAAGTCAAACTAGGTCAACTATGGTCAAACTAGGTCTAACAAGTCTAAATTAGGTCAAACAAGTTATTCTAGGTCTAAACAAGTCTAGGTTATGTTAAACTAGGTTTAACAATCATTCTAAGTCCTAACAAGTCTATATTGGTCAATACACTACTATACTAGACTATGCTAACATCACACATTGCATCCAGGCCTACACATGGAAATCACATAACACACACACACACACACACACACACACACACACACACATATATATATATATATATATATATATATATATATATTTCAATATAATTCCTTTCGTTAAAATATATATATATATATATATATATATATATATATATATATATATATATATATATATATATATATATATATATATATATATATAGGATCCGGATCAAGAGCCCCGCCCGCGGAGCCCCGCCGAAGCCCCGCCCCCCCCCCCCTGCACCATCGGATCGAGCGGGGCCCGCGAGGGGCCCACGCGATGCCGCGCGATCCAACGGCCAAGGATCGCGGGGCTTCGGCGGGGCTCCGAAAACGGGGCTCCCGATCCGGACCCATATATATATATATATATATATATATATATATATATATATATATATATATATATATATATATATATAGGCTACCTATATGTATACCACACATACATATATATAATATATATATAATAGTACACACACATATTATAATATATAGGATACCTACATATATACATAATATACTTTATGCATTAGATATACATACATATATATGGATTATATATACATAGAGAGGGGAAACTATAAGATGTGTGTGTGTCTAAAGGGGAAACCATATGTGTGTGTGCTCACAGAGTTGTGTGTAGGAATACATGAACCTGTGACAGTGTTCAGTCACATGAGAGTGTGACGGTGTGTGTGTTACCAGTGAGTGTAGTGTTCCAGGAAGTAGAGTATGTGTGTTAGAGAGATACCTGTGTGTTAGAAGTGTCAACAGAAATCCCAAGACAGGAAAAACATAGTGTCCAGCTATCATTCATGTGTGTGTGCAGGAATCAAATGGGTGTTAGAGTTAAAATCTCAGGATTTGAATACAGAGAAGTAAAACAGTATGAATAGTGATATTCTCAGGAAACCAATTCATATTTCAGTTTTCAGTCCCATGTATCAATCCAAATCAATAACTCTAATGAAATATGAGACTTCTTATTAAAAACAGTTCAGTTTTTAGTTCGAAACTTCAATTCCCCAATTCAAAATCGATACACAACCAAACCACCCCAAAATCAATATACATTTAGTAAACATATAGGTGCACTATAATAGGGTTTTAAACCATGCTAATAACAGTACTGAATAGGTTAATTAAACTACCAAAGTTCGAATTTCCAAACTAGAAAATACTGAAATAATCATGGTATCAGAATTCATAGGTTAATTGGAAAATGATACATAAAACAAACTAATATGTGAAATTAGTGGTTGGTAATGCAAATATAACTTGTGTTCGTGTCTCAGAGTCCAATACGTGTCCACCACAATGACACAAATGTGTCAAATTCAATTAAACCCAAAAGCAACACAAACAGGACACTACACAGTGCACTGTCTCGTGCACGAGTGCACGCGTATCGTGCTCGTATCACAGGCCAAACCAAGCCTCGTGCTCACAACCCTAGGTTTGCCTAGGATCCAGCTACCTACATGTCACCCTGATTTGGGTCACGTGTCCCCGAGTCGTGTCTAAAATGCGCGTATCAGAACCCGATAAAGACTGAATCGAACTCAGTAAAAATCAGTGCAATATCTCGTGTTCCTTCGACACGACACGAGAGGTCGTGCCACTTGGGGAGTGTCGTGTCAGACACTGCCCCAATGTGTCCTCAAAGTATCACGTGTCCCCGTGTCCTACCCAGTGAGCATTTGGCCCCGAGTAGTAGGACAGGGAAAACCCTTCGTGTGCGGCCGTGTCCAGTGAGTAAAATACGACACAAAACAACTAGAAATCAATTCAGTCAAGTGGAATGCCACAAACAAGATCTAGATCTAAATTCCTATTCAAAAACAATTCAAAAACCAAATCGAAATGCCCATTGGGGCATTTCATCAAATACTTAGGTAGTCTAATGGATACGTGACCGATACGGACACAAAATGGGTCTATCTTGACACGAAACCAAATCCTATAGTTAGGGGACACCTAGGGCTAGGTCTCCATGTAAAGAAATCCAGAATTCAATAGAGTTTAGGATGATTTACCTAGTGGTGTCAAAACCCAAAGAAAACTCTCAATTAGGGGGGTTCTCCTTGCTAGCTAATCCTTCCAAATTGTCTACAAACTGAGATTTCCTAACACAAACAGTAAGTATAGGTGAATTAGAATCTAATGCAATTGGTTTGGATTGAAAAAGAATTAAAATAGATTTTCTATGAATTAATAAAGTTGGAAAAATACCTCTTCTTTAAACTTGTGATCTTTCCTAAAAGAGGCTAGCCCTAAATGGAGGAGAGTATAAATAGGGGGGTTCCCAATGTGGCCGGCCATAGTGGGTTAGGGTTAGGGTTAGGTTTAGGGTTAGTGATGGGCTATGGGCTTCAATGGGCTTAAGTTGAAAATCAATGGTTTCAAAACCATAAGTCATGGCTTATGACTAAAAGCCTTCTCTATTCTAACTTGAGTCTAAAAGAATAAAACATGGGTTAACTCTAGTTAGACTACGGTTACTTAACCTAACCAAGGTAGTCACAACTAGGGTTAGCTTCTAGACTAGTCTACCAAAGTCAATGCAAGTCAAAGTCAACCTGGTCAACCATCATCCAAAATAATTCCTAAAAAATTCCATAAATTCAAATAAATAATATAAAAATCAAATAAACCCAAAAATGACAAAAATACTCTCAAATTAGAAATGTGGTTGTGACAAATCTACCCTCCTTAAAAGAATTTTGTCCTCAAAATTGAAAGGTAAAATGCAACTGATGAGAAGGATAGAAAGTATACCTCACGGTCCAAAAAGATATGGGTATCGATCGCACATCTCATCCTCCCGCTCCCAGGTAGACTCTCCTGGAGAATGATGCCTCCATGCGACGCGAACTAAAGGTATCACCTGGTTCCTCAGTACCTTTTCCCGTCGAGCAATAATCTCCACTGGCTGCTCTTGATAACTGAGAGAAGGTCCAACCTCAATCTCCGAATGATCGAGCACATAGCTAGGATCAGCCACCGTCTTAACTTTGATACATAGAATACGTTGTGGACCCCCACTAGTGCAGGTGGCAAGTCTAGCCTGTATGCCACGTCATCGACTCTCCCGCTAATAACGAAAGGGCCAATAAAGTGCGAGCTAAGCTTCCTACCTCCACCAAAACGTATCGTACCGCAAGTCGGAGATATCCTCAAAAAAACTTGGTCTCCAATCAATCACAAGCAAGGTCTCAATTTAATTATGATAAACAAACATGATCAATAAACACAAATAAACAACCTAAATCTAATCCTACTCTAATCTGTACCTCAAACTCTAATGGCCTCCGGTGGCTATCGGCCCAGTACCGATGTCTGTCCTGCGCCACGCGAAGTCTGTCTCTGATGAGCTTTACCTTCTCAGCTGCGTCAACAACCATCTCTGGTCCCAGTAAAGATCGCTCACCAAAATCATCCCAAGATAAGGGTGTACGACACCTACGCCCGTACAGAGCCTCGAAAGGTGACATCTCAATGTTGGCTTGAAAACTGTTGTTGTAAGCAAACTCCACCAAATATAGATGATCCTCCCAGGAACCTCCAAAGTCCAAGACGGACGTCCGTATCATATCCTCGAGCGTCTGAATAGTCCTCTCTGACTGTCCGTCCGTCTGGGGGTGGTATGAAGTACTAAACTTGAGCTGAGTGCCCAAACTAGTCTGCAGACTCCTCCAAAAATGGGAAGTAAAACGACTATCCCGATCCGAGATGATGCTGACCGGAACCCCATGAATTCTGACTATCTGCCGCATATACATTTTCGCAAGCCTCTCTGTAGACGTACCCACCTTGAATGGCAAGAAGTAGGCCGATTTGGTCAACCTGTCAACGATGACCCAAATCACGTCTTTCTCTCCTGGTGTACGCGGCAATCTAGATACTAAATTCATAGTGATATACTCCCACTTTTACTCGAGAATGGGCAATGGCTGCAACAATCCACCGGGCCTCTGCCTCTCTGCCTTGACCTGCTGACAGACCAAGCACCTAGCTACGAAGCGAGCTACCTCCCGCTTCATCCCGTACCACCAAACATGCTCCTTTAGATCTCGGTACATCTTTTTGGCACCAGGGTATATAGAGTACTGAGATCTGTGGGCCTTCTGCATAACCTGCTCCCTGAGATCTCCGCTGGGCACACATAACCTGGAACCGTACCGCAAGGTACCATCCTCTGCAAGAGAAAACTCGCCATCCACCAATCCTGATCGAACCTGCTCTCAGAGACACCGCAGAGCAACATCCTCAAACTGTGTCACCTTGATCCTCTCCATCAAGTTTGACTGAATCTGCAGGCCCCATAACTGTATCTGTACTCCGGGCACGATCACCTCAATCCCAAGGCTCTCCAAGTCTGCAAGCAAGTGCCGATCCATAGTCAAACACATGGCCGTTGGATACCTACTCAAGGCATCGGCAACCACGTTGGCCTTTCCTGGGTGATACTGAAGTAGGATGTCAAAGTCTTTCATCAACTCTAGCCATCTGCGCTGTCTCATGTTCAGCTCCTTCTGAGTGAACACGTACTTTAAGCTCTTGTGATCTGTAAAAATTTCGACCCTCTCTCCATACAGATAGTGCTTCCACAACTTCAGAGCAAATATCATTGCTGCAAGCTCTAGGTCGTGGATAGGGTAGTTCTTCTCATGGGGACGTAATTACCTGGAAGCATAGGCAATCACCTTTCGATGCTGCTGTAAGACGCAATCCAGCCCTTTTCCTGAAGCGTCACTATAAATAGTGAATCCCCCTGATCCTGAAGGCAATGTCAGAATCGGAGCTGTCGAAAGCCGCTTCTTCAACTCATCAAAAGGTGCCTGACACTCCTCTGACCAAACATACTCAGCATCCTTCCAGGTCAACCGAGTCAACGGCTCTGCAACCCGGAAGAAATCCTGCACGAATCTCCTATAATATCCTGCCAGCCCCAAGAAACTGCGGATCTCTGCAACTGAAGTCGGCGTTGCCCATGCCTCAACTGCTACGATCTTCTTGGGGTCAACTGAGATCCCATCTCCAGTCACTATATGCCATAAAAAGTTAACCCGGTCCAAGAAGAACTCACACTTGGAGAGCTTCCCATAAAGCTGCTCCTTCCTGAGAGTCTCCAGCACTATCCTCAAATGCTCCTCGTGCTCCTCCTCAGTCTTGGAATATACCAAGATGTCGTCAATGAACACCACCACAAACTGATCCAGGTACTGGTGGAACACCTTGTTCATTAGGTTCATAAACACTGCTGGTGCATTGGTTAGCCCAAACGGAATAACCAAAAACTCAAACTACCCGTACCGCATCCTGAAAGCGGTCTTGGGAATATCCTGTCACCCCCAGTTTTCAGAAACATGGGTATTTTTATCATTTTACATTTTTGAATATTTTTGAAATTTATTTTATTATTTATGATATTATTTTGGGGTTGAAATTTATTTTATTATTTATGATATTGTTTTGGGGTTATTTGAGTCGGGTTCGAATTTCAACTCAATCCGACTTGAAACGGGGACCCGGGGGGGATAGTTTGACTCTAGTGGGACCCACACACTAGTTAGGCATGGCCCACATGATATTAATTTTAGTCCACATGATATTAATTTTAGTTAGTAGTTAGACTAATTATTTACGGATAGGTTTAGTTTAATTAGAGACTTAAAACTAGACTAAATTGACCTCAATCTTTAACCCATTCCTAATTTAAATCAAATAGATTAGTGGAGGGCATTTTGGACATTCAAATAGGGGACACCTCACCCTTTTTGGGCAGCCACTTATGGGGGGGATAAGGAGTGAGTCACTCCTTCATTCATTTGTTTTCATCCACTTTCTCTCTCTTGTTCTTCCCCAAATTATTTTAGAGATGAACCTCCATTGATTTTATCTCCAAATCAACCCCTTCTTCCACCAAATCTTCTTTATTTCTCTTCTACTCCATGGTTAGAGGGTGCTAGCCAAGTTTGGGAGAATTCGGAGCTCGTTCGTGTCCTTTTGGAATCTCTACGTGTCGGTCCGTATCGGAAGGCTTTTCCTTTGAATCTCTCTCCCGAAAGGTATAATCTCTCCTATAATCCATCCCTACATGCATATAGAAATATTTTGAATCCATAGGAATGACCCCCATGGTTGTATCTCTATTTGTGTCCATTTCGTGTCCATTTGGAGGTCATAGGAGTGTCCTTTGTGTTGTGGTTGTGTCAATGTAGAAAAACCCCAAATTTTGGACACACTATATGTTGTTGTTATGTATGAATGAATTATTACATGTTTAATCTCATATTTTTGTATTAGAGATGTGTTCTATAGTGTCTCATATATATATATATATTAGTGTAGAGAGTGAGTTCTTGATATATTATGTTATATACTTGTGTTTCTTTTGTCTCAAATTACCTAAATTCGTCATAATTTTTATCCACATTTTTAGTAGCTAGAGCAATTTAGAAATACCATAACCTTTAGCTCATAACTCCAATTAATCTCCCATTTTTTTTAAAAGAAGAGTATCGAAGTTAGCTTTCCAAATATATATTTTAATAAGCCAAATTCGTTTTGAAACTTTCTGTAAAATTATTTGAGTGTCAGCTGTACGAAAGACGAACGCGTTTCGGTGTCTTTGCGATTTTGGGAGCTTCCGGACACGAAAATACGATCCGTTTAAAGTTTCGGAAAGCTAACACAAAGATATATAACATACTTTAATCCTAGAATTTAGTGAATGCCCAATTGGTACAGTATTGGTTTTAAGTAGAAGAGTGATTATACGATATATGTATTTTATGTAACCTATGAGCCTATGTAGTATGGATATTAAATGAATATAGAGTATGTAATGCATGATATGTTAGATGAATGAAATGATATATATATATGATATATATTCTCTTTGCATTAATATATATATATCGTTGAATGCAAGCATGTAGGAATGCAATTAATATAATGTATATAAGCAATGCATGAATAAAAGAATGATATACAATGTGTGCATGAAAGTATATAATGAATGCTAGATATGAATGCAAGATATATATGTAATAATAGATATGAATGCATAATTTATAAATATTGTAATACAATATATAATGATAACATGTATGGTAATGTAGAGTATATGATGCAAGCATGAATGAATGGAGGAAATACATGTATATGGGTAATATAGAATGTAATATATGAATGCAAGTATGCAAGATAATATATTGTATCCATATATGATGTATTCAACTTGAAGATAATGTAATATATGAAAGAAATGAATGATAATATATAACATGATATGTAAGGTAATGTAAGGTATAAAATATATGATGTGTGCATGTTTATATGTCTCTATGTTAATGTATGAAATGATATGAATATACAATGTATGCATATGTATAAAACATGTAGGTAATGCATAGATGCATGAATGAAATGAATGTTTGTAATATGTTAATATAAATACAAGTATCTAATATGCATGAATGTAAGTATAATATAATACAAGTATACATGTATGTATCATATAAATGTAATATACATGATATGTATGTATGCATGTATACAAGGTAAGTATGTATGTATGTATTTCTATAAACTGAGTTAACCTATAACCTTTTACACACATGCATTCATACACCCTTTGACATCATGTATCCCATGTCACATACACCTACCTATCACTAAATTTTAGAACATTAACACATATTCTTTCACACACATGCCAAACACACACATACTCACTTACTCTTTTACCTCTCTTTCTCTCTCTCTCTATATATATATATATATATATATATATATTTATATATATATATATATATATATATATATATATATATATATATATATATGTATGTGCCTATATATATAGCTTTCCTATATATATATATCTATGTATATGAATATGTGAATGTGAATAATATATATACATTATATGACTATGTTTGTGTGCCTTGTTAGCTTATGGTTTAGTTTTGTGCTTGGTTTAGCAAGTGACTTAGGCTATGAGTTAGTAGCTATCTTGGATACTTGATTTGCATATACTTAGTTTGTTTAGACCTAGAATAACTTGTTTGACCTAATTTAGACTTGTTAGACCTAGTTTGACCATAGTTGACCTAGGTTTGACTTTCAGGGTTGACCAAGTTGACCAAGAGTTGACTTTGGTCTAGATTGACCTAGAATCATGTAGAATGCATAATAGAACTTCATATTGCCATTTTGGATTTGTTGTGACTTGTGCTGTTCTGATTAGGAGCCAGACACCTCTCCTCGGACATTATATTTACTTTGGACATTCAGACACCAGGCGAGTACATTCTCTGATCATTTCATATCCTGCTTAGAATTATTTCCTGCATTAAATTACTTTACTTGTTACTGTCACGTTGGTCACACGGATTGGTACTATACGGATCCCTTCTTGAGATATTATCCTTAGGGAGCATCGGGTACTACATGTTCTGTACGTTTCACTTACATGACGTATCACTATGCTTCACAGGTTCTTTGATCACTTGTGATATATATCCTTTTGATCACAGAGTCTCCTAGAATCTCTTATCCCATTTACTGGGTATCCTAGAATCTCTTAGAATCCCCATTTTTGGGACATCCATGTATCACCCTTCGGGGGCTTTGCGTGGAATCATAACATAACTTGTTTGGATCCTTGTGTACTGATTGGGGGTATGGGAGAGTAGAAGTAGACATGTGAATAATACCCAAGTACTATCTTATCAGAATCTCTTCCATAGCGTCTTATCAGAATCTCCTATGCCATTTACATGTCTATATTGTACTCTGACTCACTAGCCACTGTTAGTCTCTATTTATAGTAGATATTTCTATTACAGCTCTCTCTCTGTTTACATACAGCATTTCTTTCAGTACTTGTATCTTACTTTACTGTATGATTATATTTTTAACCTGCTATAAACTGTTGAGATGTACTGTACTCGCTTCTGTCCTGACTGGACCTGTTGATAAATTTTACAGATGGCCTGGGATTGCCTGCTAGCCTAGAGGAGACACAGTAGAGGTTGTTTAGATAGTTATTTCATTTTGTCTGGAGTTGTATTTACTTTGTGGATTACTGTATTTGAGTTTTGAGATGTATTTCTGGGTTTATGTATCTTAGACACTTAGACTTCTATCTCCTGTATCTCTTTTGGATTTCATGTTTTATCTATCTTTATCATGCTCTACCTTTGATGTGATTGAGACTGTATCTGCTATGTCACCCCCATTCGGGGAGTATAAACTGCTTAACATTATTTTGTTAGATGATGTGACCTAGGACAGCGTTCTACCGCCGACACTGCGGCGTAGGATGGGCATTGTTACGTTCACGTGCCCTTACTCTACGGTGCGGGTTGTGACACATTTTTAGTGGTGGCCCATGCAGGTCGAGTTTGTGTAGTGGTATTCGAACTAGAGTACCACTACAGCCTGCAGTAGAATTAGAATATATTTTTGAAGGTACTCAATCACAGTTAGGATCCCCTGAGAGATTCCTGGGATGACCCTTGAGAATCTTATTTTAACTTCGATTTGAAAACTCTCTTCCCTTGATTTGATTTATCTTTACTTCTGTTGTTGAATTTGATTTTGATGGATTATTGTTGAATTTGAGTTTGTATTTATTGATTTTGATGGATGATTGTTGAATTTTAAATCTTGATGTTAGCTGTGGCGTCCGAGTTTGTATTTATATGATTTGATCGATTTTTGTTCATTTTTGAATCTTGATGTTCGTTGATAAATTTAATTTTTGGGTATTCTTTGTTGATCTAATTTAATTTTTGTCAAGATAAAATTATATGGGCTAGGTCATCTAAGTTATGAAAATCTTGTCTTCTATAGTCACATTAGGCAGCATGGTGAGGACATATAGTCTGACTTTGGATATATTTCTCGGGTGTAGGAATTTAAGGTTTTCGCAGCCAAGCTAGCGGCATCGCGAAAATGTTAAATACCATGATTCTAGAGGTATGTGCATAAGTCAAGGACTCTGTGATTATCGTAGCCTTGCTTACTAGTATGACGAGGATTTAGAGTACCATGATTTTGGATAGACGCATATGATTATCAGATTGTACCTTAAATGTTTTCGAACATGTTTTTGCTACTTTTGTTTCAGTCGTTCAAAAAAAAAGAATTATTGTTGTTTTGTTTTGTTTTGTTTTGTTTCTCATTGTTTACTTAGGAGTAGCTTGTGTAACTTCTTACCATGAAATTCTTCTTAATACAATGAATCGATGATTTTGCTAGACTTTATCTTGGATTTGATAATTTAGCTCTGGGTTTCAAAATGGTTCTTCTTTAAACAGATATGCAGAATGAATTTCATTGTTATTTCCTTCTTGCTATTATTCTTGTATTAAATAATAATAATAAAACTGTCTTGATTTCGTTAATCCCTGCTTTGCAATATTGGTAGGAATCTAATGTTGGTCTTGATATAGAATTTGATTTTATTGGGATATGAGAATATAGATATAGTAGACACAGACATTTTGCCTGATACATATGCATGCTACACTTGATTTCCACCTATCTAAATACATATTAATATGTTGTTGATATTTAAATTGTCAAAATCCTAATATTTTTGGTTCTCTGCTTTTTCCAGTTTAATTTCGTAATTCAAATATAAATTTTATGATAATAGTTTTGTTTACATCACTGCACATTATGTTATACATAGGGTTTCAATTCAAAAAAAATATGTTTGGTTGAGTTTTGTGTTTGAATTTGTCAATCTAAAACTGTGTGCATATTAACCCTTGATACGAGATTTTAAATGTTAGTTCAAATTATTGTTTTAAATGTAATATTTAGAGCTGTGTACATTATTGTTGTAGGGATATAATGTTAGGTTTCAAATTCTTACATGATAGGTTGTGATAAACATTGAGTTGGTTTTGGTGTGCAATTCTCCAAAATCCTGAAAACTGAATACATGTTAACGTTTTTACATTGATTTCCTTGTTTAGTTCAATTTCAAATTTAACATGTAATATTGAACTGTATGCGTAGATAAATGTATGGATAATATGTTAGGGTTTCATTTCTATCATGTTAGGATGTATTGGGAGCATTGAGATTAGTTGTGATGTTTCAAACTCCTAAATTTTGAAATTGCATTATGTTAATATTGCACTGGTTTAAATGTTAGCTTATTTTCAGCTTTTGTATGTAAATGCTGAAATAAAACTAGATTTAACCTTTCAATACTAAGCTATAACCCTGTACAACACTACAAAAAAAGTGACTTTTTGGGACGGCATTATTCGATACACTATTTTCAAGAGTCCTAAATAATTAGTATTTGGGATGGTTATTTATTTAGTAATAAAAGGTAACATTATTTAGGACACAAGGAAATATTATTTAGAACACATTTCTGTTTGGACCCTAATAATATTACTTATTTTAACTAAAATTTAGTTCCGTCCCAAAAGAAATTGACTCGGTCCCAAATAGTTTGGCGGGAGAACAAAAACGCGGCGGGCAAATTTTTGGGATCCGTTCCTATTCTCCTAATAATTTTTTCAACAGATCTGAACCGTTGATTGGTTTCATCTCGACCGTAAGATTTAGGTATATTATTAGTGTTAACTCCCTCTCTCTCTCTCCCTCGTCGAGACCAACCGAGAGGAAGAAGAAGAAGAAACCTAAGAGTAGAAGGAGGAGCCAACACCGGAGGTTGTATCCTCTCCCCTTCACTTAATTTCTTATCCCTCTCTTTCCTTCACTCATTTGTGTTGTTTTTGGGGGCATCGGAGGTTGTATTCCTCGTCTTGTGCCTCATTCTGTGCAAATTTATTGATTGTGAACGATATTAATGTGTGTAGCTGATCTGGAACGATGATCAGCTACAACCTCGTGTTATTTTTGGGGGCATCGGAGGAATCAAAAATTGATTTGGGGCTATATCTCTGGCATCTCTTACTTATAGTTTGGTTAGGGTTCCTTCACTTAATGCATGCAGGAACTCTAATTGATGTCAGCCATGGCTGCCAGCAGCATTGGCAAAGGTCAGTCTTCCCCCTTCTTCGTTTCTCTCCTCCATCTAATAGATCAATCGATCAATTTTTCATCTTCTTCTTCTTCTTCTTCTTCTTCTTATGCTTCTTCTTCTTCATTATCTTCTTCTTCTTTCTCTACAGGAAGCCAAATAGAATCGAATAAGAAAGCCATGACGATTTAGGTCTTTTTTTGTTCTTTTTGGGGCTTCGTCAATTTCTTAGATGATCAATTGATTTGTAGTACAATTTTCTTAATAATTATACGTATAGGCCGGAATGTTGGAATTTTTATTTGAAAGTAACAAGATTTTTAGGAAATCTACAAGATCCAGACATCTTTCTTTCTTTTTTAGTTAGGGTTTGATCTGAGTTGTTGATTTCTTACATAATCATATGATATTGTTGTGGTTATGCTAAAAATTGCAGCTATAGGTCTATAAGATGGACTCTTTCGTTTTAGGAATAGTAATTTGAATATTATTTCTTATTTTTAAATGTTTAGTGAATTGTTACTATGTTGCACTTTATGTTGTTAAAACACTTATATGACATGTTAGGGACACAAGCAAATAGACATCACATAGATTTTGGCATATTATGATGTATTTTCGAATATATGCGTCGCGTGTGTTAATAGTTTAACCAGGAAAGAACACTAAATTTTTCTAAGTCTCTATGCTTCCTTTGTTGCACGTGTCAGCATGAAAAATGTATCTTTTTGATTCATTTTTAAAGATGATATAGGAAAAAAAATTCAAATTCTTATTTTCTTAAGAGTTAGAACTGAATTATCAGGGATATACATTCAAAACCCAAAGAACAAAGGCCTATTTTTTGGTTTAGTTTGAATTAATTGAGTTGTTGCCATTGAGTCACACATGTACATGTTTCAACACTTGATCTACGTCTGATAACTTGCGCTTGATTGCAATATATGCATATATGAGACTCGGTTTCTATTTCTGTCCCCGGATCCTCTCGCTTGCAAACCATGAATTCACATATTGGTTGTTGTTCGATACTTCAGGTGCATATGAATTAATATCCCTAACACATTGGATTCTTTTAATCTTTAGATGTACAAGCACAATAAAAAATTTAGGATATTTTTATATATTTACTTAGTGGGCCAGATTTTCAATAACAGAAGCAGCAGAGCAGCAATACAATCTGGAAATCGTGAGGGAACCGAGATCGAGGTTCTCGACCTGCTCGACACCACTTCCAGGCTCAAGAAGGTTTACTAATAATTTCTATTGTATTTGTTTATTTATTGATTATTATAAATAATACAATTTAATATTAATTTTAAATGGTAAACATTTGATTGAAGCAATGGTAGTGGTAGTTATACAACTGTGTTTCCATTTGCCAGTTTTACTAATATCTACCATTATTGGGACTTGTGATGGGGGATATTCAAGTGCGAAAACTCTACTGTATCAATAAAGTCGTTCCAAATTTGTCTTTCAGTATAGAGAGTGAGTTGGTAACTTTTTAATTTGCACATTCTATGATTTCTTATAAAAGATTAATTTGTTCTACTTAGGATGGACAGAAAGTTGTTCATGTTAGCCAAGGTACTTGTAATAATCTGCTTTTATGGTTGTAAATTGTGGTTGTGACATGGTTCTATATGGAAGGATAACTATAATTTTGTTCCTTGAAGACATAGGTGATGTGATAGTTAGAGAAAAATCAATCACCATCCTGAGTGTATATGCTTCATAGGTTTTTAGTTAGATAATAATCTTATGGGAAAATAGGAATTTGGAAAGCAATAAAGGCAAAATTTTGGTAATGTTTCATGAAATAAAGTGCAAGCGGTGGGACAATACAGACACGGGAGCAAGGCATTGATTTTGGTATGTCCTCGTGTATTAATTTGTTTTCTACACGGACACCACACCGATCTTCGTAGTACCCGTGCTTCCTAGTTTACTAGTTAAATATTGAATCTTTTGCAAAAATAATTGGCTAGAAGTTTGGAAAGCAATATTGACAAGAACTTGGGAATGTTACTACTGACTAGGGTATATCCTGCTCTACCCTGGGTACCTGAACCTTAGAAGGATATACAGTCTTGTAACCATACTTGGGTACTTTGGGGTAGCCCTATACTCTAGTCACAAGTCCTTATATATATATATATATATTTTTTTTTTTCTTTATATATATATATATATATATATATATATATATATATATATATATATATATATATATATATATATATATATATATATATATATATATATATATATATATCTCCTATTCTAACTTACCTCTTTTATCATTTTGTCCTAACTTCTACTTTATTTTGAGGGTTTGATTACCAGGGTCTTTATAGTTTCCTATATCCTCTTCATGTGTGTATGTAGGTATGCTTAACAGGGTACCCTCCTTGTTTCCTGGATGCACTATATGCTCTGCCTAGGCCACATGACCCCCTTCATATGGATAGAACAAATATGGTGGAGTGATCTTCAGAAAGAGCTATCCTCGTGCTCAAGACTGAGTTGGGGATGTATGCTCCCAAGGAAAAACCGAACCAATGAGCCCAATGCAAAAACCAGGTCAGATACATTGGGGAAGCATTCCCAAGTAATATACATGAGCCCTCAATTTGAGTACATTAAAATACTTATTACTATAATCGTGTGAATCCTCCACAGTATACTAAATAGCTTGGCTACATAGAGCAGTTGGAAGCTCAAGGGATTCAAACAATCTTCATAAGTGCATATCACCCAGAAGAGAATGAGGAGAGTAAACAGTTATCAACAACCATTACTGTAAGACAGGTGGAGGTAAAAACATTAGGTATTGTGCTAATGGACTGAAACATGAAGCCTGGTTTACCATTTCAACCATTACTCTTAGCTGATAGTACCTATCTCCTATAACACACAAGTACCTGTTGATAAATCTGTGTATTCATATATGAATCTACTTCTGTGCACTAGCCATTGGGTATGTCCTGAATTGGTTCCCAAGTTTTTACCTATTCATGTGGTCTACTTCTAATACTCCTTGTATAACATGCAGTGCACTAAAAATTCAGTGAACACTCAAACCCCAAGCCTCTCACTATAGGTCACCAATGAAACTCAAACCCAAAGAGGACTGATCCTTAACTTTAAGGTGAATAGAGACTGACCCTCTATGAGTATCAGTCGACTGTTTAAGGAAAATACGGTTGTGAACCTTAAAACCATTACCCCCTTTACTGAAGACTGATATCATCTGATACCCATATGATACCTAGGTTGGACTGCTATTCCATCATGTGGACTGAGCAAGCTTTTCTGGACTGAACGTCCAATGTGGACAGTATTAAAAAGTAGGGTACATCTGCATGATACTCCCAGGATTTCACAGGCGGTATTAGTCTCGAATTAGGACTGAACAAGTCCTCAGTCATCAGCCATCAACAGGACTTAAATAGGACTGAAAACAACCTTCAATTGATTGATTCAGTTTGGTTGTACTGAATAATGGTTCAGTCAATCAAACTGGACTGATAGCTACATACAGTCACAGCTCTAAAACCAAATACTCTTCCTACATCATCAATTACACCTGGTACACTCTAGTATCTATGTAATATATGAATTGAGCTCTGCATTTTCCTTACTAAAGTTCCTGATGCACTCTACTAGGAGTAGGTCTCTCCTGAACCTGTATATGACTTGTAGGCATTACCCATTGATGGGACACTACTCATATACTGAAACACAAAATACCAAGTATGGATACACCTCCTTGCACCTTATAGCTATATACCCCTAATTCATAACTGGGAACACCCTCATCTATATTATTCAGATGTCTAACTGATACTTCTTTCATTTTATTTGAACATATTTTAACTAATGCTATGCTGTTCCAGTCCTACTCACTTGCCTATTGGGCACTGACCACATACCTTTGTTTGAAAAATATGGTTGCTGCCACAGAGGTTACTGTTGTATCAATTACCTTACTAGCTTAAGTTTTGATTGAAACATAGTACACTCAGATACACGAGATGAATCCCCAATCTCTATTCTTATTTGCTTACCTGTTTCCTAATATACATCCATATTACTAGGATCGGATACTCAATTATGCCATCTGTTATTTAGTCAAAGGACTCACATGCATTGTTACTATGAATTCTTCCTTTTCTTTCCACAGATCTAACCTTAAGAAGACCACAAATGACTACCCCTATTACAGGACATGACACGTTGAGTATCTCAAGTACAATATATATATGTATATATATATCAAAACTCGACTATCAGATATGCCGAGTATCTCATTTGGTATCTCAATTCATCTACGCCTGTGCATGTATACCTAGCATCTACATGTACTCGGTTCTTATCGACATACTAATACAGGGGGTCATCTCTATTCTAGTAGTCATATGTTGGGCTTAGTTCCTATTTACAGGGTACAACTGATCTTCCTTCATTTCTATATGAAAAGCCCCTAGAACCTACTCATTACTGATACACTCGATATCCCGATACCCTTAACTTTTTCTATATTTGCTTAATCTCAGAGTCGATTTCCTCTTCCTCTGGTTTCGTTTAGAAATTAATACAAATACTTATAACTCTATTGAAGCTGAACCAAACTCAAGAATTTGATGGATGACTACAGAAGTTAGAGTTACCTATGCAAAATCGACCGCTTCCTCTGTTCTTCGTCTGATTCCGGTGGCGGTTCCTCGGCGTTCAGTCGGCTGACAGTTGGTCGGGAAGACGTGCAGGAGTTTAGGGAGGCCCTGGGATTCGTTGGTTGCAAAAGTTAAGAAGTTTTCGATGGAAATTTCTAGGATTGAAGAGGAGAGAGCGGCTGCCTCTTATCATGCCTATACACTGGCGGCTTTGATCTCCTGGGGAGATAAGAATATATCGATTTGAATTCTATAAGCTTATCTAAAGGATGGTTTTACCTGAATTTGAATTCATAAGGGAGAACATGGTTATAGGTCGGCTACTCATTACAGAGTGTAGTCAAAATTAGAATAGTTGAGATTTGAATCTCAACTTTCCCTTCAAGCCCTCTAACAATTTAAATTTGCGTATTCCCCCTCTTCTAATACTAAACTTATAATTTGCATATCTATATATATATAAAACATATTAATGTAAATTAGCCACAAAATCCTAATTTAATATATATAGACAATAGGTGATGATAATAATAGCCATAATAAATAATAATAATTAAAAAAATTTCAGTGCGGGGGTTTACACACCGCCAGATAACTAATGACTTCAGATATCTTCTAGTAAATGTATTTCTAACTACTAACTGAATGTGTTTAGAGATAACTAAGGACTTCAGATATCTTCTAGTATCTATATTTCTAGCTCCTCTCTTATGCTCTAAATAGAGCTATTTATCATTAGGAGTTCTTGAGTGGGATAAGTCCTCATTGGATAAGTATTTTGCTTGAGTTTTCCTCTAATCATATATACATCTATTGGGTAACCATTAGACAATAGAGGAAAAATAGGTAACAAACTAGGTAGTAGTATTGACCAAAAACCTTAAAAACCAACTATTTTTAAACTTCAGTCTGAAGTGGTTCCCTTTATTGGTCATTCAATATTATGCTTTCTCATTTTCCTGTAATTATATATCAGGATTTGGAGAAGATGCACTTGTAGGTGTCACTCAGAGACATTGAGACAATTGCTCAGTTCACATAGAAAACATATCGATCTCAAAAGTTGAAGGTTAGTCATAATCCTCCTTATGACTATTAGCTGATTTTAAGTAGCAAATGGTTAAGATTAGTTCCTGGGCAAAACTTCTACATGATTACTAATTAATTGATTGCCAATGTCTCTTGCACCTACATGTTTCCTGGAAGAATCTCTTGGGATATAGTTATACTTGGTCATCTTTTTGGGTTGTATATTGTCTAAGAAATTGTTGTTAAATCCTACTGCAAGTATACTTATGCTCTCATTTAGAGTGACTGGTGCATTCGAAATTAGAGCATGGGTTTCCTGGTTGAATGAGTCAAGAATGTCTTACAACTAATAAGTTAAATCAACCTACGTAAGGATGGCATTTTATCCATACTTTCCTTGGAAAAGGATGTTTGCAGCAACTCATTGGGGATGGACATCTGGATGACAGCTAATTGTAGATTTCTAGTTAAAACTTTTGTAGACCTTTCTTTCTTTCAAAGGTCAGTCTTCGTTTCGATCATCTATGCTTCGTTTCGATCATCTATTTATTATGCTTCAAGTTTCGATCATCTAAGAAATTTATTTGTTTCCAGGTAGCCAATGTTGCTGGCAGCCATGGATGTCTGGATTGGTTTGTCAATGGATGTGGAAAATCATATATATATATATATATATATATATATATATATATATATATATATATATATATATATATATATGTTTTGGACTTGTGTAAAAATTCGTAGGTTTTATTTGTTTCCAGGGCAGCCATGGATGTGTGGATCGGTTTGTCAGTGGATGTGGACAATCAAATATATATGTTTTGGACTTGTGTAAAAAGTCGTAGCTTTTATTTCGTAAATTAAGTGAATGCTTGCTGATGTAAAACTTGATGGGAACACTCTTTAAGTGATGTAAGACTTGGATTTCATTTTGTGAACAATGGGATATTACATTTAAATATGTTTTATAGAAATTGTTTTGTTAATGTTGCGGCTACGTTCTGTATGAATTTTTAGAGTGAACAATGGGAACCCTCTAAGTGATGTAAGACTTGGATTTTATTTTGTGAACAATGGGAACACTCTAAGTTCTGTATGAATTTTTGTTGTATATAAAATTCAATTATATATTTTATATATAAACAGGAAATTAGTAATTCCATAATAATTTAAACAATTGTTAAGTTTTTTCGCACGATTACAGTACTTTTTAAAATTCCGTCACTTATTTATTAGGACGAAATATATCTGTTACAAAAACTTGTTTTTTGGGACAAATTAATAAACCGTCACACAAAAGCATAAATTTGAAAACTTTTGAGACGTCTTGCCTAACCGTCCTTTAACAGTAATTAGGACGGCAATATCCGTCCCTAAAGTTTTTGCCATGCCACCCTAATGGGACCGGCCATTCCCGTCCCAAAGGCCGTCCCAAATAGTTGTTGGGACGGTAATTGCAGTTTTTAAGACGGTTTTTTGTTGTCCCTAAAGGTCACTTTTTTTGTAGTGCAAGGACACACACACCCTAACTTAGTATACACTGCCATGTAAACCTAACCCTTCCTCTCTATGTTATGTTCATATATCTATATAGATATATATAGAGTTTAAGCATACATGTTATAATGTATATATATATACATAACTAAATCTCTACCTCTTTACATAGATATATATATATGGTTAGCTATGCATGTTATGAGTAATAGGTTGTGTATTGTAGATTGCTTAACCAATATGCCATGAGTAGTGTAACTGGATAGCTATTGTTTTGAAACCCAAATCCTCCTATACGCTTTCATGTATAATTTACGTACACACACGCCTATTATCTAACCATATGAACATGTCCACATACACCCATACATACACAAACCACATAACTTGTACATAATGCTAGCTTTTCTCTCTCTAATGCAATATATATAAATATATTGTGATTGGATTTCCATGCAATTGGCTTTCATTCTTTAACTTTTGATTTGATTTTCTTGAATAGTACCCCTTATTAGATAAATGGTAGTTAAATTTATTTTATTTGATAAGTACCAGTTTTCGTATAGGATGGTAGACTGCCTTACAGTCTTGATGATTGTTATTTCTGTACCTTTTCTAGTTTAGCACCCTAGATTGCTTGTGTGTTTTGATACCCTATGACCGTTTTGGTTTAGCATGACTAGTATACCTAGATGAGACTTTCACTACCACCGTATGCCATGACCCTGTATGTCATCCTTTTAAATCGTATGATTGTTTAAGTTCTGAGACTTTGATTGTGGGGGGTTTGACCTAGAAGGAGTATGAACATTTTAATTTCGAGGACGAAATTTTTCTAAGGTGGGTAGACTTGTAACACCTAGTTTTCTAAAATGAGGGTAATTTTAAAATTTTATAATTTTAATCATTTATTGATTTGACATTTAAATCATGATATGATTTTTGGTAATTTTTAAATCATTTTAAAACTATTTAAAATTATGACTTATGATTTTGATGTTTTGCTAGTGAAACCCTAGAGACTGTTTGACCTAGAGCCTAACCATGTGATTAGGATGTTTTAATGTCATTCCTGGCCTAAGGATATTTTGCATTTGACCTCTTTAAATTATTTTGATATTTATTGCGTTGGTGATTGTTGATTTTGACCTTTGATAGGTGTGATTTTATGATGGTTTGTGTCCGTAGCGGACACGTATCAGTTTTTATTTACAAATGTTTGATGTGCCTCAAAGATATTTTTTTTATTGCTGATTTTTTTTGAAAAGTATTTTAATGAGATTGTTTTCTTCATGTGTTTCCTGTGATTGCTTTGTTTTAATTTCGAGGACGAAATTTTTTTAAGGTGGATAGATTTGTCACCTCCAGTTTTCAGAAACAGGGGTATTTTTGTTATTTTACATTTTTGAATATTTTTGAAATTTATTTTATTATTTATGATATTATTTTGGGGTTAAAATTTATTTTATTATTTATGATATTGTTTTGGGGTTATTTGAGTCGGGTTCGAATTTCAACTCAATCCGACTTGAAACGGGGACCCGGGGGGGATAGTTTGACTCTAGTGGGACCCACACACTAGTTAGGCATGGCCCACATGATATTAATTTTAGTCCACATGATATTAATTTTAGTTAGTAGTTAGACTAATTATTTACGGATAGGTTTAGTTTAATTAGAGACTTAAAACTAGACTAAATTGACCTCAACCTTTAACCCATTCCTAATTTAAATCAAATAGATTAGTGGAGGGCATTTTGGACATTCAAATAGGGGACACCTCACCCTTTTTGGGCAGCCACTTATGGGGGGGGATAAGGAGTGAGTCACTCCTTCATTCATTTGTTTTCATCCACTTTCTCTCTCTTGTTCTTCCCCAAATTAATTTAGAGATGAACCTCCATTAATTTCATCTCCAAATCAACCCCTTCTTCCACCAAATCTTCTTTATTTCTCTTTTACTCCATGGTTAGAGGGTGCTAGCCAAGTTTGGGAGGATTCGAAGCTCGTTCGTGTCCTTTTGGAATCTCTACGTGTCGGTGTCGTATCGGAAGGCTTTTCCTTTGAATCTTTCTTCCGGAAGGTATAATCTCTCCTCTAATCCATCCCGACATGCATATAGAAATATTTTGAACCCATAGGAATGACCCCCATGGTTGTATCTCCATTTGTGTTCATTTCGTGTCCATTTGGAGGTCATAGGAGTGTCCTTTGTGTTGTGGTTGTGTCCATGTGGGAAAATCCCAAATTTGGACACACTATGTGTTGTTGTTATGTATGAATAAATTATTACATGTTTAATCTCATATTTTTGTATTAGAGATGTGTTCTATAGTGTCTCATATATATATATATTAGTGTAGAGAGTGAGTTCTTGATATATTATGTTATATACTTGTGTTTCTTTTGTCTCAAACTACCTAAATTCGTCATAATTTTTATCCACGTTTTTAGTAGCTAGAGCAATTTAGAAATACCATAACCTTTAGCTCATAACTCCAATTAACCTCCCGTTTTTTTTAAAAGAAGAGTATCGAAGTTAGCTTTCCAAATATATATTTTAATAAGCCAAATTCGTTTTGAAACTTTCTATAAAATTATTTGAGTGTCAGCTGTACGAAAGACGAACGCGTTTCGGTGTCTTTGCGATTCCGGGAGCTTCCAGACCCGAAAATGCGATCCTTTTAAAGTTTTGGAAAGCTAACAAAAAGATATATAACATAAGTTAATCCTAGAATTTAGTGAATGCCCAATTGGTACAGTATTAGTTTTAAGTAGAAGAGTGATTATACAATATATGTATTTTATGTAACCTATGAGCCTATGTAGTATAGATATTAAATGAATATAGAGTATGTAATGCATGATATGTTAGATGAATGAAATGATATATATATATATATATATATGATATATATTCTCTTTACATTAATGTATATATATGGTTGAATGCAAGCATGTAGGAACGCAATTAATATAATGCATATAAGCAATGCATGAATAAAAGAATGATATACAATGTGTGCATGAAAGTATATAATGAATACTAGATATGAATGTAAGATATATATGTAATGATAGATATGAATGCATAATTTATAAATATTGTAATGCAATATATAATGATAACATGTATGGTAATGTAGAGTATATGATGCAAGCATGAATGAATGGAGGAAATACATGTATATGGGTAATATAGAATGTAATATATGAATGCAAGCATGCAAGATAATGTATTGTATCCATATATGATGTATTCAACTTGAAGATAATGTAATATATGAAAGAAATGAATGATAATATATAACATGATATGTAAGATAATGCAAGGTATGAAATATATGATGTATGCATGTTTGTATGTCTCTATGTTAATGTATGAAATGATATAAATATACAATGTATGCATATGTATAAAACATGTAGGTAATGCATAGATGCATAAATGAAATAAATGTTTGTAATATATTAATATAAATACAAGTATCTAATATGCATGAATGTAAGTATAATATAATACAAGTATACATGTATGTATCATATAAATGTAATATACATGATATGTATGTATGCATGTATACAAGGTAAGTATGTATGTATGTATTTCTATAAACTGAGTTAACCTATAACCTTTTACACATATGCATTCGTACACCCTTTGACATCATGTATCCCATGTCACATACACCTACCTATCACTAAATTTTAGAACATTAACACATATCCTTTCACGCACATGCCAAACACACACATACTCACTTACTCTTTTACCTCTCTTTCTCTCTCTCTATATATATGTATGTGCCTATATATATAGCTTTCCTATATATATATCTATGTATATGAATATGTGAATGTGAATAATATATATACATTATATGACTAAGTTTGTGTGCCTTGTTAGCTTATGGTTTAGTTTTGTGCTTGGTTTAGCAAGTGACTTAGGCTATGAGTTAGTAGCTATCTTGGATACTTGATTTGCATATACTTAGTTTGTTTAGACCTATAATAACTTGTTTGACCTAATTTAGACTTGTTAGACCTAGTTTGACCATAGTTGACCTAGGTTTGACTTTCGGGGTTGACCAAGTTGACCAAGAGTTGACTTTGGTCTAGATTGACCTAGAATCATGTAGAATGCATAATAGAACTTTATATTGCCATTTTAGATTTGTTGTGACTTGTGCTGTTCTGATTAGGAGCCAGACACCTCTCCTCGGACATTATATTTACTTTGGACATTCAGACACCAGGCGAGTACATTCTCTAATCATTTTATATCCTGCTTAGAATTATTTCCTGCATTAAATTACTTTACTTGTTACTGTCACGTTGGTCACACGGATTGGTACTATACGGATCCCTTCTTAAGATATTATCCTTAGGGAGCATCGGGTACTACATGTTCTGTGCGTTTTACTTACATGACGTATCACTATGCTTCACAGGTTCTTTGATCACTTGTGACATATACCCTTATGATCACAGAGTCTTCTAGAATCTCTTATCCCATTTACTAGGTATCCTAGAATCTCCTAGAATCCCCATTTTTGGGACATCCATGTATCACCCTTCGGGGGCTTTGCGTGGAATCATAACATAACTTGTTTGGATCCTTGTGTACTGATTGAGGGTACGGGGGAGTAGAAGTAGACATATGAATAATACCCAAGTAGTATCTTATCAGAATCTCTTCCATAGTGTCTTATCAGAATCTCCTATACCATTTACATGTCTATATTGTACTCTGACTCACTAGCCACTGTTAGTCTCTATTTATAGTAGATATTTCTATTACAAGCTCTCTCTCTGTTTACATACAGCATTTCTTTCAGTACTTGTATCTTACTTTACTGCATGATTATATTTCTAACCTGCTATGAACTGTTGAGATGTACTGTACTCGCTCCTGTCTTGACTGGACCTGTTGATAAATTTTACAGATGGCCTGGGATTGCCTGCTAGCCTAGAGGAGATACAGTAGAGGTTGTTTAGATAGTTATTTTATTTTGTCTGGAGTTGTATTTACTTTGTGGATTGCTGTATTTGAGTTTTGAGATGTATATCTGGGTTTATGTATCTTAGACACTTAGACTTCTATCTCATGTATCTCTTTTGGATTTCATGTTTTATCTATCTTTATCATGCTCTACCTTAGATGTGATTGAGACTGTATCTGCTATGTCACCCCCATTCGGGGAGTATAAACTGCTTAGCATTATTTTGTTAGATGATGTGACCTAGGACAGCGTTCTACCGCCGACACTGCGGCGTAGGCTGGGCGTTGTTACGTTCACGTGCCCTTACTCTAGGGTGTGGGTCTTGACATATCCTTCCCTTCACCTTCACCTGGTGATATCCTGAACTCAGATCAATCTTGGAAAATACCCGAGCTCCGCTCAACTGGTAAAAAAGATCATCGATCCGCGGCAGTGGATATCTGTTCTTGATTTTGAGGTTGTTGAGTGCCCTATAGTCAATACACATCTGTACTGACCCATCCTTCTTCGTTACAAACAATACTGGTGCACCCCATGGCGACAAACTCGAACGGATGAAGTCCTTGTCCTGTAGCTTATCCACCTGCTTCTTCTGCTCTACCAACTCATTATTGTTCACTCGATAGACATGCTGAGAGATGGGTTCCGCTCCTGGAACCAAGTCTATCGAGAACTCAATGTCTCTGTCTGGTGGCAATCCAGGCAACTTCTCTGGAAAAATGTCCATATACTCTGCTATCAAGGGGTGTGGAATCGTCTGCTCCTCAACCGAGACTTCGCAGAAAACCCCGCTGCTCTGCTCCGTCTGACGTCTGGAGCACTCGAACTTTGGCTCCCCCGGCACTCTGAAGAGAACTCTATCCCCTCTGTAATCAATGCTGGCATGGTGCCTGCTCAACCAATCCATACCGAGTACTATATCGTAGTTCGGCAATGGCATTACGAGCAGGCTCACCTCCAACTCACGGCCTCCCAAAACAATACTCCGACCCTTACAAACATCACTCACGAGGATAATGCCACCCCCGATCATGATCTTGTAAGTCATTGGCAATGATTCAGCTATGATACCGTGTCTAACCGTAAATGATACTGATACGAAACTATACGAAGCACCGGAATCGAATTATACAAAAGCTGGACTGGAGTCGAGAAGAACCGAACCTGCGATCAGCTCTCCTATCACCTCAGTATCCTCAGCCACCATGGCGAAAGCTCACCCCTGCTGTCCTCCTCTGGCCTGCTGCTCGTGCTGGACGTACCTCTACTGCTGTGTCGGCAGTACTGGTCCCCTCTGCTGGCCTGCTGGAGCTCTGACTGCTTTTCTCTGAGCTGCTCGTCCCATGCGACACTCCCTCATCTGGTGGTCTACTGAACCACACACTAGGCACTGGCCCAGTCTCTTCCAGCACTCATTGAAGACATGTCCGGGCTTCTTGCAGTAAGCATAAGTGATAACCTGTCTCTGGCCCTGCTGGTGCTGTCTCGGCTGCTGCTGCTGTCTCTGATGGAACGGCTGCGGCTGGAACTGCCTCGACTGCTCGTGCTAAAAGTGAGGCCTCTTGGCCTGGTCTCCGCTGCTGCTGCCCCCAACAGGGTCTCGCCCCCTCTTGAGCCTAAGCTCAAGATCATCCTCAGCCAATAAGGCTCCCGTCAAAATCTCCTCAAAAGTGGCATCCCTATTGCCCTTGGTCAAGGACTTGAATTCCTTGACCAGAACCTTCCGGAACCTCTGGACCTTCGCCGTCTCGCTCAAACCCTCTACGAATCTGCCGAAGCGGCCGAACTCTCCAGCGTACTCCTCTACTGACAGGCTCCCCTGAACTAAGCTCTCGAACTGCGACTCCAAGTCTCGGAGCGCTGAATCTGGAAAGAACTTTTTCTTGAAGAAGCCCTTGAACTCCTCCCAGGTCTGTCCAGCTACCCCCATCCCGGGGTCTGACTGATACCAGGTGCAAGCAAGATCTCGCATTCGACTAGCTGCTGCCTCTATCTGGAGATCTGCCGGTATCCGGGCCAGGCGAAAGATCTCCTCTATATGCTCGATCCACTTGTCAGCATATAGAATCCCCTCCGTCCCCAGGAAGTCTCTGGGGCTCATCTTCTGGAACTGCTCTATCCTTGTGTCCTCGGCTGTTGGACTGCTGGTCGAGCTGCGACTGTCGTAATGGCCAACTACATGCTCCTGGCTTGCCGGGTCTGCTGCACCTCCATAAACTGCTGGAAGTAGGGGAACATCTGTGCCGCATCCACGTATCCTGTAGGCAGCGGCTGCTGAAAAGGCATCTCTGGGATGACTGGGTCCTGCCTCCGAGCCGGTGGAGGCAAACCCCCTACTGCTGCTGCTACTGTTGAGATCCCAATACGAGCAGAGGTGGCAGGAGCTGCAGTCTCCTGATCCTGCTGAACTGGCTGAGAGGTAGCAGTCCCCTCTACAGTATCCCCATGAATGGTACGGTGTGACCGCGTCTCCACCATCCTGAAGACAGATAAACAAGAGTATCAATTGTTGAGAAAGAAGCAATATAACAAAGATAGACAGTTAAAATTTCAAAAGAATCAATTGACAGTAAGGATTTAGATGGCAATAGTAGAGTTTTTCCTAATGTGATTGAGTACCATGAAAACTAATGTCCTATATCCTACTGCAGGCTGTAGTGATACTCTGGTTCGAATACCACTACACTTCTAGTCTAGACCTGCATGGGCCACCACTAAAAACGTGTCACGACCCACACCCTAGAGTAAGGGCACGAGAAGTGGGTACATCCAGCCTACGCCGCAGTGTCGGCGGTAGAACACTGTCCTAGGTCGCAACATCTAACAATATAATGCTAAGCAGTTTATACTCCCCGAATGGGGGTGACATAGCAGAATATAAACTCAATCACAACTAAGGAAGAAGAAGCACAATATGATATAGAACAATAATGAAATACAGATGATCAGAAGAGTCTAAGATAACATCTCAACAAACATCCAGAATACAAGGTCTCAACTACAGAGTATGAAAGAATATATACAATCCTGATCTCAAGACAGAAATAGTAAACCTAGACTAAACTAGTCCCAAGACAACATAAGTAAGATAAAGCCTAACTAACTAGTCTAGGCAGAAGGGGTAATGTCATCAGCTAGAGCTGGGTCCTCCTGAGAGTACAGCTCACAAGTGTCGTCTAGGGCTGTCCCATAGAAGGTGTCAATACCAGCCTCATCCTCGTCCTCTGTAAACATTCAACGGTGTCCAATCAGGACGGAGCGAGCACAATACATCTTAACAGTTCATAGCAGGTTAGAAAATATAATCATGCAGTAAAGTAAGATACATGAAACTGAAGGAAAGTAGAGAATATAAATAGAAAGAGAACAGTAATAGAAATATCTACTATAAGTAGAGAACTAACAGTGGCTAGTGAGTCAGAGTACAATATAAACATGTGAATGGCATAGGAGATTCTGATGCTACACTACGGAAAGATTCTGATGCTATACTACTTGGATATTATTCACATGTCTACTTCTACTCCCCCGTACCCCCAATAAATACACAAGGATCCAGTCAGGTTATGTTATGATTCCATGCAATGGCCTACAAGGGGTGATACATGGTAGTCCCATAAATGGGTGATTCTGGGAATGCCCATAAATGGGAGATTCAAGGAGACTCTGTGATCATGAGAGTACATGTCACAAGTGATCAATGAACCATGAAGCATAGTGATACACCATGTAAGTGAAATGCACAGAACATGTAGTATCCGATGCTCCCTGAGGGGATAACATCTCAAGAAGGAATCCATATAGTACTAATTCGTGTGATCAACGTGACAGTATCAAGTAAAGTAATTTAAAGCAGGAAAATAATTCAAAACAGGATATGAAATGATCAGAGAATGTACTCGCCTGGTATCAGAGTGTCCGGATGAAATGTACTGTCCGAGGAGATAATGTTTAGATGATAGGTATAGATAATGTTAAGATTGGATTTCGGGTATGAGTGTGAGTAGGAGGATAGTGATTTAGAGGGTTTACCCTCATATAATTATAGGGATATATATATATATATATATATATATATATATATATATATATATATATATATATATATATATATATCCCTATATATATATATATATATATATATATATATATATAGGGTTTACCCTCATATAATTATAGGGATATATATATATATATATATATATAGCAAGATGGACAAGTTCATCGGAGGAATGACGAGCCTGCCGCTTCACGAGATCTCTAGCGGAGGGAACGGAGGAGGATACTACTTGGGAATGTTCCTCGGAGGGGCGTATCAGGAAGCACTGGGGGGATGCAAAACCTGTTCGAAGGGCAAAGCGTGGTGAGGGTGTCGCACAGCGAGGGCCCATACGGGTTCGCGGTGACCAGGGCCGCCCCGGGGCCGTCGTGCGCGAAAGTGCTCCGAGCGATGCAGCACGAGCCAGAGATCATGTTCGAGTTGCTCAAGCGCCGCGCGGAGGACAACACGGCGGGAGATAACGTCGTGTGCGGTATCACCTACGCGTTCCACTCTATACCGTATCTGGTGTTCGCGATGGCCGAAGACGTCATCTGCGGAGACTGGGGAGCCGTGTCCGGGGATTCTTCCGACGACGACCAAGGTATTGTCGGCATTGGTTGCAGCGACGACGACGAGGACTGGGAGTTCATGCGGTGCCTGAGCGTCTAAGGGGCTTGGTGATGTTACGTTGTTGGGTCCAGTCTAGTGTGTCCACTGTTGGGTCGGAGTGTCCGAGTCAATTTCATCTACTTTTAGGGGGCGTTTGGTATGCGGTATTTTTTTATTCCCGAGAAAAATTTAAGATGAGAATCTATTACCACGTTTGTTTGGCTTATAAAAATTTTATTCCCGGGAATTATAAATACCGGGTAAATAGTTTACCTACAGAACATGGAAATTCTATCCCTTGAGGATAGGTGGGTATTTTTTTTTTTGCCCGGACAAAAAAAAATTGTCTTAATTTTTCTTCTTTTTGATCAATTTTGATTAGTTTTGAACATTTTTTTGTCGTTTTTATCATCGCTTTTTTGTCGTTTTTAAAAAACCATTTTTTTGTCGTTTTAAAGCGATTTTTTTTGTCGTTTTTTACCTATTTTTTGTCTTTTTGTCACTTTTTGATTATTTTTGTCGTTTTTACCCAATTTTGTCCTTTTCGCGCTTTTTTGTTAATTTTTGTCGTTTTAAGCGTTTTTTGTCATTTTTAAGCTTATTTTGTTTGTTTTTACGATTTTAGTCGTTTTTTGTCGTTTTTTGTCGCTTTTTGGTCTTTTTACAGATTTTATGCCGTTTTTTTGTCATTTTTGTCGCTTTTTGTCGCTTTTTACCGATTTTTTGTCGTTTTTGTCGCTTTAGGTTACTTTTCGTCGTTTTAACAGATTTTTGTCGTTTTAAAAACCGATTTTTTGCCCTTTTTGTGTGTCATTTTTATATCGATATTTTTCGTTTTTGTCGCTTTTGGGTTACTTTTGTCGTTTTAACCGATTTTTTTTGTCGTTTTAAACCAATTTTTTGTCGTTTTAACCGATTTTTTTTTGTTGTTTTTTTCATTTTGCCATATTTTGGTTTTTTGTCATTTTTACCACTTTTATGTCGTTTTTTGTCGTGTTTTGGTAATTTTTGTCGTTTTTACCCTTTTTGTTATTTTTTGTCGTTTATACATTTTTTGTCGCTTTTTGGTCATTTTTGTCGTTTTAACCGATTTTTTGTCGTTTTCATCGTTTTTGTCGTTTTTACCGATTCTTTGTCGTTTTTACCACTTTTTTTCGATTTTACCGATTTTTCTTTGTTTTTACCGGTTTTTTATATTTGTTCATTTTTTTCGTTATTAGTATTTTTTCTTTTTTTCCCAGGAATATTTATATTGTCACCAAACATGGGAATGTAATTTTACAGGGAATTTAATTCCTTGGAATTTGATTCCCGGGAATATAGAATTCCAGGCTATATAGTATTCCGCATACCAAACGCCCCCTTAGTTGTTTTTTTTTGAATTTTCATTTCTAATGGTGTCAGTTATTAGCGATATGGAGATGTTTACTAGCACCTCCTGTGGCTCTTTTGATTCTATCTTTAGAATTGAATATTTTGTCTTGTTAATAGATATATATATATATATATATATATAGATATATATATATATATATAGATATATATATATATATAAATACATATATATATAATATATATATATTATATATATATTATATATATAGATATTAATATATATTTTAATATATATATTATATAATGTATATATATATATTATAAAAAATATATATATTATAATATAGAATATATATATAAATTATATATATATATCTTATATATATATATATATTAATATATATATATATATAATATATCTATAAATATATATATAGATATATATATATATAATCTATATATATATATATATATATATTTTTTTTTATATATATATTTTTAATATATAGTATATATGGTATATATATTAACATATATATGTATATTAGATATATATATATATATATATATATATATATATATATATATATATGTGGTAGATATATAGATGAGTTTATATGGGAATACCTAGATAGACTAGAGGGTGACCAAGTTTGACTCCTAGTTGACCAATCTTGACTTGTTGACCTAGTTTGACCTAGACAGTTGAACAGGTTTGACTTAGAGTTGACTTTGGCCTAGATTGACTTAGAAATCATGTAGATTGTATATACTTCATTTATCTAATTTTAAACACATCATAACCTTTACTGCTCTGATTAGGACATTGTGACTCCTGTTCAGACATATGATATTCATCAGTCATTCAGGGTATCAGGCGAGTACATTCTCTGATAGTTCTTTCATTTACTTGTCGATTACTGTATTTCAGTTCTAGTTAGTTCTATGTGATTCTTGTTACAAGCACGTATTGATATTTCTGAATTCATGTATGCGACACAAATATTTTACTCGTTTAGCCTCTACTATTCGAACTATTCATACCGCCTATTAGCATCTTCATGTGCTGGTTGGACTTGTATTCGATTGACGTGTCGGATTATGGATTCACTTGTATTAGATGGGCGGAAAAATACTTGATTAGACATATGAACATGCCTACTGTTCGAACCACCTCTCTGTGAACGATATTCGAATGATAGCCATCCTACACTTGGCCAGGTGTGCAGTGTGCCGTATTACCCATAGCCATTTACATGTCTATCTTATTATTTTAAAACACACTTGGATCATTGATTAGAATCATTATTAGAACCATCATGGATCATTATTAGCACCACCTTATTCGAACTACCTTATTAGAACATTGGTTGGAATCACATTCGACTTATCTTGTATTGGACTCACATTGGGATTACATTCGACTTACATTGTACTGTCTTGACTTATATCATGTTACTCTAGTTCAGCTAGCTTGTATTACAGTCTTCCTTGCCAGGTTTCTTCTCTTGTTTGTTACAATACATCCCTTGTACTTTAACTGTTGTTCTATATCATCACCTGTATAAAACTGCCATGTTCATCAATATAACTGTCTATAACTGCTTTATAGTCTTTGTCATTTACTTGGAATTTCTAGATGAGTTGTGCTTGTTCCTGTCCTGAATGGACCTGTTGAAAATATTATAGATGCTTGCCCCGAGGATACTTGCCCTATTACTATGAACTAGGAGATGGCTTAGCTACCTTTAGCCCCGACACTCAGGAGTGATCGGTAGACTAGCTAGTAGACTTACTTAGATTCATGTTTAGAACTTGAATTGTAATAACTTGAGATATTGAGTTTATATTTGAGTTTGTTTGAGATATTATTATTTAGTAGATTATGTTTGATGTTGTTAGTCTTTAGTTATAAACTTCTGTGTTATCTTATCGTGCTTAGACTGTGTTTGAGATTTCATTATATCTATATTTGTCCTCCGTTCAGAGTTAAGATTTTGACAAGTACATTATATAATTGCATGAGTTGTTGCTTATAAAGTAACCTAGAACAGCGTTCTACCGTCGACACTGCGGCGTAGGCTGGACGTACCCACTTCTCGTGTCCCTACACTGGGTGCGGGTCGTGACACATTTTTAGTGGTGGCCCATACAAGTCGAGAGTTGCCTTAGCGCGATATCGTGGTAGTACGGTGACTTAGTTGTACTGCTGCGAGCATGCGATAGGAATTGAGAAATAGGCTTTAACAGAGAGGTACTCAATCACAGTTAGGAAAAATTTTGATTTAATTTTTGCCATCCATACATCCTTGATGATAATTGCCTTCTTTGAAATAAACTGTTCTCCTTTGATTATATCAATTCTTGCTCAGTATTGACTTCCTTATTTGATCTGTCTTCAGGATGGTGGTGACACGATCACAATGCACTGGCCAAGTAGACACTGGTGAGAGGTCTGCCACCTCTCGTCCGGTACAGCAGGATACTGGGATCGTAACACCTTTCGTTCCTGTTTAGGCAGGGACATCTGCAGCTTTTGGGGGTGCTCCTCCACCAGTTCGGAGGCCTACCCCGGAGATTTCGGATGTTCGTCAGCCGACACCACCTTTTGGATCGGTGGATGCGGCTCAGCTCCTTGACTTCTTCCAGCGGTTGATGGAGGTCCAGCAGCAGCACCAGCAGTGCCAGTCTGCAGATTTTAGACAGGGTATAGACAACGTCCACCAGCTCGCCATGATGATAGTACAGAGGGTTATCGCCCAGCCGTAGGGAGGCCAGATACAGCAGCAGTACCAGCAGAAGACCCCGGCCATTTTAGACTCCCAGAAGATGAGGCCCAGGGACTTCAGGGGCTCGGAGGGCATACTATATGCTGATGACTGGGTGGAGCACATCGAGGAGATCTTCAAGCTTGCACTGATACCAGTTGGGATTCAGATTGAGGCGGCGGGCAGCCAGATGCTGGACCATGCCCGTACATGATACCAGACAGACCCTAGAGTGGGTACAGAGGGGCAAATGTGGGAGACTTTCAAGAGACTTTTCAAGGAGAAGTTCTTTCCCGACACAGCACTCGGCGCCTTGGAGGTACAGTTTGAGAGTCTGGTTCAGGAGAACCAGACAGTGGAGGAGTATGCTGATGAGTTATACCGTCTGGGCAGATTTGTAGAGGGCCTTAGCGAGGCAGCGGAGGCGAGGAGGTTCAGGAGAGGTTTGATCAAGGAGGTCAAGTCGTTGACCAAGAGTGGTCGCGATGCTACCTTTGAGCAAATTTTGACATGAGCCATGGCGGTAGAGGATGACTTGGAGCTCAAGTCCAAAAGGGGCCAAGATAATTCAGGAGGGGCTAGTAGGAGTGAAAAGCGCCCCTGTGTGCAGAAGGTAGCACACTAGCTACAGCAGATGCAGGCACCGACTAGAGTTCAGCAAGTACAGCATCAGCCTCGAGGATAGGACCGCAGGGTGCAGACTTGTGCCTACTGCAGGAAGGAAGGGCACGCTTGGGAGTCTTGATATAGGAGACAGAAGGTTTGTCTGTTCTGTGGATTCGCTGCTCACCAGGTCAGGGATTGCCCTACTACACCCGCATACGACGGAGCACCCGGTCATAGAGAGGGAGTTAGGCCACATGTGGCGCAGCACCATGCCCAGCACCAGAGGACGAGACTTTTGTGCTGACGGTTAAGGAGGCCGACGCTATGGATGACGGTTTAGCAGGTCTGTCTTTCCTGTTCTTCTTCTCCACCTTCATGTGTGATTTCATTAATACCTGTCAGGATATTCTTGTGATATGCTAGATAGTATAGGAACCCTGTTCGAGACTATGAAATCACGACCAGTAGGATTATAATTGCATGTTATAGGATAGTTATTTCTCGACCTTGATTGATTGGGGGTTTGACTTAGAAGGAGTACGATCACCTTAAATTTTGAGAATAAAATTCTTCTAAGGATGGTTGACTTGTAACAACCACTTTTCTAAAATGAGGGTAATTTTGAACTTTTATAAAATTGATTATTAAATAATAGGATTTAATTCATGATAGTGATTTTTGGTGAATTTTATTTTATTTAATACTATTTAATTTGGTACATTTTGATTTTGGTGTTTTGCTAGTGTAACCCTAAAATTGTTAAGCCTAGAGACTAATCATGACCATGGGGACCTAACCATGTGATTAGAATTACTAATTATAACTGTAAAACCCCTAAATTTCTACTATATATATATTTTTTTAATATTTGTACGGATTTAAAATTTTGTATTGTACGTCGCGTAGTCGTATTTTACGTCGCGCACGAAATTTTATTTTTCTTGCTCGTCGAGTGCGAATATGTGCGAGCGTACATATTTTAGAAAAACATTTTTATTTTATTATACACTTTCAAAATATTACATATAATTATTATTCTTGCTATAAAAAGCCTTTTGTTTTAATCATAAATAATATTTTATTGTGTACTATGAAAACTATGCATTATTTGTGCTTACATATATATTTCGTAAATATTTATTTAAGTTATTTCTAAATAATAATGTAATTTTTGAAATTATTATTATTAGTATTTTTGAAAAATATATTTCAAAATTTTTATGGCGATTTAAATCGTGATTTGAAATTTTGGATTTATTTAAATAGTTAAATATTTGAAATTTGATTTATCTCATTGATTTTATACTAGAAATTTAATTTGATTTAAATTGGATATTTAATTTGAAATTTGGATTTGATTATTGATTTAAATCAAATTGGGTTTAAACTACTCATAATTCTTATCTAATTGGGAATTCCCACATCCTATAAAACGCAGGTACTCCTCCATATTTCTATCATACAAAATTTCTCCACAAATAATTCTCCATGAAGTGAGTGCATCGTGTCCATGACCGTGTCCGTGTCCCATCCACTATGTGTTTCATTGTACAAATACATTCTCCACCCCGGGTCCGACAGATCCGAACCTCCGTCCCGTCGTGTCGGACACACCCAACACGACTCATCCAAACTCAAACCCCAAATCCTAACCGCTACCCCGACACACCCACACCGCCACGCTATCCCAACACAACTCAACCTTAGCCAAATCCTGACACCACCTTCACGTCCAGACCACACCGCCCCACCGTCTCCGTCTCACCAACATAACCAAACTCACAAAACACCACCGCCGACAAACTCCCTACCAAGCCCATCACCACAACCCTCCGCCTGACCGGAGCACAGCTAACCCCCCTATGACCTCACCACCAGTTAAACCACCACCACCGCCACCATCATCGAAACAAAAACAAAGGAAACTTCTTACCTATCCTCTGTCTCACCGGCGTCGACCAAGCCGGAGACAGCCACGACCCGCCTTCTCCACCACAGCTGACCACCGCCGCAGGAATTTCCGGCCACCATCATCCCCTCCAACTCCTGACCGGTCCGCACCCATACCTCGAGCAACTGTCGCATGCATCGTCGCTCCGCCGAGCGCACGCAGCCCGACGCAGCCGCCCGTCCGCCCACGTCGAGATCTACGCGGCCCGCGCTCGGTGGCCGTGCTCAGCGAAGTCTAACCCGTGCCGCCTTTTCTTCCATCTGCCTCGGCTGCCGGCCAGATCCGCCGACAAGCCCGGCCGAGCCGCCCTCCGTCGCAGCACGCGACCGCCTCCCGACCCTCTTCGACCTATTCCGCCACCGCCTAGTCCGCGTGTGCACCGACCCAACACCGAGTTTCCCCCGGTCGCCACGACCTCCGCCCATCGCCGTCCGCCTGAGCCGCTCCGCCCCGACCCTAGCCGCTCTTCCTTTCACCGCCCTCGCCTTGGCCACCTGACGCCGAACCCTCTTCGCCGCTCCGCCCGTAGCCGCCCGTAGCCGAGTCGGCGACTTCTCTCCGCCCTCTTCCGGCGCTGCGTCTCCGTACGCAGCCGCCGCGTGCGCCCCTTCCTCTCTCCACCCCGAGATCCGCCTCCCCGATCGACTCCCCGAGCTCCCCGTTCCCTCCATCGCGCTCACCGCTGCCGGAAACCCTCGCGCCGCCTCCGCCTTCCGCTCTGCTCTCTCCAATTCCCTCTCTCTTCTTACTTTCTTTTTTTTTGTTGCTGACTGTTCTCTCGGGAACAGCTGCTTCTCAAGTTGTACACGTTTTTTTATTATTTTTTTATTACTTATTATTCTTTATTATTAAATTCGTATGATTATTATTATTATCATTCATTATTATTATTATTATTACATTAATTTCTATTATACTATTATTATTATACTTATTATTTATATTGTATTATTAATTTTGTTGTATAAAGGGTATTATTAGTAAGGCTTGGATAGATGCTGTTATATTATTAGTATATATTATACTTTAAATGATATATATATATATATATATGTAATGTTTGAAATTATTTAGTAATACACCATTTAGTATTATTATATATTTTATTATATTTTCAGGTGATTTTCCTGACGTTATTATTGTCAAATTTTCTAAATATTATTTGACCAAAATTTAGGGGCCTAACCCTAAAACGATTTTTCGATGTTTTCAAAAGTATTTACTTAAAAAATATTTTGATTGGTAAAATTTTAGTTTCCAAATAAATAAGTATTTTATAAAATAGTTATCTAAGTTTCAAGCTATTATAAGTATTTTCTAAGAGTTATTAATATTTATTTCTCTTCGAATAAATCTTTGTTCATGACTAGTCAAATTCCTATCTTCTTGCAATCTCGGTCTTTCCTATATCATCCCTAACCAATTTGACTATTCCGGACTCAATGGCACGGTCTGTACCACCGAATGAGATTGTCTTGCATAGTTGTGACATCGAAGGCAGAATTCATGCCAACATGATCATTGCACCACCGCGGGCGCCATACCAGGCAAGACACCTTTCCATTTGCTATTTATTTATTTTAGCTCATATTTCATGAATTAGTATTATTTTCTTTATGCAAAATAAACTGTGATACATGGCTTAACCTGTTAGAACTTACTGTTCATTTATATTTCCTGCTATGTATTATGTTTTTTACACATTAAACCTAGATTTAAGGGACCACCTTTGGGTGTTGCATTCATGGCCTTGACACGTTGTACCACGAAGTTGTGTGTCGTATGTAGAACACGGAAGTGCGTGATTGGCTGGCCACCAGTACGTACAAGTCGTGCGATAGGAATAACCGCTAATAGAGGTTGCATCCTAGTTTGACTTAGCGGTTATAGAGGTTAGTGTTATGGATACAACATAATAGGCATTGGGCGGGGAGGACAATTCCTTAGCGTATGGGATTCGATGCACTTCCCTTGTGACCCGGACTCTCCGCTGGAGATACGAGATTGATGACCCATGATTACTGACGGCCACTGGCGTTCTGCGGAACGTTATGCTCTTACTGATGGGGCCTCTGGTGCCCCAAGGGGGGACCATGTCGATCCTATTTAGCCAGGGCCCATGCGTAGGAAGGATTGTTCTTAACTACATTTTACTTAGAACGGTTAGGCACCTTTATCCGTTAGGTACGAGTACTTTTGGTTTGGGTACTTGTATCTGACCGTGGCTTGGAACAATAACTTGTCGCGGATTAGTTCGTCACATCTTGTCCTTGTTTGGTTGTAGATGTGACTTACTACTTCGATGAGAAGGTATTGAACCTTGTTGGGGTCCGGATACCATATCGGATTCATAGCATGGAAAGATACGTCACCATGAATTAGTTTACCATCTCCTGTCCTTATTTGGTTGGGGGGATGGTACGCTCGTTCAATAGGTGCGTATTGGACTATGTTATAATTCGATTGACTTATTTATTTGAGCAATATTTATTCAGTTTATATGGCATGATATTATATGTCTTGTTACGTCCCTCTGAGGACCTGGTTATCTCCCCAGGTGTGTGCTATTGTCTTTCGCAGGTGTTCTAGCTCTAGCCATGATCATCGCTATTCTCTTCGAGGATGATTGCACTTGGATCGTCTTCGCTTCGTTCGCCAAATTCATATCTTTTCTTATGTATTTTTCCTTTACTTGTTGGTAGTGGATTTGTCTCCGCCCAACATATTGTATCAAGACAATTCATTATCTTTATATGATGTCTTTTATTCATTTATTTTGCATGAATGAGATTAGTTATGGTTATACTGTATTTTTACAGCTTATGTATTCATACGATGAATTCATATATTGGAGTGTACTTGTATGAATACAGCTGGCATGTCTACGTTCATAGTCCTACGTATTTTGGGACTGGGGTATTACAATAACTTTTTAGCCTAAGGGTATTTTGGTCTTTTGTAAATTTTGAATTAATTAGGATTTTGATTAAGTAATAATGTGCTAAGTGTTTTGTTGGAGATTAACCTAGAATTGCCCTAACCTAGATATTATCCATGAGTCTAGATATTAGATTAGAAGCTTCCCTCATGACAAGGTTAAGAATATCTAGATATTAAGTTAAGTAGGATATTTGTTAAGGTTAGATATTTTAGGTTGGGCCTTTAGCTTGAGGCCTAGAATTAAACTAGCTAGAGGCCTTTAAACCTCATAAAACTTAACCCTAACCCACAACCCTAGGCTGCTATTAAGTGACCCTACCCCTATATAAATACATGTTCACATCCCCTTGCCTCTTTCATTAAACCTACAAACCCTAATTTAGAGTTCTTCCCCAAATTCACCTCATTTATCCAAATCAACTCCAAATTGAGCCTAATCAATTGTAATACACTCTCATAGTGTAGATGAAGCCTCTAGAAGCTAGATAGCAAGGATTGGGAGCAATTTAACCATTGGAGCTTGGTGGAGATCTAGATCTAGGAGCTTTCATTGAGACTCTAACTCTCAATAGGTAATGGACTCTAAGCCTATTTAAATTCTGTTTTCTCTCTATAGATGCATTCATCTCAGCTTTACACGTGCGCGTGTGGCCTTCGGCGACTCCGTCGCCGGCCGACGGCCGCCCACGGCGGGGCTGGCGCGTGCATGGGTGGTGCACCTAGGGGTCGTGGCGGTGTGAAGTAATTAGGGTTTAGAGTATTCCTCTTCCCGAATATATATGCGTCGAACAAACGAACGGAGGAAAGAAGTTCCGCTTGGTTTGTTGTACTCGGCTGAGACATCTCGGGCTGGGCCACTTTGGGGTATGCTGGGCTAAGCTCGTTTGGGCTTTTTCATTCTCCTTTTCTTTCAACCATTTAACGTTTGTTGTTTGACATCACATAATCTCTTCATTCATTACAGCTTCACCCAGTTTTTAATGGTCTCATTCTAGAACAATTAGCGGTATTCCTCCAATCCTTTATTAAATCATAAAAACATTCTTGATACATCCAGACTTCTTCAAACTTAAAAAGGAATTCTTAAAAATCAAATTGTTATCAAATTCTAATATCAAAAATCTACTCCCAGGAATCATTATCAAATTCTTGATACATTATCACTAACAATAACATAACATTATGAAAGTTATTTCAAAACTATTAGATATCAAAAACCTATCAACTTGGCCATAATAGAATTAGCTCTACAATTAATCCAAATAAACCTATCCCCATAAATGGGAAGAACAATCAACTGTAAAATGCTGATACCATTAGTAAAATTATCAGCCTCCTACCTTCTAAACCAAATATTACCTTTTTTCATGTAGCAATCTAACCATTAAAATCTCCACCAGTAATCTAATTTTTTTTTTAGTAGGACCATGTAAATCATTAAATAATAAAATATTTTCAAAATTTTTCGGGAAGGGGAGCTACAAATCTACCCACCTTAAAAATAATTTCGTCCTCGAAATTCTAATCAATAACTATTCCCTTAAAATTCCAAAAGGAAGTCTACTTTTACCGAAATTTAATTCCTCAAAAAATAGTTTATATCTTTCTCCTAGCCATCTTGTAACTACGAAATCTCGAGGGCTTCTACCCACCTTTGGTCACACTACTCCTCAAAACATGGCCACTAAAATCGTATATCCTTCTAACTAGTTGTTAACAATTCTATCAACAGATATCTAGGACATCTGGCATCTAAAACCCCTCCTATCTATAAACAAACGAATATTCAATATTCAAGCAATATTATACTATAATTTAAGAATTACTGATGAATTCTAGACAGCACGATCTTTCGTCACCCCGGAATAGGAAGGGACGAGTATCAATGGTACGGAAAGCAAGAAAGTATAATCGAGAGCAAATATGGAGTTTTCAATAACGTAGAGAATTTCTAGAAGAATTTTTAAGGCAGAGTGGATTGAGATTTCTAAGGTTTAGTCATAGTCGCAGGCTCGTACCAGTACAGTTACGTAACCGGTACGATATGCTCTGGAATAAGGACAGGAAGATAAGGGGGATTATTCGAGAGCAACTATGACGTTTCAAGAGCGGTAGAGAGTATCCAAAAATGCGTGTTTATGAATCATTGAATTATTTGCTAGATTGGACTACTCTAGTCCAGTCACTTGCTAAACCGAAGAATTCTTTGTTTCTTAGAGGGGCTTGCCATCCGTGCTATACAGAAGTTCTGTTCTCGAAATTCTAAACAAGGTTCCAAAATAGAACAGAATTTGAGAAATCAAGATTGTGATCTATTTTGTGGTTATTTAAACACACGAGCAAGGGATATAATGCAACACAAGATCGTGTCGCGACTTCTAGATGGAAGAATAAGGATTACAAATGACTTCACATTCTAAGAGGTGGAGCCTACATAACAGGTATAGGGACCTATTTTAAGTAGTTTGGTTTATAATCCAAAAATAGTGGTATGCATGAATGGGTTTTACTGGGTCTTAATGGGTTCCCTAATTGGACATCACTCGTTGATTGGATGAACCTTGGATTTCAATCTATATTGACTGAACAAGATCCTAAAATAAAACTATGTCTACTAGGTTAAGGTAACCTAGAATAGGATTCCTTCCAAGTGGTTGAGCTAGTTGCTAGTCGGGTTGGTTAACTAGGTCCATAAGCCTGAAATGTGCCTTCAGTAACTTTTGTGTTTAAGTAGCACATGAGATCTCAATTGGGTGGTACACTAGTGGCAGGTGCGTAGTGGGCTTCGAGTAGGTCACAACCACATATTGGATTTAAGAAATTGAGTCGAAGTTAAGGCTCTAATAGAAGTCGGAAAGTATCCCGGGTAGGTACTATGGTAAGAGTTATAGCTAGTCCTTTTTGTCCTGAAGGTCGTACCACAAAAATAGAGTACAAGGGGGCTGGTTTGAGTAGGACATGATATACCTAGATGAAGGTGGACTTGTCTAGATTGACCAATTTTGACTCCTAGTTGACCAATCTTGACTTGTTGACCTAGTTTGACCTAGACAGTTGAACAGATTTAACTTAGAGTTGGCTTTGGCCTATATTGATTTAGAAATCATATAGATTGCATCGTATATTTCCTTTACCTTATTTTAAACACATCATAACCTTTATTGCTCTGATTAGGACATTGTGACTCCTATTCAGACATATGATATTCATCAGTCATTCAGGGTATCAGGCGAGTACATTCTCTGATAGTTCTTTCATTTACTTGTCGATTACTGTATTTCAGTTCTAGTTAGTTCTATGTGATTCTTGTTACAAACACGTATTGATATTTCTGGATTCATGTGTGCAACACAAATACTTTACTCGTTTATCCTCTACTGTTCGAACTATTCGCACCACCTATTGGCATCTTCATGTGCTGGTTGGACTTGTATTCGATTGATGTGTCGGATTATGGATTCACTTGTATTAGATGGGCAGAGACATACTTGATTTGACGTGAACATTCCTACTGTTCGAACCATCTCTTTGTAAATGATATTCGAATGATAGCCATCCCACACTTGGCCAGGTGTGCGGTGTACCGTATTACCCTTAGCCGTTTACATGTCTATCTCAGTATTTTAAAACACACTTGGATCGTTGATTAGAATCATTATTAGAACCATCATGGATCATTATTAGCACCACCTTATTCGAACTACCTTAATAGAACATTGGTTGGAATCACATTCGACTCATCTTGTATTAGACTCACATAGGGATTACTCTCGACTTACATTGTATTGTCTGGACTTATATCATGTTACTCTAGTTCAGCTAGCTTGTATAACAATCTTTCTTGCCATGTTCCTTCTCTTGTTTGTTACATTACTTCTCTTGTACTTTAACTGTTATTCTATATCATCACTTGTATAAAACTGCCATGTTCATCAATATAACTGTCTATAACTGCTTTATAGTCTTTGTCATTAACTTGGAATTTCTAGATGAGTTGTGCTCATTCCTGTCCAGACTGGAACTGTTGAAAATATTACAGATGCTTGTCCCGAGGACACTTGCCCTACTTACTATGAACCAGGAGATGGCTTAGCTACCTTTAGCCCCGAAACTCAGGAGTGATCAGGAGACTAGCTAGTAGACTTGCTTAGATTCACGTTTAGAACTTGAATTGTAATAACTTGAGATATTGAGTTTGTATTTGAGTTTGTTTGAGATATTATTATTTAGTAGTTTATGTTTGATGTTGTTGTTTAGTCTTTAGTTATAAACTTATGTGTTATCTTATCGTGCTTAAACTGTGATTGAGATTTCATTATATCTATACTTGTCCTCCGTTCGGAGTTGAGATTTTGACAAGTACATTATATAATTGCGTGAGTTGTTGTTTAGATAGTGACCTAGAATAACGTTCTACCGTCGATACTGCGGCGTAGGCTGGACGTACCCACTTCTCGTGCCCCTACACTAGGTGCGGGTCGTGACATCATCCGTGCCTGTTACGCTAGCACGGCTATACTCGTCCGTCCTAGGCGAAATCGGTTCCTTGGCCTAGGAAATCGTTTGGGAAAACTATCCCTTGTGTACATGTTATCTAATGACCATACTAATCTTCGTTGTTCTTTAGAACTTAGCCCATTTTAAGGTACTTTGTCTTATCGTTGCGATAATCGTTAATCGATTCAATCTTCATTTTGTACAGATCTATAGTAAATTTGGCATAAGAAAGCACGCATCAATATCATGTTATAGCAGTTCTATAGCAAGTGTTCGTGAGGAATCGTGCCATAATTTATTGATTCAACACTATAAAGACAAGTATATATCCTTTGTTTTTATGATGATTTTTAAACCAGAGGGTCGAAGGGGAGGAGTGTAACCCCACTTCCCAAAATTTTGAAATAAAATTTTATTTATTATTTATTTTCGTTAAATGGTGATTTTTAGAATTTTATAAATATTTAATTAAATAGTTATTATGATAGGAGGCTTTAGTCATGGTTAAAATTTGGAGTACAAGATGAATAGAAATCATGGCACGGATAGTGCAGTGGCGTGCTTTGACTAGTGTTTTAGCTATGGTAGGGAAGACCAACCCATATGTATGTTCTAACTAGGAAAACTAGGCCAAGTTGCGACTTAACCCCTATAGACGATTTAATTATTTATTTAATTAGATTATTGACTTTTAGGATATCTGGTTGTACCAAAACGAGTCAGACTGGACCCGAACCGAGCCCAAGCCCATGTAGTCATATAGTGCGACCAACCGTGTCCATATAGATATATAGATGTGTATATATAATTATAGCTCATTTTTATAATCTAGTAAGTAATTTATGTTAATTGAATATTAAATATAATAGACGCATTATTTTCTATTTTTATTTCTACTTACCTTGGAAAAATATAATATATAATTTCCTTAGATACCTTTGTGCAATTTGGAGTATTAGATTATATATATAGATATATGCGTGACTTGAAATAATTTTATATATGTTTTTTATATTAATTATAAAGGTTAGTAAATAAATTTATATCATATATGCGTTATTGCTGGTAATAGCAATATTTTATATTGAATTACGATGATATTTGCTAAATATATTTTCTTAGCTTTTATTTTGATTTATAGGCTAAAGGCATGGTAGTAACTATACATTGGATTTGGATTATATATATATATATATATATATATATATATATATATATATATATATATATATATATAAATAAATATAGGTCATATTTATTTAATGGCATAATTGTTATTATTTTCTATAAATCAATATTTGTTGTATACAATAAAGTAATATTTTTTCCATTACTATTTGATTTAGAAAAAGGTATAACAGGTTATGTTCATTCATGGCATTTAGAATTAATAGGAAGTATAATTGTGTATATTGCATATATACCTACCTATACATATACATGTATATATATATATATATATATATATATATATATATATATATATATATATATATATATATATATATATATATATATATATATATATTATAAGCTTTAAAACTATATATAAATATATATATATATATATATATATATATATATATATATATATATATATTATATATATATATATATATATATATATATATATATATATATATACACACACACAACTAACCTGACCCAGGATACCCGACAATAGAAACCTACACATATATATAGTATCGAGAGAGGGAGTTCGACCATTAAACCTAAACCCTAGCCAAACCCTCCCTCATGCCAGTGCCGCCCTTGGCCCCTACGCCGCCGCGCGCCATGTCACGCCCCGATTCATAGAGTCATTTATTGACATATTTTATCTCTTGGAATCGATCGTCCTCGCTTGGGCGTGATGCCGTACAAGTCTGGTATTGCACTTGTACAAGGCAAAGATGGTACATAATCGATTATTCTTCAAATAGGAATACATCGCAGCGGCAGAAGCAGATAAATTGAATTTAATGAGGACAATCTTTCTTATTGAATAGAAGTACATCACTTCTTTATAGCAGTGGAGAAAAAGAGTAACTTGAAGCCACACAGAGATATGTAGAACTTTATTCTCTTTATTGATAATTGAAGAAGAGTACAAGACTTGTATTGAAGTACAATGATTACAGCACATCTCACTTTACATTGGAAACCAACGGAACAATGCTATACAGCTTACATTTGATTTTTGGATACAATGGATTACAACTCGATATACCGACTTGGCTTACAATCTCACTGGTACAACTGATTACAATGTTTCATACATTATGCCCTTTATAAACAGAAGACATCATCTTGTGCAAGGAGAGTTTCTGTATGCCCAACAAATCTTCGATGCCGCAGGACCAATCCAGCTAAACTTCGTGTGTAGAACATTCCAAGCACAAGCACCTGCCCACAAAACGTGGGTCAGCACATCATCTATGTACTGGCGAGCAGAATCCAACCCACTCGCATAAACCAACATTTAAGTGATCATTTAAGCATGCATTTATTAGAGTGATCTTTCTATTTGGGGCCTAGCATCAGTTTACAGTTCATGGGCAATAATCAAAGTGAAGCATGTAAACATATTCTTAGTAGCATTCATGTGGACATATCATTTATCATTCTTGGTGTTATCATGCAAAGGCATCATTGAGGCATACTAGGTGTTATCATGAAAAGGCATCATTGAGGCATCGTTAACATTAACAATTTAAGCATGTTATAACAGTTCTCACTTCAAGCATCACTTAGCATGTATGTTGTGTTTGAGCAATAATTATAGCAAGGCATCTTTCTAGCATACTAAATAGAACATGTTAAGCAGGCAAGTTAAACCAACTTATACAATATCACAATTATGTGATTTCTTACCGATAGCCGACTCCTCGTACCTGTATCAATTACAGGTTATCTGATATACTTACTCTGCCTGCACAAAACATTCATTAGCATGCATCCTGACTACATGGTCACTGGTGTTGTTAAACCATATGGACTCTTCTCATTTCATTTCATTTTTAAGATAATGCGGTCAGCATAGTAGGTGGCGAGCCTCTATGCCACCCCGCCTTATCCGTGCTCCCATAGCACTCATCATTATTTCCTCCTAGGCCGAATCGGTCCCCAGGGCCCTAGGAACCGTTCGAGGAAATTATTACTCAAACCTTGTATACAAGTTGTCCATGACCATGCGAATGCGTGTCCGACTCGATTGTGAACATAATCGCATGGTAAAATATATTAAGGAAAGTAAAGGCAACAGTGCATCATTAGTCATATTCAATGACTTATTCATTTCATCATTACCATCATTTCATTTGGTGATTTCAGCGATCCCAGCTTTATCATTTCTCATTCATTGCTTCATTGCAACGTATCTCATATCATTCCTTTCTTAAGAGGAACTTAACATTCATTCATTTTATAGGGACATTTATTCATTCATTCATTTCTTATAAGGGACAGGCAACATTTTATATTCTTGCAACAGTTATACAGATGGTACATGATTCTAGTGTTTCATTCAGTTCATTGGTTCGATAGCATAGCCAGTTCATTTCTTATTCTATCATTCATAAGGCATCTCATTATTCAAGTGTCTACTTGTTCCAGCAGTGTTAAGCATAAGGGGCAATGTTATCAATTCATTCTCAGGCAGCGAATCACATTAACAGTTCAATGTGTTGTATATTTCAATAATTCTCAACAAAAGCATCTCTATTATTCAGCAACTAACATAAGGGACATTTAGGGGCAGTTCATAGCATTTCAATACTTCATCTATTAAGCATGAAGGAGTAAGGAGGAGGAAGGACAGTTCCACTCACCCAAAATTCCACTAAGCGTAGCTCCTCCAGCGAGCCACGTTCCAATATCCATTCCGTCTAGCCAGCTAAGAGAGACTGCATCAGTCTCAATTCTCCCGATTTCCAATATAAGTCACGGTCCAATATTCTGATCCCATCCAATAAGCCAACCAAATGCCTCGTGCGGAGCGGGGCATTACACGCCATGCCCGCACCATCGCCAAGGAACACCTGAATGGCGGCAGCAACAATTATGCTAAATTGGCAACTTTGTCATACGATTTCACAACGCTCGTTCGACCGTTTGTCGATCCGTTTTTTCAGGTATATTCACAACCTATACAACTGAAATTCCCTTCAATTACCTTGTATCTATATGCCCTAGGTTGCCGACAAAATGATGCAAAAATTGACTAAAAACCTGTTTTGCAAACAGCAAACAGAGCAGTCCCGACCCCGTTTTGGAAAACCAAAAGTGGTCGATCCATTGAGAAATTCAGAAAAGTAAAAAAGGCTATCCTAAAAAACCGATAGGAGTTTGAAAACTGTTTTATAGAATTATTTTTCGTCTACTGGACAGCGAGAAAACTAATTACAAAGTTTGAAAAAAATAGTTTTTGGAAAATGGAGAATTTAGGAAAATTTTCCGGATACGACGTGCGTCCTGACAAATCGGGCGACGTGGTCGCAACCCATGAGCATCGAAAGACGCGTATCGATATTGTCGACGTGTGGAATTCGACAGAATTTGATTCGTTGTGCGTGCGCGACGAAATCGAAGCGTATCCGTCGAAATACTCCGTATCGGCCCTATGTAAACTAGGCCCTAACTTCGTGCACGTTCGTCATATCGAGACAAAATTTGTGCCAACAGCTCCGTATCGTTTTTCTAGTCCTATATACCAAGTTTGGTCCGATTTAGATAAAGTCAACTGAAACACCATTTTGGCAGACCCGCGATCCGATCCAACGGATGAATTTGTGCATGACCCGCCGAAATCCAACTTTGGACATACAATTGGGTTTGCCTCGTCAAACCGGGCCTGTAGACATATAGTTTGACAAATTTAGAGAGCGTGGAAAGTGTGCCAGTACCTGCGGTCGTCATCACCAGACAGCAAGTTCAGTCATGAAAGTTTCTAAAACTTGTCGTGGTCATAATTTTCTCTCTAGAACTCAAATTCTAGTAAAACTAATGCTAAAACTGCATGAAATTGAATTTTCTACCACATGGAACAACTAGTTTTCAAAAATAAAATTTTTTGATAGATCATTTCCATGAAAACCCATAGTTTAAAAACTTTGATCTGTACCAAAATAGCCATCAAATTCGAAAATACAAAATACTAAACATGTGGAGAATGTAAAGATGCGTAATATAGACTAAAAATATTTAGAAAAGTTAAAGAAAATGAAATAAAGAAGTGTTCTCGCTATTAGTGCAATATGTTCTTGCCTAGGTGGTTGAGGAAAATTAAGTGACTGAGGAGAGAGAAAGGGGAAAAGAAGATTTATATGGAGGGTGGAAGGGTGGTTCTACTGAACCCTAATGCTAACATGTTCTAACCCAAATAACTAAAGCCATGCACTATGCTACATAATTAAATAAAGGTCTAGATCACAACACGGTCCAGTATTCTATCATCGAAGCTGTGAACCACACCTATAATCAAACAAGGACCAAGGATGGCACACTACTCCACGATGAGAAACTGCCCCATACCATGATAGGGTATAGGTACAGAATATAGGTATACATGATACAAATACCAGATATCATATACAGGAGTAATAAAAAGTACGTATATTGGGAATGGGGAGTGATATTTTTTGCCTTTGGAATCACATACTCTATTTCAAACTGAACATACTCCACATTGATCTTATGCTAATCTTGCTATTATAGTTATCATACTAGCTCGCCATCAACCTTTTCGAACTTATGAAAGCTAGTGTCAAGAAGACTTGTTTGGCATCCACCTTGGATCTAGACGAGATTCATGCTGGCTTTGTGAATATGTCGAATCTCAATTTGAGATTGTTATTAATTCTTTTTTCAAAAAAAACCATACAAATCTATGTAGACTGATATCGTAACAAGTCTAGCTTGATATAAAATTAACAGGGTTAAAAATATTAGTCCCGGGGCACAACTTTTGATGGAAAATTGAGAAAATAAAACAATTATAAAAACAATATTTCTATGCAATACTTTAAAGAATGTGCACAATAGAGATCCTAGGAGGATTATGGATTACGAAAATCTAAAAAGATTTTGTAACAGCAGCAAACGATAGTAGTACTTCTAAAAAGAAGGTACAATTTGAATTTCTAGTAGCAGCAAAGTGGTTGACAGCGAAAGAAGGAAGAACAGCCTGCTGATGTGAATGATCACCATTGCTCAAAGCATAATTCATCCCACACGAACGTCTACCAGGAACTAGCAAGTTCGACAGAAAACTTTGGAACACTCTACTCTTCTGACTCCTCAGAAGGCGCACGAACTCCAGCACTAGGTGGCGCTGGTGCATTGCTTCTCTTCTCTCTCAAACTCTGTGGAAACACATAAGAAATTGTGCTAAAAAATAATTCTGCCTTATGTGGATTCTGAACTTTGTACTTGTATTCTACTTTTCACTGTGATAGAGAAGAGAGCCTTATATAAACCCGTGCTATAACTGCTCAGTTAGCAGAATGTTCGGGACGTGGGAAAAACTACCCCGAACGTGTTGTAACTGCACAAATCGTACACAGACACGATCTGATTCAACTTGCGCACAGCGCACGCAACTTGTGCCACCCGCTCAACTTGCACACTGCACGCACAGCACGCAGAGCACTACGTGCGCCACCTGCGCCACACGCACCGTGCGCAACCTGCACAATCCGTGTGATACACACACTGTGCCACTCGCACAACTTGTGCTACTTGTGTATTACGCACACCCTGTGCAAACTGTACAATACGTACAATCGACTGCACAAGAGGTTTGCTCAACGAGCGCAACTTAAATGCACTATGCACCTAGCGACGATGCTGACATACTAAGTAAAAAGTGCACCAACAAAATACCATATTACGCCTCATGAGCCCATGAGCCCGAGTCCGAGTCCGAGTCGGTAAGCCCCTACGGGGCTTAGCTCTAATGAAAATTAATTTTTCAAGAGCAAAGAACATGAATGCTGTTATTGTTGATTTAGCCTTTTTTTATATTAGAAAAATACCTCCATATGGCACACCCATGTGCACCTCCACACTACATGTGCATCTCTAAACAAGCATATCTATTATACAGAGATACAACTCCTATGTCCTAGCCGATGTGGGACTAAACTTTCCAATAAAAAGGTCAAACTCCAACAATCCCCCACATATCTATATATATGGGTTTGAGTGTTCCCTACAGTAACTGTCCATCATGCATTAGGAGAGATGTTGCTGACGACTTGAATGTTCCCGCATGGATCAGATAACAGACTATAATACAAGAATGGACTATGCCATAAATTCAACACCATAGCTGAAATTCTTTCCACTCAAATAATGTAATTACATGTGCTTCTGGCTACACATTAAAGGCCCTGTGCCAGCCTGGTTTCAATGTCCATACACTATAAGTTTACCCTCAATAGACGGCCTGCTATCTCTGTCCATACACTATAGGTTAGTTCTTTATTAAAGAGACATGGCATGAAGCGCTTTGCGCTTCTCTATTGGTGCTACGCCGCTATGATATGGCCTAAAGCCGAGGCCTACCTCCGTACCAAAAACTTCATCGTAGTGTCATACTACTATAGAATGAGGTCACCCCCTCTTTATAGTGCCACACTACCCAGCATGAAGCCTTAGGCTCCCTTGTTGCGTTACGCTGCAACGACAAAGCTTGCAAGGCCGAGGCTTCACCCCTATCGAGGTACCCTATCGTGGTGTCGTGCTACTGTAACATGAAAAACTCCTCCGCTTTGTAGTGCTGACTACACCATCTTTAATTTCAATATACAGTATTAGGCTACCTGTCTATTTGCGGTGCTACGCCGCTGTGACTTGGCTCGCAAAGCCGAGACGTTACCCTTCGGGAACCTCATGGTGGAGTTACCCCACTATAGCATAGAGTTTCACTCCTTGTAGTACTGTGCTACCGTACTTCCTGTAAAGCATACCAGGCATTCACTCTGCTGGGAACTCATTAAGGCGTTTAAGCCAACCTTCATACAGAATTTGTTTTCCGCATAAAACAACAGTAGACAACAGTGGTTGTAGGTCCATAACCTCTCTATGCCCAATAGGACATGTACCTACCGTTCCTGATATTCTTTCGATTAATGGTCCTCTCTTGAACCAAAAGCTAGATGCCTAGTAGATTTCTCTTTGAACTAATAGCATAAAACTTTATGGTAGAATTGCAATAACACAATATCAGAAAGCCTTCAAGCATATTTTTCTTGCCGTATCATCGACCAGCTGGCGCTTGTGACCCTTGGTGAACGGATATGCCAGGTTTTCCTGACTCCGAATATTAATTATTACAATTACACCTCTCTTGATAAGATCGTGTACTGCCCTACGCTTCAACCGAACAGTCCTCTTCTTCCTATTGAAGAGGTCATTTGATGCCATCGCCGCAGTCGCCTGGTTGTCGTATTATATCGGTATTACCGGTATTTGTGCCCCAACCACTGGAAGATCATACATGAGCTCCCGAAGCCATTCTGCTTCCTCCGCAACGGTTTCAAGTACAAAGAACTCAGATTCCATGGATGACCTTAAAAGCATAGTCTGCTTCTTCGACTTCCACGATATAGCAGCTCCATCCAGTGTAAAAATGAATCCACTTGTGGACCTCTCGCTCTCTAACTCTGAGCCCCAGTTGGCATCACTGAAGCCTTCTACTACCGACGAATCTCCGCTGTAGTGTAGTACATATGTCTGAGTCTTCTTGAGATACCTCATAACCCGTTTCACAGCTTTCCAGTGCAATGCCTGGGTAGCTCGTGAAACGACTCAGCATTTCCACGACGAAAGCTATGTCAGGCCTTGTGGCAGTAGTGGCATACATCAAGCTTCCGATTATGCTTGCATACTCCAGCTGCCTGACGCGTTCCCTCGAATTAGGCTTCAGCTTCAGATCACACCTGTACGGCGTATTGATCCCTGGAAGATCCTGATACCTGTAATGAGTGATCATCTTCTCAATATAATGAGACTGTGATAGCGCTAGTCCAGTGTCTGTCCGGATGATCTTAATCCCTAAGATCACATCAGCTTCCCCCAAGTCCTTCATACTGAACTTACTCGAGATGAACTTCTTTGTCTCCGTAACACAGCCTATATCTGTACCTAGGATCAGCATGTCGTCCATGTACAGACCAATGATTACACCTCTTCCATCAGCGAACTTTATGTAAACAGACTTGTCTGTCTCGCTGACCATGTAGCCATTTGACCTTATAATTTTGTCAAATTTCTCATGCCACATCTTGGGAGCCTGTTTAAAACCGTACAAGATTTCACCAACTTGCAGACTTTGTCTTCAAGACCCTTGACGACAAATCTGTAAACTCCCTAAATTTCTACTAAATTTATTTTTATGTAATTTGGTATTTATTTTGTACTTTGTCATGTTATACGTAGCATGCGTGTTGCATTTGTATTTTCTCGTCGAGTGCGAATATGTGCGAGGTACATATTCTAGAAAACATTTTTATCATAAAATAATATGGCTTTTGTATAATAGGTGATAATTAATTTTCTTATACAAAATAGTTGTGAAAATAATCGCATGGAGAAACTTCCAAATTGTTTTAATAAAAGGGCTATTTTGGTTATTGGGAATTTAGAAAGTAAGTTTTTATACTTATCCTAGATTAGGAGAGATACATCAATTTAATTCATATATATATATTAATTTTCGAAAATAATTACTATAGTATTTTATTATTTATGAAAGAGATATTTAAAATATGGTTATATTTAATATTTGAGTAATTACATATTTGATAATTTCTATTGGAAAAGAATTTATTTTAAATGGATTTGAATTAAAAAGGGTTTATTTATATTGAACTAGATTTGATAAATCATTTCAAAAATCGATTTGAATTTATATGTCTTTATCTATTGGGAAGTTTAAACAAATTCCAGTCCCTATCCAATTAGGATCTTCCACCTCCTATATAAGGAGAGGCCCCTTGTTTTCTTCTCTTCATAACTTCACCATCCAAATTCCTCCACCACAACCAAGGTGTGTGCATCGTGTCCGTGCCCGTTCCCCGCCACTATAATTCTTTCATTACAATTAAAATGATTTTCTCCGTGTCCGACAACCCCGGACATCTACACTCTTCCGTGTCGCGCAGGACACAACCCGACACGCCAAAACCTAATCCTAATTTCCGTATCACCGCTGTTCCCAGCCCTTGCGATCAAAATTTCGACAAACCCCTGCATCACAATATTCTCCGTTCATCGACTCGACAACCAACCATCGTCGGAGAACCCTACTCCTCTGCCGTGTCGAACAGCCCCCGTCCTCCGCCACTCCGCCAACGCCACCAACCACCAAGCACCACCACCCCCGTCACCACCATCACCATAACCACCGCCCCCATCTCCAACATCGCCACCGCCATATAGCCCTCCGCCATCAGCAACACACCCACAAAACCCCAAGAAAATACTGCCACCACCATCATGATTAACGAAAATACCCCACTCTTACCTGTCCTTCGCCGCATCCCGACCGCATCCATCCTGAGTGTTGCCTTCCCCCGACAAGCATCGCCGTCTCTACCATGCTTGGCAGTGGCAAGCCACCGCCTTACCGGAGACCATGCGACCGTACCATCCCAGCAGACGCAGATCTGCGCTGGCCGCGTGCTAGCTCAGCCCCCGCGGCGACCGACCATCGCCGCCTCCAAATTTACGACCGCCGCGAATGAGCGCCTCTTCACCGCTCGGCGTCGACTGCGCCAAGCACCACCACGTCACTGTACCTCCGACAAGCCACTCAGGTGAAGTTTCTCTCCCTTACTCTCGCCCCTGCTCATCCATCTTCTCCCGATTTCTCACTCTCTCTCTCTCTCCCACCTTTCTTTCCTACTCTTACTGCTACTGTTTTTATTTATTTGATGGTTCTCTATTCTCCTCTTACCTTTACTGTTACTCCCTCTCGTGAAACGAGAAGGAAAAACAGCTGTAGTATTGTGTTATTTTATTATTATTATTATTATTATTATTATTATTTTTATTATACTACTTTACTTAAATGATATCAATAACATTATTAGTATTATTAATGTAGTTATATTATTGGGAGTGATTTTGGGAATTATATACCAATATAATATATTATGAGAAAAAAAAATATTACATATTTGACCATATAAAAAAAAAAAATATATATATATATATATATATATATATATATATAATATATATATATATATATATATATATATATATATATATATATATATATATATATATATATATAGTTTAAGCCCTAAAATATAGTTTAAGCCCTAAAAAAAAAAAAAAAAAAAAAAAAAAAAAAAAAAAAAAAATATAGTTTAAGCCCTAAAATAAATTCCTAGAGTAATTAATATTTACATAAAAATGTTTTGACTAAATATAGTTTTCAAATTATTATGTATAAATTATTTTCTAGTGTTTACGTAAAAAATTACTTTAGATATATTTTTCAAGTAATATTGATGATTTCTAAAATAGTATAAGTATGTATTCTCCACAAAACGCCCACCTTGAAATCCCTATTGATCATGACTAATTCCATAATCATATTTCTTCGCAAATTCGGACCACTACATATCAAACATGTCTATTGGACAATCAGGACTTGCCGGATCATCGTACCACACCAGGCGACACACCAGGCAAGATACCTTGCCATTAAACTGTTTATATTCAGTCTGCATTTATTTATTACATATCACTATTTATTATTTTCGGTTCTTACAGTTCCTTATTTACAACTTGCCCAGTGATTATTAGTTTACTTTTTTATTATTCTTTGATTGTATATGAACTTAGAGTTAATGGACTACCTTCTCTAGTGTATCGCATATACCTTGACACAGTTGTACCACGAGGATGTGTGAGATGAGTAGCATGTAGAGGTTCTTGCGTGTGGGCTGATCCCCCATGTGCATGCATTAGGGCTAACTGCTAATAGAGGCATGTTAGGAGACTTAGCAGTTAGTAGAGATATATGAGTCATGGGTGTGACTCTGTTAGGCATTGGATGGGAAGAACAGTTCCTTAATGTATGGGCCACTTATGCACTTCCCTATTGTCGGTTATCTCCGCGGGAGATACGGTCCTGGATCCTGATTCCTGATTTCCTTCTGGCCTCTGACATTCGAGGAATATTATGCTTTGAGGTCCCTGGTATCCTGATGGGACCGTACCTGAGTTCCTGCACCTGAGCCAGAGTGCCCATGCGTTGAAGCTTTGTTCTTACTGCATAAACACATTAGAATGGTCAGGTAACCCTCGTCAATGTCATATCACCTCGTCCCATTAGTAGCTTGGGACAATGTCGCATCATGGTATAGTGTACTACCTCTTGTCCATGTTTGGTTGTAGGGGTAGTCCACTGTTTCGATGATGAGGTATTGGATCTTGTTACGAGTGGGTCTATTTACTTTACTTATAATTTATGACATAGTATATATATTCATTTATGTGGCATTTTTTTTATGTATCTTGTTACGTCCCTTTGGGGACCTGGTTATCTCTCCAGGTGTGTCTTGCGATTCCTGCAGGTGCTTTAGCTAAGGCCATGACATGCACTCTATTCTTCGAGATATTGCTCTTGGATCGTCATCTCCTTCGCTCTACCAAATTACTATTCTTGTATATTTCTTTCCTATTAAAATTTGTTGGTAGTGGATTTGTCTCCGCCCAACGATTGAACCATAATTATTCAAGTTGATTTTATATTATTATTCTTTTCATTGTGGATGAGATTTAGTCTTGGATTACTGCATTTTATAGCTTATGTATACATACAAGGTTTTCATACATTGGAGCGTACTTTGTATGTATACAGCTGGCATGGATACGTACTTGGTCCTAAGTATTTTGGGACTAGGGTGTTACAAAATCCCTCTGGATGTTGCATGTAAATCTCTTCGGTCGGCTTACCATTTAGGAAAGCCGTTTTCACATCCATCTGATGTATCACCATCTTATGTATCACTGCAAGAGCAATCAACATTCTGATGGTGGTCATCCGGGCTACTGGAGCATACATGTCAAAGTAGTCGATCCCCTGCTTTTGAGAAAATCCCTTGGCTACCAACCTAGCCTTGAACTTGTCAATAGTTCTGTCTACTTTTATCATCTTTTTGAAGATCCATTTGCATCCGATGGGTTTTGCTCCTTCAGGAAGATCAACCAACACCCAAGTGTTATTTGAGGTGATGGAATCAATTTTATTGTCAATCGCCTCCTTCCAAAAAACTACGTCTCTGGTCTTCATCGCCTCATCATAGGTAAACGGATCTGCTTCCACATGATAGATGACAAAGTCACTGACAAAGTCCTTCGGCCTCCTCACACGCTTTGCTGACGGCTCAGCGAGTTTTGGTTTAACCATTGTTTCAACAAGAACATCTTCTTGGACCACATCCTTATTGAAGACTTCGGTATCTTGCGCACTCTCATTGTTCTCCGAAACAACCGCTAGAATAATGTTCTTGTGTCTTGCAAATTTATCTTCAAAATATTCTACGTCGTGAGATTCAATGATATAATTTTACTCAATATCAAGAAATCTCCGAGCATCACTTTTCTCGGCATACCCCAAGAAGATCATCTTTGTAGTCTTTGTCCCATGCTTCTGAATCTTCAGATCTAGAAGCTTGACATATGCCAGACACTCCCACACTCGAATGACATTCAAGTTAGGTTTGACCTTGAACCAGAATTTATGAGGAGTAATGCCTGATGTTACATGAGGCACTCTATTTAGAATAAAAGTTACCGTCAATACAGTTTCTCTCCAGTAGCACTTTGGAAGACCCGCGATCAACAGCATTGAATTAATCATTTCTGTTAACTTTCTGTTCTTCCTCTCTGCTACTCTGTTTGATTGAGGAGAGTACGGAGCCGTAGTCTCATTGACAATTCCATGTTCTTTGCAGAGCGATATAAATTCATGAGACCTGTACTCTCCATCTCGATCACTTTTATTCTTTTGAGTTGTTGTCCAGTCTGCCGCTCAGCTTCGACCTTGAACTCCTTGAACTTCTCGAATGCTTCGTCTTTAGCCTTCAACAAGTAGACGAACGCATACTTTGAGAAGTCATCGATGAAGGTTATGAAATACTTCATCCTGGCCTTTGTAGAGAATTGTTTGAAGTCACAGATATCAGAGTGTACCAACTCCAGAAGATCTGTACTTCAATTAACACGAGGAAAGGGTTTCCTTGTGATCTTCGTTTGAGCACAAATTTCACATTTCTCTATCTTACCTCCACATTTGGAGATAAGTTCTAGACTGGACATTTTGTTTATTCGTTTACAATAAACATGTCCTAGCCTATTATACCACAACTCAAAAGTATAAGCAGAAGGAGTGATTGCATTAATTACATTGGACTGATTTACAAGCTGAATTTTGAACATTCCTTCGGTACAAAAAGCTTTCCCGAAATATGTTTCCTTTATGGACATCACCATCTGTCCAGCATTGTTGTCCATCTTGAGGCCTGCGTTGTAGAGTAGGCCTTCCGAGATCAGGTTCTTTACGATAGCCGGTACATGATTCACACCTTGAAACATCAGAGACTTTCCCGAAGTCAGCTTCAAAACCACCGTCTCGTTCCTGAACACTTCAGTTTGTGCCTGGTTCGCCACCACAACTACTTCAGAAGTTGGTGATTGGTGGTGAACTACTCCTTGCTGGAGCAGACATGGCAGGTGGCCCCAGTATCTACCCACCAGTCAGAGTCAGCCCCCATCGCATCGACCTGTGCAATCATAGCAACAACGTCAGTGATCATAGATACCTTGATAAGCTCTCCTTGCTCTGCTTGCTTGGTCTTTGCCTTGCATTCATTATTGAAGTGGCCCTTCTTGCCATGCTTGAAACAAGACATCAGAGACTTTGCCTTATTTTGCTTGAAGGAAGTCCCCTTCACGTTCAGATTACTAGGGCCCTTCTTCTTGCTGTAGGAATCCGTATGCTTTCTCCTTGGTTTCCTTTTATGAACCAGATTGGCGTTAGCCAATTTCTTGGACAGTGCGTCCACTTTTAGTTGAGCCCTTATATGGTCCTCAACGTAAATTTCCTATAGGAGATCGTCGAGAGTGATCTCCAACTTCTTCCTATACATGTTTTCATAGAACTTGCTCCACCCTTCATAGAGCTTCAAAACGATCCCTCCAACAACAAACTTGTCTGGGAGGGGCATCGCCTCGTCTTCCAACTTCTGTCGCAGTTTCAGGATCACCTGCGGCATCATTGGCTTTTCGTACTCAAAGAATCACTTGTGATATTTCTCAACAAGAAATATCATGCTACGGTTCTTTTCATCCTCGTATTGTTTCTCCAGAGACTTCAAAATCTCTCTAGCAACAATCTTCTTTGAATATGATTCAGCAAGGGAGTCTTTCATAGCATTTAGGATCATAAGCTTACAAATGCTATTGTCTCTTCTCCATTTAGCCTGGTTCTTAGTAGCCGCAGAAATTATGGCTGCAGATCCAGTTCCTGGAATAGTAGGTTCCTCCTCAAGCAGCACATGATCAACATCAGAGAACTGAATATTGAGAAAAACCTTTCTTTTTCAAATTTGATAGTGCTCACTATCAAATTGCTCTAACTTTGAGAAGTTAGGATTGATTAGCGAAGCACGAAAGTTTTCCATCTTTCAATTAAGCTTTGAGGTTGTTAGTCCAGGGCACAATTTTCGATGGAAAACTGAGAAAATAAAACAACTGTAAAAATAATATTTTTATACAACATTTCAAAGAAGGTGCACAACAGAGATCTTAGAAGGATTCTGGATTACCAAAATCTAAAAAGATTTCGTAACAGCAGCAAACGGTAGTAGTACTTCTAAAAATAAGGTACAAATCGAATTGCTAGTAGCAGCAGCGAAGTGGATGACAGGAAAAATATGGAAGAACAGGCTGTTGGGGTGAATGATCACCGTTGCTCAAAGCTTAATTCGCCCTACACGAACAGCTTCCAGTAACTAGCAAGTTCGACGAAGAACTTTGGAACACTCTGCTCTTCTGACTTCTCGAAAGGCGCACGGACTCCTGCGCTAAGTGGCGCTGGTACACTGCTTCTCTTCTCTCTCAAACTATGTGGAACCACGTAAGGAATTGTGCTAAAAAATACTTCTACCTTATGTGGATTCTGAACTTTGTACTTGTATTCTATTTCTCACTGTGAGAGAGAAGAGAGCCTTATATAAGGCCGTGCTGTAACTTCTCAGTTAGCTGAACGTTCGGAACATAGAAAAAACTGTCCCGAACGTGCTGTAACCGCTCAAATCGTGCACAGACATGATCTGAGATAACTTGTGCACAGCGTGCGCAACTTGCACACTACGCACACAGCCCCACTTGTGCCACCTACGCAATACTGTGCCACACGCAAAGCGCGCAACCTGTACAATCAGTGCCACTCGTACAACTTATGCTGACGTGCTAAGTGCAAAGTGCGCCAATAAAATGCCACATTACGCCTCATGAGCCCGAGTCCGAGTCCGAGTCGCTAAGCCCCTATGGGGCTTAGCTCCAATGGAAATTATTTCCCAAGAGCAAAATGCATGAATGCTTTCATTGTTGATTTAGCCTTTTTTCCATTAGAAAAATACCCCCACATGGCTCACACATGTGCACCTCCACACCACATGTGCATCTCTAAACAAGCATATCTATTATATAGAGATACAACTCCTTTGACCTAGCTGATGTGGGACTAAAATTTCTAATAAAAAAGGCCAAACTCCAACAAAAAATCGCTAAGCAGAATAATTTGCTGAAATAAGAAAGCAATAAAATTGTTGAATAGTTCGCTAATAAAATTAGTCGAACAACCTGTTGGGGTGGTCAGAACCACCGTTGCCTAAAGCGAGACTCGATCATCTCTATCGGTTTGTTTCTAGTAACCGATTAGTGTAGGAGGGTAAAAAGTACTTCATAGACCAAGTCAAAGAAGTTGAGAACTTTACGCAATTCAAACTGAGTCAGAATCAGACTTTACGATCAAACAGAGTACAACTCTACGCGAGCTACTTTACGCGAGAGCTATTCACTGAGCTTTTACGCGAAGGACAGACTGTCAAATCATTGCATTTAATGCGCTTCATAGACCATGTCAAAGAAGTTGAAAACTTTACGCGATTCAAACTGAGTCAGAATCAGACTTTACGATCAAACAGAGTACAACTCTACGCGAGCTACTTTACGCGAGAGCTATTCACTGAGCTTTTACGCGAAGGACAAACTATCAAATCATTGCATTTAATGCGCGTGATACTGATTCTGACATAATGATTTTTTGACAGCGGACAGCACAGAAGTCGAGAAGATATGATTTACACCAAACCCAACACTTGTCGTTTAGTGTGCAGACGGGCTACTTTACGCTCAAGAGATTGCTTCTTTTACCCACGAAAGCTATTCGAGCTTTTTACACTCAAGGCTGCTGTGCGCGTAAAGTTTATTTGAGCTAATTTTACGCTCAAGGCTATTTTCAGCCACTTTACGTGAGAAGTTTATTTTGGACTATTTTACGCCCAGTCTGCTACTTTACGTAGGAAGTATATTTTGGATCATTTTTACGCTCGATCTTTTCTGGCTACATGAGAACGTGGTCTGCTTATGTGGCTTTCATGCCACACTTATCGAGGAACGTGTGTACGTGCTCTCCCCATTTTGTTAAAGTAGTGGGACATGTGTCACCATGCGTAGAGATCACAATTCTACATGGGATACATGTCATCATGCGTAGAGGATGATTTTTATCAAGGGTGACAGTTACTTGTACAGAGACCAAACTTTGCTGCTTTTTACGCACATAAGGTCTAGTATATAAATAGACTTATTTTAAACACATCAAGAGATCAGAAGAGACAGGAGATGAGATTCTGAGAAAACTCATACTTTTAGAGTGATATTCCCAGAAGCATTTCTTCAACTTTTTCTCAAGAACAGGGTGAAGCAAAGCAGGAAAGAATTCGACTGTGCCATCAGTGTCGTTGCTCGATACCTTTCTGGTGACTTAGTTCTTCCGATTGTTCGTCTTCTTCAAGAAGTTCTTTTCATCATCATCGTGTGGTCCAAGGAACAAAGTGATCGCTCTCAGATCAGACTTCCATAGCAATACTTCCCAGAACAATTTGTACTTTTGTAATTTTTCTAGTTTTCTTTCAAAAGCCAATTTTAGGCATTTTGTTATGTGAAACAAAATGGCGAATCTGCTAGGGATCACCTTCTCCTCTGACGAGAAGGCAATTGCTCAATATGATGATGTGTCGGTCGGATCGACAAAGAAGACTCTGGTTGTTCACTTCGACCAGACTGCTTACGAAGAAATGCTCCGAACTGGGGGTAGTACTCGCTGCTCCAATGTTCAGAAATCACGGAAGGCGCAAAAAGTTTAGATTCCTAAGTCCAAAGCATCCGCGAATCTCCCTGCTGTCTTTGAAGGCAAAGGAATCCTTCCCACTCCTGTTGTGGAGGCTTCCGTCGGTGATGAGGCAGTCTCTACTTCAGTGATGCGCCCTGCGCATAAAAATTAAGTTTTACGCTCTGTGCGTAAAAATTCGTCTCCCGTCTGTGACGTGGTAGACTCCCAAACTTTACGCTCTGTGCGTAAAAACCAGTCTCCCGTCTGTGACGTGGTAGACACCTAAGCTTTACGCTCGACGCGTAAAGGAAAATCTCCCATCTGTGACGTGGCAGATACTCATGTTTTAAGCTCTACGCGTAAAGGTAAATCTCCTGTCGGTGACAGAGTAGATAAAGTTCACAATGATGCCTTTACATCAAAAGTGAATTTGCCTGCACGCATGTAGCGTAAAAACATGAATTCTATTGTTGGTAAAACTTCAGTTTTCCACCAACAGCCTTCTTACACTGCTTTACGCAAGGTACCAAACCTTCAAATTACGCGTAATGCTGATGGAGTCCTTTGTGCACAAAAATCTCAAGATTTACGCACGCAACTCCAGGTGCATAAAAATACCCAGTTTGGTTCTACTAATGCAGCCAGTAATCTTCTTTATACATAAGGGACTAAACGATTCTCTGTTCCAAATATAATAAAGAATACTACTTCTTCCACTCCTTCTGATTTACACGAGTTGTTTGTACAAAAGCATAAAGACAGAAAATCTCCTGTGACACTCCCCAAAGAAAATTATCATTGTGAGTGTCACCAGATTATAATCGAATGTTGCTGTTCGGCTTCTAAACGGTCAGTTTTTGACCAGTTAGGCTATAATATGCCTCAGCAACAAGTTGATGATCAAGAGCATGAGTTGTCATATACGTCAGTCAACATGGCATCTCATACCAACAGAGGACGACATCCAAGATGCAACTCATCCCAGACTCCTGGTCAACAACAGTTCAACCGACATCTTGATACCTTTGAAGGGGTATATCAGAATACTCGGTCAAGAAGTCAAAGACAGTTGCAATCTTCAGATTCAGAAGTTGGGGGTACCCAGTCTTTTGAGTCGGAAACTGATAGTGTTGATTCATACCTCTATACTAATCCCTCTGTATGTTCAAGAGAGGTTGAATCCTATGATATCAGAGATGAACCGGAGACGTCAACTGCTAATACAGAACAACGTCTCTCTGCAGTTGAGCAGTCACTGAAGGACATGCTTGCTATGATGCAAAGTATGCATCAAATAATAATGACTCAGCAAACTGCTCAGCCAGCAGCAGTAACACCGGTACAGGTAGCAGCACAAACTCAAGATAGTCAAGGGGTTGATATACCTTTGAATAATCTTAGTCAAGAGCCTGTTGTCAATCAAAATTCTGCATCTCCAGATCCTATCATTCCAGAAGATGTACTACCTCCGGTGGGGGTTACGGTATATCCAACAACTATTCAATTGAATGTGCTTCCTCAAAATAGTGAAGCTATTTAAGCAGTGCGTGAGCTAAAAGCACAGTTTGAAGTTTTGAAGCACAAGGATCAACTCCAGAGGTTAGGGATTAAGCAACCTTATCCTCCTCATTGGAATGATGTGCATTTTCCTCCAAAATTCAAACCACAGTCTATGGTGTTATTTGATGGGAAGGCTTCTCCCAGTCAATATATCAAATATTTTGATATTATGACTGTGCACTTGCATAAGAATGATGCTCTTCTTACCCGAGTTTCCATCGGGTGTTTAACGGGTTCAGCTTATGACTGGTATCGCAGTCTACCCGACATTTGCATATCGTCTTTTGACGAATTTAAAGCAATATTTCTCTCCCGCTTCTATAAAGAAGGCATGGACATGAATATGTCCTCCTTAATAGAGATCAAACAAAAAAAGAAGGAAGATACTACGAATATCTCTGACTCGTGGTACGATACGTTTTGGTGGAGGTGGGAAGCTTAGCCCGCGCTTCATCGGCCCTTTCGTTATCAGCGGGAGAGTCGGTGACATGGCATACAGGCTAGACTTGCCACCTGTACTAGTGGGAGTTCACAACGTATTCCATGTATTACAGTTGAGACGGTACGTGGTGGACCCTAGCCATGTGCTCGATCATTCGGAGATTGAGGTTGGACCTACTCTCAGTTATCCAGAGCAGCTTGTGGAGATTCTAGATCGCCGAGAGAAGGTTCTGAGGAACCAGGTGATACCCTTGGTACGTGTCGCATGGAGGCATCATTCTCCAGGAGAGTCTACCTGGGAGCGGGAGGATGAGATGCGCGAGCGGTACCCCTATCTTTTTGGACCTTGAGGTATACTTTTCAATCCTTCTCAGCAGTTAGTTTCGTCTTTAATTTCGAGGGCAAAATTATTTTAAGGGGGGTAGATTTGTCACTACCACATTTCTAGCTTGAGGGTATTTTGGTCATTTTTAAAAAATTTAGAATTATTTGGAATTATTAGTATTAATTATAATTATTAAAATTTTAAGTGATTTTTACTATTATTGATTTGGTGCTATTTTTGACTTTGACTCAGGGTGACTTAGGAGACTGTCCTAGAAGCTAACCTAGGTCATGACTACTTGGTTAGAATGTGTAACCCTAGCTTGACCTAAGTTAGTGATATCAAACCCATTAGAATTTATTTGGGGAAATTAGGATTTGAATAGGCTAGTTAATGGCTTGTGGTGTCACAAGTCATAATTTATGACTTAAGCCATAGAGGCCCAAAACCCAACACCATGTAACCCTAGCCTAATCTCCACTTGTCCGGCTACACTAACCTAGGGATTCCCCCCTATAAGTAATCTCCTTAAAGTTAGGGCTAACATCCTTTAGGAAGTTCTCAAGTTTAAGAAAGAGGTATGCTCCAACTTCAATAATTCCTAGAAATTCCTATTTAATTTCTTTTTCCCTCAAACCAATTGTAATAGCCTCTAAATTTATTCTACTTGATGTTTGTGGTGAGAAATTTCAGAGTGTGAGCAATTTGAAGGAGTTTGTGGCTTGAGGATCCACTCTCATTTGGGGCTTTTTGATACTTTGCAAACCTATAGGTAATTTTGATTCTACACTATAAATTTCTGTTATTATTGTATATTTAGGAAGCCCTAGGCCCACCCTAACTGTAGGTATAGCTAACCCTAGGATTCGTATCCAATACGTGTCCGTATCGGACACGTATTAGTGGATGTATGAATGTGTTTGATAAAATGCCCCAAAGGGCATTTCGATTGAATTTCTGGAATATTTTTGAATAGGATTCTAGGGTTTAGTGTTGCTTATGGGTTTCTGGTGTTCTGAGTTGGTTTTGGCATCGTGTCGGGTCGTGCAGGACACGGGAACACGCGGGTGCAGTACGCGCGCGTGAGCAGTGTGCTTCCTCTGCTGCTCGGGGTTGTTTGCACCACGGACACGCCACTTTGACACGTGATTTTGGACACACGAGTAGGGGAACTGACTGACACCATGTGTGTCAAGTTACACGACCTCTCGTGTCGTGTCGGACACGATATCACATGTGCACGAGGAGTGCACTGTGCGTATCAGTGTTTTATTTTGGGTTCTCTGTTTAATTCTGTTTCAATGTTTTAATACATGTTTTTAATTGTTATTTAGATCCTAATCATGTCTAATTATATATGTTAGATTTAGTTTACATGTTAATTTAGGTTTGTAATGTGGAATTGGATTCGAATGTTGGGTTTAATGTCAGCGGCTGATACATTACTGATACTTGGTTGTTTTCCCACTTCCTAACTCTTAAATCCCTGTTTAGTAATGGTTTTCACTGATTAAATGTCCCCACATGATTGTTAGTATATGTAAATGAAGTATTTCAATTCAAATGGGCTTTTGGATTTGTGAATGGAATTTGAACATGTGGGTTCGATTTGAATTGGTTTTGATGAAAACTGAGAATGGTTTCTTCTCAATACTTCACTGGATTTCCTAAAACCTAAGATTTTACTCTTCCTTTAAATGAAATAAATGTGTGATTCATGTTTAACTGTCATATGGGATTTGGGTATTAGATAACTGAAATGATTTACATGTTACTGCATTCTCTGTTTTCCTATTGACAAGTATGTACACTGTTACATTTTCCAGCTTTCACTATAGTATGCTCGAACTGATTTCCTTTTCCTTTCTGTCAACTGTTTTCATTTCCATAACCTGAGATTTATTCATTCCTATTGTCACTCACTGGTTCAGGAACACCACACACATGATTCCCTGTTTTCCTTGGCTTATAACACTGCACACAGGGTCACACTGTGCACAGGTTTATCATTCAATATAATACCCTCACTGTTTCCAACATGATACACACACTATATATCACCCATTGTTTCAGATTTCATTCACACACACACCCTCATGCCATGTATCACACACACACACATGTTATATCACACACTCTTGTCTCTCACTCATACACACATGTCACCACCACATCCCCTTTTCTATTTCTCTATGTATGAGTATATATACACATGTATATTTATGGGTATGTGGCATGTACATATATGTATCCCATATATATGTGAACGTACTATATTATATTAGATACATTATTAGGATGTGTGTTTCTATATTAGATTATAAATATATCAATATGTGTATATGTGATTTGTGGCCTTGGTTTAGGCATGATTTTGCCTAATAGCCTCTAGCCTAGGGCTCTTAGCCTATGGGTGTATCTGTTTGTCAGTATAGAGTCTAGATAGACTTGTGTAGCCTTGTTAGACCTAGAATAGACTAGTATAGACTTGTTTGACTTAGGTTTGACTTGGTTGACCTAGTTTGACTTCTAGGGTTGACCATAGTTGACCAAGAGTTGACTTTGGTCTAGATTGACCTAGATTCATGTAGAATGCATTGACTTGCATCTTATTATCATTTTAGACTCATAGTGACTTGTACTGTTCTATAGGAGACAGACACCACTCCTCGAACAGTACTTTCATCTTGGACATTCAGATAGCAGACGAGTACATTCTCTGATCTTTTCATACCTGTCTGGAACTATATTCTTGCTCTAGATTACTTTACTTAATGCTGACATGTATCTTCACGGATTAGTACTATATGGATCCTTTCCTGAGATGTTATCCCTCTACGGGTGCATCGGGTATTTCATGTTCATGTACTTTATCATGTGCATCATGTACTCTTTGTACTCGTACTAGTTCATGTATTTACATGTTCTCATGTGCTTTCATGTACTATCATGTGCCTCATGTACTACTCATTACATGAGTTCACGTATCTTTAGCTGTATTCATGTGCCAATAACGTAACTTGAATGGATCCTTGTGTATTGATTGGGGCGGGGTGACTAGAATTGGTTATGTGAACATTATCCCCAGTAGGTATTCATATGCCTCTTAGTTGTATTCATGTGCCCCTAAGCCGTTTACATAACCATATTGTACTCTAAATTACTTAGCCACTTACAGTCTTTACTTATCATGTATTTACTTTCAGTTATAAAATATCTCCTGTTTTCCCGTACTTCCCTTCCAGCATTTCCTGTATTTTACTCTATTGTATGCTTTATACTCCTAACCTGTTATGAACTGTTTTGAGAGATATGTGCTCGTTCCCGTCCTGATTGGACCTGTTGAAAATTTTACAGAGGACGAGGAGGAGGCCTGTTTAGATACTTTCTATGGGACAACCTTAGAGGACACTTGCGATCCGGACTTCCAGTCGGATCCCTTAGCAGTAGAGACTGTTACTCCATAGATATTTTTATCTTATTTCTTTGTATTGGAGATTTGAGTTGTTTATTTGGATCTGTATTATTTCTGGTTGTCAGTGGAGTTTATCATAGACACTTAGCTTTCTCTCTATTTGTATTTCCTGTGGATTTGGGTCTCGCATCTTTTATATCATTCTATCTTATCGTATTCTACCTTAGATGTGATTGAGATATATTCTGTTATGTCACCCCCATTCGGGGAGTATAACTGTTATTACCTTAAACTGTTAGATGTTGTGACCTAGGACAGCGTTCTACCGCCGACACTGTGGCGTAGGCTGGACGTACCCACGTCTCGTGCCCTTACTCTAGGGTACGGGTCGTGACACGTTTTTGGTGATGGCCCATGCAAGTCTAGGTTGAAAATGTAGTGGTATTCAAACTAGAGTACCACTACAGCCTGCAGTAGGATTAGGATATTTTTGAGGGTACTCAATCACACTAGGAAAACTCTTAATCAGATTTATTTTATCTAAATTTGATGTTTATTGTCTTTCCTTGAGTATAAATTGTCCTCTTTTGAATTTTTGCTTCATTCTAAGAAATTGCTTCTTGTTTTGATCTGTATTCATGATGGTTATGGAGACGCGATCTCATCGCTCCGGTTCGGGGGATACTATCGAGAGGCTGGCCACCTCTCGTCCTGTTCATCAGGGCCTCGAGACCGCATCTCCTGTTGTGCCGACTCAGGTTGGCGTTTCTGCTACATTGGAGGTGCACCTCTGTTTGTACAGAGTCTTTTTTCCGTCATTCCCGATTTCTTTCAGCAGCAGCAGTTCGTGCAACATCAGCAGTAGAGAGGGCAGCAGGTACCCTGTCAGCAGCAGGTAGTTATTTGTGCCTTCTGCAAGAAGCCGGGGCATATGATCCATGAGTGCAGGAAGAAGCTAGGCAAGTGCCTACTTTGTGGAGCGGGGGATCACCAGTTAAGGGATTTCCCTAGGGCTTTTGGACGTAGAGCTCAGGAAGGTGGAGCCAAGGCTCCAGCGGGCCAGCTGAGTGGGCCACTGCAGACCCAGCAGCAGAGGTTCCATCAGCACCAACAGCAGGCACGAGGTGGACAGCAGGGGCGAGCTTTCGCCATGGCGGCTGAGGATGTAGAGGCTGTAGGGGAGTTAATAGCAGGTTCGGTTCTTCTCGACTCCCTTCCAGCTTTTGCACTCTTTGATTCTGGGGCTTCCTACAGCTTTGTGTCAGTATTTTATGCTATTAGACACAGTCTGGTTTCTGAACCATTGCCTAGGACCTGGAAGATCACGACCGGGGGTGGGGTCATCCTCGTGAGTGATGTTTGCAGAGGACGGAGCGTTATGTTGGGAGGCCAAGAGTTGGGAGTGAGTCTACTCGTCATGCCACTACCGAACTACGATATTGTATTAGGTATGGACTTGCTGAGTAGACACCACGCCCGCATTGATTGTCGAGGGGGTAGAGTTTTGTTTGGGGTGCCAGGAGAGCCAGAATTTGAGTATACCCGGCGGCAGGCAGAGCAGGACAGTGGCGTCTTCTGTAGAGCTTCAGTTGAGGAGCATGTGGCTCCACATCCCTTGATCGCAGAGTTTATGGACGTATTTCCAGAGGAGTTGCCAAGGCTTCCACCGGAAAGGGATGTAGAGTTCTCGATAGACTTGGTTCCCGGCGTAGAACCGATTTCTCAGCATGTCTATCGAGTGAACAACAGTGAATTGGTGGAGCTGAAGAAGCAGGTGGATGAGCTGCAGGACAAGTGCTTTATCTGATCGAGTTCTTCACCTTGGGGTGCACCGGTACTCTTCGTACCCAAGAAGGATGGTCGGTACGAATGTGTATCGACTACAGGGTACTCAACAACCTGACGATCAAGAACAGATACCCACTACCGCGGATCGATGATCTCTTTGTTCAGTTGAGCGGAGCTCGGGTGTTCTCCAAGATTGATTTGAGGTCAGGTTATCACCAGGTAAAGGTGAAGAGGGAGGATATTCCTAAGACCGCTTTCAGGACACGGTACGGGCAGTTTGAGTTTTTGGTTATGCCGTTTGGGCTGACCAATGCACCAGCAGTGTTTATGAACTTAATGAACAAGGTGTTCCACCAGTACTTGGTCAAGTTCATGGTGGTATTCATTGATGATATCCTGGTGTATTTGAAGACAGAGGAAGAACACGAGGAGCACTTGAGAGTGGTTCTGGAGACACTCAGGAGGGAGAGATTGTATGACAAGCTCTCGAAGTGCGAGTTCTTCCTAGACAGGGTTGACTTCTTGGGTCATGTGGTGACTGGAGATGGTATCTCAGTGGACCCGAAGAAGATCACAGAAGTTGAGGCTTGGGCAGCGCCGACTTTAGTGGCAGAGATCAGGAGTTTCCTGGGGCTGGCAGGATATTATAGGAGATTTGTACAAGATTTCTTCCGGGTTGCAGAGCCGTTGACTCGGTTGACCCGGAAGGATGTTGAGTATGTTTGGTCAGAGGAGTGTCAGGCAGCTTTTGATGAGTTGAAGAGGCGGCTTACGATAGCTCTGATTCTGACATTGCCTTCAAGATTAGGTGGATTCACTATTTATAGTGATGCTTCAGGGAAGGGGTTGGGTTGTGTCTTACAGCAGCATGGGAAGGTGATTGCCTATGCTTTCAGGCAATTACGTCCCCATGAGAAGAACTATCCTACCCATGACCTGGAGCTGGCAGCGGTGATTTTTGCTCTGAAGTTGTGGAAGCACTATCTGTATGGCGAGAGGGTGAAGATTTTCACAGATCAGAAGAGCTTGAAGTATGTGTTTACACAGAAAGAGCTCAACATGAGGCAGCACAGATGGCTAGAGTTGATGAAGGACTTTGACATCTCACTTCAGTATCACCCGGGAAAGGCTAACGTGGTTGTCGATGCCTTGAGTAGGTATCCGACAGCCATGTGTTTGACTATGGATCGGCACTTGCTTGCAGACTTGGAGAGCCTTGGGATTGAGGTGATTGTGCCCGGAGTACAGATACAGTTATGGGGCCTTCAGTTACAGTCGGACTTGATGGAGAGGATCAAGGCGACGCAGTTCGAGGATGTGGCTCTGCGGTGTATCCGAGAGCAGGTTCGTGCAGGGTTGGTGGATGGCGAGTTTTTTCTTGCAGAGGATGGTGCCCTAAGGCACGGTTCCAGGTTATGTGTGCCTAGCGGGGAGCTCAGGAAGCAGATCATGCAGGAGGCTCACAGGTCACAGTACTCTATACATCCGGGTGCCAACAAGATGTACAGGGATCTACGAGAGCATGTCTGGTGGTACGGAATGAAGCAGGAGGTAGCTCGCTTCGTAGCTAGATGCTTGGTCTGTCAGCAGGTCAAGGCAGAGAGGCAGAGGCCCGGAGGATTATTGCAGCCGTTGCCCATTCCAGAGTGGAAGTAGGAACATATCACCATGGATTTCGTATCGGGGTTGCCGCGTACACCAGGAGGGAAAGACGCGATTTGGTCATCGTTGACAGGTTGACCAAATCGGCCTACTTCTTGCCATTTAAGATGGGTACGTCTACAGAGAGGCTTGCAGAGTTGTACATGCGGCAGAGACTCAGGATTCACGGAGTCCCCGTCAGCATTATCTCAGATCGGGATAGTCGCTTTACTTCCCATTTCTGGAGGAGTCTGCAGACTAGTTTGGGCACTCAGCTCAAGTTTAGTACTGCATACCACCCCCAGACGGACGGACAGTCAGAGAGGACTATTCAGACGCTTGAGGACATGCTGCGGACGTGCATCCTGGATTTTGGAGGTTCCTAGGAGGATCATCTACATTTGGTGGAGTTTGCTTACAACAACAGTTATCAGGCCAGCATTGAGATGTCACCTTTTGAGGCTCTGTACGGGCGTAGGTGTCGTACACCCTTATCTTGGGATGATGTTGGAGAGCGAGCTTTACTGGGACCAGAGATGGTTGTTTACGCAGCCGAGAAGGTGAAGCTCATCAGGGACAGACTTCGCGTGGCGCAGGATAGACATCGGCACTGGGCCGATAGCCACCGGAGGCCGTTGGAGTTTGAGGTACAGATTAGAGATAGGATTAGAAGTAGATTTTTTTTTGATTGATCGTGTTTGATTTTTAGTAACTTGAGACCTTGCTTGTGATTAGGTTGGAGACATAGTTTTTCTGCGGATATCTTCGACTCGTGGTACGATACATTTTTGTGGAGGTGGGAAGCTTAGCCATCGCTTCATCGGCCCTTTCGTATCAGCGGGAGAGTCGGTGACGTGGCATACAGGCTAGACTTTCCATCTGTACTAGTGGAAGTTCATAACCTATTCTACGTATCACAGTTGAGACGGTACGTGGCGGACCCTAGCCATGTGCTCGATCATTCGAAGATTGAGGTTGGACCTACTCTCAGTTATCCAGAGCAGCCTGTGGAGATTCTGGATCGCCGAGAGAAGGTTCTGAGAAACTAGGTGATACCCTTGGTACGCGTCGCATGGAGGCATCATTCTCCAGGAGAGTCTACCTGGGAGCGGAAAGATGAGATGCGCGAGCGGTACCCCTATCTTTTTGGACCTTGAGGTAAACTTTTCTATCCTTCTCAGCAGTTAGTTTCGCCTTTAATTTTGAGGGCAAAATTATTTTAAGGGTGGTAGATTTGTCACTACCACATTTCTAGCTTGAGGGTATTTTGGTCATTTTTAAAATTTTGGAATTATTTGGAATTATTAGTATTAATTATAATTATTAAAATTTTAAGTGATTTTTACTATTATTGATTTGGTGCTATTTTTGACTTTGACTCAGGGTGACTTAGGAGACTGTCCTAGAAGCTAACCTAGGTCATGACTACTTGGTTAGAATGTGTAACCCTAGCTTGACCTAAGTTAGTGATATCAAACCCATTAGAATTTATTTGGGGAAATTAGGATTTGAATAGGCTAGTTAATGGCTTGTGGTTTCACAAGTCATAATTTATGACTTAAGCCATAGAGGCCCAAAGCCCAACACCATGTAACCCTAGCCCAATCTCCACTTGGCCGGCCACACTTGCCTAGGGATTCCCCCTATAAGTAATCTCCTCAAAGTTAGGGCTATCCTCCTTTAGGAAGTTTTCAAGTTTAAGAAAGAGGTATGCTCCAACTTCAATAATTCCTAAAAATTCCTATTTAATTCCTTTTTCCCTCAAACCAATTGTAATAGCCTCTAAATTTATTCTACTTGATGTTTGTGATGAGAAATTTCAGAGTGTGAGCAATTTGAAGGAGTTTGGTGGCTTGAGGATCCACTCTCATTTGGGGCTTTTTGATACTTTACAAACCTATAGGTAATTTCGAATCTACACCATAAATTTATGTTATTATTGCATATTTAGGAAGCCCTAGGCCTACCCTAACTGTAGGTATAGCTAACCCTAGGATTCGTGTCTAATACGTGTCCATATCGGACACGTATAAGTGGATGTATGAATGTGTTTGATGAAATGCCCCAAAGGGCATTTCGATTGAATTTCTGGAATGTTTTTGAATAGGATTCTAGGGTTTAGTGTTGCTTATGGGTTTCTGGTGTTCTTAGTTGGTTTTGGCGTCGTGTTGGGTCGTGCATGTAGGCCTTTAAAAATGACAGTCATGCTGAGTTGATCAGGACAGAGTCAAAAGTCACGCTCAGTTGATCAAGACAATATTTGCAAGTCACGCAGAGGAGACAACTCATCATTTGTCAGAGAGTAATTATGACTGACAGCACAATAGTCGAAGAATGTCTCTTCGTATGCCACGTATGCACAGAATTCGAGAGATCACAGCCGTCTATTGTGTGATTTTCGAAATCTTCTTCCGCAAGACTCAACCTTCGTCATATTGGCGTACCAAAAGAGCTTTTTGTCATTTAATGCGACTGACAAAAGCAATCACTGTCAGAGATTTTGTGTCAGTCGAGGCACGCCAAATCAAGACAGCTGGCAGTTCTATCCTAAGTCTGCGTGTATTTGTGAGATCTTTACCTCAAATCTGCGTGGATTCTGAAGTTTTCTTCCTCAAGTCTGCGTGGATTCTGAAGTTTTCTTCACCAAGTCTGCGTGGATTCTGAAGCTTCCTGCCCCAAGTTTGCGTGGATTTTGAAGCTTTCTACCCCGAGTCTGCGTGGATTTCGTCTTCAACAAGTCTGCGTGGATTTCATCAAATTGGAGTACGTGGCAGCCATGCCACTGATCTCTCGCCTGCGTGTCCTGTAACTTGCACACGACTCGTGCATGATTGCCATGTGTCCAACAGTTACAGGCCACGTCCAGTAACTGCTCACAACCTTACGTATGTTAAATCTTGCGTGATTTTCAACTAAGCACAGGCTGTGAAGACAGTTATCTTTTCAGTTATTATTTTTGACTCTATAAATAGAGTTCTTTTTCTCATTCATTGTACAGATACATAGTTATCAACTGTCAAAATTTTGAGAGCTTTTCTTCTTCGCATAGTCTAAGGGATGAAGTGATCGTCTTCTAGATCATATTTCCACAGTTGTAATTTTCCCAGATACACAATAAATAAAGGAATTTATTTATGGAAAACAAATTGGCGACTCTGCTGGAGAAAACCATCTCCTCTTCTGAGATGACAACAACTCAATGCGATACTTCGTCAATCGGCTCGACGAAGAAGGTGATGACGATCCAATTCGATCAACTCGCCTATGAAGAAATGCAGCGGGCTAAGAGTGGTAAGCCCACTACAGCCTCCATCATCACTGCCAAGTCAAAGGGACACTCTGTCTATGTCCCTAAGAATCAGTTGGCAGCCAATGGTGAAGTCTCTGCCACAGTGTCTACTCCTAACACTGGCAAGAACTCTACTGCAAGCATGCACACTCTTGTGCGCTCGAAGATGACAGCAATCAAAGATCACACTAACAGTACTGGCTCCTTAGCCAAATCTGTTCCAGTGTGTATCTCCAAAATTAAAAGTCACGCTGACAGTACTGGCTCTTTAGCCAAATTTGTTCCAGCGTGCAAATTCAACCTCAAAAGTCACGCTGACAGCACTGGTTCCTTAGCCAAGTCTGTTCCAGTGTGTAATTCTAAAATCAACAATCACGCTAACAATATTGGCTCCTTAGCCAAATCTGTTCCAGCGTGTATTTCCAAAGTCAAAAGTCATGCCAACAGCACTGGTTCTTTAACCAAGCCTGTTTCAGCGTGTATTTCATCTAAGAAGAATAGCTCTTTAGCTATCTCTTCTTCTTTGCCAAGTTCTACTTGAACTGGGGGTGGTCTTCCACACAAAGTCCCTTCGAAAAGGAATAACTCTTTAGTTGTTTCTTCTGCTCCAGTAGTTTTTACTTCAGGAACAGCTTTAACTGACAATTTTGTTAGTCAAAGAAAATGAGATGGTCTTTTGACTACTCTTCCTTCTGGACATTCTATGTCTCAAAACTTGGATGAGTCTAAGAAGAAACATTCCTTAATGTCTTCTTCTATGACTTCTTCGAATTGGGCACAGAATTTGTCTAGAAAAGGTCTGTTACCAACTCCTAATCAAGGGGGTGGTTCAACTCTTCCTTCTCTGCAAATATCCAGATCAATGGAAGAAAAACTCCATGTTTCCAAAACTAATGTGTTACCTCCAACTGATCTAAGAACAAAAATTAACACTTCTGGTGTTAAGAAACCATACCAGTTGGAAACCAGGATAAGAGATCCAGATGCAGAGTATGCAAGAAATTATGTGGCTCATATTAATCATTCTCTATATAATCAAGAGCTATCAAGACCCAAGAACAGGAAATATACTCCTACAATCTTCTTCTTGGGAGGCCCTTTCTTCATGAAAATAATGTGGTACCTTCTACTCTTCATCAGTGTTTTAAATACATTGATAGCAATGGAAGAGTACAAAAAGAAGTTGCTGACATAAATCCCTTCCATGGGGTTGAAGCCTATTTCAATGATTCCCGGATGTACAAAGAAGAGTATACAAGGGTCATACAAGCTATGGAGAAAGTGGATTCACAAAGTGAGACCTTAATAATTCCTGTTAAAGGTCGAACTACTCAGCAACAATCTCCCAAACTCTCTGAAGAAGGTTCTTTCATCATTCCGGTGAGTGGACGGATTTCTCCGTTACCTCAGTCGTTTGCTCAAGACACAATGATTATTCCTGTCAGTGGGCGTACTGCAATTCTTGCATCTCCACATGTGAAACAGGATACTCTGCTAATTCCAGTTGGAGGGCGGATTATTCTTCCATCTCAAGCTTCAAGGGAGCTCACATCTTCTGAGCCATTTGTTATCGATCTTAATCGAAACAACGCTTCTTCTCGTTCTACTTCTCCCCCTTTAGTCATTGACTTGGCTAAAATCTCTAAGGCTCAGCCTTCTCCCTATGTAAATACTGCTGCTTTTACATTTAATGAAAAGTCACCATCTTTGCAGTATATTGATGTGTGTAATTATGTTCATAGTTATTTACATTTGTTAGATGACTTGAACACAATAACCATAGGGGTTGTACAGACTGTTCATACTGATGTATCCCTAGAACCTGTACAATCTTCATACTTTCTAGTTTCCAGCAGAAAGCCAGGAGACATTCCAATATTCTTCTATAAAGGGCCCAAAGTCCTTCTGATTTAGAAGATAAAGACAAAAATGATGATACTGGAAGATTACAACTACGTCGTTATAGTCAGCAATCTAAAGACATCATCAAAAATATGGGCTATGACTTCAGGACTGGCCTCAATAGTGGAAAGGGAAGAAAAATGCCTGTTCATATTCCTCCTCTGAAATATGGAAGGACGAAATGCGGATTAGGCTATACAGCTCCTACTCCTTTTACCAATATTATCCATGAAGATTCCGAGTCTGACGAAGATAAGAGATCTGATTCTTCTAGTACCACTTCTTGGGATTTCGATACGAGTATCGGTGACTTCTACTGCAACCTTCTGTCTTCCAACATGGTTTCCATTGACCATTCTGAAGAAAGTGATGAAGACGAAGAAGAGTTTGAAATCTCACCTGAATCAGAACAATGGGCCCAAAGATTAGATAATCAATGGGAGTTCCGTTTCGAGCAAAAAGAACCTCCGACTGAAGACAAACTTGTGCAAATAGATGTTGGTGAAGAGGGATCCCAAACCAATATTCATCAGTGAAAGTCTTTCTGAAACTGATAAGCAAGACATGATCAAACTCATTCGTGACTACATTGATGTCTTCGCTTGGAGTTATGAAGATATGCCAGGACTTGATCCACAAATTGCAACTCATAAGCTCAATATCTTGCCGAATGCTAAACCGGTCAAACAACAACAGCGACGATTTCGTCCAGATATTATGGATGCAATTGAAGCTGAAGTCAACAAACTCATAACCTCCGAGTTTATTAGAGAGGAACAACATCCCGATTAGGTGGCTAACATAGTTCCTGTCCTTAAAAAGACTGGCAAGATCAGAGTATGCATAGACTTTCGCGATCTCAATACGGCATGCCCTAAAGACGAATTCCCTCTACCAATCACTGATATCATGATTAATAATACCTGTGGATTTGAACGGATGTCATTCATGGACGGGTATTCTGGGTACAATCAGATTAAAATATTTCCAGATGACGAGAAGCACACTTCTTTCAGAACGCCGATCGGTACATACTGTTATACAGTTATGCCATTCGGTCTCAAGAATGCAGGAGCAACTTATCAACGAGCTATGAGCACTATATTCTGTGAACATTTGCGGAAAACAGTCGAATTCTATGTTGATGATATTGTAGTCAAAAGTCGACAAAAGGAGGATCATATCCAAGATTTGAAGACTATATTTGATCTAATGCGTAAGCATCAGTTAAAGATGAACCCTACTAAGTCCTTCTTAGGCGTCTCTAGTGGTAAATTTCTCGGCTTCGTCATTACCTCTAAAGGTATACACGTGGATCCCGAGAAGATCAAAGCCATCCAAGAGATGCGTCCTCCACGCACCTTAAAAGAGCTACGAGGATTTCAAAGAAGGATTTCTTATATCAGGAGATTCATCTCTAATTTATCAGGACGCTGTAGACCATTCAACAAACTTATGAAGAAAGGTGTTTCTTTTGTCTGGAATGATGAATGTCAGAAAGCATTCGATGATATAAAATAATATCTGATGAGCCCTCCAGTATTGGTACCTCCCGTTTCAGGAATTCCATTTCTCCTATATACTCGAGCAATGAGTCATTCATTGGGTGCATTACTCGCTCAAAAGAATCAAAATGGTCATGAACAAGCCATCTACTATCTCAGTCGTACTATGACCGGAGCTGAACCTCGATATTCACCGGTCGAAAAAGAATGTTTAGCCTTGATGTTCGCTGTTCAAAAGACACGACATTATATCATTGGCCAGACTATTCAGGTCATCTCTAGGATCAATCCTATACGGATCATGATGAAGAAACCTAGTGTTTTGAATTCTCGATTAGCTAACTGGGGAATCCTATATGCTCAGTATGACATGCATTATATTCCTCAGAAGTCAGTCAAAGGACAAGCTTTAGCTGATTTTCTGGCTGCTCATTCAATTCCAGAAGATTCAAAACTCTATGACGAAATTCCAGATGAAGTCCTAGATTCAAACCAAATTGCTGAAGAAGATCCTACTTGGCGTCTATTCTTTGATGGAGCTTCAAAGATAGGTCCTAATGGTGATATTGTCGCTGGAGTTGGAATCGTTCTTGTATCGCCAGAAGGTCTTGCTATCCAAAGAGCTTATTCTCTCGATCAGCCGTGTTCAAATAATGTAGCTGAGTACAATGCATTACTCATTGGTCTTCAACTCGCTAAACATCTAAATATTCAATATTTGGAGGCGTACGGAGACTCTAAACTCATTGTTAATCAGATAAGGGGTACTTATGAAGTTCGCCATCAAGATCTGGTTCCTTATCATAGATCAGCTATAACTATGGCTTCTTCGTTTGAAGAATTCTTCATTGAACATGTTAGGCGAGCATGTAACACAGAAGCTGATGCTTTAGCTAATCTTGCAGCGGTGTTGGCTATCCCAATTAGACGACAACAAATGATTATTGTTCGTAATCGAGAATTATTTCATCTTGAAAATAACCTTACCCTAGGACTTCCAGGTGACATTGAAGAATCAACATCTCATGACGTCAACACAACAAGAGGATTTGGATTTAGTCGTAAATCTTTATCATCTTCATCTGATTCCAGCATCGAATTCATCTTCAGTAATTCGGTCGAGAATCAAAATACGGATACGGATTGGAGACTTCCTTTCTTAGATTTCGTATTGTATGATATTCTTCCGGATGATCCGAGTGAGGCAGCATCTATCAGACGACGATTACTCTGATTCTATTATAATCATACAACAAAGACCTTATATCGTCGAGCCTATGATGGTTTACTTCTTCGATGTGTTGCCGGTGACGAGGCTCAACAAATTATTCGTGAAGCACATGATGAAATTTGTGGAGCACATCAGCCTGGACCAAAACTTCAAGACCGTATTCGACGTATCGGTTATTATTGGCCTACTATGGTATCAGACGCCATCGAATATGCAAAGAAGTGTAAAGCTTGTCAAATCTATGCAGATTTTATTCATCAACCTTCGAAATTTCTACATCCGACGGCAGCATCATGGCCCTTCGAAGCTTGGGGCATGGACATTATTGGTCCGATTAATCCGCCGTCATCCAAGGGTCATCGGTTTATTCTTGCAATAACCGATTACTTCTCCAAATGGGCCGAAGCCATTCCTTTGTATGAAGTTAAGACGTCCAATGTCATTAGCTTTATTAAGCACCACGTCATCTACAGATTTGGTGTTCCTCGACGCATTATTCATGATAACGGACCACAGTTCGTTAGTCAGAAGTTTACTCGATTCTGTGACAATCATCGGATCAACAATGTGGCTTCTACCGCATATAATCCGGCAGCTAACGGATTAGCAGAAGCTTTCAACAAGACCATCATCAAACTCCTAAAGAAGTTTGTCTCTACTAACAAACGTAATTGGAGTGAGAAGCTCGGTGAATGTTTGTGGGCTTATCGCACTACAGTTCGTAATGCTACTAAATGTACACCCTTCTCTCTGGTGTATGGTTGCGAAGCTGTTCTTCCATTAGAGATTCAAATTCCTTCTTTAAGGATAGCAATCGCTAATAAACTCACTGCAGAAAACAATGATCGTCTTCGACTTCAAGAATTAGAAGCTCTGGATGAAAAGCGATTATCTGTTCAACAGAATATTTAATTCTATCAAGCTAGAATATCAAGAGCTTGTAATAAGAAAGTCAGAGTTCGGGCGTATCAAAAAGGAGAACTTGTTCTAACAGTCAGACGTCCTATGACTATGACTCATATGAGCAAGGGCAAATTTGACGCAAAGTGGGAAGGACCCTATATTGTGAGCAAAGTTTTCTCAAATGGAGCTTATCAACTCTCAGAATTGGATGGTCAAAAAGTTTTGATGCCTATTAATGGCAAATTCCTTAAGAAGTACTATGTATAAATGTAAATGCTTGTAATCATCAGACAGTTTTATGTTTAGAAATAAAATTTTTATTTTATTTTTATCATGAATGATGATACATGATATTAAAGAAGATCACTATCATCCTTTTCTACATTTGGACGTGGGCCACTGCCGTCCTTCTCGAAGACGCGATCAGCAAAAGAACTGAGAACCTCTTTGCTGGAACCCACAAGAAATTTACAAGCAGCCATCCTCATGGATTCTTCTTCTTCAGTCCTTCCTGGTTCGAGCAGGAAGTCCAGAATATCCCTTGGTGGCTTGGGTACAGACAAACCTTCGTCTGCTACCGCTTTCTTCAATTGAATTGGATCAGCAGAGCATTCTCCAGTACCTTTCTGAATCTTCATGGCAATTCCAGCTTTCTTGGATGCTTCTTCAGACGCCATTTTTATGTTTGAAAGAAGAAGTGTTCGTTCTTGTCAGATTTCTGCTATATTTATAGGCAGAAGTTCTGCAAATAATGAAACGTCACGTTCATCCGACGGTTCATCCATCCATTAATTGCGTTCATCCGACGATTCACACATTCATTAATACTTGACGGTTCATCCGTTCATTTATTCGTCCGTTCATGATCTTCTATCAATTTAAGTAGGGATTCGTTATTTATCATGTTTTCATAACCTCTGAATCAATTCCGAATCTACTTGCTCATTTGTCATTTTTGACCTCTGCATAGAAATCAATATATTTTCTTTTGAGTTCCTACATATTATCACGTCCATAATACCTCTGATAATATCATATACTCTAAAACAGAAAAGAAGATTTCATTATCTATCATGTCCACAATTCATCCACAAATACAAATCTTTGAACATAGAAGAATTATCATTTCCATTCTCATTTCACCACAAAAAGTCTATTACATTTTCTTAGACTTTCTTACAAATCATAATGGAAATCTATTACAAATCTTGGATTTTCATTCTTCACCACAACAATAACCTAATAGAGATCTATCTTCTTCTTTGGATCTTCTACGTCGGACCTTCTCCGTCAGGTTCGTTGTTGGTGGCAGTTCCTGACTGTCTGGGTCCCAGTCACGACCAGATCAGCAGGAATCAAACTCTGGTCTTCTCTTTCAGACGAGAGGAGAACCACAGAGTATGGCAGCCCGAAGTCGTGGTGCTGCCAATACAATTGGTAGATTGGGGGTAACCTCTCAAAGAAGACAGGAATATATCCAACCTTGGGATACAATTCCTAGTTCTCCCGTGAAAGGAACTCTACTACCCGATTTTTCGGGGTAGAGTTGACTCCACCATCCAACTCTCGTGTATAAAGGCTCTTCCTACCATCTGAGGAAGACCCTTCTATCTCACGAAGAGTTCTGAGTTGTCTGATGTACGCGTCAAAAGCGTATGAGCTCCCTGATATAGGTGTCAGCAGGATATTCTCTACAGCATCTACATTACCAATGCCAGTTCTGAAGAAAATTTTCAACCGAGCTTCTGCAGAGAACAGCAAGGAAGAAGAGAATTAATCAACATAAATGTCATTTAGCACACGCTGGCTAGTCAAGCGTGCATTTTTCAGTCAGAAACATAAAAGCCTATCTTCAACAGCAACAAAAATGGTATGCGGACTTACCATCAAGTTTGGTGCTAAGGATTGGCAAACTCATGTTTGATACAGTGTGTAGAAATTGAACATTAGAAAGCATTGCTTTCCTGTTTGAGAATGAAATCTCCCAAAAATTTCATTCTCAGAGAAAAAGAAGAAGAATAAGAGATGAGTATCTTTGAAACTCAGCTAGCTATTTAAAGGACAAAGTACAAGCTTATTCTTGGAAAAGATCCGCGTAAATAGCGCTCGTAAACCATGGAATAAGTGTCACGTGTGCTTTGGAAGACAGCGCAGCATTGGAAACAGTCAAAGAATGCCACTTAATATTCTTCATTAATGCACGCTGTTCAAACACAAAAGTTGTACTACATTCTTCAAGACAGGCACTGATGGCCTTACAAAAAACAAAAAGAGTGCAACATTTTCAAAAGCATAAAAGACACGCTCTATTTAGTCGAGCGGCTGAGCTTGGCGCCCAGTTCTTCTACGCTCTTGACCCCCATACGGTGTAACAGAGCCTTCAACATTTCACACTGCTCTGCAAGGCTGCGTTCATCAGAAGAAGACGAGCCATCCAAGCCAAAATAGCTCAAAAAATTCTTGGCTAATTGCATGGGATCGTCTTTGAACTCGAAAACCAGAGGCTCCGGTTCTTTACCCTCAAAAGTGGGATCACCATGGGAACAAAAGCCCAACTTGCGTGCTTCTTCCTCAGCTTTCTCCTTTGGTGTCATGTTGACGTAAGATGAAGACTAAATGAATCCTCTCCCTGTTTATATAACAGAGCTCGCCGGCGGTTCATATTCCACCATAAACTGGATGCAATCAGTCTCAGAAAATGAAGAGTCATCATGACATTTAATAAGTTCATTTGGATGTTTTCAAAGAACTTTGAAGTCTTTCCAACTTCCAAAAAATTTGAAGTCATCTCAGCGTGACTGATTTCATTTTATCATCTTATTTTCAAAGTATTTCGAAAATTTTGAAGTCTTTTCAATTTTTCGAAAACTTTGAAGGGGGTTTTGTAGGCCTTTAAAAATGACAGTAACGCTGAGTTGATCAGGACATAGTCAAAAGTTACGCTCAGTTGATCAAGACAATATTTACAAGTCACGCTGAGGAGACAACTCATCATTTGTCAGAGAGTAATTATGACTGACAACACAATAGTCGAAGAATGTCTCTTCGTATGCCACGTATGCACAGAATTCGAGAGATCACAGCCGTCTATTGCGTGATTTTCAAAATCTTCTTCAGCAAGACTCAACCTTCGTCATATTGGCGTACCAAAAGAGCTTCTTGTCATTTAATGCGACTGACAAAAGCAATCACTGTCAGAGATTTTGTGTCAGTCGAGGCACGCCAAATCAAGACAGCTGGCAGTTCTATCCCAAGTCTGCGTGTATTTGTGAGATCTTCACCTCAAATCTGCGTGGATTCTGAAGTTTTCTTCCTCAAGTCTGCGTGGATTCTGAAGTTTTCTTCACCAAGTCTGCGTGGATTCTGAAGCTTCCTGCCCCAAGTTTGCATGGATTTTGAAGCTTTCTACCCCGAGTCTGCGTGGATTTCGTCTTCAACAAGTCTGCGTGGATTTCATCAAATTGGAGTACGTGGTAGCCATGCCACTGATCTCTCGCCTGCGTGTTCTGTAACTTGCACACGACTCATGCATGATTGCCATGTGTCCAACAGTTACAGGCCACGTCCAGTAACTGCTCACAACCTTGCGTATGTTAAATCCTGCATGATTTTCAACTAAGCATAGGCTGTGAAGACAGTTATCTTTTCAGTTATTATTTTTGACTCTATAAATAGAGTTCTTTTTCTCATTCATTGTACAGATACATAGTTATCTACTGTCAAAATTTTGAGAGCTTTTCTTCTTCGCATAGTCCAAGGGATAAAGTGATCGTCTTCTAGATCAGATTCCCACAGTTATAATTTTCCCAGATACACAATAAATAAAGGAATTTATTTATGGAAAACAGTGCAGGACACGGGAACACGCGGGTGCAACACGTGCGCACGAGCAGTGTGCTTCTCCTGCTGCTCGGGGTTGTTTGCGCCACAGACATGCCACTTTGACACATGATTTTGGACACACGAGTAGGGGCACTGACTGACACCACGTGTGTCAAGTTACACGACCTCTCGTGTCGTGTCGGATACGGTATCACGTGTGCACGAGGAGTGCACTGTGCGTATCAGTATTTTGTTTTGGGTTCTCTGTTTAATTCAGTTTTAATGTTTTAATACATGTTTTTAATTGCTATTTAGATCCTAATCATGTCTAATTATATATGTTAGATTTAGTTTACATGTTAATTTAGGTTTGTAATGTGGAATTGGATTCGAATGTTGGGTTTAATGCCAGCGGCTGATACATTACTTATACTTGGTTGTTTTTCCACTTTATAACTCTTAAATCCCTGTTTAGTAATGGTTTTCACTGATTAAATGTTCCCACATGATTGTTAGTATATGTAAATGAAGTATTTCAATTCAAATGGGCTTTTGGATTTGTGAATGGAATTTGGACATGTGGGTTCGATTTGAATTGGTTTTGATAAAAACTGAGAATGGTTTCTTCTCAATACTTTACTGGATTTCCTAAAACCTGAGATTTTACTCTTCCTTTAACTGAAATGAATGTGTGATTCATGTTTAACTGTCAGGTGGGATTTGGGTATTAGATAACTGAAATGATTTACATGTTACTGCATTCCCTGTTTTCCTATTGACAAGTATGTACACTGTTACATTTTCCAGCTTTCACTATAGTATGCTTGAACTGATTTCCTTTCCCTTCCTATCAACTATTTTTATTTCCATAACCTGAGATTTATTTATTCCTATTGTCACTCACTGGTTCCGGAACACCACACACATGATTCCCTGTTTTCCTTGGCTTATAACACTGCACACAGGGTCACACTGTGCACAGGTTTATCATTCAATATAATACCCTCACTGTTTCCAACATGATACACACACAGGAACACACTATATATCACCCATTGTTTCAGATTTCATTCACACACCCTCATGCCAAGTATCACACACACACTCATGTTATATCATACACTCTTGTCTCTCACTCACACACACACATGTCACCACCACATCCCCTTTCCTATTTCTCTATGTATGAGTATATACACATGTATATTTATGGGCATGTGGCATGTACATATATGTATCCCATATATATGTGAATGTACTATATTATATTAGATACATTATTAGGATGTGTGTTTCTATATTAGATTATAAATATATCAATATGTGTATATGTGATTTGTGGCCTTGGTTTAGGCATGATTTTGCCTAATAGCCTCTAGCCTAGGGCTCTTAGCCTATGGGTGTATCTGTTTGTCAGTATAGAGTCTAGATAGACTTGTATAGCCTATTAGACCTAGAATAGACTAGTATAGACTTGTTTGACTTAGGTTTGACTTGGTTGACCTAGTTTGACTTCTAGGGTTGACCAGAGTTGACCAAGAGTTGACTTTGGTCTAGATTGACATAGATTCATGCAGAATGCATTAACTTGCTTCTTATTATCATTTTAGACTTATAGTGACTTATACTGTTCTATAGGAGACAGACACCACTCCTCGGACAGTACTTTCATCTTGGACATTCAGATAGCAGGCGAGTACATTCTCTGATCTTTTCATACCTGTTTGGAACTATATTCTTGCTCTAGATTACTTTACTTGATGCTGACACGTATCTTCACGGATTAGTACTATATGGATCCTTTCCTGAGATGTTATCCCTCTACGGGTGCATCGGGTATTTTATGTTCATGTACTTTATCATGCGCATCATGTACTCTTTGTACTCGTACTAGTTCATGTATTTACATGTTCTCATGTGCTTTCATGTACTATCATGTGCCTCATGTACTACTCATTACATGAGTTCACGTATCTTTAGCTGTATTCATGTGCCAATAACGTAACTTGAATGGATCCTTGTGTATTGATTGGGGCGGGGTGACTAGAATTGGTTATGTGAACATTATCTCCAGTAGGTATTCATGTGCCTCTTAGTTGTATTCATGTGCCCCTAAGCCGTTTACATAACCATATTGTACTCTAAATCACTTAGCCACTTACAGTCTTTACTTATCATGTATTTACTTTCAGTTATAAAATATCTCCTGTTTTCCCGTACTTCCCTTCCAGCATTTCCTGTATTTTACTCTATTGCATGCTTTATACTCCTAACCTGTTATGAACTGTTTTGAGAGATATGTGCTCGTTCCCGTCCTGATTGGACCTGTTGAAAATTTTACAGAGGACGAGGAGGAGGCCTGCTTAGATACTTTCTATGGGACAACCTTAGAGGACACTTGCGATCCGGACTTCCAGTCGGATCCCTTAGCTGTAGAGACTATTGCTCCATAGATATCTTTATCTTATTTAATTGTATTGGAGATTTGAGTTGTTTATTTGGATCTGTATTATTTCTGGTTGTCAGTAGAGTTTTTCGTAGACACTTAGCTTTCTCTCTATTTGTATTTTCTGTGGATTTGGGTCTCGTATCTTTTATATCATTCTATCTTATCGTATTCTACCTTAGATGTGATTAAGATATATTCTGTTATGTCACCCCCATTCGGGGAGTATAACTGTTATTACCTTAAACTGTTAGATGTTGTGACCTAGGACAGTGTTCTACACCGACACAGCGGCGTAGGCTGGACGTACCCACGTCTCGTGCCCTTACTCTAGGGTGCAGGTCGTGACAGTCTTTGCTGCTTATGAGAAAGCACCTGTAGGAATTTTTCCTCCTATCCCGAATACTCTTGCTCCTGTGGCTACAGAGGTTTCTATTCCTCCTTCTCCTGTGGCTACACAGGTCTCTCTTCCTTCTTCCTCTGTTGAACTATTTATTGAAAGTCCGCTACCTATTCACATGTATAGTCAACAATCAGTCCATCTCGTGAAAAAGATGGGCTACGACTTTCAAAAGGCGGAAGGCTTGAACTATGATAAAGGAATGTGACTTCCTTTACAACTTTAAAGTCAAAAATCTACTGTTGGATTAGAATTTGAAGTCCCTCGTAAAAATCCTTGCAAGAAGAAGACTAAGGGAAAGAAGAACAAAACCTGTAATATGATATTTCATTCTTCTGAGCCTGAAGAAGAAACCTTTGCAGGTACAAGATCTGGGAAAGAGTACCACAAAGATTATGAGGGAACTTCTAAAAAAGCAGAAGACGTTCCTGAAACACCATCAGCTCAACCATCTCATGTTCCTGCTAAACCATCTGTGGTTGAAAGAGGGAAACAGAAAGCAGTACGCTTTGACGTCCCATTAAAATCTGCTTCGAATCAAGGAGTGGTGATGAAGCCCTACAAATTTGATATTCTAGCCCAGCTAGCTAATACTCCGGCTAGACTCTCTATCTTTGAGTTGCTTCGTCTTTCTAAAGAAAGCCGCAAAACTTTGAGTGAAGCTTTGTTACAAGCTGATTCATGCTTAGCTCAACTCAAGAGTCCTGACAATATACCAGTGTCGTGTCCACAATGTCATAGTATGATGGAAGCAATTCCCAACATTACCTTCACACAAGAAGATATGTTGTTGAAGCATAATAAGCACGACAGGCCTCTGTGTTACACAGGGTATATTGAATCTACTGAAATTGACAGGATTTACATTGATCCTAGGTCTTCTATTAGCATAATTCTTCAGTGTATGCTACGACCTTTGAGGATTCCTACTAGTGATTTGACTTACACTAGTACCATAATAGTTGGTTTCAACTCTGGAAAGAGTAAACCACTGGAGAAGATTCGTTTGAAGATTCAAATTGGTGATCTTCGAACTATGGCGACCTTTTATGTTATCAACTCAGATGTATCTTACAACATCCTCGTTGGAAGACCGTAGATACATGAGCATAACATTGTGCCTTCAACTCTCCACCAATGCTTCAAGTACGTGGATTCTCAAAGGGTTGTGAAGAACGAATTTGCAGATATCAATCATTTTAAGGGTGTTGAAGCCTATTTTTCTGACTCAATACTCTACAAACAGGAGCAGGTGAAAGAAATATCTGTTATGGTTGAAGACCGGTCGCCTGCAGAAGATCAATTTGACAATGAAGATCCTCCATAAGATCAACCTTTGAATATTAAAGTCAAGGGACGAATTCAACCCCAACCTGTCAATGATCAACCTCTGATGATCAAGGTTAAAGGAAGAACTCGAGATTCGTCTGAGGAATCTGTGAAAATTTTAGTCAAGAGCCAAGTTTAACCCCTTATGATCAAGGTCAAGGGACGTACTTCTCATACGAATGATCCAGAACCACCACTGATTATTAACCTTGACAAGCTTATGCAGAAGACGGATGACGGTCCGTTAATGATCAATCCAAAGCGTAGTAGTCAATTTGTAAATGATGTAAATATTGATCATTCTGTACTTTCTAATATCAATAAAGATTTTCTTTTGGAGTATATGGCTGTCAAATTTATTGAAAGAATGACTTTATCTTCTGATGATCAAAGTCATCAATATAAAAATGACATAAATACAGAGGAAACCTTATACATTGACCAAAAGGAAAATTACATTCCTTCTCATGTTGATGTTGGACCTTATGCTCAAAGGTTCCTAACATCTTCTCCCTATCTTCTTCCTGTAGCCGCTTCATCACAAGCTTGTGTAACTTATAGACGTCACGAAGAATCTTATTTCGTGATTCCGTCTGATAAGAAAAACGAGCGCCAAATTATGTTTGGTCTGGCTAGAAATATCCTTGTTATTCAGACAAATGATCTTAGAGATAAAGATAAAGGAAGAATCCGAATTGACAAATATAGTCAACAATCTCTCAAGATTATCCAGAATATGGGATATTATTTGAAGACTATGCAAGGTCTCAATTAAGGCAAAGTTAGACGGTTACTATTGTATGTGATCCATTTTACCAGAAAACTCGACATGGGTTGGGATATGATCCATCCCACATGTTTAATGAAGATATACAAGAAGAATTTTCTTCCAGTTCTTCACAATCCTCAGATTCTGAAGAAATCCAATTCATCGAATCGGATACATCCCATATGTGCAAGGAAGGTATGGAAGAAGAATGTTCTTCCAGTTTTTTACAATCCTCATATTCTGGAGAAGACTATTATGATGAATCTGAGTGTATATTCTCAGTTAACATGGTTCAAACTGATGGTGAATCTGAACCATTTGAGAATGACCCTTGGACACAACAAATGGACACTCAATGGGAGCTTCGTTTTGAACAGCGACAGCCACCTACAGAAGATGAAATTGTCCAGATTGACGTTGGCGACGGAACTACGTCTAAGCCAATATTCATCAGTAAAAACCTTTCTGAAGATGAAAAGGAAGAGTTGATACAGCTGATTAAAGAATATATTAATATCTTTGCATGGAGTTATGAGGATATGCCGGGCTTTGATCCTAAAATAGCTACTCATAAACTCAATATTCTTCCTAATGCCAAGCTTGTAAAACATCAGCAACGACATTTTCGACCAGATATGATGGATGTAATTGAAGTAGTAGTCAAGAAGCTGATCACATGTGGCTTTGTTCGTGAAGAACAACACCCAGACTGGGTTGCCAACATTGTACCTATTATGAAGAAGAATGGAAAAGTCCAAGTTTGCATAGATTTTCGAGATCTTCATGCAACTTGTCCGAAAGACGAATTTCTACTTCTGATTACCGATGTCATGATAGACAATACATGTGGTCTTGAACGCATGTCTTTCATGGACGGATTTTCAGGATACAATCAAATTAAGATACATCCAGGAGATGAAAAACATACCGCTTTCCGTACACCCCTTAGAGTCTATTGCTATACGGTTATGCCGTTTGGTCTAAAAAATGCCGGTGCTACGTATCAATGGGCTATGAGCAACATCTTTCAAGAACATCTACGAAAAACAGTTGAATGTTATGCAGATGATATTGCTTTTAAAAGTCGATCAAAAGATGATCATATTCAAGACTTTAAGACGGTATTTGAGTTGATGCGCCAACATCAACTAAAGATGAATCCTACTAAGTCTTTCTTAGGGGCTTCCAGTGGCAAATTTTTAGGATTTTTCATCACTTCTCAAGGTATCCATGTTGATCCTGACAAAATCAAAGCGATTCTTGAAATGCGTCCTCCACGCAATCTAAAAGAACTCCGTGGCTTCCAAGTTCGCATTGCTTATATCAGAAGATTTATATGCAATCTTTCTGGGAGATGTCAACCTTTTTCTCGTCTATTAAAGAAAGGTGTATCATTTGTCTGGGATGAAGCATGTCAGAAAGCCTTCAATGACATCAAGCAATACCTTACAAATCCACCTGTTCTGGTACCTCCAGTGGTAGAAAGACCATTTTTATTATATGTTTGAGCCTTAGATCATTCTCTTGGTGCTCTTCTTACACAGAAAAGTGATAAGGGCCATGAACAGGCTATTTATTATCTTAGCCGAATGATGGTTGGAGCTGAACACAGGTATACCCCTGTGAAAAAAGAATGTCTGGTCTTGGTTTTTGCTGTTGAAAAGACACGACATTATGTATCAGGATAGACTATTCATGTCATCTCCAGAATAAATCCTATTCGGGAATTGGTGAGAAAATCGAGCATTCTAAATTCCAGGTTAGCCACTTAGGCGATGTTGCTTACTCCTTATGATATGGTCTATGTACCTCAAAAATCAGTAAAGGGTCAAGCATTAGCTGATTTCTTAGCAGCTCACCCTATACCTGAAACTTCTAAGTTATATGAGGATATTCCAGATGAAGTCGTGGATTGCAACATGACTTTGAAGGATAACATTTGGCAACTATATTTTGATGGAGCATCACGGGTTGGACCTAAAGGCAATATTGTCTCCGGAGTAGGCATCGTCTTGGTCTCTCCTGATAAAATGGTCATATACCGTGCTTATTCTCTTAATGAGCCATGCTCCAACAATGTGGCAGAATACAATGCTCTGCTAATTGGCCTCTAAGTAGCAAAACAATTGGACATTGAGTTTCTAGAAGCTTATGGAGATTCTTAACTGATTGTTAATCAGGTTAGAGGGACATATGAAGTCAGAAATCCTGACCTCATCCCTTATCATCAAGTGGTAGTCGAGTTAGTCCTTTCATTCAAATGATTCTTTATTGAATTCATGCCACGTTTTTAAAATTTAGAGGTTGATGCTCTTGCTAGTTTAGCTGCAGACTTAGCTGTTCCAATTAGAAGACAAAATACCATTACTTTGTTGGATCGAGACTTATTTTGTGTTAAGAATAATCTACATATTGAACAGAGTTATACTGCAGAATCAAGTTTCCAGCAGAGGGATTGGAGAAGTCCATTCATTGATTATGCGGTTCATGGGATTTTACCTGAAGATCCAAAAGAAGCTGCATCAATCAAGAGACAATCATTTCGATTCTAATATAATACTTCTATGCATATGTTATATCGTCGTTCATATGACGGACTTTTGCTATGTTGTCTCTCTGAGAATGAAGCTAAGCAAATACTCCGTGAAGCTCATGATGGTGTCTGCGGTGCCCATCAACCGGGTCCGAAATTACAGGACCGCATTCGAAGAATGGGGTATTATTGGCCTTCCATGATAGCAGATGTTGTGGTGTACCCCAGACGGTGTAAAGCATGTCAGATTCATGCCGATTTTATTTATCAACCATCGGAATTCTTACATCCTACAGCAGCTTTTTAGCCCTTCAAAGCTTGGGGCATAGATATTATTGGTCCGATTAACCCTTCTTCTATCAAGTGACATCGGTTTATCTTGGCTATAACCGATTACTTTTCTAAATGGGCGGAAGTGGTTTCCCTTGTTGAAGTGAAAACATCTAATGTGATCAGCTTCATCAAACACCACGTTATTTATCGTTTCGGGATTCCCCAAAGGATAATTCATGATAATGGACCACAATTTGTCAGTCAGGCATTCTATCGATTCTGCGATAAGAATTGGATCCAAAATCGAGCTTCTACGGCTTATAATCCAGCTGCTAATAGTTTGGCTGAAGCTTTCAACAAGACAATCATTAAACTTCTTAAAAATTTCATCTCTTCCAATAAACGTTATTGGAATGAGAAACTTGGAGAATGTTTATGGGCTTACCGAACGACAGTCCGAACTCCTACTCGTTTTACACCATTCTTACTAGTTTATGGATGTGAGGCTGTTCTTCCACTGGAAATCTAGATTCCATCTCTTAGAATAGCCATTGCTAATGATCTAACTACAGAGAATAATGATCGGTTGAGACTTCAAGAACTTGAAGGTCTAGACAAGAAGCATCTTCAAGCGCAACAGCACATTGAGTTATATCAAGCCCGCATATCTCGAGCTTTCAATCGCAAAGTTAAAGAGAGGGTATTTAAAGTCGGTGAGCTAGTTCTAGCTGTTCGAAGACCAATGGTGATGACTCATAAGAGCAAAGGGAAATTCTAAGCAAAATGGGAAGGTCCTTATGTCGTTGAGACAGTCTTCTCTAATGGTGCCTACAGGTTGTCTAAACCTAATGGAGATTTGCTCATGATGCCAATCAATGACAAATTCTTGAAAAAATATTATGTTTAATTTCTTCTTTATTTTCCAGCTACCAATGTTTGGTTAAGCTGATTATTTGTCTTCTTAAAAGAGACTTTTGATCTTCTGTCTTACCAGCTGTTAAAAAAAAGAAGGTGATTTATTATTTATCCAGTTCTCATGACCTCTGAATAAATATTAATTCTACTTCTTTTCTTATCTATCATGTCCCTATGGCCTCTGAATAGATATTAATCTATTTTTCTTTGAGTTGTTACGATCTGTCACGTTCATATTACCTCTGATAGTATCGTATACTCTAAACAGAAAATGAGATTCATTATCTATCATGTCCTCATTACCTCTTGATAGATATAATTTTTTGAGTTTAGAAGACTTGTCATGTCCATATTATCTCTGATAAGTGTTTTCTGTCTCATACCTATTGTTTAATTTTAAAATAAATGATAGGGTCACAAAACAAATATTTTATTCATTTCTTGTAAACATTACAGAATGAAAAAAGATAGAAGATTACAAAAATTCTTTATTTGCCTAAGGCGGAGCAGAGACATCCTCAAGCAATTTTTGTAGCTCCGCTAGACGCTTTTCACGAGAGCTCAATACAGTCTTAGTAGCTACGGAGCGTCGAGCTTCTGGAGTATAAATATGAGAAAGTCCAGCAAAAGTGACTATCATCTTATCCTTGGCTTCATCAAGGGTTTTGATGATAGCCTCAGCTCCGAAGACTTGTTCCTCCAAAATTGAGCTCTGTGTTAGATACTGGTCTCGAGCTATGATCAACTGCTCCCTCTTCGCCTTCAAGCGAGCCAATTCTGCCTCAACTTCTCGAATTCTATCATTCTGTTGATAAATTCTCATATTCGAAGTTTCATAGGCTTCTCTTTGAATATCCAGCTGGGGCTTAGCTTCAGCCAAAAAAGTTTTTTCTTTGGCGACTTGATGTTGTACTCTTGGAGAGCTTCATTAAAAGTAGTCTCCCGAGCGAGGTATTCAGCTGATAAAGCGTCATAATCGCTTTGGATGAGACTTTCAGTAGTTTCATTTGACAGCCTTAGATATTCTCTAATGGGATGTTCAAGTTCCTCCATGACCTTCTCCAGCGCCGATGCTCTCGCTCCATCGTTGAACATGGCGACGTTCCTGATAGTAGGAGTAATAGCCGCCTTCAAGCTTTCATAATTGAGGCCCTTCTTCAGGACCATGTTGATTAGAGCTGCCAGTGTTTTATAGAAAGTCTCAGTATGAATATCAACTAAGAGATTCATTTCTGCGTTTGAGCTCGGTGTGGCGACAATCTCTACCAAGTCTCTTTTTTGAAGAGTAGGAGCAGATGTTGTTGCCTTGGTAGCAGACTGAGATGAAGCCATTGTTGTCACTGCTACTATGGCCAACTGATTCCCAGGAGCATCAGGGACAATGTCTTCAGTACTTGTTACTCCAGCCATTTTTGGAGTCGAAACTACTTGAGTTTCGGTGGCGGTGATTGGTGCGGGTCGAATGGTAGTTATGGTAGCTGACTCCGGTTCAGATACTATCTTCTCAGGAACTTGTACCAGATCAGTAGCAATAACTGTGGCATGACAAGCCATCGCGGACATAGCTCGGGTAGGCGGCGGGTCCTTCAGCGCAGGTAGCGAGCCCCGTTGAAAGCCTCCGACTACCCACGCAATAAAAGCATGCGCTGCTATAACGTCTACCTCCTAGGACGACTGGGCCCGGTACCCCGGCGTATAACCAGTCTAGACAGAAATCCTTGTCGACAAGGTGTCCAATGACCACGCACCTACGAGACATCTAGACTCACGTAAATGCATGGCCTACTTGTTGGTACGACCGAAACTATACTTAGCAACTCGTGCTCTGAACCACCCTTTGTATTACGTGCATTGGGACCGCGAGACTCCCAACCGAGGGACCGCCTCGAACATCTTAACGTGGATAGGAACGCGAGACTCCCAACCGAGGGACCGCCTCGAACATCTTAACGTGGATAGGAACGCGAGACTCCCAACCGAGGGACCGCCTCGAAACACCTTAACGTGGATAGGAACGCGAGACTCCCAACCGAGGGACCGCCTCGAACTTCTTTGAACTTGAGGGAACGACTACTACGTAGCCTTCCAACTTAACTTAAACAAAACATTTTTCTTAAGTGCCATGGACCGTGGCTAACTTTACATCATGCCAACCGTGGCTCGTGCCTTTAACTGACTTACGTCTTACGCGACGCTATCACCCAAGTCATATGTTATATGACGGCACTTGAGATCGTGGGACTATTTAACTTGACAACCGCAGAAAGTGCGGGATGGCACTTGGAATGACTTAGGTCGATCGGCATAACTTTGCCTAACTTACTCAAGCCTGTAACTTAACTCAAGGGACGAGCCAAGGCTATGCCAAGCCTTGCGTAATGGAAACGTGCATGCTTTATCGAGCATTTACGCGGGCGACGCTTATAACTTAGGCTAACTCATCGTTTGTTTCGAATAACAACTTTTCCTTCTCCCAAGCCGCAGGACGATGGACCGAGTGTCATTTTCAAAGCACGCTGAGCCGACTTCTAAGCAGACCGTGGGACCTTTTTCCATGTTCTAACACATTTTGACAGGTCGGGATTATTCCCTTAGCTATGTACGTTTGTAGCTTTTATATTAGCCTACTTGTGCAAGTTGAAAACACACGAATTATTAAGTGAAGGCTAAGATGAGGCAAGTTCACCGAAACTACCCCACCTGAGCGATGTCTTCGAGTCGCCGATGTAAGGCCAAGTCCGAACGCCGTCGACGTTTCGATTCCTCCGATTGACTTTGCGGGACGGGGCACTACAGGTCAGTCTTGGAAATCATTCGAGCGAATGATTGAGGATTGCACGAGTATGAAACGCGAAAACGATTAAGTAGGTGAAATCGAATCAAGGAAATCGATACGGATCGTATAAAAAAAGTTAGCACGGCAGGTAGATAGCGTGCATGAAAGGTTTGACTTTAAAGTTACGCAAACGACTCTAAGGATTGAAATCCATGTGCTCGATGGTTTGAGTTGCATGGAATGATACGAATTGAGGAAATACGTAGTCGATGACTTAAGATAGACGGATGAACGATACGTGATTTCAGATTTGAACGAATTGATCTTGTAAACGATTCAAGGGATAATGATCGAACTTGAAATTGAATGTCGAGGAGATTATCCAGTCGAACGATAGCATCATTCGCACGACTCAGAATTCGTTGCAAACGAAGATCGTCAGGTTACGTATATCGTCGATGATATTGAGGCGTATCAAAGACGATATGCGATAACTCGGGGGTAATCTGACACGGTGAATGACGATCGCACAAGTGTTATCGTTCCAAATGGATGCAATACTTAGGACTTTGGTTGAGATGAATATTGAATGAAAGTGATCGTATCTGGATGTTTACGCGGATAACCACAGCATCGACATTCTTGTCTTGTGCGAGCGCGACTCCAGCCTCGTACATGCGTTGCGTCAGATTTGGGGCGATCGTTCCGCGTGAGCGCTGACATGGTGATTCATGTCGCAGGAATGATCGAACTTAGAAAATCAGGACGCGACAACTTTGATTGTCTCGACTTGTTGGCTTGATGCGAAGGAGAACTCGAGAATGTTAGAACTTGCGATTGGTGATTGAATGAAACTTAAGGATTGAGTAGGTCCAATCCGCGTATCGAGAATGAACTAGTCTTGACCCAAAACAAGTGTTATGCCCGATGAGAATGATTATTCTGCGGGAGCATTGTATGGTGATTTCATGCCCACCATGGATAATCGGACGCGCGTGAGATCGGAGCGTGGCATATTGTTAAGTCAGACGACCTTGTGATCAATTACGTGAATTGGAATAGATGATTTCAGAAACGTGAAATGTGAAATTACGGTTTAGAGATGAATTGTGTCATAGCGTGCTTGATTTGAAAATGAACGATAGGCGAACTAACGTTGAACATGTTCGAAGAGGTAAACTATACGAAACGGCTTGATGAACGAGCGATATGTTCTTATCGAGGATTGGTTGAAAACGTGAGTTATCATAGGATGGCTTTACCGAACGACTCGGACCCCATGCTACAAATATTGGGATGTGCGTAGGAAATCGATGCTCGATGTTTAGAAATCGGAGTGATGCGAGCTTGGATAGAAAACTCCGTACCATCGATTTGGCTTGAACTTAGGATGGGGTCAGTATTGATATCGTTGTTTGGGAACTATGATTCCAGTACTGACGAAAAGACATAGCCTAGCGGTTAGGCAGACGTCCCGGTGCAGAACGATAGGAATTATGGAGGCACCACTCATGAGGCTCGGTTGACATGTACGTATATCGGGGACGCCCGAATATGTGCACGATCCGACTCTAGTGGTGATGGCGGACTCTCTATCACGAGGTTTGGCTGAAATGTATGTATTTTGGGGACTCCTGGATTATGTGCACGATCCAACTAAGTGATACGTTGAATCAAGTGAGACTTGAGGAACGGAAAAGTGTCAAGGATTTTGAAATCATAAGTTTTGAAGAAATGTTGATGGTAATGCGATCATTGATTTGAAAGGAGTTCAAATGTTGATTGATCGGTTGGTGTGCCTTACGACTAAGTTAGCGATAGCACGAGCGTGGCTCAAAATCAAAAAAACGCGTAGGCGGAATGTGTACGATTAAGTCTTGGCCATAGAAATGGTAGGATGGGTTGCCTTCAGGAAAGTCTCGAGGACGAGACTTGTTCTGAGTGGTGTATGTTGTAGTGCCCCGTCCCGCAAAGTCAATCGGAGGAATCGAAACGCCGACGGCGCTCGGACTTGGCCTTACATCGACGACTCGAAGACATCGCTCAGGTGGGGTAGTTTCGGTGAACTTGCCTCATCTTAGCCTTCACTTAATAATTCGTGTGTTTTCAACTTGCACAAGTAGGCTAGTATAAAAGCTACGAACGCACATAGCTAAGGAAATAATCCCGACCCATCGAAATGTGTTAGAACATGGAAAAAGGTCCTACGGTCTGCTTAGAAGTCGGCTCAGCGTGCTTTGAAAATGACACTCGGTCCTTCGTCCCGCGGCTTGGGAGAAGGAAAAGTTGGTATTCGACACAAACGATGAGTTAGCCTAAGTCATAAGCGTTGCCCGCGTAAATGCTCGATAAAGCATGCACGTTTCTACTGCGCAAGGCTTGGCATAGCCTTGGCTCGTCCCTTGAGTTAAGTTATAGGCTTGAGTAAGTTAGGCAAAGTTATGCCGATCGACCTAAATCATTCCAAGTGTCGTTCCACTCTTTCTGCGGTTGTCAAGTTAAATAGTCCCACGATCTCAAGTGCCGTCATATAACATATGACTTGGGTGATAGCGTCGCGTAAGACGTAAGTCAGTTAAAGGCACGAGCCACGGTTGGCACGATATAAAGTTAGCCACGGTCCATGGCACTTAAGGAATACATTTTGTTCAAGTTAAGTTGGAAGGCTACGTAGTAGTCATTCCCTCGAGTTCAAAGAAGTTCGAGGTGGTCCCTCGGTTGGTAGTCTCGCGTTCTTATCCACGTTAAGGTGTTTTGAGGCGGTCCCTCGGTTGGAAGTCTCGCGTTCCTATCCACGTTAAGATGTTCGAGGCGGTCCCTCGGTTGGGAGTCTCGCGTTCCTATCCACGTTAAGATGTTTGAGGCGGTCCCTCGGTTGGGAGTCTCGCAGTCCCAATACACGTAATGCAAAGGGTGGTTCAGAGCAAGAGTTGCTAAGTATAGTTCCGGTCGTACCAACAAGTAGGCCATGCATTTACGTGAGTCTAGATGTCTCGTAGGTGCGTGGTCATTGGACACCTTGTCGACAAGGATTTCTGCCTAGACTGGTTATACGCCGGGACACCGGACCCAGTCGTCCTAGGAGGTAGACGTTATAGCAGCGTATGCTTTTATTGCGTGGGCAGTCGAGGGCTTTCAACGGGGCTCGCTACCTGCGCTGAAGGACCCGCCGCCTACCCGAGCTATGTCCGCGATGGCTTGTCATGCCAGTGGCCTTTCATATAGATAATTGGCGTGCTATGCGGCGAATCCGCATGCACGGTGTCGATCGTAACAAACGAAGCATAAGCACGGTATGCGATGTGTTGTGAAATGTGTGCTCGGTTGCACCCAAAGTATTATAAAGCCTATGATTCAGCTATACGTAAAGACATGTGCTTCGACACGAGATATGGCGTCGTACTTGAGTTCTTAACACCGTCTCCACAAGTTTGGTTAGTCGTTGTGTGTTAAGTCGAGAAGGCCCGTAAGGCGAGTTTGGATAAGTCAGGTTACGCTGCGAGGCACGGCCTAGATATTCAAGGCACGGGCAAGTATTTGACATGACCTAGTCGTTACATCCAAGAGTATGGTACGAAAGACAAGTATGAGTCGGTACGTTGATAATGCAAGCACGAGACAGGTCTAGAGGCAAAGTATGAGTACGTTATTAGTGCAAGGCACAAAGATGGCCTAAAGACACTAAGTAGGCCGAGCGTCGGTCCTAAAATCGATCCTAAGGCAAGACTAGAAAGACAATCGTAAAGGGGCTTGTATTGCACAAAGTAAATAAAATGTGTCAGTTTTGTATGGGTGGGCGAGGAGCTCACTCCACCAGTACAGTTGAGTACTGACACCCACACAGTGTTTATGTGCAGGCACAGGTAGAAGCTCGTGGTACGGGGATCGCTTGGATGCGTCGAGGCACGGAGTTCCTTGGCAATTCGAAGCGTGCGGCCGCGTGAAGACCAGACTTATATGGGACATAATATATGGACATCGCCATCTGAAGCTTCCGCTGGATTCAAGTATTGTATCGAGAGATGAGAGAGAGCAGAGTGACTTATAAAGTAAGAAGAGTGAGCTTGAGTGATTGTAATCTCGGCCTTGCGCCCCCAATGTAACCGTTGTTTCGATATCAATAAAGAGCTTCTTTTGCATAACTTGTGTTTCGCTTTAATTTTTGCAGCGTGTTCATTGTCTCTACTTGGGACTACTGTACGATGACCCCGTCGCAGCCGCTGTAATCGGCCGTTATGGAACCCGTCTTGTACGAGCGCAATCTAGGCTTGTGCGGCATCATGCCTTAGCGAAGACGATCGCTCCTACGGGAGCGGGGCGTGACATCCCGCTTCATCCCTGACCACCAAACATGCTCTCTCAGATCTCGGTACATCTTGTTGGCACCCGGATGTATAGATTACTGAGATCTGTGGGCCTCCTGTATAACCTGCTCCCTGAGCTCTCCACTGGGCACACATAACTTGGAACCGTGCTTCAAGGCACCATCCTCTGCAAGAGAAAACTCGCCCTCCAGCAATCCTGCTCGAACCTGCTCTCGGAGACACCGCAGAGCAACGTCCTCAAACTGTACTGACTTGATCCTCTCCACCAAGTCTGACTGAATCTGTATGCCCCACATCTGCATCTGCACTCCGGGCACGATCACCTCAATACCAAGGCTCTCCAAGTCTGTAAGCAAATACCGATCCATGGTTAAACACATGGCTGTCGGATACCTACTCAAGGCATCGACAACCACGTTGGCCTTCCCTGGGTGATACTAAAGTAGGATGTCAAAATCCTTCATCAACTCTAGCCATCTGTGCTGTCTCATGTTCAACTCCTTCTGAGTAAACACATAATTTAAGCTCTTGTGATCTGTGAAGATCTCCACCCTCTCACAATATAGATAATGCTTCCACAACTTTAGAACAAATATCACTGCTGCCAGCTCCAGGTCGTGGGTAGGGTAGTTCTTCTCATGGCGACGCAATTGCCTGGAAACATAGGCAATCACCTTCCCATGCTGCTGCAAGACACAACCCAGCCCCTTCCCTGAAGCATCACTATAAATAATGAAACCACCTGATCCTGAAGGCAATGTCAGAATCGGAGCTGTCGTAAGATGCTTCTTCAACTCATCAAAAGCTGCCTGACACTCCTCTGACCAAACATACTCAGCATCCTTCCGGGTCAACCGAGTCAACGGTTCTACAACCCGGAAGAAATCCTGCACAAATCTCCAATAATATCCTGCCAGCCCCAGGAAACTCCTGATCTCTGTAACTGAAGTCGGCGCTGCCCATGCCTCAACTGCTACAATCTTCTTGGGGTCAACTGAGATACCATCTCCAGTCACCACATGCCCCAAGAAGTCCACCCGGTCCAAGAAGAACTCACACTTGGAGAGCTTCCCGTAAAGCTGCTCCTTCCTGAGAGTCTCCAGCACGATCCTCAAATGCTCCTCGTGCTCCTCCTCAGTCTTGGAATATACCAAGATGTCGTCAATGAATACCACCACAAACTGATCCAGATACTGATGGAACACCTTGTTCATAAGGTTCATAAACACTGCTGGTGCATTGGTTAGCCCAAACGGCATAACCAAAAACTCGAACTGCCCGTACCGCGTCCTGAAAGCGGTCTTGGGAATATCCTCCCTCTTCACCTTCACCTGGTGATATCCCGACCTCAGATCAATCTTGGAAAATACCCGAGCTCCGCTCAACCGGTCAAATAGATCGTCGATCCGCGGCAGTAGATATTTGTTCTTGATCGTGAGGTTATTGAGTGCCCTATAGTCAATACACATGCGTACTGACCTATCCTTCTTCGTCACAAACAACACTGGTGCACCCCATGGCGACAAACTCGAGCGGATGAAGCCCTTGTCCTGCAGCTCATCCACCTGCTTCTTCAGCTCCACCAGCTCGCTGTTGTTCACCCGATAGACATGCTGAGAGATGGGCTCCGCTCCTGGAACCAAGTCTATCGATAACTCTATGTCTCTGTCTGGTGGCAATCCCGGTAACTCCTTTAGGAAAACATCCATATACTCTGCTACCAAGGGGTATGGAATCGCCTGCTCCTCGATCGAGACTCCACAAAAGACTCCGCTGCTCTGCTCTGCCTGACGTCTGGAGTACTCGAACTCTGGCTCCCCCGGCGCTCTGAAGAGAACTCTATCCCCTCTGCAATCAATGCTGGCGTGGTGCCTGCTCAACCAATCCATGCCTAGTACTATATCGTAGTTCGGCAATGGCATTATGAGCAGGCTCACCTCCAACTCTCGGCCTCCCAAAACTACTCTCCGACCCTTACAAACATCACTCATAAGGATAATGCCACCCCCGGTCGTGATCTTGTAAGTCCTAGGCAACGATTCAGCTATGATACCGTGTCTAATCGTAAAAGATACTGATATAAAGCTATGCGAAGCACCGGAATCGAATAATGCAAAAGCTGGACTGGAGTCGAGAAGAATCGAACCTGCAATCAGCTCTCCGATGGCCTCCGTATCCTCTACTACCATGGCGAATCCTCGCCCATGCTGGCCTCCCCTGGCCTGCTGCTGGTGCTGGATGAACCTCTGCTGCTGCGTCTGCAGGGCTGGTCCCCTCTGCTGGCCTGCTGGAGCCCTGGCTCCTCTTCCCTGGGCTGCTTGTCCCCCAGACCTAGCACAATCCCTCAGCTGGTGATCTGTCGCTCTGCAAAAAAGGCACTTCCCGAGCCTCTTCCTGCACTCGTTCCATCCATGCCCTGGCTTCTTGCAGAAGGTGCAACTGACTGTCTGCTGCCTGGGTGCCTGATATTGAAACTGCTGCTGGTGAACTGGCCTCTGCTGGATCGGCTGCGGCTGGAACTGCCTCAGCTGCTGATGCTGAAAGTGGGGCCTCTTGGCCTGGCCTCCATTGCTACTGCCCCCAACTGGGTCTCGCCCCCTCTTGAGCCTGAGCTCAAGATCATCCTCTGCCAACAAGGCTCCCGTCAAGATCTCTTCGAATGTGGCATCCCTGTTGCCCTTGGTCAAGGACTTTGACCTCCTTGACTAGACCCTTCCGGAATCTCTGGGCCTTCGCCGTCTCGCTCAAGCCCTCTACAAACCTGTCGAGGCGGCCAAACTCCCCGGCGTACTCTTCCACTGAAAGGCTCCCCTGGACTAGGCTCCCGAACTGCGACTCCAAGGCCCTGAGTGCTGAATTTGGGAAGAACTTCTTCTTAAAGAAGCCCTTGAACTGCTTCCAAGTCAGCCCAGGTACCCCCATCCTGGGGTCTGACTGATACCAGGTGCGAGCAAGATCTCGCATCCGGCTAGCTGCGGCCTCAATCTGGAGATCTGCTGGTATCCGGGCCAGGCGAAAGATCTCCTCTATATGCTCGATCCACTCATCGGCATATAGGATCCCCTCTGTCCCCAGAAAGTCTCTGGGGCTTATCTTCTGAAACTGCTCGATCCCCGGTGTCCTCGGCTGCTGAACCACCGGTCGAGCTACAACCGTCGTAAGGGCCAGCTCCATGCCCCTGTCCTGTCGAGCCTGCTGTCGGTCCATGAACTGCTGGAAGTACGCAAACATCTGCGCTGCATCCACGTATCCTGTAGGCGGTAGCTGCTGGAAGGGCTCCTCTGCGATGACTGGGTCCTGCCTCCGAGCCGGTGGAGGCATACCCCCTGCTGCTACTGCCGAGGTCTCAATACGAGCAGAGGTGGCAGGAGCTGCAGTCCCCTGGCCTCGCTGTACTGGCTGGGAGGTAGCAGTCCCCTCCATAGCATCCCCATGAATGGTACGCTGCGATCGAGTCTCTACCATCTTGAAGATAGACAAACAAGAGTATCAATTTCTGAGAAAGAAGCGAAATAACAAAGGCGGACAGTTAAAATTCAAAGGATCAGCTGACAATAAGGATTTAAATGGCAATAAAAGAAATTTTTCCTAAAGTGATTGAGTACCTTAAAATTAATGTCCTATATTCTAAGTGATACTCTAATTCGAATACTACTACACTTCTAGTGCAGACCTGCATGGGCCACCACTAAAAACGTGTCATGACCCGTACCCTAGAGTAAGGGCACGAGACGTGGGTACGTCCAACCAACGCCGTAGTGTCGGCGGTAGAACGCTGTCCTAGGTCAATATACAACTAACAATATATCTCTAAACAGTTTATACTCCCCGAATGGGGGTGACATAGCAGTAAATGAACTCAATCACAACTAAGGAAGAGATAGCACGATATGAAGTAGAACTCAAGGAAAATAGATGAATAAGTAGTCTAAGATAATCCCAGCAAATATCCGGAGGTACATGGTCTCAGATACTGAATGAAAGAATATATACAACTCAGAACAGAATAAAGTCTAGCTAAACATGTCTCAAGACTGCATAAAATAAGATAAGCCTAACTAAACTAGTCTAGGCAATGGGGGTGAAGTCCTCAGCTAGAGCTGGGTCCTCCTGAGAGTCCAGCTCGCAAGTGTCGTCTAGGGCTGTCCCGTAGAAGGTATCCACACAGGCCTCCTCCTCGTCCTCTGTAATATTTTCAACAGGTCCAGTCAGGACAGGAGCGAGTACAATACATCTCAACAGTTCATAGCAGGTTAGAAAATATAATCATGCAGTAAAGTAAGATACAGGTGCTAAAGAATACAATATATAAACAGAGAGAGAGAACTGTAATAGAAATATCTACTATAAGTAAGGAACTAACAGTGGCTAGTGAGTTAGAGTACATGATAGCACATGTGAACAGAACAGATTTGTACATGATCTACACTAAGGAGTTTCACATAATCTACACTACTATGGAATTGTTCACATGACAACTAGCACTCCCCCGTTTCCCCAATCAATACACAAGGATCTAAGCAGGTTATGTTATTATACATGATATCACATGGGAGCCCATGAAAGGGTGCACATGATATTATACATGAGGGCTCCGTGAACATGAGAGTACATGATTCACAGGAGTATACATGTATGGTGAAAGCACAGGAGTACATGATGAAAGTGAAATGCACATGACACAATGTACCCGATGCTCCCGAGGGGGATAACATCGCATGAAGAGATCCATATAGTACCAATCCGTGATAATATCGTGACAGCATCAAGTAAAGTAATCTAAAGCATGAAAATAATTCTAAGCAGGATATGAAATGATCAGAGAATGTACTCGTCTGGTATCTGAGTGTCCAATATGAAAGTACTGTCCGAGGAGTGGTGTCTAGCTCCTAATCAGAACAGCACAAGTTACAACAAGTCCAGAATGGTAAAATAAAGTTCTACTATGCATTCTACATGAGTCAAGGTCAATCTAATCCAAAGTCAACTCTTGGTCAACTCTGGTCAACCCTAAAAGTCAAACTTGGTCAACTATGGTCAAACTAGGTCTAACAAGTCTAAACTAGGTCAAACTAGTCTATACTAGACTACATTAGTCTATACTAGGTCACTCAACCTACACTAGTTAGTACACAACACTACTAAGCTATCTAGACCAACTACACATGTTAGTTGGCATTCCTACATATTACCTATATATGTACATTACATAGGTTATAGTACAATTATTAGGAAACATCACATTATATATATATATATATATATATATATATATATATATATATATATATATATATATATATATATATATAGGCTCAACATATATACATATAGGTATACATTACATATATTATATATGTATACATACTATATACATAAACCTACATATGTGAAGACTAGGAAATATATATATATAGAGAGAGAGTGTGTATATAAATGCTTGTGTGTGTGTGTAGGTAAAAACTGTAAAAGTGTGTGTGTGTGTGTGTGTGGAGAGTGAGTGAGTGCTAGAGAGTGAATGTGAGTGAAATGAGATGTGTGAGGGGTGATACCTAACATGTGTGTGTAATTGCTTGTGTGTGTGTGTAAAAAAACAATGTGGTGAGTGATGTGGGTGTCTACTGGACTGAAGGGAGATGAAATCAATGCACAGGACAGCAAGGGAAATCAGTGTACAAAACAGGATTTGAAAACTGAAACTGTTTCAGTTTTTCCCCCAGTTTGAATGCAAAATACCACCAATTCACACCAAACTCAACATATAGCTACATAACCTATAGGAGGACCCTAAATGGGACTAAAACCAACATGTCAACAGTATTAAATAGATTAAAAATGATGACAAAGTCCACTCTAAAAAACTGGAAATTTCAGGATACATTACATTGTTCAGAATTTGGGTAAATTGATAATTACCCATTGAAAAATCATTAAAATACAAAATAATGGGTTGGTAATTAAAATATATATTATATATGTGTCAATAAACATATTCGTGTCCACCAAAGTGGACACAAACGTGTCCAAGTGGTTCAATACTCGAAACAGTACACACAGGTACTGTTTCAGTGCGTTGTATCGTGCACGTGTGCACCCGTGTCGTGCACACGACACAGCACGAACTAGGCCATGTGCTCATGCACACGTGTATGCCTACACTAGGGCTACAACTAGGTCGACCTGCACTGTGTCCTCGACGTGTCTGTGAGTGATACGAAAGCCGTATCAGTGTCAAGAAAATCTGACTGGAACTGACAGCCCCGACCAGTGCAACGTGAATAACTCCCTCGACACGCCATGTAGGCCCCTGAAACTTGACACGTGGCATTTCAGTGGGTGTCCCATGAAGTGTGTCGAACCTCGTGTCAAGTGGCCGCGTGTCGTGTCCGGTACAACCCCCGAACAGTAGGGCAGGCAGTCCCGAGCGCGCGCGAACGTGTCCCCGTATCCAAACAGACAAGACACCACACCATAATCACCCCAGTCCATAAGAAACATGTAAGCGACAACAAAATAGTAATTTCCATTCAAATAGATTTCGAAAATAACCCAAAAAGTTCCTTTGTGGCATTTCGACAAACACTTAAGGAACATGTCTGATACGTGTCCAAACGGACACGAAACCAATGCAACTCGACACGAAACCAATGCAACCACTTAGGGGACTCCTAGGGCTTCCTGAATATGTAAAGAAATCGAAATTTTATTGAGGAATGAGGAAGTTACCTATAGTTGAACTTCTAGGAAAATCTCTCTTTGTAGAGCTCTTCTCCTTGATGTCCCGATCCAACAAATCAATATCAAACTGAAATGAAACCCCTATAACAGCAAGAATAGGTATATTAAAACTTAATGGAAGAGATTTGAATGAAAAAGGAAATGGAATGGAATTCTAGGGATTAAATGAAGTAGGAACAAACCTTTTTCCTAAACTTGAGCTTTCCTAAAAAAGAGGCAACCCTAAAATTAAGAGAGCATTTATAGGGTGGTGTTCCCAAGAATGATATGGTGGCCGGCCAAGTGAGTCTAGGGATTAGGGTTTTGGTAATGTCTTGGGCTTTGGGCCAACCTACAAGGCTATGGCTTGAATTGATTTATCAAAGGTTCTAAATCATAAGCCATGACTTATGACTTTCTAATTCCTATTGCTAACTAGAGTCTCTTGACCAAACCAAGGGTTAGCTTAGGTTAGACTAGAGTCATATAACCTAACCAAGTCCATACTAACTAGGGTTAGCTTCTAGGTTGGTCTACAAGGGTCAAAACTAGTCAAAATCAACCTAGTCCAAAAATTCCAAAATAATTCCTAAAAATTCCCATAAATTCAAATAGAATCTAATAAATTCAAATTACCCCAAAAATGTCAAAAATACCCTCAAGCTAGAAATGTGGTAGTGACAATACCTTTCTGGTGACTTAGTTCTTCCGACTGTTCGTCCTCTTCAAGCAGTTCTCTTCATCATCATCGTGTGGTCCAAGGAACAAAGTGATCGCTCTCAGATCAGACTTCCAAAGCAATACTTCCTAGAACAATTTGTACTTTTGTACTTTTTCTAGTTTTCTTTCAAAAGCCAATTTTAGGCATTTTGTTAAGTGAAACAATAAGTTATAAATAACTTACGGAACGCTCCCCATGTCACCTTCCTTCAAAGAGCTGGCGTTGATGCACTGATGGACTACTCAAATTGACTGAGTAGGGATGACAACGGGGATGGGCGGGGCCAGGGACCATTCCCCTATCCCCGTCCCCAAATAGTGTTTGAATTCTCGTCCCTATCCCTATCCACGGTTAGATTTAATATTTTACCCCCATCCTCGTCCCCATTTAACGATGCACTCCCCGTTAACACTTTTCGGGCCGAGTTTACCGATCCCCATCTCCAGTCCTATTAATAAGTTTTCATGTACAATATAATTTAAAAAAATATTCAAAAAAATACAAGACATGTTAATAAAACATGGTTTTCATAAAAAAACTACTAGATAGTTCGTAAGCTCATGCGAATGTGTTGCACATATGGGTACACATAACCGGGGTCGTGAATTTACAGGGGCAGGGTACTATACCCATACTCGACCCCGAATCCGACCAAGAAATTTTTTTAATTTCCATCTTCGTTCCCATCCCTATTTTTAAATCACCAAATCCGTCCTCGTCGGAAAAAAAAATTGGTCCCCGTCGGGTGCGGAAGAAATTGCCATCCCTATGCTTGAGAGGGATATTTCCTCTCTTTTTTCTCTTCTGTTTTTTATCCTTCTCATTCACTATATGATCTGCCTAGAGGTAATGCTCTTCTTTTATAGGAGAGCAACCACTCCTTAGTTTGTTACAAAAACTGAACAGTCCCATAAATGTTGACTACAAAGGAGAAGTAACTCCTGAATGACAGGATTCAACGCCACTACTGCACACAACCTCGCGCCCGACACAAACATACGAAGTGCAAAGTGAGATATCAAAAACTTTGCGTCATTTGCCCAAGCTCACGCCCAAGTACTCACGGTCTAGCTTCGAAGAAAATTTCTAAAAAAAATGATGATAACCAAAACAAATATTGATTGTGAGATTTGTTCATAGTTCACTATTGGACAAAACTCTATATTACAAATCTTACAACAAAAGTTGTTTCATAGCACCATATTTTGTTTATAAATTTTTTTAAGCTAGTTTATTTTATTTATACAAGCTAAAAGAAGAATATTTTTTAAAAGTTGTCCTATTGTACTTTTAAACAAGGGTTTTGTTAACATGTACCCTAAAGACACATGTTAAGGATAATTAATACATAGCTTTTTACTTTGAAAATTGTTATCAAAATTCAATAAACATTAAAAAGTAGTCTCTGGAATTGGAAAATGTAATCAAGATTCAATGCAAAAAACTTTTTGCATTGAAAAAAATTATTTTATTGGGTCTTGAATTCTCCAATGAAAAAAATTATTTTTAGTATTTATTAGGTGCTATAACATTTTTTAAAGTAAAAAATTATGTATCAATTATCCTTAGCATGTGTCATTATGGTACATATTAACAAAATCCTTTAAACAATCAGCTTCAATACTTAATGGATTTTGTTTATATGTGACCTAAGGGCATATATTAATACATCAATAAATGTATAATTTGTATGGGAACTCTCACGAGTATATTTATCAATATACATTTAACATTTATCAATAATAAACACTTTAACTACAGAAACTCAAATATGAACTCAAAATATAAACTTACAATAAGGTTATGACATGTGTAACATAATTTTTTTTTACCTAGGCACTCGACTTTTTGGGAATTTGCAATCAAGGGTTGAGATGCATGCAAACCATCGGCTTGTCATTGGCGAGTTTGAAAAGATAGGAAGTTATGAGTTCCTCTAGGATTGTCGTTAAATAAAAGATGTATTAATAAATATAAACGTGAGAGTATCCATACAAATTATATATCTATTAATATATTAATATGTACATTTTTCTATTATATAATAAGAAAACTTGGTGGTGAAACTTTTGAATTCCTAAAATACTCTAGATTATTTATAAACATGATATTATTATGTCAACTTGCATGTCATTTATATTTAAAAGTCAAAGTAATAAAGTTTGCATGCTTTAAAGTTTTCTTTTTTCTAGAACTCTTCATGTTCCGATGGTAAAATATTTTTTTGTCCTTACTATTTTTCAATTTATTATTTTTAATAGAAAATTAAAAAAGAACAAAATTTGTACTTCAAACCTCTTGGTATTGTAAAAAAAATATACACATGAATAATTACCAAAAAATACCAAAAGAAAATAATTAACTTTATGATATTCAAATTAAAATATGTATAAAGTACGTAGATGTATACTATTACATATTAATAAAACCTATATAGACAAATAATTATCAAAATTTCGACCCACGACAAAATTCTCGATGAACTATAACTTCGGGAGTTGAAGATGCTGTTTTGTAGTGGGACCCACCTACGAGTGGGATTTTTGATTGTTTATAATTGGGGGTGTATGAGTGCATTAAAGTATACGTTGGGCATGTGTTGTATTTATTCCTAAGTTGACATGAGCGAGACATAAAGAGATTGGCGGGTGATCCAACCAAAGGTGGTATGATAACCTATGTACGTACGTCCTCCCTCCACGTTTCCAATGTCATGTACAATTTTGTCCATTAGTCATGGCCGGCAGAACCGGGGAGGATCTTTAGACCGGGTCAGCGTGGACGTCGGACCGGCCTGGAGGGTGTGATTGATTGGTCACTGTCACCACATTAGATTCCGAAGGTGGCAACTGACCTGTGAGGCTGTAGAGATACAGTGTGCGTGTACTCACTCTCTTGCGTTTTTTTTTTTTTTTAAATTTATAAAGGTACATCAAAAATTAATCAGGACGCATCAGAATTGAAACTAGTCTAGATTTGAAAAAAAAAAAATTTAGGACATTTTATTTTCTTACCCATTGAATTGTTGCAACCCCGTATACACCCAAACCCAAATTTTGAGGTTCATTTCAAAATTTTACTCTCTTCAAAAATACTATTTCCTCTCATCATCTTCTTCTTCTTCTCTACCATTTTTATCTTCATCGTCTTCATCAAAATCCTAGTTTTCTTCTCATCATCATCTTCTTCTTTTCTACCATTTCCATCCTCACGATCTCCATCAGAACCCTAGTTTCCTTCTCATTTTCAATTTCGATGGCACCCAAAGACTCTTCATAAACAATGTACAAATTCTAATACTTCTTTTCTCACAAAGAATACATGAAAATAAATCCTAAAATATATATTTCACTCCAATATCAAGATGAAAATAAACCCTAATATATATTTTTTCATTCTACAATTTTGACTTTAGTACTGTCAGGAATTATGACAGTTCTGAAATGGACTTGCTGCACAGCAAGCCTCTTTCAGGACTGCCGCAATTCCTGCCAGTCCTCATTACTTCTAGGACTGGCAGAAATTGTGACAATCCTGCTGCAGAGCAAGTCTCTTTTAGGACTGTAATAATTTCTGACAGTCCTCAATACTTCTATGACTGTCAGAAATTATGACAGTCCTGTTGTAGAATAAGTTTCTTTCAGGACTGTCACAATTTCTGACAGTTTTTAATACTTCTAGGACTGTCAGAAATTGCAGTAGTCCTGATGGTTTAACATCAACATACATATAACTTGTATTTATGATTTTTGCTATGCTGCCAATGCTGATTTTTTTTTTGGAGAAGATATGGAAACCTACATTTTTACTTAATATTTTGTCTTAATATGCTGCCAATGCTGAGTTGCTATGCAGCCAAGTTTTTTGCAATTTGCTTGAGTACAGTTCGTAATATGCCGCCAATGTTTTTTTTTTTTTTTCATCCAATTTTGTTTAGACCTTCTACTGTTTATTTTTTAAATCTTCTACTGTTTATATTAATAAACTTTGTTTCTGTTTCTTTATTTAAATCTTTAACTTATTATTCTTACTTTGTTTCTTCTTTAAATCTTCTATTGTTTCTTCTTTAAATATTTAAAGAGACATTTGGTATGCGGAATGCTATATAACCGAGAATTATATATTTCCGGAAATCAAATTCCAAGTAATTAAATTTTCTGAAAAATTACATTCCCATGTTTGGTTACTATATAAATATTTCCGGAATAAAAAATAAAAATGATAAAAAACTAAAAATGAAAAAAACCTAAAAACGAAAACATCAAAAAAAGGAAAGAAAAAAAATAAAAACGAAAAAAATCAAAAACGAAAAAAAAACGACCAAAGTACAAGACAAAAAGGCAAAAAAAGTGACCAAACCAACAAAAATGAAAAAAAAAGTCAAAACAAAAAACCAAAAAACAACAAAAAACGATAATAAAAAAGCGACAAAAAGACCAAAAACAATAATGTTGAAATTATTCAATAATTAAGGGGCCACACATGTAAAATTAATTGTGTTTGGGTTATCTAAATAATTAAGCCAAATTAAAGTGGTCTATTTGAAAATTGGCTTAAGGGTATAATTGTCATGGAATTAATGTGCAGATACCGGAGATTATTCTAATTAGATGAGGGACAAAATTAGAAATATCAAAACATATAAATATATATATTCATTAGGGTTATGGTCCCCAACTTATACGACCACCAAAAGAGAGGTTTTCTCTTCTTCTTTTTCTTTTCTGCATCCCCATCAACAAAAAGAGAGGGACAAAGGATTCGGTTTCTCTTTGTTATTAAGGGTCGTAGCAAGTTGGAAGATCGAACCCCATAAAAGGACGACTGCTTCAAGATCCATCAAGGCAAGCAATGGATTCAGGTACGCTTTGTAGAGGCTAAAAATTAAGATGCGCCACTCATTAAAGTACTGTTCAATCATCTGATGGCGCCAAAACAATCAAGTTGCGCCAGATCATCAAGTTGCGCAGTACTAGGTTGCGCCAACGCCAGATTGCGCTGGAGTCAGGGTGCGCGGAGCGACACGTGGCGCACTTCCTCGAGAAGCTGTAACGACATCATCATTTTCTGACAACTGACAGCACGGAGATTAAGGAAAATCCATTCGAATCCTTTGCAACGCGGTGCTCAAGAATATTTTGTCAGCATATAATTAATGCTGACAACTGGTTCGCGCAAGTCACTGAATAGCGCGAGGATTAAACAGTACAGCACAGAAGACCTAGTCAAAGGTGCCAGTCGTTGAGTTGCGCCTATGCGCAGCCTGACAAATTGGCGCCACTTGATCAACTCTTATTTTAAAATAGGGTGACGTGGCACGCAAGCCATCAACTTCGCAGAGCGTGTCCACTACACTGCCCACGACCACGCGGATCTCAATCAAACGATGCCACACGTCTACAGCAGTTGGTGCAAACCGTTCATGCAGGTTGTTACATTGCGCCCACGCGCAACCTGATGAAGCCCGCGTAAGGTGATCAAATGGTGTTCAAGACAGAGTGACGTGACGCGCAAGCCACTAACTTCGCAGTACGTGTCCACTATACTGCTCACGACCACGTGCATCTTAATCAAACGATGCCACGCTGCCACAGCAGCTAGTACAACCGTTTGCGCAAGTGAACAGGAGGCGCGCAACCTAAAGCGTGCACAATCCAGAATAACTACTAAATTGTTATTTCAAGAACTCTATAAATAGAGTTTCAAATCAATCACAAAACATCAAGAGTGATCATAACCTTCTACTAAAGTGCTGTTGCATTCTTCAGAGGCTCGTGTCTTCGATATCACATCGTCCAAGGGATAAAGTGATCGTCTTCTGATCAGATTTCTATAGCTGTACTTCCCCAGAAATCAATTGTACTCATGTACTCTTTTTCTTAGTTTGTAATAAAAAATTTTGTTCTTTGCAAACAAAATAACGACTCTGTTGGGGACGACTTTCTCCTCCGACGAAAAATTGACAACTTAATGTGATACCGTGTCAATCGGCAAGACGCAGAAGACCCTGGTCGTTCAAGTCGACCAGGCAGCCTACGAGACCATGATCAATGCTGGGGTGGCAAGCGCACTGCAGCCGCTGTTGAGAGCAAGACGTGTTCTGTTTAGACTCCTAAGTCCTCGGTGGTGCAATCTCCTGCCTCTGCGCAACTTGCGCCCAACACTTCTTTGGCGCAACCTAAGGGAATCAGCCTTTTGGCTAATCCCTCTACTTCTCCGATTCTAAAATCGAAGGAGACTCTGTCTCTGTCATGACCCGCACCCAATATTTGGGCATGAACCGTGTACACGCCCAGCCTACGCCGCAGAGTCGACGGTAGAACGCTGTAACAATATGATGAACAACCACGCAATAATATAATTCTCACATGGGACAACCACAACTCAAAGTCACAGCTTAATAACTAGAAAGTGAAATAAATATCCATCTCAAAGGAAATGTATGATAATAAAATAAAATGATATCTCTACTACAAGTCTCAATATCAACTCAAAATCCAATACAAGTCTCAGCTCTAACTAAAATAAAACTAAGCAAACGCAGCAGGATCAGTCGCTGCGTACTCCTCCTGGTAAGCAAAATCTGACTCTACTAAATCCCCCATGTATGGGCCATACTGGTCAGGGCACTCGACCTCCTTGCAATCACCTAAAATTGTTTGGTTACCCAGTCAGGATGGAACGAGTACAATTTACTGAATGCAGTTCTAATATATGAAAATGACTATAAACAAAGGTTAGATATCAATTATGAGTTTTGAAAATAAATAATAAAGCCGTCAGAAAAGACAGTAAATTAGTAGTAAATAAAGTAGACAAATACCTTCCCAACTGCTAGAAATACCTTTGATATATGATCAATCTGGGCCACTACACTGCGAGGTCTACGAGGTCTACTTGCCTGAAAATAAACAATGTCTACGAGGTCTACTTGCAGAAATTAAACAATATTTACGAGGTCTACTGCATAAAATAAATAATGTCTACGAGGTCTACTGTATAAAATAAACAACGTCTAAGAGGTCTACTGCATAAAATAAACGAGGTCTATGGTCGGATCACATATCTTTGGTATTCCTTGTTCTCGACTCAATATTTTATATTAGAATAAAATTCATATAACCAACGACCAACCAATGAGATATAGTGAAAATCAATATTGAAAACAGACAATAAACTGTACTCGCCTGGCGTCCCGGGCTGCTGGCACTGGTCAGAGTCCAAGTCGAGATCCAAAGAACCTATTTAATGAATTATAATGTTAAACACAATTTTATAAAAGGCTTTAGCATTCTAATCCTTATCCTAATAGTCTACTTGTGTAAAAAGGCCTCTTAATGGCACGACTACCCTTTCTAGATTGGTCCATATCCTCTACAGAAGACTGGTTCTTAGGCTTAAGCTCTACAATCTCATTGCTACTTATTTGGAAAGTATCAGGGTGGTTTGTTGAGTTAGCAGGGTAGACTGTGATGTCAAAGACCAACATGCTAATACCTAGGTCTAGGACTCTTGTGTTCTCCTCTACACTGGCTTGGCTGAAACTAAGGTACTTTTGTGATGGTAAACCCCCTTCCCTGGTTGTAATGTCCTGTCCTATTAGCTAATTGCTTCCATCAATGGTATCAGCCCTTCATAGCTTGGTAACCCATTTGATACATGAACCTGCAACTGTGCTCTTATTTATATTAGTGCTATCCTGGTGATGATCTTATCCTGTTAGTAGATCCTAGTCTAGTACTCTTTCTGAAAAGTTCATGGGCATGCATTGCCTCATGTCCCTGCTTAATCTGGTTCAACATTAAGGTATGGGCTCGACCATATATAGGAGTAGCAATTGTGCACCTTATTTATTTCCAAGAAAACACAAGTTACAACTACAGCTTATAACTTTTAGCATAGATATCATACCAGCTCCTGGATAAGTTGGTGCTAATCTATTCCCTTCTCTAGATGGTGATTGAAATGACTCTATCCCCAGAATGTGAGACATCTGATGTATCTAGGTACCTTAATGTCTCATTGCTTGGAGGTAGACTGGTATGACATTTCCAGGTACTACTGCCCATAGTCACTGCTTCAAGTTATTGCTGAAGTTTTCCTAATGCTCCAGGCCCCTGTCCATATTGACTACTGGTGTCCCAACCTCTCAACAGAGCACTTGCCCTCTGTATCTCCAGGATACAGGAGTAGTTCGTATGCATGTATCACTGGTTCAAGATGGGAACACCTAGGAAATCTTTAATGAAACCAGTGGGCACATTTCCTGTTTTCATAGATCAGGAATAGGTCCTAGGTAATACCCAGCATTACTATTTTAGAGGTATCCTATTCTCAGGATCCAGCCACTTTGGTATCTGGTCACCTAGTGTGCTGGCCCCAATGACAGGTTCCCAAGTTTTCGGAAATCAATTAGGAGGCTATCCTAGGTTACACAGGGCTATTTCCCGGTAAGATTGAGCTAGGTTCAAGTATAGTCTACTTGTATGAGGGCTCCCTATAGTAGCTACAGTTTCCTAGCCTGGTGCAGGATTTTCTCCATGCCTAGGTTACTCTAATTTGATTGGGGTAGCCCTATAGTCTAAATGAGCATGTCCTTTATAACCTTGTCCTAATTGTCCTGGGGTATACCACCTCCTGGAGTCCTTGGTACCAACATGGGTATCCATGTGGTTGCATTACCTGGTATCTCATACAGGCTATCCTACATCCAAGTCTGGAATCCAAACTCCTGTCACAACTGAACCCAAATGGTACTCAAATGATAATACCCTCCGGTCGCAAAGACCATTTAGTTGGGTACTCCCTCTACAAACACTGTCAAGGACTTCTCCTGTGTGCAGGGAAGTCTAGTATTTAAGAGTCTCCCAGGTTCACCTAAGGTCATAGGGACATTTGAATAGGGCCATATCCTTCCTTGAACTGTTCATTCACGTACTAGGGCCTGCCACCCCAACCTTTATGACCCTGTCCTTGCTCACAGCCTGGCTAGGGTGTTTGGGTTCCCTGGAAAACACATGGGTGCAAGGATATACACACAGTGATGTGGGACAGCACAAGGGACCCTTATTAGTGCCCTGATCCTTACCTGACAGATGGTTGTGCCTGCTAGTAACCTGGTATTAAATCTATACATGGTTTCTAAACATCCCCTCCCCAGTGTCCATCTAGGTAGGTTGGTACTAACCTGCAGTCCGTATCCCAATTCGAACTATATGCTTAGGTTGTCCTAGGAGTATGTTAAACATCGACAGGGGATGACTACATTGTTCATGATATGGCAGAAAGATGAGTGTATAATTTACCTGGAAGATGACTGATATGGCAAAACTCCTTTAAGATTGAAGAACTCGAACTTCCTCTTCCTTGCAGTACCCTGATTTGGTCGACTGGAGTTTGGTTGCAATAATTCTAGGGTTTTCCCTTAGATCGAACTCCATTTATATAGAGTGGGGGATCCTGATCATAAAGGATAGAGGGGAATCAAAATTTGGATTTGATTAGGGGAGATCCACCTCTCGGTAGGCTAGGATTTGAAATTGGTTTAAACAGGGGTTTGAAGTTTAAAACATAGCCCCTATGAATCAAACTTAGTCTTGAGAGTTTAAAACTCTTAATTGCACTTAGGCCCCCCCTCTTTTGTATGTTACCACAATCATCCCCTAATGTCAGTTTCCCAAATAACCAATTGCTAAAATAGAAAAAATGGGATTTAATATTTGGAAATAGCAACAAGCCCCTTCTCCAAACTTATATTTATACCTCTATGTGTCTAGGAAATAATATCTAGTGTGACATGGTAATTAAATAGATAATAAGTAAAATTTAACATAACATGAAATGATCAAGGGGTTTACAAGTCTACCCCCCTTAAATTAATTTCGTCCTCGAAATTAGCTGAAAAGTAGGGTGGTGACATACCTTCGTCCTCAAAAAGGTATGGGTAACGCTCGTGCATCTCGTCTTCTCTTTCCCATGTGGACTCGCCCGGGGAGTGGTGTCTCCACGTGACGCAAACCAAGGGAATCACTTGATTCCTTAGCACCTTCTCTTTGCGGTCCAAGATCTCCACGGGCTGTTCCTGATAACTGAGACTCGGTTCCACCTCGATCTCTGAATGGTCCAAGACATGGCTGGGGTCCGCCACGTATCGTCGCAGCTGGGATACGTGGAACACGTTGTGTACTCCTTCCAGTGCATGCGGTAAGGCTAATCGGTATGCTACTGCACCAATTTTCTTGAGAATCTCAAACGGTCCAATGAAACGTGGGCTGAGCTTAACACCTTTACCGAAACGGATAGTGCCACGTGTCGGAGAAATTTTCAAAAACACCAAGTCACCGACCTAGATGCACAAAATGTTAACACGAATCTCATAACTATACACGTAAATAATCTTAAGTAAATTCTATAGCTCAAACTCTAACGGCCTACGATGAATGTCGGCCCAGTATTTCTGCCTGTCCTGAGCCACACGAAGCCGCTCTCTAATCATCTTGACCTTTTTCGTCGCATCTACTACCATCTCTGGTCCCAATAGTGCACGCTCTCCTACATCGTCCCAAGATAGCGGGGTATGACATCTCCGACCATACAATGCCTCAAAAGGGGACATCTCGATACTAGCTTGGTAGCTGTTGTTATAGGAGAACTCCACGAGATGAAGGTGGTCCTCCCATGAGCCGCCAAAATCTAGCACGCACGTCCGCAGCATATCCTCGAGCGTCTGAATGGTCCGTTCCGTCTGTCCATCAGTCTGCGGATGATAAGCAGTGCTGAACTTGAGCGCTGTGCCCAAACTGGCCTGTAGGCTCCTCCAAAAATGAGAGGTGAACCTGCTATCACGGTCTGACACGATACTCACCGGAACCCCGTACCACCGGACTATCTGCTTCACATAGAGCTCTACCAGCTTCTCCGTAGACAACCCCACTTTAAATGGAATAAAGTGGGCCGATTTGGTCAACCGGTCAACGATGACCCAAATCGTATCCTTTCCGCCCGATGAACGTGGAAGACCGGAAACAAAATCCATAGTGATGTGTTCCCACTTCCACTCGGGTATCGGTAGCGGCTGTAACAATCCTCCTGGTCTCTGCCTCTCGACTTTGACCTGCTGACATACGAGGCACCTAAAAACAAAGCGGGCCACTTCCCGTTTCATACCATACCACCACACGTGGTTGCGCAGATCCTTGTACATTTTATTGGCTCTCGGATGTAAAGAATACTGGGAGCGATGTGCCTCTTGCATAACTTCTTCTCTAAGCTCTCCACTCGGTACACAAAGTCTCGTCCCGTGCCTCAACGAACCATCCTCTGCAATAGTAAAATCATCTAGCAATCCAGCTCGTGCTTGTGCTATGATGCTCTTCAGCTGCTCGTCCTGCTGCTGTGCCTCACGAATCCTGTCCATCAGTCCTGACTGAATCTGTATGCCCATCATTTGCATCTCGGCTCCCGGAATGATGATCTCGATGCCCAAACTCTCCAAATCTGCTAGTAAGTGACGATCTCGGGTCAAGCACATTGCTACGGGATACCTGCTCAAAGCATTCGCAACAACGTTAGCTTTTTCCGGATGATACTGTAGAGAAATATCATAGTCACTCATCATCTCAAGCCATCTGCGCTGCCTCATGTTCAACTCCTTTTGCGTGAAGACGTACTTCAAGCTTTTGTGGTCAGTGAAGATTTCCACTCGCTCTTCGTACAAATAATGTCTCCACAGCTTCAAGGCGAAGATCAAGGCTGCCAACTCAAGATCGTGAGTGGGATAGTTCTTCTCATGTGGTCTCAACTGTCGAGACGCATAGGCTATCACTCTCTTGTTCTGCTTTAGGACACAGCCCAATCCTTTGCCCGAGGCATCACTATAAATGGTGAAACCTTCCGATCCCGAAGGTAAAGCCAAGATAGGGGCTGTCGTTAGTCACTTCTTCAATTCGTCGAACGCAGCCTGGCAATCCTCCGTCCACACGAACTCTACATCCTTCCTGGTGAGTCTAGTGAGCGGCTATGCAATCCGAGCGAAGTCCTGCACGAACTTCCGATAGTACCCTGCTAGCCCCAAGAAACTTCGTATCTCTGCCACCGTAGTCGGAGTAGACCATGCTTCCACTGCTGTCACCTTCTTCGGATCAACGGATATGCCATCGCCAGTCACCACATGACCAAGGAACTCTACCTTGTCCAAGAAGAACTCACATTTCGAGAGTTTTCCATGGAGCTTCTCCTTCCTGAGGGTCTCTAGCACGATCCTCAGATGTTCCTCGTGCTCCTCCGGTGTTTTCGAATAAATAAGTATGTCATCGATAAACACCACCACGAACTTGTCAAGGTACGGATGGAATACCTTGTTCATTAAGTTCATGAAAACCGCCGGGGCATTAGTCAACCCGAATGGCATCACCATGAACTCGTATTGTCCGTACTTGGTCCGGAAAGCAGTCTTCGGTATGTCTTTCCTCTTCACTTTCAACTGATGATAGCCCGACCTCAAATCTATCTTGGAGAATACCCGCGCGTCGCTCAATTGATCGAAGAGATCGTCTATCCTCGGCAGCGGATACTTGTTCTTGATAGTGTGGTTGTTCAAGGTTCGGTAGTCGATGCACATTCGCACCGTACCATCCTTCTTCAGCACAAAAAGGACAGGGGAGCCCCATGGCGACGAACTCTCTCTGATGAACCCCTTCTCTAGCAATTCGTCTATCTGCTTCTTTAATTCTTCAGCCTCCTTGTTGTTGATCCGATACACCGGTTGCGCTGTTGGCACTGCGCCTGGCACTAGATCAATAGCAAACTCGATGTCCCTGTCTGGCAAAAATCCTGGCAAGTCTTCGAGAAAAACGTCCATGAACTCCGTGATGATGGGATGTGGGATCTCCTCTCCCTCGATCATAGCTCCATAAATAGCTCCGTGCTATTGCTCGACTGCTCCTTTCGCAAACTCGAATGCCGGTTCCTCCGGAGGACTGAATACAACACATCCTCGGTGGCAGTCTATACTGGCAAAATTATTACTCAACCAATCCATACCGAGAACAATGTCAAAACTCGGTAGTGGCATTACGAGTAAGTTGGCGCACAACTCCCTACCTCCCAAGGTGATGCGCCGCTTCATGCAAATATCCTTGACTAGGATAATGCCTCCGTCTGTCATGATCTTGCAACTACCACCCAAAGATACAGGCGCTATACTATGCTTGAATACAAAAGCTACAGAGATAAAACTATGGGATGCGCCGGAATCAAACAAGGCTATAGCAGAAATAGAATCGAGAAGTATGGAACCTGCTATCACATCTGGTGTGGGCTCGGGCTCCTCAATAGTCATAGCAAAAGCTCGGCCCTGCTGGGGTGCTCCTCTCTGCTGGTGCTGAGCGAACCACTGCTGCTGAGTGGATAGCGGTGGTCCTCGCGGCTGTGGGACAGCTGGTCCTCTCTGTGCCGGTGCCCTCTCACGTCCTGTCCGATTAGGGACCAGTAAGCAGTCTTTCAGCTGATGCGATGGAGATCCACAATATAAACACGATCCAAGTCTTGCTCTGCAATCGTCCTAAACGTGTCCGTTCTTCCTGCAGTGAGTGCAGTACGGAACCTGCTGTTGCTGTCTCTGCGGCTGCTGAGTCTGGGCTCGGGCTAGAGCCCAGTTCTACTGATATGCTGGGGTTTTACCAGCAGGCTGGAACTGCTGCTGATGATGGTGCTGAAAGGCCTTCGGCTGGAACTGGGGATGCTTCGCCGGGGCTGATTGGTTGTTGTTTCCTCCAAAAGTCTCTCGACTCCTCTTTAGTCTGTAATTCAGTTCTTCCTCCACTGCTTGTGCGACCTCCAGAATCTCCTCATAGGTAGTAGCTCGGCTGGTGGCAATGGCTAAGCGAATCTCGTGTGACAGTCCCTTCCTGAACCGTCGTGCCTTGTCTTCCGGGGTGCTGACCATGTTCTCCGCAAAGCGGCTGAGGCGAGAAAACTCTGCTGTATACTCATCGACGGTGTGGTTGTCTTTTTCCAGATGCTCGAACTGGATCACGAGTGCCTCTCGTGCCACATATGGGTGGAACTTCTTCTTGAACAGGCGCTTGAACTCCTCCCAAGTTACGTCTGGAGCAGAAAAGCGGGGCTTGCCTTGGTACCATATCCGTGCGATGTCGAAAAGCTGTCCACTGACTGACTCTATCTTCAGATCTTCTAGGATTTGGGCCATTTTTAGATACCTCTCCACATTCTCCAGCCATTCGTCAGCGTAGACGATCCCCTCTGTCCCATAGAACGACATGGGCCTAAAGTCCATAAAGTGCTTGGGATTATCCGGTTGCTGTCGGGGAGCATCTCGAATCTGAAGTGCCTCACTCAGAGTGTCGCGAAACATGTTGGCCTGCTGCTGGATGATCCCGAGGAGTGTAACATTGTCCAGTGCTGGTGGCGGAGGCAATGCAGGCGTCGGGTACATCGCTGGCGCGAGATGTATAGTAGGAGCTGGGTACATCGCTGGAGCTGGATGCATGGCTGGTGCTGGGTACATATAGGGAGCCTACTGCATCGTAGGTGCGGAATACACGGCTGGTGCTGGATGCATCGTAGGTGGTAGATAAACTGCTGGTGCCGGTGGAGGAATGGGTGCTGGTGCTGGCGTCTGTGGAGGAAACTGTGGTGGAGGTAGAATATCGTCCCTGTGGAACCTCGAGAACTGTGGCTGAGCCGGTCCGCCCTGGTGAGTAATCTGGCCTCTCTGAGTCGGAGGGGTCTCGTAGGTGAAAAATTCGCCAACTGCCGGTGGCGTGTTCAGTGCGGCGTTGTTCCTGTCTTGCGAGTCCATTGGCTGAAAACAAGAAAATTCATTAGACGATAGAGCGATTCAAACAGGATGCATAAAGGTACTTGAAATCGAATATAGAAGTCAATGACGCAATTTTCAACTCGCTAAGACAGTCCCTAGGTCCCTATTCCTAGTCCTAGTCACAGGCCCGCAGTAGTACGACTAACTTAAGTACTACCACGGTTTCGCTGGTCTTGCGAAACGTAGACCTGCGTGGGCTACCATAAAAATGTGTCACGACCCGCACCCAATATTTGGGCATGAACCGTGTACACGCCCAGTCTACGCCGCAGAGTCGGCGGTAGAACGCTGTAACAATATGATGAACAACCACGCAATAATATAATTATCACATAGGACAACCACAACTCAAAGTCACAGTTCAATAACTGGAAAGTGAAATAAATATCCATCTCAAAGGAAATGTATGATAATAAAATGAAATGATATCTCCACTACAAGTCTCAATATCAACTCAAAATCTAATACAAGTCTCAGCTCTAACTAAAATGAAACTAAGCAAACGCGGCAGGATCAGTCGCTGCGTACTCCTCCTGATAAGCAAAATCTGACTCTACTAAATCCTCCATGTATGGGCCATACTGGTCAGGGCACTCGACCTCCTCGCAATCACCTAAAATTGTTTGGTTACCCAGTTAGGATGGAACGAGTACAATTCACTGAATGCAGTTCCAATATATGAAAATGACTATAAACAAAGGTTAGACTTCAATTATGAGTTTTGAAAATAAATAATAAAGCCGTGAGAAAAGATAGTAAATCAGTAGTAAATAAAGTAGACAAATACCTTCCTAACTGCTAGAAATACCTTTGATATGTGATCAGTCTGGGCCACTACACCGCGAGGTCTACGAGGTCTACTTGCATAAAAATAAACAATGTCTACGATGTCTACTTGCAGAAATTAAACAATGTCTACGAGGTCCACTGCATAAAATAAACAATGTCTACGAGGTCTACTGCATAAAATAAACAATGTCTACAAGGTCTACTGCATAAAATAAACGAAGTCTATGGTCGGATCTCATATCTTTGGTATTCCTTGTTCCCGACTCAATATTTTATATTAGAATAAAATTCACATAACCAACGACCAACCAATGAGATATAGTAAAAATCAATATTGAAAACAGACAATAAACTGTACTCGCCTGGCGTCCCGGGCTGCTGGCACTGGTCAGAGTCCAAGTCGAGATCCAAAGAACCTATTTAATGAATTACAGTGTTAAACACAATTTTATAAAAGGCTTTAGCATTCTAATCCTTATCCTAATAGTCTACTTGTGTAAAAAGGCCTCTTAATGGCATGACTACCCTTTCTAGATTGGTCCATATCCTCTACAGAAAACTGGTTCTTAGGCTTAAGACCTACAATCTCATTGCTACTTATTTGGAAAGTATCAGGGTGGTTTGTTGAGTTAGCAGGGTAGATTGTGATGTCAAAGACCAACATGCTAATATCTAGGTCTAGGACTCTTGTGTTCACCTCTACACTGGCTTGGCTGAAACTAAGGTACTTTAGTGATGGTAAACCTCCTTCCCTGGTTGTAATGTCCTGTCCTATTAGCTAATTGCTTCCATCAATGGTATCAGCCCTTCATAGCTTGGTAACCCATTTGATACATGAACCTGCAACTGTGCTCTTATTTATATTAGTGCTATCCTGGTGATGATCTTATCCTGTTAGTAGATCCTAGTCTGGTACTCTTTCTGAAAAGTTCATGGGCATGTATTGCCCCATGTCCCTGCTTAATCTGGTTCAACATTAAGGTATGGGCTCGACTATATATAGGAGTGGCAATTGTGCACATTATTTATTTCCAAGAAAACACAAGTTACAACTCCAGCTCATAACTTTTAGCATAGATATCATACCAGCTCCTGGATAAGTTGGTGCTAATCTATTCCCTTCTCTAGATGATGATTGAAATGACTCTATCCCCAGAATGTGAGACATCTGATGTATCCAGGTACCTTAATGTCTCATTGCTTGGAGTTAGACTGGTATGACATTTCCAGGTACTATGCCCATAGTCACTGCTTCAAGTTGCAGCTGAAGTTTTCCTAATGCTCCAGGCCCCTGTCCATATTGACTACTGGTGTCCCAACCTCTCAACAGAGCACTTGCCCTCTGTATCTCCAGGATACAGGAGTAGTTCATATGCCTGTATCACTGGTTCAAGATGGGAACACCTAGGAAATCTCTAATAAATCCAGTGGACACATTCCCTGTTTTCATATATCAGGAATAGGTCCTAGGTAATACCCAGTATTACTGTTTTAGAGGTGTCCTGTTCTCAGGATCCAGCCACTTTGGTATCTGGTCACCTAGTGTGCTGGCCCCAATGACAGGTTCCCAAGTTTTCAGAAATCAATTAGGAGGCTATCCTAGGTTACACAGGGCTGTTTCCAGGTGAGATTGGGCTAGGTTCAAGTATAGTCTACTTGTATGAGGGCTCCCTATAGTAGCTACAGGTTCCTAGCCTGGTGCAGGATTTTCTCCATGCCTAGGTTACTCTGGTTTGATTGGGGTAGCCCTATAGTCTAAATGAGCATGTCCTTTATAACCTTGTCCTAATTGTCCTGGGGTATACCACCTCCTGGAGTCCTTGGTACCAACATGGGTATCCATGTGGTTGCATTACCTGGTATCTCATACAGGCTATCATACATCCAAGTCTGGAATCCAAACTCCTATCACAACTGAACCCACATGGTACTCAAATGATAATACCTTCTGGTCGCAAAGACCATTCAGTTGGGTACTCCCTCTACAAACACTGTCAAGGACTTCTCCTGTGTGCAGGGAAGTCTAGTATTTAAGAGTCTCCCAGGTTCACCTAAGGTCATAGGGACATTTGAATAGGGCCATATCCTTCCTTGAACTGTTCATTCACGTACTAGGGCCTGCCACCCCAACCTTTATGACCCTGTCCTTGCTCACAGCCTGGCTAGGGTGTTTGGGTTCCATGGAAAACACATGGGTGCAAGGATATACACACAGTGATGTGGGACAGCACAAGGGACCCTTATTAGTGCCCTGATCCTTACCTGACAGATGGTTGTGCCTGCTAGTAACCTGGTATTAAATCCATACATGGTTTCTGAACATCCCCTCCCCAGTATCCATCTAGGTAGGTTGGTACTAACCTGCAGTCCATATTCCAATTCGAATTATATGCTTAGGTTGTCCTAGGAGTATGTTAAACATCGACAGGGGATGACTACATTGTTCATGATATGGCAGAAAGATGAGTGTATAATTTACCTGGAAGATGACTGCTGTGGCAAAACTCCTATAAGATTGAAGAACTCGAACTTCCTCTTCCTTGCAGTACCCTGATTTGGTCGACTGGAGTTTGGTTGCAATAATTCTAGGGTTTTTCCTTAGATCGAACTCCATTTATATAAAGTGGGGGATCCTGATCATAAAGGATAGAGGGGAATCCAAATTTGGATTTGATTAGGGGAGATCCACCTCTCGGTAGGCTAGGATTTGAAATTGGTTTAAACAAGGGTTTGAAGTTTAAAACACAGCCCCTATGAATCGAACTCAGTCTTGAGAGTTTAAAACTCTTAATTGCACTTAGCCCCCCCTCCCCCTCTTTTGTATGTTACCACAATCATCCCCTAATGTTAGTTTCCCAAATAACCAATTGCTAAAATAGAAAAAATAGGATTTAATATTTGGAAATAGCAACAAGCCCCTTCTCCAAACTTATATTTATACCTCTATGTGTCTAGGAAATAATTGACATGGTAATTAAATAGATAATAAGTAAAATTTAACATAATGTGAAATGATCAAGGGGTTTACAGTCTCGACACACTGTTGTCCAAAACAAGGAAAAGTGCCCCTTGGCCTTCTCTTCTCTGGCGCAATCTGTACCTGTTCCTGCTTCTGCGCAACTTGCACCCATCAATGCTTTGGCGCAACCTAAGGGAAACAACCTTTTGGCTAATCCCTCTACTTCTTCGATCCTGAAATCGAAGGAGACTTTGTCTCAACACACTGCTGTCCAAAACAAAAGAAAGCGCCCTTTGGCCTTCTTCGGCGCAACTTGCGCATGTTCCTGCTTCAGCGCAACTTGCGTATGTGTCTGTTTCGACACAACTTATGCAGGTTCATGCCCTGGCATAACCTGCACATTCTTCTGCACTAGCGCAACGTAAAGAGAAGCACTGTTTACTGACTCCCTCTTTGCCACCAAACCAGAAGTGTAGTGAGAAATCACTAAATCAAGGAAAACGCTCTTTAGTTTTTTCTTATTCTGCTCGAGTCGTTGACTGGGTGGAAAATACTGCTCTCCTTAATAGAGACAACCAAATCTCTGTCAGGAAGATGAGTTCTATTCAGAACAAACCTTCTATGCAAAAGGGCAGTATGCCTACTCCAAAGAGATCAGGACAGGATATACCAACCTTATGTATTTCAAGATCCCGATGAGGCAAACTACTAGTATCTCAAGTAGATGCACAAGCAGCTCCCCTGTCAGACTTGCGCACCTATATCATCAGGTGCCAATTAGGCTCAACCTCGGGAAATCACAAGATGCATCAAGCGCAACCCGTACCAGTTGCTAACTTGCACCAGAGAAAGAATGCTGAGTTGAAAGATCCTGTGACTTATGCTAACCAGCTTAGCACGTCCTTGTACACTCAAGGTACAGGACACCTCAGGACTAGGAACCATATACGTTCCTGCAACTTCTTCTCGTCCTGTTAGTGACCTCCGTGAACTCTTAATACAGAAGCAGAAGGTTGCAAATCCATTCCGTCCAGCGGTGGTTCACTACAAGAAAATGCATGTTCAGCGACATAAGCAATATGTAGTAGAAAGCTAGATTTGTGCCGCCAAAGCATTTTCGTGACATATCTGGCTATGTCGCATACATGTCGTCGTAGCCTTGTCTGGAAAGTCTTTGGCGACATGAAATAATACGTCGCAGAATGTACGCACTTTTGGCGATATATCATACTTTTGATTTAAAATGACTTTTGGCGACATGTGTCTTGTGTGTCGCAGAAAGATGATACTTTGGCAACATAACAAGTCACCAAATGTCTAGTTCTTTTATTATTATTATAAAAATATTTTTTGCTACACAATTTGTTGTCGCAGAAGCTAATGTAGCCAAATATAAATACACTTTCTGTTACACAATTTGATGTCGCAAAAACTAATTTATATTTTTTATATTTATTTATATTAATTTTTTTTGCATATATTCATAAATGTAAAAAAACTTATTTCGAAAATAACACAAACAAAAAAAATTTCTATTCAAAGAACTTGAGAACAAAAAACAAGTTATCGTGAACACAACATAATATCCAATGCAATGTCTTCAAATATCTCTTCATAAAATAATCCAATAATGTAATATTTTAACAACGTCAAGTAGATATTCAAAAAAAAAGTATTGTATTCCAGCTTCGACAACTATACTGTAAACTAAAACACATGAATTGAATATCTTCCCAAAAAATTAGCCTACAATAGATCTCATAATATGAATGTCTTCCACCAAAATTGGCTTATTGTCTATGTGATCCTGCAAACAAACAAGCAAACTATTGTAAGTAAAACAAAATATATACTAAAAAAACGACAGGTTTAAGGGACTTATATGCAAAAAAATAATAATCTACACACATATATATGCACATTATCATGTATATCTAGTGCAGGTTTAAGGGACTTACATGCAAAATCTGGGTATCAAAAGGAAAACACAACTGCAGCAGCAGGTTGTTCCTGCAATAGTAAACAGTTATAGGTCGGTCGTGTACATGGGTATTCAGGGTGTCAAGTGCAACTAAGAAGAGTATAAGAGTTGGGCAGTTTTAGATTGCTTGCACTAGAGTTTGTATCCGTGCGTATCAGTATGTACAATATATCTTTCATGTATGTATCAGCTGGATATAGGGGTATGTGTTCTGGTGTGTGTTCAGTGCATGGGGATTCCTGACTGACTGAAATAGTAGCAGCCTCCTGCAGTATAGAGGCAGGGTTGCAACAGTTGTGCAGATATGTGTGTGCAGTCCTGCAGTTTGTGGAACATCATAACAACATTTGGGGAAAGCTGCTGCAGCCATGCCTATACACGTACACATGTAGGAACAAAGTATCCTTGTGTATGCGCATGGCCCTGTGCATTACAGTCCCTGCAGTTTTTGCAGTGCAAAACGCACACAGAGCTGGTACAGAAGTAACTGGCCGCAGGCAAATTGAGGGAGAGCAGCAGTGCCTCCTGCAATTGCACAAGTATTTACGGCAGCAACGTGATGAAAACTACTATGTGTATGTATCAGTGAATTAAGAAGATGGGTATTAGTCTTTTTTGTGTAATGTGTATCATGAAAGGTTGAAAGAATTGGGTGTACCAGTGTAGGAGTTGCAATTGGTAGAATATCTTTAAAACTATAGGCTAAGGTAGTAGTGATGATCAGAGGGTGACAATATCTCATATGTAAAAAAAATAATAATACACATGTGATCTTGGAGTGTCCTCTGTGTTTGATAAGAATGTACATATCAGGTGACCTGACAATCTCCCAAAACTGTTCTTTTGTTTTGATAAGGTCGAAACCTGCTCCATGATCTCCTTCTTGCTGCTTCTCAAATTGAACATGAGCCTCAAAGAGAGCCTTGACTACCTCCTCATCCCCCCGGGATCTCACTAAGTAAATGGACAACAAGACTATACTTTAAACTAAAAAAATGAAACATAATCAGACTCGATAATCAGTAACCTGTTCTTCTATATGAGATTTCATATGTTCTCAATGGTTTTTGTTTTATATAGAGCCATATTTGGGAAAATGCAAGAAACTGACCCGGGAGACTCCAAAATACAACAAAAGCTAGAATTTACTAGTATCACAATCAATGAAAGAGAATTCAATCCTCCAAAATACAACAAAAGCTATTGAAAATATTCATCATATATCAATATCAAAGACTTTAAAATACCCTAAAAGAATATGATTTCTCATTATTTGATACTGTTTTCAAGTTGCCTTCCCTGCTATGACATTCTAGTGAATTGTTTATACACATGTCAAAATATTAGTAATGATCATGTTGTTGCACTCTCACTGCAATAATTTTCTAGGAGAGTAAACTGTGTAGAATCAATCATATTGTCTTTCATGTCCTTTTCTACTCTCTAGTATGTAATGGCATTTAATCATGTGGAAGGTTGTGCTAATCTCTCCTAGAAGGGTGTTATCTAGAAATCTTGTCATATACGAGGGTGTGCTTAGTTTCAACACCATTAGCATCGCAAATTTTAATACAAAAAAGTTTTTGTTATCTTCTTAAATGTTTCAATTTATTTGCTTTTATCTGATGTTTTCCTATGTTCATCCTTTATCCTACTGCAGGTTCCAAAGAACAAGGAAGAGCTTACTTCACTTCGAGAAAGACCGAGGAAGCAATTTCCAGTTGATCATTATAACAAAGCACGAAGGGAGCTAGACCCTAACAGGATTCTCTACAATGCTAAGCTAGAGAAACTATTTTTGTTACATGAGACTGCTCTATGAACTAGAGGTAATAATTCTATGTGTGTTCTTGTTTGCAACATGAATAAAATTGTCCTGAGGGTAACTCTATTTTTTGTGTAGGTGCATTCCTTGTTCTATGCCAGGTAGCTCGAAATAAATGCTAGGCTGTGTTACTATATTTTTTTTGGAGAAATATGTTTTTCTTCGCGAGCTTTATGGGTACAGCAATGCGTCATTTGCTATGTTGTCCACAACTACGAATATTCCACAGTTTTTGTATGAACTGAAGTGTATATCAGTTAACAAGATTTGCAGCAGCAAGTGTTAATAAAACTATGCTACAATATTCTATTAGTACTAGACAGGGGTACAACAATACTAGACACTCGTATTGACTAAGCAAGTTTATGTGTAAAAATCTCTGATCAATTTGAACCTTAAGTCGAAGATGCAAAGTAGCAAACACAATGGCAACATAAACTGGTTTTGGTCAGCTGACCAACTGAGTCAAGATGATGGGCCATGTTTACAAAACTCTCAGAACTATATCACTTAATTTGGCCAGCAGCCAGAACCAGGTGGGCAATTGGCCTAATCCTCCAGCATAGTCCTGCTACAAGTATGATTCCTATCTGGCCTGAGTTTCGGCATTTTTTTGTTAGGTTAAACTTGTAGATTGTAAAAGGAGTCTTATTAATACTACCTAATTCAACAGAGGGTATCCTCTCTACTGGTTCTGCAAACCTGTCTGACATCATGCAGCAACTGGTGAATACAAAGTAATCATAATAAAAGGATTTTAGTGAGAAATTGTAATAGAGATACCCTTGGGGAGTTTGTGTGCTACTTCTCTTGTATTATCTATTCAAAATCAGAATCCCTTTTGAAGATAAATCATCATCTAAACCATACTGGATATTTAAATCAAAGATCAAATGCACTTGAATATGAGAAGAAATGAATCAAACAGGTTAATGTTAGACCATGCCTGCTTTCTTACTAACCTTATTACTTTATAAGAACTATGTTCACATGTAAAGCACACAAAAAATAATTTTTCACACCATAACTTCATTAATCATAAAATAATGTGAGAAGAAACACAAACCATTCTCCAGGCTAAAAATTCTGGTCAAAGAGGTTGAGATGGCCTTGAATACAAAAAATGCCTGGAGTACTGAAACATGGAAGTAAATATTAAGTACAAATGCCTAGAATACTATTAATAAGGAAAATGTGAATGTAGATAGAAATTGTTGCAAACCTTAACAAGGTTGGTTTGCATTTTCTTGATCTGATCATAACTAATACCTTGAGAAAATTTACAAGCCATCCAGGCTATACAGCCTCACTTGAAGAAACAAACAGAGCAATCTGCCCAATAAAATATTGGTAAAATTTGATAGATATATTATAAATAACAATATTGCACACGATAAATAAATTTGGTTACATAATTGACATCTTCCAAAATAATGAATAGAATTGTTTAGCTACTTGAATTTAAAAAACGTAAATATGTGACTAATTGGCATGTAATATACATGATCCTACTTTTTTTTTGTGTTTTTTGAGTTTATTATCTAATTTATTTTTTGTTAGGCAAAAGTAGATTATTGATGACTGTCGTTCATGAAGTGAACGTCTTAAAGTCTTAACTGAAGCCATAGTAGAGAATCCTTACCAATCAAGACAACCATCAGAAATAATCGGTTGCATAGTCATAGATGAGATCCATGGCCGATGAGATCCATGGCTCGAGTCTAAACAGCTTCTTACAGAAACATAAAAAGAGGAAATTGAACATGTTGTAAAGGATAACTGCAAGGAAAAGATATGAGATGCATTTGAAGTTTGAACACAATAAGCCACAAATATTTTTGAGTAGTTAGAGTGAAGTTTCATATACGACACTAAATAAAGCAAACCAAAATATAAAACTAAGACCTCAATATTATTGATCATTTACTTATATTCACCCTATGAACATGTTTGCCTTAATTCTTAAACACCCCGATCATCATTAATGCAGCACAAAGTACCAGTCAAAAAAATAACTAAAACGCAATTCAGATTGAGAAATTTATTCTAGGTTATGACTACCCATTTTAAATTTAGAGGAGCCTCCTTTCTTTGTCTAGCTATGTAATTTAGAATAAGAAATATATATGTCATAATATAGAAGGTTCCATCTTTGTCTTCTCAACCTTTTAGATAAGTCATACCTTCTACAAACAAGTCAATTAACCTAGCCATACTCACAACGAGCCTAACTTTGCCACATTGGCTCCCAACATGCCATAAACTTCCCTTTGTTGAGACTTATCAAATTAAGGTGTAATATTGAGTTGTACTTTTTAAGCATATGATGTAACTCGGTGAAGTTAAAACCCCACTTCGAGGTTATACCTAATTAATAACTAATAATTGGGTCTGGAAAGTCAATATTGACATAGTCTAAAAACCCAAAAAGTAGTACTTGTAGTTAGGTGTTGGCTACGATCATTCTAAATAGTTTCCCTGAGCATCCAAAAATTGCCTATTTTTCCTAGTTTCCTTTCCATCAACCATTTTTCCTATCAAGCATCCAAATACTGAAGAAAATTAAATGATTTACATGACAAATAGGTTCAAGGGAGCATTATAATTGGAATATTAAGGTAATAGAGACGAGTCCTTCTGAGAAACTTAACCTAGCAGCTTTTTGGAAAATGAGCGACGAATAGAATGCACAACAATTTACAAATCTAAAAGGGCAGACTCACCTTAATCTACTATGTCTAGCATACACGTTGTTCTTCACTCTATCTATCATTAATCTGGGTAGAAACTTCAAGATACTTTCTTTTTCCAATTTCTACCAGTAGCCCACTGTGAGTATCTGCATACAAGCTATAAATATAGTAATGGGCATAGCTATAAATTTACAAATTTTGAATCATTTTTGCAAGTATGAATTCTTCATCTTTGAATAGAGTTGATCTTTGCAACAAGCAACAATTTATTCTTCAACGATAATAGTTTTCTCATTGAATAAAGTTGATCATTGCAATGACAACAGGCAAAATGGTTTATCTTTGCAAGTATCAATTCATCATCTTTGAATACGTGATGCGTTATTAGAGTAGCCTGCAGTTAACCATTGTTTAATATGACTACCATTTTTTAATTATGACTACCATTGTTTAATTATTTCAAGATCCCAAACAATTTAAATATGACTACCATTGTTTAATTGTTTGGGATCCCAAACACATGTCGCTTGATCTGTATGGATCAGTATACTGAATCATGAATTTAAATATGAGTTTTGCATTCTGAATCATGAATTTAATTAGAGTCAGAAACTTAAACACTTAGGGTCTGCTTGGCAATTGTAGGGGTAGCGGTTATGAGGTATTTTTAGAGTACCGGTTATGAGCGGTTATGAGAGGTCCGGTTTTGGATGGTTTTTAAGTAGCAACTTTTAAACCAGTCCAATCCATGCTTGGTAATTCATTAAAGAGCGGTTCTGAAATTTTTTACACGAATAAATTAAATAGGGAAGGGTATCAGTAGTTATAATTATATATATTTTTGTGAAGATATAAATGGAATAAAAAAATAGAGCCGCTCAAAACCCACCAATTTGGGGTGTTTATAAAGCCACCCAAAATACTTTACACCGGTTTTGGAGGGTATTTGAGCCGACCAAAACCGGTGCCTCAAAAAAAATTAACAAACAGGAGTTTTCATAAACGGTCGGCTCAAAAACACCCCAAAACCGGTGAAAACACCGTTACCAAGCAGACCCTTAAATTCAGATACTTGATTTTATATGGATACTTGTCAATAGAGTACTTAAGATACTCATTTTGATCTAAGATGTCAATGCTTTGTTTGATACTGGTAAATTTTTATCAAACTTGGCAAGGACAAGGAGTTCAAAACCCCTAATATACTACCATATAGAGTTCGACTACAGTTCAACTACAAAATCTCAAATAAGAACTCATAATAAACCGAGTTTTAAAAGTTAGAAACTCATGAGTTACTCTAGGATTTTTGTATCATGTATGTCACAATCACAAATAGGTCCAGATTGAAGAAAATGTAACATATTTTCCAAATGATCTCTTCTTCTTAATCCAAATTTTGGTTTCTCGACGTTAACCCAAAAAAAGAGATAATCCTCACATATAACCAATCTATTCAGAGTTCTCAACATCTCACTAATTATTCCACTAGAGAAAACATTTGGTGGTTCCTAGGTTTCAATATCACAAAACGATGTCTATGACCAGAATCCACAAATCCATAATAAGAAACTAATCCAATATGACTATCATATTGAACCCCCATCTAAAAGAGAATGGTTCTTATCATTGAAATAGAGGCAAAATTAACCTACTAAGAATATTAGGGAAGAAGCTCACCACCAATAGGAAGAAGCTTCGTATCTCGATGGAGGAAGGAAGCATGGCACGCACGAGAGGGAAAATCCAGACGAGAGAGAGAGAGAGAGAGGAGGGGGAGAGAGAGCCCATGTGCCGCATGAAAGAAACTCCAGGCACCGCGGGAGAGAGAAAACCTAGGGGTGCGCCGCGGGAGAGAGAAAATACTGTGTATTTTTTTTAAGGGTTTTGTTTGGTAATTATTTTTAGGTTGTTATTCAATTAAAAAATATAAAGTATATTTCGCTACATAGCTATATGTCGTGTAACATAAATTATCTTCCTGCGACATGTTAATATGTGTCACCGAATCTATATTATTTTTCTGTAACATGTGCATGTCGCAATATGTAGATAATTTTTGGCGGGACTGATTTTTGGTTTCCCTCTATTATTTTTTGTCTGGATTTTGCGATATACTAAAACTTATGTCGCCAATACATATAAAAAATAGCTTTTAGAGACATAATAGACCCTTTATCGCTAAAACATGTTGCTAAAAACACAATTTTTTGTAGTGGTTCAACAACAAGAACATCATTGCAACCACCATCATGAAGTTGTCATCAAATGCTGCTGTCAGTCAGCTAAACGGTCCATCTTTAACCGTTTGAATTATGTTCAGACTCCATAACCAATCCTAGTGGACGAAGACAAATTACTCTTTGATCTTGTCAACATGACATCTCGAAGCACTGGGGTGGAAAACGTCCAAGACGTAATGCAACCCGCAATTCTAGTCTGCAATACTTAGATCGGATTCATGAAGGTGAAGGAGTATACCAATATACTAGATCAAGAAGCCGAGACACAATCGGTCAAAGGAATCTTCTTGATTCAAACTAAGATTCCTTCAGTCAAAAAGATATCCCTATCACTTATTCTACGGGTATTTCTTTATGTGACTTTGATGCTGACAGTGAAAGTTCTGAAAGGACCATTCTTTCTACTAGCACATCTTCAAGGGCTAGAGAAGTGACTGCTTATGCCATCACAGAAGATCAAGATACCTCCACTTCTTCCAGTCAAGAGTAGAGAATTGCTGCTCTAGAGCCTAGTTTGAAGAACATGGCTGAAATGATGGCAGGTATGCATGCTGTGATTATGGCACAACATACAGTTCTACCAGTTGTGAATCTAATTCCGACTCAAGAACCTGTGACAACATCAGTTTCCACCAATATTGATTTGGGGGTACAATCTTCTCACATTGCTTCCATTTCTGCACAGGCTATTCCAAGTCAATCAGGTGCAGGGGGTGGTACTTATCATCCGGTACCCCCTCCTAACACATTTAATCAATCTACTACTCTGTAATCAACAAGAGATACCAATGAGGCCGTAAAACTTTTACGTACTCCGTTTGAAGCTTTCAAACAGAAGGATGGCCTACAGAAGCTTGGGATCAAACAGCCCTATCCTATAGAATGGAAAGAGGTCCAATTTTCTCCTAAATACAAACCCCCAACTATTATGCTGTTTGATGGCAGCACGTCTCCAAGTCAATAGCTCAACCACTTTGAAGTAATGACTGATCAATTTCAACCAAATGATGCTCTTCTTACTAGAGTATTTGTTGGCTATTTAGCTGGTGCAGCATATGACTGGTATCGTAGTTTACTAGATGGGTGCATAACCTCTTTTGCTGGCTTCAAACAAATATTCTTGGAACGATTTTATGAGGGAACCAACGACATGACTATGTCTGCTCTCATCAAAATCAAACAACGACATAATAAAACAACTGAATATTTCATTGAACGGTTTCGTCGTAAAGTACTCAAAATGCCTCTCGGAACTCCAGATGCTCAAACTATAGACACTTGCAAATCAAACTTGTTGCCTATAATCAGTATGTGGACAGGTTCAACACAGTTCCAGGATTGGCCTTCTTTCATAATGAACGCCAAAGTTGTAGAAGAAAGTGTTGACAAATTCAAGCAATTAGGCATTCAAATGCCTAATCTTAACAAAGAGGAACGTGCCACATCAAATAATAATGGTCGTCAGAATAATCGTAAGGGCAAAGAAACTTTGGCCATTAACCTCAAAGGCAAAGAAGCCCTGACCATCAATGTAAATCAGCCAACATCTACCTCTTCAACACCACCACAACGGGCACCTCGTCCAAAAGAAGAATACTCTTTCGTTGAAGATGATATCATGAGTATCTTTGATTGCCTCATCAAGAGCAATAAACACTAACTGCCAGAAGCTAAACGGCCAGATGAAGTTGGTAAGACTGACCATCCTAAATATTGTGTTTACCACAGGTTTATTGGACATCCAACTCGACTCGAGCGTGCTATGTGCTCAAGGATAAAATTCAAGAGATGGTCAATTCCGGTGCAATCACTCTCCAGCAAGACGAGAAAATTGTAACGACTAATGTCGTCTCTTTACAGTTTGGAGATTTTCCAGCTCAACTTGTGCAGGACGGTATCATCCCTATTCCAAGGACTACTCTGGAAATTGTTAATCTTTCACCTGCACGGACAAACGGATTTGTTCCTCTGTCTACTGATAAAAGGGAGATCATATGGATCCATCCCGATTTAGTGGCAGACTTTGAAACACCATCTTCTTCTACCAAGTCCAAGAAGGCCACTAAAAATAAATTATGTCACATGATTTCATTTGGTGAGCCTTGTATTCCATCTCTAACTGATACCTTCATTCCGGCAGCAGATAATCCTTCTTCCTCCTCTACTGATAAAATAATATTGTCAAAATCAGAAGCCAAATACCAACCAGCTTTCCATCTGTATAGTCTACAATCTCGTGAACTCATGACAAAGATGGGATATGATCTACAAGAGGCCTCTGGTTTGAATCATAGAAATGGGTCTCCTGTACCTCTTTCTCTCTGTCTTTCTTACAACCAATCTCGGGTTGGTTTAGGTTACTGGACAAACTCTCCATCTTGTCGAAAGAAATCTTCCAGAAACAAGATCCAGGCAAAGAACTGCAATATGGTGTCCTTTGAGACTGTATCCGAGGAAGAAGTCTTGACTGGTACCAGGTCTGGGAAATCTTACCTAAGAGACTATTCAGAAGGTCAAGAAGATCCTGCTCCAGCTCTGGAAGCTCCTCAAGCACATCCTCTCCTGCTGTCAATAATCCATCAGCTTCATCACCCCCGATAGAGGCGACTCTTTCCAAACCGACGACAGTCGACAAAGGAAAATAGCCTGTCTGTTTTGACAAAGTATTGAAGAAGACTTCAACCTTGGGACTTGAGAAGCCGTATAACTTTGATATACTGGCTCAACTGGCCAATACTCCGGCAAGATTGTTAATTTTTGAGCTACTCCGTCTTTCGAAGGAGACTCAAAAAATATTGAGTGAAGCTTTAACGCAAGCTGATACTTGTCTAGCACTTCTCAAGAAACCAGAGGATGAGCCTATAACATGCCTTCATTTTCATAGTATGATGGAACTAATGCCAAACATCACCTTTACACAATACGATATGCTGTTAGAAGATAATCGTCATGATCGACCCCTCTACTTCACGATATATGTTAATACCATGAAGGTTGATCGTATCCTGATCGATCCTGGGTCTGCGCTCAGCATTATGCCAAAGACTCTACTAGACGTATTGAAGATTCCTGTACATAATCTTTCGACAACCATCACGACAATCCTGGGATTCAATTCTGGAAGAAGTGAACCTTTGAAAAGATTCGCCTGAAAGTTCAAATAGGCAATCTTCGCATGAAGGTTACTTTCTACGTGATCGACAATCATGACTCTTATAATGCTTTGTTGGGAAGACCCTTTCTACATGAGCATAACATTGTATCATCCACGTCACATCAACGCTTCAAATATATAGATGTTAATGGAGAAGTCCAAAAGGAAGTTGTCGACCTGAATTCTTTCAAGGGGTTGAAGCATATTTTATGGACTCTCGGATGTACAAAGATGAGTTCATGAAAGTTGTATTGGCAATGGATAGTGAGGAGGATCAGAAACATACCTCAAAAGATGTTTTCATGATCCCCGTTAAAGGACGTGCTATTTGTCCTTCTTCTTCTTAGACATTGACCATACATCTTTCCTCTCATAACAAACAGCCTCCTGCTGTAGAAAAGGAACAAAGGGAGCTTACCTCTTCTGAGCCTCTTGTTATCGACCTTCGTCGTAACAAACCTTCTCCTTCTTCTTCTCCTCCTCTGGTTATCAACCTTACTAAGCCTTCTGTGAAGGCTAAGAATCATGTTGTAAATGATGATGTACAAATCAATAAAGTAGCATCACTTTTACAGTATACTGATGTCTTTTATTATACTCAATGTTATTTAAAAATGTTAGATAACTTCGAACCACTTGCCATAGGAGCAGTTGAAGCTTCCCGAAACGAAGTATTGCTCAAGCCAATACATGACTCCTTCTTCTTAGTTCCTTCCAGGAAGAAAGGTGAACTTCCTATACATTTTAGTAAAGGAACGAAACAGAAGATCATACCCGATAGTGAAGAATAAAATCACGATAACGGAAGACTTCAACTACGTCGTTATAGTCTGCAATCAAGAGACATCATTCAAAAGATGGGCTATAATTTTAAAGCTGGTCTCAATGGCGGCAAAAAAAGACGAACTCCTATTCATATTCCTGCTCCGAAAGGAAAATCACAAGAATACTACAGCAAAACGAAATAGGAATTAGGTTATACTTCACCAACTCTGACTCCAGAAGCCTCCGAATCTGAGAAAGAAGAACGATCTAACTCTTCTGATTCTATCTCATGGAATTCAAATACCAGTGTAAGACACGTCCATCGCGTGACTCTATCTTTCAATATGGTGACTTTCGAGTTCTCGAAAGATGACGAAGACTTTGCCGAAGCTTCTGAATCTGATCCTTGGACACAAAGAATAGATAATCAATAGGAGTTTCGCTTTGAGCACCGTGAGCCACCTACCGAAGATCAGTTGGTTCAAGTCAATATTGGAAATGAAACTTCTCCAAAATCGATATTTGTCAGCAAAAGTCTCCCTGAAACAGATAAACAGAAGTTTTGGTATTTTCAGAGTCGGGGATACCCTCTTAAAATCCTCAATGAAGTCTATCCAAATCATCAATTTCATCTTTTGAAACCCAACTGATTTAAAAGATATCTTTTTTATCATAGATATCTTGTCTTTTTAGACATGATATTTCGTCTTTAAGTCCTAACCGATTTGAAGATCATCAATAAAAAATGAGTTCATGTCCACATTACCTCTGAATTCTATTTTCTATATAAATAGATTCACGTCCACATTACCTCTGAATTCTATTTTCTGTAATTAGTGACTTATTACGTCTACATTACCTCTGATAAAGTCGTCTTTTGAAATGACAATATTCTGAGTTATATTCTGTCACATCTACATTACCTATGAACTTATATAATTAATATTGGCATTTTCTTTTAGAGGATATGTCATGTCCGGTACCTCTGAACATATTTTCTTATCCTTATTTGTTACTTATATCTACTATAGGTATATAACAAGTAATAGAATCACAAAAAAGAGCATTATTTTATTGCCATAATATTCAAAATGTTAAAAAAAGTACATCATTTGAAAGGCAAAAGATCTTATAGACTGCTTCATTGGGGAGGTTGAGTGCTGAGATCAATGATTAATCTTTTCAAATTCTCCGTCCTTTCTATCCTGGAGTCATTTACCCTTTGCCTTACAAGAGCTCTCCCTGATTCTGGATCAAAAGGTTACAGCATTTTTGCTCGACATTTCAATTCTGCACCCTCAGTCTGAATCAGAATATCCCTTTGCCTCCTTAGGTTATCTAATTGGCTCACAGCGATTTGATGCATCTCCAATACTTCTTCTTCGTATCGTCGAGCTGCTTTAACTGCTTCTTGAAGCCGGGCCATTTTAATTTCTAGTTCTTGGAGATGAACTTGATATTCAGCAGCTTTTTTTTCCTTTTCTACAGCTTCAGTTTTATAACGTTCAACAGAAGAAGTTGTATCGACAATACGAGATTCCAACGCTGCAGAACGTTGTGAGAAAGCTACTACGGAAGCTTCAAATTTTGCTCTTTGTATTGCAGATTCGCGAGCCATCACCTTGCATTCAGTATCTACAAGTTTTTGGATGTTTTCTCTTGTTAGATCTTTGTAGGACTTGATTGATTCTTCAAGTTCATTCAAAATATGATCTAAATAATTGACTCTATCCAGATCTCCAATTTTGCGGATAGCTCCGATGATGAAGGAATAAGGGCCCCTTACTGATTCATAAGGTTGGTCTTTTTCTATGACCATTTGAATTAGAGGCTTCAGGGAAGTGAAGAAAGCATTAGTATAAGCTTCAACCACAGCTCTATTCATTGCTGAGATCTCCGGGGTAGCCACTTCTATTGGAATTCTTGTTTCTGAAGTAACTGGAGGAACTACAGATTGTACACCAGAAGATCCGTGTATTGGCATCATAGAAGAACTCCCCTCTCCAGTTAGGGTCCCTATATCCAGTGAAGCCATAGTCGAGCTGAAGCTAAATATGGTCGATACAGTTTTTGTAAGTATCCCCACAGGACCCACTTTAATCAAGACGCACAATTATCACATATAAGTTACAGGAATTAAGGTAAATAAAAGTCAAAATTTTAACTGATCCTGGCAATACATATGGGGTTTCACGCGGCATGTCCAAATCAGAACAGAGTCTGGCCATGGTAGTTTCAGACACAGCTGCCTGACTACTCCCAGCATCATAACCGCTTGATAAGAAACAGCTACTTCCGGCCCCTGATTCTGTTTGTTCAGTTGAGGCAATCACTTCTGCATCCTTGACCTCAAAAGTTTGGTTAGTGGGAGTTTGAATCTCTGCAGTATCAGTATTGAGGTTTTTATTAATCCCAACATCTTCAGGGGCCATGACCTGATGATCTTCGATTTTATCCTGGTTCTTAGGCTCACCAATTTTTGGACTTGAAATCCCTTTTTCAACAACAGGATGCTCTTCACTTTCAACAATAGTATGTCATTCTTCAATGGGTAATGCTTGATTCGGCAGGTTTTCCGCTGAAGTTTGGTATCCTTCAACGGCAGTTGTAGAATCATCCTCAAATGTATCGCCGTAATCACAATCTTCAAGTGTCGCTATCATTTATCGATCCTCTTGAGAGTGAGCAGGAGCTTGGGCTACAGTAACAACAGGATTGGATCCTGTGAAAGGCAACTCCTTTTTAAAAAGTGTGGACTTTGGGACTCCTGGAGTTGGAGATGACATCATAATTCCTGCAGCAGCTAACACAGTCACGAAAATCATCATTTGTGTAACTATGGGCCCCGAAGTACCTTCTGTAATGATCAGCTGGAGGGCTAACCTCTGCAGATAAAAAAGAGAGAGGAGAATCAGTGTTAATATGTTACTCAATCAAGATCACATTGAAAGAATATTAAAATTTACCTGATGGAGGTGGTATATCTTGTGAAGGCAATATTTCTTGATGATCTTTTAGAGACACCATTAATCTCCTTTTGGCCTTGCGTACCAGAGGTATTTCAGGTTCTTCTTCAATCTCATCAAGGTCAACTTGTACATTGGGTTATCTAATAACCTCTTCTTGGGCAACTGGGCTGCGTCTTGGAACTGAAGAAGGAGTTGCCTCTCCTCCTCCAGAGGATGCTCCGGGGTGCATCTGTTTTGCCTGGGATTGTATGGTCCTGGTGGTGGGCTGCTCTGCAATGACCAATGTAGTCTTCTTTCTCTTTCCTACAGCCATCGGAGAAGAAGGAAGATCATTAGGATGAGAAGGAGCTAATGATTCTCCAGTCTTTCTTTTTCTTCCAAGTCCTTTCGCTGGGGACTTCTCCTTCCGTATCTTCAATGATACATCTAGTGGATCATTGACTTCATCATAAAAGCCTACGAGAGAGGCTTTCAGAGGTTCGTCAGCGGGTTCGTGAATCTCTTCATTTCTGAAGGATCGTGCAGTGTGAACTCTTGAACGTTTGTTACTGCAAAGCTGTCACCCAGATTGAAGTTTTCAGTAAAGGTGTTGGATGAAGTGTAAAAATTTGTGTACGTATATAACATACGCGGGCCTATATGAGAGACACAAGCCATCGAGAATATGGCCTTAGTCCCTCTTGTATTATAGTATCTCCAAGATCTGGCATCATCTATTAGGTAACCCTTAGCCTGCAAACAGGTGGTGGCATTACCTGCATGCAATTGATCATAACCAAACTGTCGAGCAAATTGACTTGGTAAGTACGGTTCTAGAAAGCATTCGCCTTCAAACTGGTAAACTAAATGTGAAGGCCGAATTGTCTTCAACCATTTGAACTCAGTCGAAGACAGACGGAGAGATGCTGCTTTTAGGTCCATGAGTTGTGGAGAAAGATTCTCATATCCTGGAGAAGGAGGAACACATTGAAATCTCCATCCGGACCCTCAATTTAAAGCTCTTCGGAATTCTGACAGCGCATTGATGTTCCATCGAGCATTAGAATAACGCTTGATGAAGTCACTGCCGACTGCACCCATATCGGGGTCCATCAAATTAGGATAATGTAACAGCAACCACCCAAATAGATATGTGTATGGCATTTCGGTACGAGGAAAGTCGTCCCAAGAATTCTTATCATATACCATGGTGTTAACAAAAGAATGAAAGCTTGCATTCAAGCGACATGTCATCGCCGAAAGAAGATACATCTTGTAGCCGAATACTAGACGCACTGCGATAAATAGCACACCTCGATGGAATCGGTCGACAGCACTGGCTCCAGGTAACACAAACCGCCATTGCCATAAAGAGAGGAAACCCGCCAGCTGGGCTTCTTGAGACATGGTTTTGTAACCTTGTCTAAGATAAATTTTGATTTTAGTTCTAGCAGTAAAGGGGAACCAATCTATATCCAAGATGTTATCATGGTGCATAGTTTTCTCTATCAATTTTTCTACATCGCTGCGATCGAGCGGTTTGAAGAAACAAGGAGTGCAGGCTTGACTTTCAACAATATTTTCTTCATGAGCATGCCCGAGAAACAAATATGGCAGCCATTTTGTAATATAGCAAGTCCCTTTGGAAGCACTTTTGTAATAAAGTAAACAAATCTGATCGTGGCATAATAATTCTTCGAACACAGCCACCATCTTAGGGTTCTCCGCAGAGAGAGTATCCAATTCCTCATTTGTTGGCACATATTCTTCATAGGGATTTTCACCCATTGGCAAATGTGAAATATACTTCATTTCATGAAGAGCGAATTTCCCCGTGAGGTGTCATGAAGGTACCGGTCCTCTCATTATATCTTTCAAGTAAAGCCAAAAACATATGAGTATTTGGGCGAAAGCCATGAGCAGTAGTCCAAATCGGATCATAGAATTCTAATTCAAGGAGCTTATCCTTAAAATGATCTAAAACCCAGACCACTACACTGTTTCAGCGTTTCAGGTCAAGATTCACTAAGCCTGTTAAGCGCATAATCTGATCTGGGTAACTTCCTTCAGCCTTCGCAAACATGTTCGCAAAAATAGGTACTCGAATGGGAAGCAACATTGATGAATCTTCAGGAGGTATACAGCTTGGTCTCGACCTCTCAGATGGGAGCTGTATCTCTCCGCAGTGTTGTAGAACAAATCCTTGTTCTGTGGGCCCAATCTGTAGCATATCCTCCGACTCTGGCCTACTGAATTGGGGTCAGGTCCCATGCCTTGCGGCGGGGATAACTAGAAAATGTGTATAGAGATAAAGACAAGTGTCTAGGCATTTCTGGAAGGTACATAATTCTATCCCCATATTGATAAAATCTGTCTTCTCTCTTTGTTTTGGGCTGGGATGTCTTCTTGATCGCCTCTCCAAATAAGAAAGCTGGTTTCTTATGGATGACATTGTCCAGGCTTGCAAAAGGTTCGCCGTTCATTAAGCATAATAAAGTGGGATTATCTTGAGATGCAAGCATAGCTCTTCGGGACTCAGGAAGATCATATTGAAGATATTGTGCATGGGATAAGTCCTTTCGGTACTCCGACACGTTGAAGGCCAAAGCATAGATTTCAGCATTTGGTTCTTCTCTGAGATTAACTATATAAAAACAAGTAAACAGGGGTTAATGTCTGGATCAATGAAACACAATTTATGATATCACAGGTGTAGACACACACAAAAAAGAAGAAGAAAACGCTATCTTTTCTTTATTGGCGTAAGGCACCACAAATCGAGTACGCCTGAGAGATCCTGCGCTGAGGATCCCCGAGTACAAAAAAGAATTCTGGAAAATGGGATGATGGAGATCGAGCGACAATTGCTCCTTTACTCCGTTGACACTCTAATTACAAAAGTGGAAGAAAACCTAAGAAAATTGCTAACTCTTGGCTCACTGGCAAGAAGTGCAGCAATTTGGCTCTTGAAAATGCTTTCCGTTCTGTATTTTGAAGAGGGATGAGGCCCCTTTTTATAGTCGTTCTTGAGCTGAAATGATGTTATACGCCCCTATGAGGAAAACACACTGGTTTTTATGTGGGCGTTTAGTCCTGCCTTGGGCGCATCGGGTATAGGCGTATGCAGGCTGTGAGATCGTGGGTTGGTCGTGGTGTTGACGTAGCCTCATGCTTCGGTGCATGACTGCTCATGGAGACTGACGTGGCCGTACGCTTTGGTGCACGTTTTGATCATGGCTTTGACTGAGTCAGGCTTGGGCGCATAGCCCTGTTTCAGGCTATGCGCCCTCCTCCACAGGGGATGGCTTGGGCGCATAGAGCTTCACAGGCTTGGGCACATAGAGCTTCACAGGATGATGGGCGCATAGGTGCTTCATAGGGTGACTTGAGCACATAGGAGCTTCACTTGGGCGCATATGTCCTTCTTTGGCTTGGGCGCATACGGGTTTATTTGCTAAAATTTTCATGCTTCTACAAGACCCCCTTCAAAGTTTTCGATACTTGAACGAGTTCGAAATACTTTGAAATAAGCATGGACTATCTTCTCTTGATGCAATGGGTGCATAGCACGGTTCTCTCTTTGGGCGCATAGTATTTGCCCAGCCTGTCAGAGAGATACGACTGTTGAGATCTTCCTCAAAATCTGAACTGACTGATTCATTGGGGTAGAATTTGAAGAGGTCCATCCTTCATACGTCGTCCACATCAGCAAGTGGCAGTCGCATAGTGTGCAAGAGGCTGGATCTTCTCGTGGGCGCATAGGCCATTGTAGGTGTATACTGCGCAATGGGCACATAGGCGCATAAGGATAGTGGCGCATAGGAAGTGGCTTGTGCCTATAAATAGGATCTGAAGAACAGAGAAAGCTCATTATTCTTCTCTCTTAGAATTTTTCAGAAACTCTTCGTCTTCTTTCTTTGAGAACCATTTCTTCCAAGGTCGCCAAGAGATCCACGAAGGGCAAGGGGGCTGCGCCGAATGGATCTCCTCCTGCGGCAGCGCCTTCACCAGTCCAGGACCCAATTTTGGGTGAGGGCTCGCTTCAAAAATAGAGTCTCAAGCGTTAATTTGTGATGCTCAGACTTTTCTTCTGCCTGGGCGCATGCGCCTAAGGCAACATACTTCTGTGAGAATCATTATGCGCCCAAAGAAGTCATGCGCCAACACTGTGGTATGCTATGCGCCCACATGTTGCCATGTTATGTGCCCACACGCCATTTGCATGTTATACGCCCACGTACTGTTCGTGTGTTATGCACCCACTTGTTTGTTTTGGATGAATATCCCTTTGGACGCATAGTCATTTGGGCGCATAGCCCTTTAGGCGCATAAGAGTCTTTCAGCACTTAGCTTTTCCTGCAGATTTCTGAGTCTGACTTTCTTTTATGTCCTTGCAGTAAACATGTTTGTCCCAGAGCTTGAGGGAATCCCTTTCGTCTCTGCCTATCAAGTCCTTGGTACTAGTCTCATAACGAATATGATCAGTAAGGTTCAAACCATGATCAGTCAAAACCAGCCTACGGAGCAGACACTCGCCATACTTGAACAGGATACGACCTTCTTGAGGCAGATGATTAACGATAAAAAGTTCGTGCGTGGAGGGGCACGTCGTTTCAAGAAGCCGTACTTCCTGTTTGGTGATAGTATGGGGTTTGAAGATGGCGAGACCATACGCTTGAGAAACCTAATGGTGGTCTATCTGAACAATCGGAGCTATCTGAACAATCAGAGGATATGGCTACCGTCGATGGAGCGGCAATATCTTTTGTCTGCTTTTACTGTTTTGGCCGTGCAATGACAGATGAAGTGGGAGCTGACTACTGAGCTCCTCGGGGTTATCTCTGGAAGGATACAGTCCGACTCAGGCGATCGGAAGAAGGACACTTTCAAGTGTGTCCGGGGCTCTGCATCTTATTCTACGAGAGAATTGCAACCTGGTGCCATAGTGAACGACATTTCGACTTATCTCCATCCTTATGCTGCTAACATGCTTTACAATTTGATGATGATGGAGGATGTATCGTATCCCGCAGGGAGGATGCGGATGGAAGGCTGGGGGTAACCGTCTTCATTCTGGAGCAATCTCACTGGCTGGGTACTTTCTACGTATGAAGCCATCATGAAGACTGCTGGCCTTTACTACGCTATTAGGGCCACTCAATATGGTGTAAGGGTCAACTGGCCAATGTTTGTCTCTTTGGCATAGTTATATAACTTTCACACCTGTACCTTCTTTACTCCGGACGAGGAGACGGGATTGGCTCTCCACGAACTGCAGGCGGTGTCGAAGCCTCCCTGGGGCACGAAGCCCTATGAAGAATACGTGCCTTGTGATGAAAAGCTCCAAGATCTTGAGAGTAAAAACTCCAGGATGATTGATGTATATAAGGAATTTCTCTGCCACCTCTTTATCAGTCATAGGATTAATAAGAAAGGGAGGACCGAGGGCCCAATCCCCATATGAGAGCTTGGATGGGCTACATCTTCGTCTAAGGAGAAGGGGGAGAACTGGCCTCCTTTTCGATATTAAAACCTATAATCAAGTCTGATATAGAAGCCCAGATGACAGATTATGATACGGCGGATACGGAGGACAGTAATGATCCTGAGTCTCCGATTGGCTACTACTTCCGTCAAGCCGAATATCCGTTGTCGGAGAAAGCTGTGCTGGCTGCTTTCTTAATGATCTGGCTTCGTGACTGCATAGTCCCTGGAGGTTCTGGGTCCATTGAGAGGATAAGCCAGGGTATGATACTTCCGGCTGTAAAGCTGGCGTTCGGACACCGTCTTGTATTGCTCCTTGCGATGGTCTGTGCCATTAGACGAGGTCTACGAGACTTTGTTAAGAATGCGGTGACTCCTGATGACAGGGCCAATTTTGCCTAGATCGAACTTTCGTATCATTTTCTGATGGGGTGGCTGCTTCTGCATTGCCCTACCCTGATGAATGCTGGGCCGGTGGCGGACTCTTTGGCGGAATACGCTTTTCTTCGTAGATTCCGTGATGCAGATTGGACCGTCACCGGTGTACCCGCCTGCAGAAAGGCTTTAGGCTTCCTACAGAACTATGAGTTCTTCAGAGTATCCCCTCCTTCCGTCTGGTAGTAGAAATACGAGGGATATTTTAGTGGATGAGGGAGTTCTTGCCACTAGTTTGACTGCTGGGGCGTTTTACTGGCTCCAGTCTATTAGGCCATCGCATCTGGTACTCTGGAACAGGAATCATGCCTATCTTGAGCCATATCTGCCGAGCCGTTTCGTACGACAGTTTGGCTACAGCCAGCTCCTTTTGGGAAATGCTAGCTCATATTTGGAGTCGATAGGTAGATTAATTGACGGGGCGCGTGCTTGGATGTGCTACAACGTCGGGTGCACGGGGGCAGTCTTCACTCTGCCCTTGGATAAGCCTGAGATCTATTTGTGCTATGCTGCTGCCAAATTTTATGTTCAGATCAATACTTTTCGTCCACGGGATGATCGTGAACAGAGCTTGATATTGGGGACTCGGTTTGGCCCCCTTCCAGCAAAAAAGGCACCGAAGGGCCGTAGGAAGGAGAGTGTTGTTCACCGTGAAGCCAGTCGTAGTACCATAGCCAAAAGCTATCTTTAGGGAGCCAACAGTGTCTCCAAAGGTGGATATGAAAGATGATGATTCTTCTCCTCTCAATCCTCCTCAGAAGAGGAAAGCTTCAACTGAATTGGCCCAGGAGCCAACTTTAAAACGAAAGAAGAAAACTGTCGCCTTGAGGAGAACCAAGGAAGTAGGTTCTGGCTCGCCTCCCTTGAGGAGGTCCTTCCGGCAAACTGAAAGAGGAGGAGCGGCGTCGCAGGCCATTACTATTCGGAAGGTAGATCCCTTCCTAGACTTCTGGTCAAGCCTTTAGAAGCTTTCTCACCCTTACGTTGTCCTTTGCACAGGACCCCGAAGTTGCAGCTGAGGCAGTGCTTCTTCATCTGAGGAGGTGGATGCGACAACGGTGTCCCTTGCCCGTCCTCAGCCGATGGATGAGGGCGGGTCTTCTTCGGTTGTAAGAGTTGAGCGATGGGATGATCAGGGCGAAGGCCCAAACCATGATGACAACTAGAGGACCAGTCCCTCCTATAACATTTCTTTGGAGGATATGTCTGCGATTGGAGTCATAATGAGGGCGTTAGACGAGAATTAAGTCCAATCAGCTCATCCTCCTGCGGGCATGTCATCTTTGCGCCTCTCTTTGGATAAGATTTTTCGACTTCAATTTTGCATGCTCCTTGTGAGGCTGATCATGACTGTATGTTCCCTTGTAGAAAAGGGGAAGAACCCCCTCGTGAGGATAGTCCCAGGCATTGGAAAAGCAAAAGAAGTTGTTCCCAGCTCCTCCAAATTCGCTGATATGGAGGGAGCTGTTAGTGAGCCGGTATCGGCTACAAAAAGAGAGATTGAGCAGCCTGCTGAAGGGGCCATTGCTGAATCTGCTCCTGTTCTGGTTGAGATTGTAGAAGAAACCAGGCCCGATGCCGCTCGGGACCTTGATATTATTCTCCTTGAACAGTCTAGGCCTGCTCTTGGTTTCCCTGAAGCCAAGACTGATAGCGTAGATCAGGCTGGAGTTGAGCAAGCCGAACGTACAACACTTTTGCATTTTCCTCCCTCCTTTTCTGGTTACTAATGTATATGTATATATATTTTTTTTCTTTGTCAGGTTTGGCTTCTTGTCAGGTATCCTTTTCTGGAGCAAAAGAAACTTTCCAAGCCTCCTCTTCGACGACCTCCACTGAAGATGAGGATATAGCCCAAGAAGTCGTCAAAGCTTTCTACTCTGTGCTGAAAGTGAAGCTTCCTGGAGTCCTAAATCGGAATGCTGCCTTCGGTCCTGTGAAGGCTGTTGCCGAATGCCAAGTGGCGGCCCGCGAGAGCATCGTCGGCTATGAAGAGCTGGCCAATACTCTGAGAAAAGTTTTGAATGACTTTGATGACGGCTCAACGTCACTGTTCCGGGATACCAAACAGCGGAACCCAATGTCACTGTTCCGTGCAGAGGACGAGGCTTTGATGACGGCTCTTGCGGAGGAGAAGGCTACTTTTCAGGCAATAAAGGATCCCCTCGTTCGGGAGATCGACGAATTGGCTGACCAGTATGGTCAGTTCAACGCTGCAAGTGAGGCGTGTGCTGCCTCGAAGAACAAACTGGCAGCACAGATCACCAAGAGGTATAATCACATCGCACAGATCAAAAATGCGATCGCCCAACTGGAAGCCGATTTGAGGGCGGCGACATATGAATAAGAGGATTATTTGGCTCATGCTTCCATGACTGCCACCACTTCCGCCCATTTAGAAGAACAGTGGCAAAGTTGGAGGGAAATCATCTGAGTCTGATCCTTTTCGAGGATGAAACTACTCGTCAAGAAGAGGCACGCCGTTGAGCTACCGCGGAGTCTGAAGCCGAAGTCGCGGCTCTAAAAGACAATATAAACCGCCTATGTATTCCGTAGATTTTTGTAACTTTTTTCAGCCATCATTGCTCTTGTACCCTTTTTTCTGTCTTTTGATAGACGTTTGAATAAAGAATAAAAAGTCTTTTCAAAGGGAATATGGCTTTGTGAAATATCGAAACTAGAGGTAATGTGGACGTAGCAAGGATATTTCTGGTGGGTATTTTGCTGAGAAATTTTGATGTGGACCTATTATCCATTTTATATTCAAGTTATTTGAATATAGATAATAAGTTGAATGAAGCTGCTAGTAGAGGTAATATGGACGTAATAGCAGAGGATGTTCTATATCTGACCAGAGGTAATATGGACATGGAAAGATATATAACAATAGGTGGTAGTGGATAGTTCAGAGATAATATGGACGTGATTATCCTTGATGAATGCTTTGCTCAGAGGTTATATGGACATGGCAAAACATAATCATTTCACTGGAGAAATAATTAACGAAAAACAATTCAGAGGTAATAGGGACGTGACTTGTTTTCGTCAAACCGAGTTTTGACAGAGTCAAAAAGGGGAATAATTCTACTGGAGAAATATTTTGGAGGACCTATTATCCAAGGCGTATTCAAGACTCTTGAAATACGAATAATAGTTAGATAATTTTTGAATCACATAAACATCGCACTGTATATTTACATGACTGAACATATGTGAATATTACGTAAAAAGGTTACACATAGTATTTCTTCAGGAACTTGTCGTTGATAGGCATAATGAGCAAGTCACCGTCTGGCCTGGTTAGTCGGTACGTACCGTTAGAATACACTGATTCTATGATGAAAGGACCTTCCCATTTAGGCTGTAATTTTCTTTTTCTTTTTTGCGTCATGACCATTGGTCTTCTCACTGCTAAGACTAGATCGCCGACTTGGAAGATTCTTTCTTTCACTTTTTTATTGAAGGCTCTGGAAAGGCGTGCTTGGTATAGCTCAATGCGCTGCTGAGCTAACAAGCATTTTTCGTCTAGCACCTCGAGCTCCTGGAGTCGCAGATGATAGCTTTCTTCGGTAGTCAACTCGCTGGCTAAGGCTACTCGAAGACAAGGAATCTGGATTTGTAGGGTAAGAACTGCTTCGCTCCCATAAACCAGAGAGAATGGCATATTTCTTGTTGGAGTCCGGACCGTTATACGATAGGCCCAGAGACATTCGTCGAGCTTCTCATTCCAATTACGATTGTTTGAAGACACGAACTTCTTGAGAAGTTTTATGATAGTTTTATTAATGGCTTCTGCTAGCCTGTTAGCCGCTGGCTTGTAAGCAGTAGAGGCTACGTTCTGGATCCGATTCCTATCGCAGAACCGATAGAATGCATGGCTTGCAAATTATGGACCATTATCATGGATGATCTTGCGAGGTAGGTCGAAGCGGTAGATAACGTGATGTTTGATGAAATTGATCACGTTCGATGCCTTTACTTCGGTGAGTGGTAAAGCTTCCGCCCATTTGGAGAAGTAATCGGTTATATGGCTAGGATGAACCGATGTCCTTTGAAGGATGTCGGGCTAACTGGTCCTCTGACGTCCATTCCCCAGGCTTCAAACGGCCATGATGCCGCCGTTGGGTGTAGAAACTCCGAAGATTGATGAATGAAATCGGCATAGAACTGACAATCTCTACACTTTTTTGTATATTCAACAACATCTGCGATTATTGTGGGCCAGTAATAACATATTCTTTTGAGACAATCTTGTAATTTAGGGCCTGGTTGATGTGCACCACAAACTCCATCGTGAGTCTCCCAGAGTGCATGCTTGGCTTCTGTGTTTGATAAGCATCGTAACAGTAGCCCGTCGTAAGAGCGTCGGTACAGCATCTTGGTAGCTATGTCGTAGTAAAATCTGAGGGATCGTCTTTGGATAGACACTGCTTCCTTCAGGTCCTCGGGGAGGATTCCATAGATAGCTTAGTCTATGAAAGGGAATATACAGTCTTTAGCATCGACGTTTGTTTCTGTTGTGTAACTATGATGAATATGTAAGGCATTTTTCACACAGAATAGTTCTCGACTAGACACAGTGATCGATTGCTAAGTATTGGTTGGGACGGTCAAGGAAGCAGCGAGACCGGCTAAAGCATCTGCTTCTATGTTCTATAGTCGAGGCACGTGCTCGATTGAGAATCCAGCGAAAGTAGACACCAACTCGATTGTTGCTTTGTAGGGGATGAGATCTTTGTGACGAACTTCATAATCCCCTTGGACCTGACTAACTATTAGCTTGGAATCGCCATAAGCTTCTAGATAGTCAACTCCCAGTTGCTTTGTCAGCTGCAGGCCGATTAATAGGGCATTATATTCGGCCACGTTGTTGGTACATGGTTCCACGAGAGAATATGCACGATGTATAACCAGATGATCAGGTGACACGAGCATGACACCTACTCCAGCCACAATATTGCCTTTGGGTCCTGTTCTTGATGCACCGTCAAAGAACATTCGCCAAATGGGGATTTCTTCAGTTGCAGTGTTAGACTCCACTACTTCATCGAGGATTTCGTCGTAGAGTTTGGAAGATTCTGGCACCGGATGAGCTGCCAGGAAATCAGCTAATGCTTGGCCTTTTACTTCCTTCTGAGAAACGAAGAGTATATCGTATGGAGTCAACCGCATTGTCCATGCAGCTAAACGAGAATTGAGAGAGCCTGGTTTAGTCATGAGTATTCTAAGGGGGTAGATATAATGTGGATAGTCTGCCCAGACACATAGTAGCGTATCTTCTGGATGGCAAATACTAGTGCAAGGCATTCCTTCTCCACAGGTGTGTATCTGTGCTCGGTACCCACCATTGTGCGGCTGAGGTAGTAGATTGCCTGTTCATGGCCGCTTTCATTCTTCTGAGCTATGAGGGTGCCAAGAGAATGGTCCATAGAACGGACATATAGTAAGAAAGGCTTTCCCATTAATGGAGCTACCAATACTGGAGGGCTTGTAAGATACGCCTTGATGTCGTCGAATGCGTGTTGACATTGTTCAGTCCAGACGAAAGATACGCCTTTCTTCATGAGCTGAGTGAATGGTTGACACCTTCCAGAAAGGTTTAAAATGAATCGTCTGATGTAGGCTAGCCTTTCTTGCAGTCCGTGTAGCTCTTTGAGATTCCTTGGAGGATGCATATCAAGGATAGCCTTTACTTTCTCTGGGTCAAGATGTATACCCTTTGAAATAATGACGAAACCAAGGAACTTGCCGCTAGAGACTCCCAGAAAAGACTTGGTTGGATTCATCTTGAGTTGGTGTGCACGTATTAGTTCGAACACCGTTCTAAAGTCTTGGAGGTGGTTGCCCTTGAGATAACTTTTAACTGCGATATCATCTAGGTAGCACTCCACTGTTTTGCACAAATGATCGCAAAAAATTGTATTCATGGCTCGCTGGTATGTCGCCACTGTATTTTTCAATCCGAAGGGCATCACCATATAGCAGTATACCCCCAACGATGTTCGAAAAGATGTGTGCTTCTCATCGTCGGGGAACATCTTGATCTGATTGTAGCCTGAGAACCCATCCATGAAGGACATCTGCTCGAAGATGCAAGTATTGTCGATCATTATGTCGGTGATTGGTAGAGAAAACTAGTCCTTCGGGCATGCAGAGTTCAAATCACGGTAATCGATACAGACTCGAACTTTACCGTTCTTTTTCATGACTGGAACGATGTTGGTAACCCAGTCTGGGTGTTGTTCTTCGCGAATGAATCCACTAGCAATGAGCTTCTTGACTTCATTCTCGATGGCCTCCATGACGTCTGGTCGGAATCGTCGTTGTTGCTGCTTCACTGGCTTAGCTTTAGATGAAATATTCAGGCGGTGCATGGCAACTTTAGGGTCCAAGCCTGGCATGTCTTCATAGCTCCATACAAAGACGTCGATGTATTCTCTTATAAGCTGTATAAGAGATTGGCGTTCCTCGTCAGATAGACTTTTGCTGATGAAGATTGGTTTAAAATATGATTCATCTCCTAAATTGACTTGGATGACTTCGTCTTTGGTAGGTGGTTCATGTTGTTCGAAGTACAGCTCCCACCTAGTTTCCATCTTTTAAGCCCATTGTTCGAGATCGATTGATTGGACATCGTCTGCAATTTGGTCAACGAAAACCATGTTGATGAAAAAAGTTGTCTTAAATATGTCGCCGATGCTGGAGTCTGAGTCCCAGAGGGGGAAATCAGAAGAATGAGAACAACGATCTACTTCATCATCTGATCTTTTGAGAGTGGTTGGAGGAGAGACATAACCCAAAACAACACCGTTTCGTTGATAGTAGTTCTCGGGTTTGCCGAGAGGAGCAAAGTGTCGTATTGGCAACGTCGTTCCTGGCCGTAATTCAGCCCTCGGTCGCTTTTGATGTCATATCCCATGTTCTGAATGATATTCTTGGCTTGCCAACTATACCAAAAAAGTTGTATTTTCCCAGAGTCATAGTCAGCTTCTGTGTTGTGCTTGGGAGAAGTAGAGTCTAGAACGAACTTTCTCTCGCCAATTATATGACCGAAGATGATTAGTTCTTCATCCTTCTTTCTGGATGGAACGATGAAGTAGTGGATATCTTCTGGGTAAACGTTTTCCCGTAGGTGAGGCGTCGTGATCGGCATGCAGAGGTGTGGTCCTATGCCATGCTCCAGAGTGTATATCGTATCTATGTAGTGGTTTATAAATTGATAGACATCGAAGTAATTCAAAGATAAACCTTTACTAAGAAAATACGTAAGTTCTTCTTCAGGGATGACATCATCCACTGAAGATACATTATTATAAGTATTGATATACTCATTGAGAGGATCATCATCCGGAAGGGGAGCCACGGTCTTGGCAAAGTTCACCACGTAGGGTAATTCTTCAGGATTGGGAGGATGGACATCAGTAGGTTCCTCCCGGGGTGTCTTGCTAAGAGTGAGGGTAAATGGTTTGACCTTATCAGGGTCTTCTTTTTCACCCAGATTGGTAAAGTACCGAATCTCTATAGTAAGCTTCGATGCCCTTAAAAGGATCGACATTGGCAAACTCCGTCTTCACGACACCGTCGCTGTTGACATACTTAAAGCACTGGTGAAGTGTGGAAGGAACGATCATGTTCTCGTGTATCTATGGACGACCCAACAAGACGTTGTAGAATACATTGGCATCGATCACATAGCAAGAAATCTCCGTTCGGAGATCACCGAACTGGCACTTGAGACGAATCTTGCCTAGCGGGTGGCTTCGACCAGCATTGAAAGCCATGATAGTTGTGTTGGTTGCAGAGAGCTTGTGTAGAGGGATTTCCAGAATTTGAAGCAAACTACTAGGAATGATGCTGAGGGAGGATCCTGGATCGATGTGCATGCGGTCCACCTTGATCGCCCCGATATACCCTGCATAGTACAGGGGTCTATCATGACGATTATTTTTAAGTAACATATCCTCCTGTGAAAAGATGATATTGGGCACCACTTCTATAGTACTGTGACAGTGAGGACAGGAGACAGGGTCTTCAGCGGGAGCTTTGACTTCAGCGAGGTAAGAGTCAGCATGTAGCAATGCCTCACTTAAGGCCTTCCGCGTTTCTTTGGAGAGTCGTAACAGATTGAACAAAGACAACCTGGCAGGTGTATTGGCTAGCTGTGCCAGTATGTCAAAGTTTTAGGGCCGATCCATGCCCTCGGGAGATGACGCCTTCAGAGACTTGTCAAACCGCGTCTCCTTCTGCTTGGCTTTGTCCGAAGTTGAAGGCTTAGACGGACCGGCTTCTGAGCTTGTGGGGGCAGCAGGAGCTTGAGAAGGTATTGCTTCTTCATGTGCGGGATCGTATGTCCGAAGATAAGTCTTTCCCGATCGTGTCTCGCCAGATAGAACCTCGTAGATGGGAGAGGATACCATATGACATAACTTGTATTTCTTGCCCCTTTTTGCTTTAGGAGGTACTGCCCCCTGCGTCACTTCTTATACAAGGTTCGGATGGACCTACATGATCTCACCACATTCAGTTGTGAGTGGCACCAAGGTTGAGTTGCGAGCTGGCGGTAGGTTGACAACTTCCATTATTGCCTTGGGAATCGGGACCGTGCCGTCTGAGACTTCTGTGGGAGAAAAGTCACCAAACTGAAGATAGATCATGTTAGAAGATACGACCTTATCTTTAGCTTCGAGGTTGATCACTTGGCTGTTCATAAGGTGTTGTATCTTCTTCTTCAGGACGATGCAGTCCTTGGTGGAATGATGCACGTACTGATGATAGAGGCAGTACTTGGGATCGTTGAGCTGGTTCGCCTCCGCAGGACGTCGTAGTGGAGGCAATATCAGTTTATTATCCTTCGTCAATGTTTGAAAGATGGTGATGACCTCGTCTTCGTCAAAGGAGAAGGTCTCCTTAGGTTTGTCGGAGGCGCCCTGAGAATTGGAAGCTCCTTTGTAAGTGTCGACCATCAGGACTTCTTTCTCTTTACCCCTACGAACAGGGATAGTTTGAGGATGCTTGCCCTTGTCTTCGGATTTGGGTGTTTCCAACCCCAGTAGTTCCAGGTAAGGAACGTCATTTTCAGCAGCATCAGCGGCCCCAATGAAAGCGGGCCATGTATCATACTTATTTATAACCAGACAAAACTTCACAATAGGAAGGATGTTATGTCGACAAGTATCCATAAGTTCTGAGTTTGGTATGTCGAAGGACATCTTCAGTGCTAGCCGCCTGAAGCGTTCGATGAAGGCGATGACAGACTCAGTCTTCCTTTGCTTGGTCTCGCTGAGGGTGGACATACTAACATGCATGCCACTCTCGTAAAACCTGTTGAGGAACAACCTCTCCAAGTCTTTAAATGAATTGATACATCCGTCAGGCAGACTGCAGAACCATTCGAAAGCTACCCCCGGCAAGGTGCTAATAAACAACTTTGATAAGAATGAATCGTCTCTGGACAAGTGTAGAGTCTGCGTGTTGAAGTACGTCATGTGTTGACGAGGAGAAGTCAACCCGTTAAATGAATTCAGCATCAGCGGCTTATAGTTAGGAGGGCAAGTAGCATTCTCCCACTCAGGGAGATACGGTTGAGATATCCCCATCTTCTGAAGCTCGCCTTTGTGTGAGATGGTATCGAGACGGGCGACCAGGTAATCAATTACATCATGTTGATTGAGCAGGTGTTAGAAAACGGCTACTGAACGATTGTCAGGCGTCGTTGGTATTTGCCATTGATTATAAAAGTACAAAACAATAATATAGGAGGACTGGACTTAGATTCACAATATAAACTCGCTCGTACAAAGAAAGCCTAGGGACGAAAACCTAGGTACAACAGTCTAAGTACGATTTTTTATTTTTGATTCTGGGGGGTGACGATAGAGGCTCAAGAAAGCGACGGCCGGGCCTTACTCCTTGGACGATCAGACGTAGCCTTGGCTTCGATGAAAAACTGCTCTCAAGATGGGAAGACTCTTCTGTACGCGCCTTTGTCTCTCTGTGTGTCCAGCCGGGTGGAGAGGATCTCTCTTGCAAGGGAATGGCACCTTGCTATTTCTCTTTGTTTCTCTGGATCCGATCTCTCCTCCTTTTTTTCTCCTGGATTCTCCAGGGTTTGCAAGGGAATGGCACCTTGCTATTTATAGAAGTGGGGGTGTGATCATTAGGGTTTGCAATGATTCTCCCTTTTAAAAGTCGACGGCCAATCATCTGTACCATTAATCTTGATTGTATTACATCTGGGCAGTTTATTCTTGATTGTGCCAAATCCGTATAGGCAATTAATGCTGATTGTGTAAAATTTATATGGGAAATCAATGTTGATCGTCATGAATCTTAGGAAGCTCGGATCTCCTGCCACGTGTTTAATCCATGTGATTGCCATAAATCTGTTTTAATTCGGGTAATTATAATGATTGTACTAAATCAGGTTGTTGGAATTTGTTGATAACTCTTGATTGATTTAGTGCCATATGGAAAACTGATCTTCTGCCACGTGTCATAACCGCGAGCCACAGCCGCATGTGGGTAGCTTCTTAGGTTTTGGACTGCATGAAGGTGGCAGCCGCATAGGTGACTTCTCATAATTTGAGCCATATGGGGGTGGTTTCCAGTTGAGCCGCATAGGACTTGCCACGTGTCAAGGCTGCATGGGCGTGAGCCGCATGGAGATGATCCTCATGACCCGAGCCGCATGAGAACAGCGGCCGTATAGGGTGACTGTTCATAATTTGAGCCGCATGACAAGGGTCTTAACGCTCCGAGCCGCATACGAGCATCGGCCGCATGGGATGGTGGCGGCCACATAGGGGACTTTGTAGTTGGTGGATCGTGCCAGCTGCAGAGGAGATTTTCTCTGTTTCCCGAGAAATACGCCGTCATATCGAAGGTCATCATTTCAGCTTTAGTGTCAGAGTTATTACTTTTTGTCAGAGCATTTAATGGGAGCAGTCACTTCATGGCCAGCTGTAAAGCTGCATAGGGTCACGTGATTCTCGCCCGAGCTTCATGAGGCTTTTGAAGGGTTTTTGAGCCGCATGAGGCTCTGATAAATTCCTAAGACGCAAGAGGCTCTTTCTGCTTTAAGCCGTATGGGCTTTTTCTATTTTGAGCCGTATGGGCTTCTTCTGTTCTTTTCTATGCTACTACAAGACCCCCTTCAAAGTTTTTAATTTGAAAAATTGGAATACTTTGAATAAGAAGCATGGCTATATGAGCTCCGCTGGCCGTATAGGATGTTCTTGGCCGTATGGCTTGTCTGGCCGCATGGCTTGTCTGGCCGCATAAACTCCCTAGCCGCATGAACTGCTCTGGCCGCATGCTGTTCTCTCTGCCACGTTGGCGGTATTAATTGCTCTTGATTCGTTATGATTTGGAGCCGTCTTTAGGGGGAATCCCAAGAGTCGGTTCATTAAATATTTGGATTTCGTGCTTTGATGAATCTTCTTTATGAGAGAGGGGGCGAAATCCGAGGAGTCGGTTTTGCCTGCAGCACACGACCCGAAGTGATTTATCGGTCCACGTGTCCACCTATGTCGGCCTATAAATAGGATGCTTTAGGATAGAGAGACTTCTTTGCCTTCTTTTGTCTTCCTCTTCTCTTGCCCTAAGCTGTTATTCTCCTTTCTCCTCCGATCATCATCACCAATGGCCCCCAAAGCTTTCACAGCCGCTGCGAAGGGAAAGGGTGTAGCTTCTTCGTCAGCCCCGACGCTTGAAGTCCACCCCGACGTTCATCCCCCCATTGCTGGTAAGGGTTTGGGACAGATCGTATCTTTTTAAAACTAAGACGGCTCTGTTGCATGCTTTATGCATAAGCCTTTAATATGTTCCCCGTTCTCGTCGGCTCTGTTTAATTTGTTTGGGCCACATGTACGTCCCATGTCCGAGCCGCATGGGATATATCCCATGTCCGAGCCGTATGGGAGTCGTCCAGTGGCCGCCTAGATGCTTCACAAACTGGACCGCATGAAGCCCCTCTGAACAGAATCGCATGAGCTCCTTTTTGGACTGTGCCGCATAAGGCCCTGATCATCTTTTGACTTTGTTTCTTTTTATCTTTGATTCTTGCAGCAACCCTGCCGAAGGCTGAGATCATTATGAAGGAAGAGTTGCTGCCCCCTTTCAAATAAGAATCATCGCTTGTTAAGGAGGAGGTAACACCAAAAGCGAAGGAACAGAAAGGAGAGCTGGCGCCCATTGCTGTAAAGGAGGAGCCCCGATCTGACGGTGGTAGTACTGGGAGTTCTGACCTTCCTACTTCGGACGAGGATTTTGCTCAAGTACATCCCTCATATGCAAAATGGTCAAGGGATTGGTATATGCGCCCCCGCAACTAGGATTCGCGGGCTCTCACAATGTCCGTCTTTTGTCTTGATATTTCTGTCTGCCTTTTGCTTATTTTGGACATCAATGTAATCTTCTTCCTTTTTGTTTGAATGAAATGATAGAGAACTTTTCTGGTTTTCTCATGAGATGTAGTCATGTGAATGTAACCGATTTCGAATGACCGGAATACATTCGTAGTTGCCCCAATGAGAGACTTTTTGTGGACCTATTATCCTTGGCGTATCCTGGTTCTGGATACGGATAATAAGTTGGGAGAGAACCAACATATTTACTCAGAGGTAATGAGGACATGGCAAATATGAGTGTCACGACCTGCACCCACCGTGAGGGTACGAGTACGTAACAGTCCCCAGCCTATGCCGCAGTGTCGGCGGTAGAACGCTGTTCTAGGTCATGAACTATAACTACATAATATGAATACTCTCCATAAGGAGGCCAACACAGAGGTACAACTCAATCACAATCTAAGGTAGAATGTAGCATGATAGAAATAGATAAGAAATCCTCAACTGAGGTACAGCAGAAAGAAATAACAAAGTCTCAACATCTCTAAAATATACAACTCTGAAAATAAGACAACAGCTAAACATGAAAAGAAAGGACAGTCTAAGCTATCTACACTATACAAGGTATCATCCTGAGCAGCTTCCTGAACCTCCCCAGGGGTCCAGGTCGCAAGTGTCAACTAGGCAAACTCCAAGTAAGGGTGCAGGGTTCTCATCATCCTCTGTAAAATTTTCAACAGGTCCAGTCAGGACAAAAGCGAGCACAAAACATCTCACACAGTTCATATCATGTTAGGAAATATAAAGCATGTAATAGAGTAAGGTATATGAAACGCTGAAAGAAGAATGTATATGAAAAACAGTAGAGATTTGATAACAAGAAATATCTATATATGATAAGTAAGAACTGTAAGCCTACTATGATTTAGAGTACAATATGGTTATGTAAACGGTCTAGAAAAATGCAATGGTAACTCCATTGTACGTGGGTGTACAATAGCCATATACAATAGTTATACAATCTTGTACAATAGGATTTGAGTACATAACCAATTCTACTCCCCCTCTCCAATCAATACACAAGGATCCACTCCAGTTACGTTATCTTGCACAATAGTGTACAATATTATACAATGGATGTACAATATTATACAATAGATGTACAATGTTATACAATAGTTGTACAATGTTATACAATAGTGTACAATGGTCTATCCCTGGGACTCATGTGATACTGAGAGTACAATATGCACAAGGAGTATACAAGGATATAGGTATTCAATAAAAACAATATGGAAGTGAAACGTACATCACAATATGTATCTAGTGAATACAAGGGGATAACATCCCAAAAGAAGATCCATATAGTACCAATCCGTGATAACAACCGTGTCAGCATCAAGTACAGTAATCTAGAGCAAGAATGTAAATCCAGACAAGTATGAAACGGTCAGAGAATGTACTCGCCTGGTATCTGAATGTCTGAAGTAAATGTACAGTCCGAGATGAGGTACCTGACTCCTAGTTAGAGCAACACAAGTCAAGATGTATACATGGGATGATAAATGTAATCTACGATGCGTCTGTATGCTGTCTAGGTCAAAATAGACTAAAGTCAACACTTGGTCAACTCCAGTCAACTACACCAGTCAACTAGGTCAACTAGGCCACTCCTAACCCCAGCAAGTCTAATAAGTCTTACTAGGCCTAACCAAGCCTAGTCTAACAATCACACACCAATCACAAGGCTATACAAGCCAACACAAGTCACACATCAAGATACATCACTATCATGCATATTCGATATTATATATATATATATATATATATATATATATATATATATATATATAAGAGAAAGGAACTAACATGTAAAGCTATGTGTGTGTGTGAACATGGAGGTGTACATGAAAAGAGAAATCAACACTAGTTATGAGTTTACACTACACATGGCACAAAGCTAACCCATCTACGTTACACATGTATTATACTTAACATGCATGGCTACAAGTATACATCTATATACATTTGAGTAGAGACTATTTAAGTTATAACTAACATGCATCTATACTTTACATAAATCTATATATATTATAGCAATCATTTAGAGAAGGGTTACATGGCATGGTGGTTGATATAGAGTGGGGTGTCCTTGTGCAGAGGGTGAAGTTCATTCTCAGTTTAGTTCCATATTTACATATAAACTAAAGTGAGCTATCCCATAAACTGGTGTAACTAACCACATAAAATGAACCATGTTATCTGAAATCTTCCATTAAGCCAACATCCCATATGCATACAGCTCATGCATTGTCTAATACTGAAATTAACTAACATTTCGAATTAAGGGGTTGAAGGTTAACATTACATTCATAGACATTCCACTATATTGAAAACTGAAATTGGCTTGGCAATAGAAAAAGGAAGGTATATATGCTTACATGGACAGTTCAGTGTTCGAACAACCTAAAATGAACTAACATTCAATCTAAATATCAGCTATGCATTGGTTCTATGTCTACATATAAAATCTGATATTGCATTTACAATATTTATACATTATGCATTCATATCTATCATTACATATATATCTTGCATTTATATCTAGCATTCATTATATACTTTCATGCATGCATTGTATATCATTCTTTCATTCATGCATTGCTTACATATATTACATTAATTGCATTCCTACATGCTTGCATTCAACCATATATATACATTAATGTAAAGAGAATATATATCATATACATATATCATTTCATTTATCTAACATATCATGCATTACATACTCTATATTCATTTAATATCCATACTACATAGGCTCATAGGTTACACAAAATATATATATTGTATAGTCACTCTTTTACTTAAAACCAATACTGTACCAATTGGGCATTCACTAAATTTTAGGATTAAAGTATGTTGTAGTATTTCATGTTAGCTTTCCGAAACTTCAAACGGATCGCATTTTCGTGTCCGGAAGCTCCCGGAATCGCAAAAATACCGAAACGCGTTCGTCTTTCGTACAGCTGACACTCAAATAATTCTACAGAAAGTCACAGAAAGAATTTGGCTTATTAAAATATATATTTGGAAAGCTAACTTCGATACGGTTCTTTTAAAAAAAACAGAAGATAAATCGGAGTTTTAAGCTAAAAGTTATGATATTTCTAAGTTGCTATTGCTACTAAAAATGTGGATAAAAATTATGACGAATTTGGGTAGTTTGAGACAAAAGAACACAAGTATATAACATAATATATCAAGAACTCACTCTCTACACTAATATATATATATGAGACACTATAGAACACATCTCCAATACAAAAATATGAGATTAAACATGTAATAATTCATTCATACATAACAACAACACATAGTGTGTCCAAATTTGGGGTTTTCCCACATGGACACAACCACAACACAAAGGACACTCCTATGACCTCCAAATGGACACGAAATGGACACAAATGGAGATACAATCATGGGGGTCATTCCTATGGGTTCAAAATAGACCTATATGCATGAGGAAATAAAAAGGAGAAGGGATTTATACCTCCCGGTAGATCGAATCGAAGAAAAGCCTTTCCGGAGCGACACCGACACGTAGAGATTCCAAAAGGATACGAACGAGCTTCGAATCCTCCCAAACTTGGGTAGCTTCCTCCTTGGCTAGAATGGAGAAGGAAAGAAGAAGATTTGGTGGCGAAATGGAAGGATTTGGTGAAGAAATTGCTAGGGATTGCTCTCTAGAAATTTGGGAAAGAACAAGAGAGAGAGTGTGGATGAGAATAATGAAATGAACTTGAGCCTATCCTCTCCCAAAGTGGCCGGCCATATGGGGCTATTTGTCCTATTATGGTAAGGTCCAAAATGCCCCCACTAACCTATTCTATTAGTATTAGGAAATAGCTAATTGGTTGGGGCTAAATTAGTCATTCTAAAGTCTCTAATCACACTAACCTTATCCATAATAATTAGTCTAACCTCTAACTAAAATATTTCTATCATGTGGGCCATGGATAACTAATGTGTGGGTCCACTAAAGTCAACACTACCCCCGGGTCCCCATTTCAAGTTGGATTGAGCTAAAATTCGAACCCGACTCAAATAACCCCAAAACAATATCATAAATAATAAAATAGATTTCAAAAATATTTCAAAAATATAAAATGACAAAAATACCCCTTTTCCTGAAAACTGGAGGTGACAAATTCCTCGAAATTAAAACCAAACAATAGTAAAATGTCAAAATCACAAGTCATAATTTTAAATAGTTTAAAAATAATTAAAAATCACCAAAAATCATAATATAAAATAATTATCAATAAATAATAATTATAATTACAAAATTTCAAAATTACCCTCATCTGGAAAACTGGGTGTTACAATGAGGGTTTCTTCGATGGAGCCTTCCCACTCAGAGGTAATGAGGACATGGCAGGAGTGGGCTCCATAAAGGGAATATAGAACAACTCAGAGGTAATGAGGACATGGAGGTTCTATGTGAGGGGCGGTTTGTTTTTTATGGAAGGGAAACAACTCAGAGGTAACATCGACGTTGTTGTTTCGAAAACTTGTGGATCTGTTACCCTTTTTGTGCACTGAAAGTGCGGGTATTAGATCATAAGGAGGAAGCTCTTTTAGGAGGAAAGTTCAGAGGTATGATCATACATGACTTACTACCTAGGAGAATATAGATTTATCTGTAGTGACCAGAGTGTAAGTTTAGCGGTACCTGCGGGTACATAACTCGATAATCTAGGAGAGTTGGAGTCGGCATATGAGTTCAGTGGTACGAAAGAGTACATGACTCGTCATTCTGGAAGATTTGTAGTAGGGATGTGAGTTCAGCGGTACGAGAGAGTACATGACTCGTTATTCTGGAAGATTTGTAGTAGGGATGCGAGTTCAGCGGTACGAGAGAGTACATGACTCATTATTCTGGAAGATTTGTAGTAGGGATGTGAGTTCAGCGGTACGAGAGAGTACATGACTCGTCATCTTGGAGGATGTGTAGTCGGGATGTGAGTTCAGCGGTACCAGCGGGTACGTAACTCATCACCTTGGCAATTTGTAGGCGGGATGTGAGTTCAGCGGTACGAGAGAGTACATGACTCGTCATCTTGGAGGATGTGTAGTCGGGATGTGAGTTCAGCGTTACGAGAGAGTACATGACTCATCACCCTGGAGGATGTCATTTCAGACGTAATACTTCTTTAGGAACTTGCCGTTGATGGGCAACATGAGCAAGTCTCCGTTTTGTTTTACGAGGCGGTAAGCTCCATTGGAGAATACAGCATCTATGATGAATGGGCCTTCCCACTTTGGCTGGAACTTGCCGGCGGTTTTGTGAGTCATAACCATCGGTCTCCGAATCGCCAGAACGAGGTCGCCCACTTGGATTGTTCTGGTTTTAACCTTCTTGTTGAAGGCTCCGGAGATACGTGCCTGGTATAGCTCGATTCGTTGTTGAGCTAGTAGGCGCTTCTCATCTAGAGCCTCCAATTATTGTAGTCTGCGATGGTGATTATCATCCGTCATCAATCTTATGTTAGAGCTACGCAGAGTGAGGGGATTTGAGTCTCTAGCGGGAGAACTGCCTCACTCCCGTATACTAAAGAGAATGGAGTGTTCCCGGTGGCTGTTCGTACTGTGGTACGGTACTTCCATAAGCATTTGCCAAGCTTTTCATTCCAATCGCGCTTGTTTGATGACACGAACTTCTTGAGAAGCTTAATGATTGTTTTATTGAATGCTTCAGCCAGACCATTAGTCGCTGGATTGTATGGTGTTGAAGCAATATTCTGGATGCGGTGCTTGTCGCAGAAACGATAGAAGGCATGGCTTGCAAACTGCGGACCATTATCATAGATGATCCTTTGGGGCAATCCAAAGCGATAGATGACGTGATGCTTGAGGAAACTGATCACGTTTGAAGTCTTTACTTCTGCAAGCGGAACAGCCTCCGCCCATTTGGAGAAGTAATCTGTGATTGCGAGTATGAAGCGATATCCTCGGGACGAAGGTGGAGTGATCGGACCGATGATGTCCATTCCCCACGCTTCGAAGGGCCAGGATGCCACCGTCGGGTGTAGAAACTCGGACGGCTGGTGGATGAAATCTGCATGGACTTGACAGGCTTTGCATTTTTGTGCATAGTCTATTGCGTCTGCAACCATTGTGGGCCAGTATAGTAACCCATTCGACGAAGGCGATCTTGTAGTTTCGGGCCAGGCTGATGGGCCCCACAGATGCCATTATGAGCTTCACGTATGACTTCTTTGGCTTCTGTATTTGACAGGTATCGAAGCAGTAATCCATCGTATGATCGCCGATATAGCATTTTTGTCTCTGTATCATAGAAGAATCTGAGGGAACGTCTTCTAATAGAAGTGGCTTCCTTCGGATCATCCGACAGGATGTCGTAGACTACAAAGTCGATGAACGGTTGTCTCCAGTCTGGTGCTTCGTCGACTGTCAGGGCGGAGTAGCTCTCGGTATACTGAATATTATTCCTGGGACAGACCAACTCACGGCCTATGATGTCAACCAGATGATGAGCATGATTCAGAACTGTTAAGGAAGCGGCAAGGCCTGCTAGGGCATCGGCCTCAATGTTCTGGAGCCTAGGAACGTGTTCTATAAAGAACCCTTCCAAGGACGAGATGTTGTCAATCGCTGTTTGGTGATAGAGGATCATGTCTTCATGACGCACTTCGTACGAAATTAGCTGTGAATTGTCGTATGCTTCAAGGTACTCTACCCCCAGCTCTTTTGCAAGTCGGAGGCCAATGACCAAAGCGTTGTACACGGCCACGTTGTTTGAACAGGGCTCCGTGAGAGAATAAGCCCGATTGATCACCAATCCGGTGGGGGAAATTAGCACTATTCTGACTCCAGCGACGATGTTGCCCTCGGGCCCAGTTCTAGAAGCGCCGTCGAAGAACATTCGCCATATGGTACCATGGGAGGCCATATTTGAATTAGCGATCTCGTCTGGAATCTCTTCGTCTATTTTGGTTGACTCCGAACCTGGATGAGCTGCTAAAAAGTCTGCCAGAGCTTGACCTTTAACAGCCTTTTGCGGAACGAAGATCATGTGGTAGAGGGACAACAATATCGCCCAGGTAACGAGACGAGAGCTGAGTGCGCCTGGTTTAGTCATGAGGACCCTGAGGGGGTTGACTCTTGATATGAGGTAGATGGTTTGTCCTGTGACGTAGTGTCGTGTCTTCTGAATGGCAAAAACCAGAGCTAGGCACTCTTTCTCTACGGCAGTGTGTCGATGTTCCGGCCCCATCATCATTCGGCTGAGGTAATATATGGCTTGTTCGTGGCCTGCCTCGTTGTTTTGTGCTAGTAGAGCACCGAAAGAATGTTCCATCGCTCGTACATAGAGCAAGAATGGTCTTCCTGCAATCGGGGCTACCAGAACTGGAGGGTTCGTCAGATATTCTTTGATGCTGTCGAAGGCACGTTGGCATTCTTTATCCCATACGAATGAGACGCCCTTCTTCATGAGGTGAGTGAATGGCTGACATCGTCCGGAGAGGCTGGAGATAATCCTCCTGATGTAGGCTAGTCTCCCTTGAAGGCCTCGAAGTTCACGAAGATTTTTCGGAGGACCCATCTCCATGATCGCCTTCGTCTTCTCAGGGTCTACGTGGATACCCTGGGAGGTAATGATGAAACCTAAGAACTTTTCGCTGGATACGCCCAAGAAGGATTTCGTGGGGTTCATTTTCAAATTGTGTGGTCGCATCAGGTCGAACACTGTCCTTAGATCATGCAGATGATCTTCCTTAGAGCGGCTTTTGACGGCAATGTCGTCAATGTAGCATTCTACTATTTTGTGCAAGTGGTCTCTAAAGATGATGCTCATAGCTCCTTGATATGTGGCGTCATCATTCTTTAGACCAAAAGGCATGACCGTGTAGCAGAATATGCCAATTGGTGTTCGGAATGATGTATGCTTTTCGTCGTCAGGGAACATCTTGATCTAGTCGTACCCCGAGAATCCATCCATGAATGACATACATTCAAAATCGCAGGTGTTGTCAATCATAATGTCCGTGATAGGGAGAGGGAACTCATCCTTAGGACAAGCCTCATTCAGATTGCGAAAGTCGATGCAGATTCGAATCTTTCCACTCTTCTTGAGGACTGAAACTATGTTGGCGACCCAGTCAGGATGCTATTCCTCACGGATGAAGCCGCTGGCTATCAGTTTGTTTACCTCGGCTTCAATAGCATTCATGACGTCAGGACGGAACCGATGTTGCTGTTGCTTGACTGGTTTTGCGTCTGGACGGATATTGAGTTTATGAAGTGCAATCTCGGGGTTTAGTCCTGGCATATCTTTGTAGCTCCAAGCGAACACGTCGATATATTCTCTGACGAGTTGTAGTGGTGATTCTCGCTCTTCGTCGGTCAGATTCTTACTGACGAAGATGGGCTTTGGAGAGGATTCATCACCTAGATTGACTTGTACAATCTCATCCTCGGTGGGAGGCTCTCTTTGTTCGAACCGCTTCTCCCACTGCGCATCTAGTTGTTGTGTCCATGGCTCTAGCTCAAGAAGTTCGGGAATGTCTTCATCTTCTTCGTAGGCATCGACAAGTGCCATATTGACGGACCAGACGTGCCTGAGCATATCCCCACTGCTGATATCTGAATCAGAAGTAGGTGATTTAGTTGAGTGTGAGTGCCAGTCGCACTCTTCGTCTGAGCTCTCAGGTGTCGTCGCGGGTGTGACATAACCTAGCCCACATCTGATTTTATTGTAGTAGTCTCGTGGTTTCCCAGCCGGGACCGGCGATTGTAAGGGTAATCGCCGTCCAGTGCCGTAGTTCAAGCCTGGTGTAGTTTCTAGATCATACCCTTGTTTTTGCATAAGGTACTTGGATTGGAGACTATACAGATAAAGGGGCAATCTTCCGGTGTCGGGTTCGAGCTCAACTTTTTCTATCTTGAAGGGCTGTGGATTATTCTTCCGGCCGAAGATGATTGGGTGATCCCCTCCCTCGATTATGCGGTAAGCGTCTTCCACTGGAGTAAGTTGGTTCGCGGTGTAGACATTTGTCACTTGTGTGTGCAGGTGAGCGCCTATGCCGTGTTCCATAACATACATTGTACAAAGCTTATTAAGCTCGAGGTAATTCAAAGATAGCCCTTTATTGATGAAATAAGGTATCTTTTCCAGTGGGATTACATCGTCTGCGGATGGAACATCAGTGTAAGCAGCCACATACTTGGCCAGCTCTGACTCTTCTTCAGCCAACCCCTGTGTAAATGTAGACTGAGAGGATGACTTGGGCAACTTGATTATCAGGGATTCCATGGGTGGAGCAGAACGTAGAGTTGTTAGCATACTAGCTACCCCCAGTTTTGTGCTCGGTGCTGGGCAGGGAGTTGTTGGCTGGCTAGCAGTCCCTGGCTTAGTACTCAGTTGTCGATTCATTCTGGGAAGACGAATTGTCATCGGTTTGACAGAGGGATTGAGCTCCTCTGCTTGTGGCCGGCTATCTTTAGACAGCCTAATTGTCAGTAGCTCTGTCGTAGGTCTTGGTGCTTGGCCAGACTTTGGCAGTCGGATTATCATATGTTCCTCCTGTGCAGAGAGGCTAACTGCGTCCTTACGCAGAGTGGCTGTAAGGGGCGCAGTTATGCCAGGCTTACGGGCTTGGAGGTGGATCGTCAGAGGTTTTTCTGATCCAGATGCTCCTTCAATTTGAGCCTGAGTATCTCCTTCGGCGAGATGCTTCTTCGACTTCTCATACAAGAACGAGTCTGAGTAGTAGGACTCGACCCCTTTAAAGGGATTGATGTCGACAAATTCTGTTCTCACGAAGCCGTGCTTGTCGACGTACTTGAAGCATTGGTGCAGTGTAGAGGGCACAATCATGTAATCGTGTATCCAAGGACGCCTCAGGAGAATATTATAGGAAGTGTCCGCATCTATGACATAACAGGTTACTTCTGACTAATGGTCGCCGATTTGGCACTTTAAGCGAATCTTTCCGATCAGGTAGCTCCTGCCCGAATTGAAACTGCTGTGGCGGTACTTGTCGGCGTCAGGCAATGCATCGGGATGTGTAGATGGTGTAGTAGGCTCTTCGGGATGATGCTTATGGAAGAACCTGGGTCAACATGCATCCGATCTACCTTGATATCGCCAATGTACCCAGTATAATACAGAGGGGGATCGTGCAGGTTAGTTTTGATAAGCATATCCTACAGAGTAAAGATAATGTTTGGCATTGACCCTGTGCAAGCGCTGTCCTAGAGGTCTGCCGGCGAGTCCTCCCCCGTGAGATTGGACTGAGCCAGGTATTCGTCGGCATTCTGGAGCGCTTCGCTTAGTGCGACGCAGACATCTTTGGAGAGTCTCAGGAGCTCATATAGTAATAATTTGGCCGGTGTGTTGGCCAATTGCGCCAGGATGTCAAAGTTGTATAGCCTCTCTAGCCCATGAGGCGTCTCTCTTCGAAGTAGTTTGTCGAAGCGAGTCTCCTTCGGCCTAGGCTTGTCGGTCGTCGAAGACTAAGGAGGTCCTGGAGCATCAGCAGCTGTCGGCTGTTGATCTTCAGCCGAGTTATCCGGTGGAGGTCGGGTTTGTGCGCCGGAGCGGGTAACTACAGCAGCAGCTTCTTCGACTTCTGTCGAGATCGTGCGGCATGATTTGACTTTTCCATTCTTCTTCTTGCTGGTGGAGGGAGACGCGGACTGAGTCACCTCAGGTACCAAGTCCGGATGGACCCATATGATCTCTCCTCGTGATGTGGTAAGGGGTACTAGACCAGCAGCTTGGTCTCGGGAAGGTGGAAGGTTACCGACCTCCATCCTTGCTCGGGGGACAGGTACTACTCTGTCTTGAGTCCTTGTCGGAGGAAAGTTGCCGAATTGTACTGACACCATATTGGCTACTACGGTCACCTCTTCGAAATCAATGGCCAGGGCCTTAGAATCGATGAGATGTTGGATGTATCGCTTCAGCTGATAGCAGTCTTGTGTAGCATGGTGAACATAGCGATGGTAATGGCAGTACTTGGGGCTCTCCATGTCTGCAGGAGGAGGCTCACGCCTGGGAGGAGGGAGCTGAATTTGTCCTCCTTGGATGAGCATGTCTAAGATGGGTTTAACATGGCCATCCTCGAAGGAGTAGGTCATCTGAGGCTACTGCTTTTCCGCCGGCGTTGATTCAGGCTTTGGGGTTGTGTCGGTCACCATAGCCTGCTTGCCCTTGTTGTCTCGGTTGCTGGAGGAATTACCACCGTTGTTTTTGTTGACATTAGGGCGTTTGCCCCTGTCTTCACCTTCCGAGATGTGTAATCCCAGTTGGTGGGCTTTCTTCACCTTGTCTTCTACGCTAGTGGCACTGATGATGAACATCTTCCAATCCTTGAACTGACTTTCGCCCATCTAGAGGCTGATTGTGGGAAGCAGTCTCTTTTGGCAATTTTCAATCAAGGAGGAATCAGGGTTGCCAGAGGGTAGCTTCATCGCGATTTGGCGAAACCGCTCGATAAAATTTCTTGTTAGCTCTTTTTCTTTCTGAACAACGTCCATGAGAGTGGACATTGTCACGTCTTGTCCTACTTCATAGAACCTCTCTAGGAACATACGTTTGAAGCCGGTAAAGGAGTGGATGCAATTGTCCGGCAAGTTGCGGTACCAGTCGAAGGCGACCCCTTCCAAGGCTCCGATGAACAACCGCGTAAGGATGGCGTCGTCATGAGGCAGATGGTCGGTTGTGACTTCGAAGTAGGTGATGTACCTGCTTGCAGATGTCTTGCCATCATATAGGTTGATGTGGAACGGTTTATATTTTGGTGGAAAGGGAACATCTCTCCACGCTGCGGGATACGGTTGTCGTATCCTGAGGTCTTGGCAGTTTTCTCGGGCATAGAACATGGCCCGGAGCTCCTGGACCTCTCTTTTTGCCTCCCTGGCCTCGTCTGCAGCGGTAGGAGTCGATATTTCAGGAGGACTATCGCCCGGGTTTGGTGCGGCTGAGGTCGAGTCCGCATTGACCGCGGGACCCAAGCTTGTTTGGCCAGGCGTTCTTCCTTGTAGAGTTGGAAGGGCTACTTTGATCTCGTCCACAGACTTGACCAAAGCATATAATATGGCCTCCAGAGTGTCGATGCGTTGGCTATCACTGAAACCTTCTTGATTGCTGTCTGTCATGAACACCGTCCTCACATGAGGAGAGATGGAAGGAACGGTAGAGGACGTGCCCTATGAGTCATACCCTTGTACAGAGAAGTCGTCCGGGTATATGGGAATGCCCTCCTCTGGTTCTGACTCAGAAAGAGTGGTACCCCCAGCTTCAGAGCTTGCCTCGTCTTGGGAATTGTGGACGTCCTCGGGAACGTCGGGATCTGCTGCATCTGTTGGGTGAACCATTTCCCCCGGACTATCTTCTTGGAACACCGGGTTATTATGGATATTTGGAGGAATGCTACCCCCGGCTCCAGTGTCTCCCATAGATGTGGACGAATCTTCCAATATGGCAGATTTTGTCTTTGAGCGGGTACCTTGGTAAACTCCTCTTGCAACGGCGGTAGACAGCCGTTTAGAAGAAATTTTCTTTGTTACGTCGATTGAAATTTTCGGGCTGGAGATATTTGTTTTCTTTACTCTTCCACTGCCAGGAATCTTCAGAGCAGAATTACAAGAGGCGACGAGAAGCGCCTCGTCTTCTGAGTTTGGGTGTTGCAGCCTTTGGAAGACGGACCGCCGGTCTTTTTGTGCTACTGTCTTGTTGCAGCAACAGTTGCCTATGACTTGGGTGCATTGATGTCTTTGACAGGACTCTTTGCACGTCAAATCTTCATCTCTTTCCTTACGCTTGTGAAGAATCACGTTGTGCGGGTCACCTCCTGTCTGCTTCTTGATGTGGGGGTAGCGTGAGTACTCGCTCCCGATCCTTGTTAGGAGATTCTTGATAATTATCCCGTTCGTTGGCCGTCGGGGGCTGGACACGGGTAGTTCTGTACAACTTCCCATCAGGGGCCCGAGTAATAGTCATCGGGATGCCCTGGTAGTCAGAAGTTGGGACAGCCGACTGAGCTCATCGAGCCCGTGCTGCCCGAAACTTCTTCCTTCTAGCACCTGAGAGTGCGTAGGAAGAGTCCAAGCTGGTCACAACAGAGTCTGGCATATGCTCAAGAGAGCCTTCATGGTCAGGACCGTATGAGAGACAGTCAAAGACTGACCGTGAGTCGCATGGGGTAGATAGTATGCGGCTGGGATCGGTGGCCGTGCAGGCTGTCTGTATGCGGCTGGTATGCATGGCCGTGCAGGCTGTCTGCATGCGGCTATCCTTTGTGGCCGTATGAACTTTCTATATGCGGCTAGAAGTCATGGCCGTACAGGCTGTCTGTATGCGGCTGGCAGTTCTGGCCGCATGAGTTTTTCCTTTGCGGTCGACAGTTGCGGCCGTATGAGCTTTCTACATGCGGTAGGCGTCCTTATGCGGCTTGGATTGCACAGAGTTCCTCTTTGCCCCTGTAAGTCCAGCATCATAGTATTTTTTTTCTGCCGGACTTGGGGACAGCAGAGTCCTCTGTGGTCTGGAGTGGGGCCGCAAGCGAGACTTCTCCGCTGTCTCAGGCAACTGAGAGTACTTCTTCGAGAGCTTGGAAATGAGCAAAATTTTTGGGTCTCCACTCCATGCGGGCCTTCTTTGTACGAGCTCGCTGCTGGACCGGGCCAGCGCTCCCGTCGGAGAGCATTTCTTCAAACACCTGTTAGTCGAATCGGGCGACCAGCATTTGTTGAGTGGAGCCAAGTTTGGCTGCGTCTGATTGCATCACCAACTCCTCAGCCGTGGGGAAGTTAGTCCCCAGCAGAGTCGCCATCGTGTTTGTCATTGATTGTAAAAATACAGAACAATTATATAGGAGGACTGGACTTAGACTCACAATACAAACTCGCTCGTACAATGAAAGCCTAGGGACGAAAACCTAGGTACAGCAGTCTAAGTACGATTGTTTATTTTTGATTCTGGGGGGTGACGATAGAGGCTCAGGAAAGCGACGGCCGCTCTGCCTTACTCCTTGGACGATCAGACGTAGCCTTGGCTCCGGTAAAGAACTGCTCTCAAGATGGGAAGACTCTTTTGTGCGCGCCTTTGTCTCTCTGTGTGTCCAGCCGGGTGGAGAGGATCTCTCTTGCAAGGGAATGGTACCTTGCTATATCTCTTTGTTTCTCTGGATCCGATCTCTCCTCCTTTTTTTCTCCTGAATTCTCCAGGGTTTGCAAGGAAATGGCACCTTGCTATTTATAGAAGTGGGGGTGTGATCATTAGGGTTTGCAATAATTCCCCCTTTGAAAAGTCGACGGCCAATCATCTGGACCATTAATCTTGATTGTATTACATCTGGGCAATTTATTATTGATTGCGCCAAATCCGTATGGGCAATTAATGCTGATTGTGTAAAATTTGTATGGGCAATCAATGTTGATCGTCATGAATCTTAGGAAGCTCGAATCTCCTGCCATGTATTTAATCCATATGATTGCCATAAATCTGTTTTGATTCGGGTAATTATGATGATTGCACTAAATCAGGTTGTTGGGATTTGTTGATAACTCTTGATTGATTTAGTGTCACATGGGAAACTGATCTTCTACCACGTGTCATAATCGTAAGCCACAGCCGCATGAGGGTAGCTTCTTAGGTTTTGGACTGCATGAAGGTGACAGCCGCATAGGTGACTTCTCATAATTTGAGCTGCATGGGGGTGGTTTCCAGTTGAGCCGCATAGGACTTGCCACGTGTCAAGGCTGCATGGGCGTGAGCTGCATGGAGATGATACTCATGACCCGAGCCGCATGAGAACAGCGGCCGCATAGGGTGACTGTTCATAATTTGAGCCGCATGACAAGGGTCTTCACGCTCCGAGCCGCATGCGAGCATCGACTGCATGAGATGGTGGCGGCCGCATAGGGGGCTTTGTAGTTGGTGGATCGTGCCAGCTACAGAGAAGATTTTCTCCGTTTCCTGAGAAATATGCCGTCATATCGAAGTTCATCATTTCTGCTTTAGTGTCAGAGTTATTACTTTATGTTAGAGCATTTAATGGGAGCAGTCACTTCATGGCCAACTGTAAAGCTCTATAGGGTCACGTGATTCTTGCCTGAGCCGTATGAGGCTATTGAAGGGTTTCTGAGCCGCATGAGGCTCTGATAAATTCCTGAGCCGCATGAGGCTCTTTCTGCTTTAAGCCGTATGGGCTTCTTCTATTTTGAGTCGCATGGGCTTCTTCTGTTCTTTTCCATGCTTGTACAGTTCGCGAAGGACCACCTCCAGCATTTACAAGATTTGGAGGTGGCACAACGGAATGATACTTCTTTTGTAGTGAAGGAGGGTTGTTGCTATGTGCCGAACTAGCATGAGCCGAACCATTTTGTTGAGGTGGAGGAACAGCCCCTGCAGCTTGAACCGCCATGATACTGGTAAGCATATCAGTGATCTTGGCGAATGCTGTTTCAAGACCCTCAAGCCGTTTGCTGGTCTGATCACTGGATTCTTCAGGTCTTTCTCCGTCTGCTATGTATGTAGATAACATACGAGGATGAATAGAGGGAACAGTACAACTGGTGCTGATACTGTCTGTCTTCGAGTAGACAAGTCCTTCATCTTCAGGTTGATGAGGTAGATAGTCACCATTAGATTCGGAGAGATCGTCGTCCTCTGGATGACTACACCCAGTGTGAAGGTCATCCGCTTCAGACTCTGAGGGAATACTACCCCCAGCTTGGGAGTCTTCGTCGTCCACACGGAATCTTGCCTTTGACCGAGTACCCATATAGACTCCTTCAGATGTGACAGCCAGTTGGCCATCTATTGGTAGACTTCGTCTTCTTCTTCTCGTGGAACTGAGAAAGAAAGTTAGGTTTGTGGTCCACCATCTTTGATTGGGGCTTCCAGAAGGAGGACCCCATGAAGTCATATTAGATGAGACACATAGGGTTTTCATCGTCAGAGAAGTACAGCCGTCGAAACACGGACTTTCTCTGAGGCACTCTTGTTACTTTAGAGCAACAACAGTTGATAACAATACTGGTGTACGGATGTGCACTATGAACTATTATATCCTTCCTCGCTTTACGCTTATGATTTATCATGTCGCACAAGTCAGCGAAAGGGAGTTTTGCCTTACAACCCATGTTGCATGCACCGCCAAGCTTTGCATGCGGGTTCGAAGGAGAGTTGGCACATCCAGACTTAGTTCACGTGCAGGGGCAACCCCTACACCTAAGTTCAGTGACGTCCTGGAAGACAGCCCCGTGCTATACACGTTGGGGCCTGTCTTTTTGTCGTGGGTGCATAGGCCTTGGAGACTGGCCTTGGGCGCATGCTTCTTGACAGTATGTCTGAGTCTCCTTGATGTGGGCACATAGTATTGATCCAGTGAGCCTGGGCGCATAGCCTTGGGCGCATGACCCTGGATGTCCAGTCTGTTGAAGATAGAAGCATTCTGGTTGCGGTTATGCGCCCAAACATCCCCTTGGGCACATGGCTTTGAGCGCATGCTTGGTAGAGCAGCGCTGCTTTCTCCCAGTTTTGCATCCTTCGTTTGTGAGCCCTGCTGGGTTTGTCCAGAGTGTCGCACATGCCGATTCTTGGCATCATAGTGTTTTCCTTTGCCAAGTCTCGGGCGTCGAACACTTTGTTGTTGGTTGTCCAGGAAAGAAGTCACTGGGCTAGTAGAGCCCAGAACGATGTGAGCCTTCTCCATTTGGAGAACTTCTGTGGCAGATTCATGCGCACATGTGACAGAGTCCTCCAGTTGCATATCTGCTATGACACTAGCAGAATATGCATAGCGAGCCTTCGGAAGCCAAGTCTTGCGAGACTTGTTTGGCTTCGTTGATTTTAAGGGAGTATAGCCATCCCTCGAGAGCACCTCTTCGAACGCCTGCTGATCGAATTTTACGATCAGCATCTTCTGAGTGCTCCCCACTTTGTCGGTATCGGATTGCGTCACCACCTTCTCGTCAGAGAAAAAAGTAGTCCCTAGCAAAGTCGCTATTTTTGTGGACACACACAAAAAAGAAGAAGAAAATGCTGTCTTTTCTTTGTTGGCGCAAGGCACCATAAATCGAGTACGCCTGAGAGATCCTACGCTGAGGATCCCCGAGTAAAATAAAGAATTCTGGGGAATGGAACGATGGAGATCGAGCGGCAGTTGCTCCTTTACTTCGTTGATACTCCGATTACAAAAGTAGGAGAAAACCTAAGAAAATTGCTAACTCTCAGCTCACTGGCAAGAAGTGCAGCAATTTGGCTCTTGAAAATGCTATCCGTTATGTGTTTTGAAGAGGGATGAGGCCCCTTTTTATAGTCGTTCTTGGGCAGAAATGATGTTATGCGACCATATGAGGAAAACACACTGGTTTTTATTTGGGCGCATAGTCCTGCCTTGGGCGCATAAGGTGTAGGCGCATGCAGGCTGTGAGATCGTGGGTTGGTCGTGGTGTTGACGTGGCCGCATGCTTCCGTGCACGACTGCTCGTGGAGACTGACTTGGCTGTGCGCTTCGGTACATGTTTTGATCATGGCTTTGACCGAGTCAGGCATGGGCGCATAGCCCTATTTCAGGCTATGTGCCCTCCTTCACAGGGGGTGGCTTGGGCGCATAGAGCTTCACAGGCTTGGGGGCATAGAGCTTGACAGGATGATGGGCGCATAGGTGCTTCACAGGGTGACTTGAGCACATAGGAGCTTCACTTGGGCGCATATGTCCTCCTTTGGCTTGGGCGCATACGGCTTTATTTGCTGAAATTTTCATGCTTCTACAACAGGTTGCGCAACATTCATATTGCACGACATTTTGTATTATGCCACATCTATGTTGCGCAACATATCGGGTTGTGTGACTTTTATGTTGTGCGACATTTCTGTCGAAACAAACATCTGTGTGGCGCCACATCACAAGTTGTGCCGAACTGATCATATAGAATCAGAAAGTACAACTTTCGAAATGACGTGCAGCACTGTCTGGACATCAACCAAACCCTAAGAAGAGGGGCGCAAGTCAGAAAATACGTCTAATTTTAAAAAGAATAGGCGTGCATATTGACAAAATCAAACCAAACCCTAAAAAGGGGATTGGTCGATGTTTGTTGTCAAAACATTCACCTTCTATGGCTGGGTTGGCCATCTCTCATCGTAACGAAGGGGGGGGCATACGGAGGCACGTGTGTGGATGGAACACGAGAAGAAGACTCAGCAACACTCTTTTCTTTCTCAACAGCAGATCTCTTGGGCGCCATTTGATACTAGTCAAAGCTCGGGAAGAAGAAGGGAAGATAGGGTTTTTGAGAAATTGAACTTCAGTAAAAAATAAAGAGTTTGAAATATATGGATATTTATAGCTTCAAAAGTTGATCGCACAATCTGCGCTCAAAAAGTGGAGACGGTTGAGCATTGACTGGCGCAATCCAAACAAAACTAGCATAATTCAAAGTATTTCAAAACTCTAAAGTATTTTCAAGTTTCGAAAACTTTGAAGGGGGTCTTATAGAGGCTAAAAAATTAAGATGCGCCACTTATTAAAGTGTTCAATCATCTGATGGCGCCAAAACAATCAAGTTGCGCCAGATCATCAAGTTGTGCAGTACCAGGTTGTGCCAACACCAGATTGTGCTGGAGTCAGGGTGTGCAGAGCGAAACGTGGCGCACTTCCTCGAGAATCTGTAACGGGATCACCATTTCCTGACAACTGACAGCACGAAGATTAAGAAAAATCTATTCGAATCCCGCGCAACACGGCGCTCGAGAATATTTTGTCAACATGTAATTAATGCTGACAGCTGGTTCGCGCAAGTCACTGAATAGCACGAGGATTAAACAGCACAGCACATAAGACCTAGTCAAAGGCGCCAGTCGTTGAGTTGCGCCTATGCGCAGCCTGTCAAATTGGCGCCACTTGATCAACTCTTATTTTAAAACAGAGTAACGTGGCACGCAAGCCATCAACTTCGCAGAGCATGCCCACTACACTGCCCACGATCATATGCATCTCAATCAAACGATGCCACACGTCTACAGCAGTTGGTGCAAACCGCTCGCGCAGGTTGTTACATTGCGCCCCCGTGCAACCTGATAAAGCCCGCGCAAGGTGATCAAATGGTTTTCAGGACAGAGTGATGTGACGCGCAAGCCACTAACTTCGCAGTATGGGCCTACTATACTGTTCACGACCACGCACATCTCAATCAAACGATGCCACGCGACCACAGTAGTTAGTACAACCGTTTGCGCAAGTAAACAGGAGGCGCGCAACCTGAAGCGCACGCAATCCAGAATAACTATTAAACAGTTATTTCAAGAACTCTATAAATAGAGTTTCAAATCAATCACAAAACATCAAGAGTGATCATAATCTTCTACTAAAGTGCTGTTGCATTCTCCAGAGGCTCGTGTCTTCAATATCACATCGTCCAAGGGATAAAGTGATCGTCTTCTGATCAGATTTCTATAGTTGTACTTTCCAAGAAATCAATTGTACCCATGTACTCTTTTTTTTAGTTTGTAATAAAAACTTTTGTTCTTTGCACGCTTCCATAATTTTTATTATGTTCTTCATCTCATGAATTGACAGGGTACAACAAATTTTTAACAAGTGGTATAGAGCCTCATGTTTGATTTATGAGATTGAAGTTTAGAATCTATTTTTTTATTGTTATTCAAAAACTCTAGATCATTCCATCTGATTTAATTAGGGTTTGGATTTTTCGATCAGAGTTTTTATGACCCACCAGAAGAAAAATCCTATTCTATTAGGCTTCAATTTTTTTTAATATGTTCCGTTCATCTCACTGTCTTCGGAAGGCGAATTCATATAGTTCATCGTTACTATTCCCTTATTGTTAGGTTTCGGATTATGGACAGAACCATATTTGTTGAATTTTTTTTAAATATATGATCGAGGAACTAACACTTTTGGCTCCTATTCTAGATACTCATATTCTAGAGACTCCCATATTTGGCCGGATGACTTTTGTATGCGAGTTGTTTTGTGTTACTCTCATGTCAGTTTGGAATTCTGCTTCAATTGTTTTTTATTTCTAGTCTCTCTAGCACTTCTCTCGGATATATCACATGCGAGAGAAAAGAGAGTGGATTCATGAATTTATGGAATATATAAGGAATCATGCTTGTAGTGGGCCGAACAATGATTTTTTTATATATAAAATAATGATATAAATGTCTTTTGTTTGAAAACCTCTTTGGTACTGTCACCTTAATAAGTCTGAAATAGACAATGGTAACAATAACATTGGATCTAATAGGGTGTGCTAAACTTTGTGAGCATTTTGTTCATTCTTAATGTTTATGATATTCAGAAGGAATTTTGATGTAGGAATTCCGGTTCAGTTATGATGATGGTGTCTTCAAGTGCCTTTGTCGATTATTAAATTCTTGGTCGATGGAATATTATTATAAGTATGAGAAGTCCTTTGGTCGTTGAGGGCATTACTTATTTCGGCATGATGCTAGCAATGTATCAAGACTTAATGCATAATGTCATATTTTGCTAAATTACAGAACAACTTTAGGACTAAAGATTTGTTTTAATATGAAAACATGAAACTGCCACTTTGGTTTGACCACCATATTTGGGTTGACTATTCTAAAACTAAAATGGTGAACAATTTGTTTCTACTTTACGTACCCAGCTTGCTTAGTCTTGTAATCGTATAATGTTTGACTTTCATAAGATTTTCATAAGGTTTCTCCATGGGTACTTCTGATCATTTGAACTTGGAACCTTATTGTTTATGATGGTGGAATTATGAATCTTTTATTATAAGGTGACATGTTTTCATGTGGTCTTTCTAAAGAAATTATATACGATGAAAGAGCATTTGTGGTTATATAACTTATGTGCATCAATATATCAAAATAATTTAATTCATATTTTAAATCATGCAAAAGATTCACATGCTTACAATATAGTAGATAAATTTTGGTGTAATCTTTATGCTTATTTAGTGTAATCTTTTGATGCATATATTAAGTACAACCTAATCTGTTGATTATTGATTATTTAAATTTAAATATGCATGCACATAAGATTTTGGACATGATTCAGTTTTGTAAAATTTAGTCAACATTCAATTTTTTTGGTTCCTTTTGTGACTAGCAATAGTTGTCCAATATTCTAAATAGACCCTTTGAAACAAGATGTCGCCAAAGTGACCTCTCTTGCGTAGATAGTCTATGATGGATGTTGGATGTTTGTGTGTGTACATTCATGCGGATATTAGCCAGCCCAAAGGAAGTTTAATACTTGGCCGAATTGCACACATACCTGTGGTGATAAATGTGTGACAATTATAAGGTTTATATGTGAATAATAACCCAATCCAAAGATAGGCTTATTATTTGACATGACTTATTGTCAACATTTGATCACTACACCAAGAGTACCACTTACAGTTAATATCGTTGTCCAAAGACTTGATATTAATGATGTACTAGATATCTTGAGATGGGGTTCACCATTATTTGAATATTGTTTGACTATATTTTTTATTCTTAGTTATTAATTAAAGCATGTCCATTTTGTTATTTTGTTCCCTTTAAAGTAAATGTTGCTACAATATCTGCCAATAAGAATTCAATTTTCATGTTTAACGGGATAAACTTTAAGGGCAAAAAGAAGATAAATAAAGTAGCTGCTAAGGGTCCAGTTCAAAAGAAACAATAATATAAAACTAAGGGTTGTTTCTTTTGTGACAAGTTAGGACACATAAGGAAGAAATGTATAAAGTACCACGCATGACGTATGAATAAAAGTACATTTCTAAATTTGGTCTATTCTGAGGTTAATTTAGCTTTAGTATCAAGAAACTAATGGTGGTTAGATTATGGTACGACTACCCACATTAGTGCTTTAGACAAGATTATATGAGCTATCGAAAGTCAATCGATGGTAAAAGATACATCTATGTGGGTGACGGCAATTCGGTAGAAATAGGAACAATAGGACATTTAGGTTATTATGAGGAACCGATTATTATTTGGATTTGATAGACATTTTTTATTATACCATCTTTTAGACGAAATTCAGTTTCAGTTTCCTTAATGGACAAATCTGGTTATCATTGTTCATTTGGAAATAATAAGTTTAGTCTATCTTTAAATCCAAATATTATTGGTAACGGTTCCTTTAAGGTTTATGATCGCGTATATTCAGTTGAAACTATTGCAGCTTAAATGAAACCTTGCAAGTGGAGTCATGTGGTACTAAACACAAAATTAACAATAATAAAAATTTAGCCTTATTATGACTTAAGCGATTAGGTCACATCTCTAGAAATAGAGTTGAACGACTTGTGTCTGATGAAATTTTGATTCCATTAACTTTATATACTTCAATGTCTGTATTGAATGTGTAAAGGGAAGACAGACCAAAGTTAAATTGTAAGTAGCTACTTTATTGACTATGCTGACAAATCAAGGGATTAATAATTTGGGATATTGTCTTTGAGAAGGAATCAATTACGACTCCTACTATCACTTTTGACGATGTGTAGGATTCTATACCTGTCATGATCAAGAAGTGAATTCGGAGCCTCAATAAGATAATGTCGAATTACCTCTATAAGTCGTTGTTGAGATATCTTAATAGCGACAACGTAGCGGCACCCCATTCAAGATAAGGTAATTATTCCTAAGGAACAAAATCAACAACCTCAAGAACCGGTAATATTAAGATGGTCCACCAGAGGAAGGAGAAATATAATTTTGGATAATGTTTGTCATATTTCTCTAGGAACATGAGGAAGACTGTGGATACTGGAAGATGATCTAATCAACTTCCGTCAGGCCATGGAAAGTTCCAGTTCTCAAAGTAGATTGATATAATAAATAAGGAGTATAAGTCTTTGCAAGACAATAAAGTTTGAAAACTTGTCCCATTACCAAAAGGTGTGAAGTCCATTGGTTGCAAATGGATATTTAAAACCAAAAAGGATTCAAAGGATAATGTGGAGAGGTATAAAGTACATCTTATAGCTAGTGACTTTACTAAAAAGTTAGGGATTGATTTTAAAGAGGCTCTCTCTTCGGTTTCTTTGATAGACTCTTTTAAAACAATCATAGCACTTGTGGGTCACATTTTGATATTGAGTTACATCAAATGGATGTCAAAATGGCATTTCTAAATGGTAACATTGACAAAATAAGTTATATGGTGCAATCAGAAAACTTTGTGTCAGAAGACCCAAAGAATATGGATTGCAAACTGACAAAATCTATTTATGGACTCAAGCAGGCTTCTCGTTAAAGGTACTTCAAAATTTCACCAAGTGATTATCTCGTTTGGTTTTGAGATAAACACTGTTAAAGATTGTGTGTATCACAAGTTCGGTGGGAGTAGATATATTTTTCTGGTTCAGTATATTGATTAAAGTATTTAATGCAAACCAGGTGACACATGTCGCTAAAGGGGATAAGTTTAGTCTCAATCAAGTGACCTAAGATTAGCCTTAAAATTAAGAAATTTAATAGATTTTCCTTTCATGATCAGTTGTAGGGAGTCTGATGTATGCTCAAGTATGTACGTGTCAGGATATTGCATACATATTCGAATGTTAGGCAGATATTTAAGCAAATATGGATGGATCATTGGGTAGCAGCCAAACTACTTAAGTAATTAAAAGAGAACAAGGAATTATCAGCTCTTTGTAGGATAGCGAATAATTTTAGAGATCATAAGGTATTCCGACTCCAATTTTGTTGGATGCCAACACAGCAGGAGATCCACATCAGGTTATGTTGACTAGTGGATATATATTTTGGATGAGTGTCAAATAGACACTCATAATTTCTTCCACCATGGCAGCGAGGTTTATAGCATGCTGTGAGGCATCTATTCAGGGAATATAGTTGCAAAATTTTGTCACAAGGTTGCGTCTACATGAGGGTGTTGAAAGACCACTCAAATTATGGCGTGACAATAAATCAGCAGTACTGTATTATAATAACAACAAGAACTTGTATAAGTCAAAGGATGTTGACATAAAATTTCTAGTTGTGAAGCAAAGAATTCAGAATGGTAAAAGTGTCCATATAGCACATTAGGACAAACTCCATGTTAGCGGATCCGCTCACAAAAGTATTATCATCCAGGGTCTTTCATGAGCATACTGCTCATATGGGTGTTATTTTAATTAAGAATATGGCAATACAGTGGGAGTTTGTATTTTATGTATTTGGGTGCTATTTGGTTTTGGACACATTTGTGTATTAAAGTATTTTGGATATTTATCTGATCAGATATATGAAAATTCAGTTCATTCTGTTTTCATTATGTTAAAGTATTGATCTCATTAAAGTTAAGGAGGACCAGTTGGAAATAGATATGTATTGATCACATTGCGTGTAATTTTTATGCTACGCATCCATGATTGGTCTATGTCGTTTAGCTATATTGGTATATGTGACCATTGATGGTTTAGTTACGTTGTATGTGACGAAGGCCGCTTTGATTCTATGTTGAAATGGTTAATGGACGAGATTGTCCGGATATACCCTAAAGATTAAGATAGCAATTTATGAGCTCACTAAGATTAACACAATTATAAGGTTACATATGTGGCCCAGTGGGAGATTGTTGGAATTATTCAATAACTAAGGGGCCACACATTTAAAATTAATTGTGTTTGGGCTATCTAAATAATTAAGCCAAATTAAAGTGGTCTATTTGGAAATTGGCTTAAGGGTATAATTGTCATGGAATTAATGTATAGATACCGAAGATAATTCTAATTAGAAAAGGGGCCAAATTAGAAATATCAAAACATATAAATATATTATTCATTAGGGTCATGGTTCCCAACTTATACGGCCACCAAAAGAGAGATTTTTTCTTTTTTCTCTTCTGCATCCCCATCAACAGAAAGAGAGGGACAAAGGATTCAGGTTCTCTTTGTCATTAAGGGTCGTAGCAAGTTGGAAGATCGAACCACATAAAAGGATGACCGCTTCAAGATCCATCAAGCCTAGCAATGGATTCAGGTACGCTTCCATAATTTTTATTATGTTCTTCATCTCATGAATCGACAGGGTACAACAAATTTCTAACAAACAAAAACAAAAAAAAGGATTAAAAAAATGACCAAAAAATGACAAAAAGAAAAAAATGACAAAAAAGAAAAAAAGGATAAAAAGAAAAAAAAGACGACCAAAAACGACAAAAGACGACAAAAACACAAAAAAGGACAAATTTTTTTACTAGAAAATGATAAAAAAAACACTACTAAAAAATGACAAAGAAGACAAAAAAACAACAAAAAAGACCAAAACCAACAAAAAATGATAAAAACTGGTAAAAAACGATAAAGAAGACAAAAAACAACAAAAACGACAGAAACGTCAAACAACTACTAAAGAACGACGATAAAAAATGATAAAAGACAACAAGAAATGACAAAAACCGGTAAAAACGACAAAAAAGAGACAAAAGAGACGAAAAACGACAAAAACTACTAAAGAAAGAAAGTAAAAAACGACAAAAGACAACAAAAAAGACAAATAAAAAAGGGACAAAAAAGAGACCAAAAGAGACAAAAGAGACCAAAAAAAAAGACAAAAGGCAACAAAAACCGAAAAAGGACAAAATTACTAAAAAACGACAAAAGACATCAAAAATTGACAAAAAACCGTTAAAAACGACAAAAAAAGACAAATGAGATAAAACGACAAAAAACAACAAAAACGGCAAAAAAACGACAAAAAAGACAAAAAAGAAATAAAACCGACAAAAAAAGACAAAAACTACTAAAAACGACAAAAGACAACAAAAAAGGACAAGAAATGGTAAAAAAGAGACAAAAACGACAAAAAATAACAAAAAAATGACAAAAAGCAACAAAAACGACAGAAACTACTACAAACAACTAAAACGACAAAAATCGATAAAAACCGGTAAAAATCGACAAAAAAAGGACAAAAAACAAAAAAAAAGGTAAAAACGGTATAAACGACAAAAAAGTCAAAAACGACAAAAAATGACAAAAAGTAACAAAAATAGACAAAAACTATTAAAAACGACAAAAACAACAAAACTTGACAGAAATGGATAAAAACGACAAAAAGTGACAAAAAAGTAAAAAAGGACAAAAAAATAAAAAATGATAAAAACGACAAAAATGACTAAAAAAATGACAAAAAATAACAAAAAATCGATAAAAACCGACAAAAATGACCAAAAAGCGACAAAAATGACCAAAAAGCGACAAAAAACGACAAAAAAGACAAAACGAAAAAAATGTTCAAAAATGATCAAAAAAGTTTAAACAAATTTTTTTTTGCCCAGACAAAAAAAAATACCCACCTATTCTAAAGGGATAGGATTCCCATGTTTTATGGGTAAACTATTTACTTAGATATTTCTAATTCCCGGAAATAAATTTTTTATAGCCCAAACAAACATGGTAATAAATTCTCACCCTAAAATTTTATAGGAATAAAAAAATACCGCGTACCAAATGCCCTCTAAATTTTATGAATTTTAACAAGTGTAGAGCAAGTCCCTTTCAGGACTGTCACAATTTCTGGCAGTCCTCAATACTTATAGGACTGCCAGAAATTGTGGCAGTCCAGATATGCACTTGTTGTTCATGAAGTCCATTTCTTTTACAACTTGGGTTTCATCCATAATTTCTTTCTACAAGTAGGGTTTCATCCATTGTACATCAAGTCCATCTCTTCTACAACTAGAATTTCATCCATAATTTTTTTTACAAGTAGGGTTTCATCCATAATTTCTTCGATCATAGGGATAAAAATTACCGTGCTTATTTGCTCATTTTGAAGGTGTGCTCACTGGAGATGCGATATATATATATATATATATATATATATATATATATATATATATATATATATATATATATATATATATATATATATATATATAATACATCCCCTGGAAAAGGATGTATCGATACATCCCAAATCTTGACCATTGGATGTTGATCCAATAGTTCAGATTGAATAATAGAGTAGAAACATCATTTAATGCTGATTTTGACTTTTGACCTGTTGGTAACTTGCTTTAGCAGGTCATTCTTTGTCACCCCCGTTTCCCGTATTTCGTATTAATACTCGTAGTTGGATTTTGCCATGTATTTTTATTTTCTTGACTTGTAGAATTTTGGGTTTTCTCGTATTTTGGGTTTCGACTTGGCTCGATTTTAGTTGGTTGGTTTGGCTTGGTTTGATTTTAAACCCAATGGAACACCTTAACCTATACTCCACCCTCATTCCACCACAACCACCCTCATTAATATCTCCACCAACATTCTCTCTCCTCATTACTTCCCCCATTAATTTCTTCATCTTCTTCTTCCTTCCTCCACACAACACCAACCTCCATAGGGAAGTGCACCTTGCCACCATATAAGGACCCAATTTTATTTGTCCATTAGCTAGATTAGGCCATGGAGAACAACATTAGAACTTGACATTTTTGGATCTGGAGCTTGGATTCTCCTAGATCTAAGTTTTATCATTTTCGGAATTCCTTGGATTTGATCTACCAAACTTGGATTTTTGCTTATTTTGATGCTTCTATGTTGTAGAGAATTCAATTTTACACAAGTTAGGCTCTTGAAAATCTGGATTTCGTGTTTTATGGACCAAGTTGTGATGTTCCAAAGTTTTAAAGCCATTGTTGTTCTTCCTCTCAGCTTGAGGAAGGAGAAGACCCCCTCCCCCGCTGTGTTGTTTAGCGCCGAGCGGTTTCACCTCCGCCGCGCCCTTTGGCGCTGGCCGCTGACCCGTTGGCGCACGCGCTCTTTAGCGCGCTGCTGCCCCGCCTGATTGTGCATCATCCCCGAGCACTGCGCGCCTTGTTGGCCGTGCGCCTTGCTGCCCGTGCGCCCCTGTGAACTCGACCCCGTGCGCCCCTGCGTACTCGACCCCGTGCGCCCCTGCGCACTCGATCCCGTGCGCCCCTGCGCACTTGGCCGTGCACCCCGACGCACTTGCCCCCTACGCACTTGTCCGCGCGCCCCCGGCGCACTTGTCCCCAGCGCACTTGGCCGTGCCCCCGGCGCACTTGCCCCCTGCGTACTTGGTCGCGCCCCTTGCGCGCTTGGCTTCCCGTGCCCTTTGGCGCACTGCGACCGTTCCCGAGCGCGTCTCTTGGCACCGTTTGCCCGAGCCCCTTGTCTGGCACGCCCTGTGCTATGGCTTCCTCTCCTGACCCTTGGTGTTCCACTTGGTTGTTGGTTTTTTTCTTTTGCTAATTTTTTTTCTGAGAGCTTGATGCCCACAGCACAACCTGACTAGACCCAACACTCCTTGACACGATTTTTTGTGTTTTAAATTATGGCTAGCATTCTCTGAATTTGGCAGTAACTTGTTGGGTGCTTGTAACTTGTGGCTTTTAACTGTAACCTGCGACCTGTAATTAATCCCCTGTAACTTGATATCTTGATAGTGGCCGCCTCGGCGCACTCTTGACTTGACTCGACTTGATAACTGGTCGTACTTGACTTGTCTTGACACCGTGGATGTTCTTTCTTGTTGCGTTGTGCAAATCTACTTGTCTTGTCTTGCAACATGTCCAGGACGTGACTCCCTGGGCACCACGGCCAGGGACTCATACTAAATTGGATTAGGCTAATGATTAGATCAAACTAGAACATGAAGAATTTCCAGTCACAAGCAATCTCGTTATGTGGACGCTTTAATGGACTTGTAGCTTGTCGACGAGTAGAGCACATTTCCAGCACACTGTCATGTGTTGCACCTCTAAGTCACCTAAGGGTATATCGTCTTCTAGGCGATGTACCCAACCATACTCTCAACCCGCGGAAGGATAACTGGATAATCTACAGGGCTTGGGACTGGGAATTTCTCATTTGCATCTTTTTAGTAACTAGGCTTGTGATAACCCTAGTTAGTTAAGTAGTAAGTCGTAGTGTTTGCTTGGCCGCTTGTGAATGGATGGTGTCCAGCCTTGTCTAAGTCTCGTCTACTCCCTGTACTTGGTACCCCTTATCATGCTTGTTTTTACTTATCTTTAACAATAAATGGGTAGAGACAAAGTGCCATTCAGACGAAGGGTTACAACCCCGATCCTTGTTTGGTTTAAGGGTTATAACCTGGCTCCCGGAACGGTCCACGTCCCTAGTCGTTTATTGTCTTGCTGTACTCTTTACTACTTGTACTTTTCTTCTATTTCTTATGCTCTGATATGCTGGCTTTTGTTCTTATTTCGTGGCCTCCTTGTGGCACTTGCTCTTTCTGGGGTTTGACCCAGCTGGTTTTGTGTGGCCAAATTTCGGAGCAGCACCCGAGGATCTACCGAACCTCCAGCCCGATGGTGGCGACTAGAAGGAACCCGGGCTACGAGTGGGTTTTCTATTTTGTTTCGCTCACTCCATTGTAAATTCATTCTTTTGAGGCATTTAGTCGACGAGCACCTGTTAGCTCGATGCATATTTACTTACTGTCTGCCTACGGGCTGTAAATATGATTAACAAATCCTAGGGTTGATCATGTATGACTAAACTCTTGCTAGTCCTCACATTTTGTATGACTAGCTTCATGATCAACTGAATATATAATATTTGGGACGCCTTTTATTGTATATTTGGTGGTCTAACATCTTGTAATTATATTATTTGTTTGAGATTGAGACAATAGGCTTGACTTTAAGAGACTGTTGGCTTGTAGTAAACCCTCATATCTAGACAGCCGTGACCGTATAGTGAGATGAATTCCATTTCGATATACGTAGCTGGCTATGTACGCCCCCGCTCTCCAGTATTCTGGTTCTGGGGCGTCACATTCTTCACTTTTAATTTTTTTAATGAACCCCCTAAATTAACTCATATTTACTCTCTCTTTCGTCCATCTAATTTAATATTTTGTGCATCAACGTATAAATTCTGTATTTTTTTTTGTTATAGGCCGTGGTGGTGGTGGTGGAAAGAGAAACAGAGATGAAGAAGGAAATAAGAATCGGTCCGGATCGCGTCGAACGTCGTCAAGCCCTCCTAGAACAACGAGGAGTACCAGCTGCGCCGAGAAGAATCGGTCCGATTCACGTCGGACGTCGTCGAGACCTCCTCGAACAAGGAAAATTACCAGCGACACCGCTCTAATTTTAATGTCCATGCCATTATCAAAAATTTTATTTTTTATCTAACAATTTAATATTTTGTTAATAAAGCTACATGTCATGGTGGTGGTGGTGAACTGAGGAAACCTGCTTCTAAGGTCGGGCGGATCATCTGCTCATATTTTTTTAAAAAAAAATCGGTATTGATCGGACGAAATATTTTTTACTTTTCTAATTATAATATTTTTGAAGAGAATATTTTTTTTTGGACGGAGAATGGCCATTCTCTTTGCTTTTAACACGGAGAATGGCCATTCTCCGTTCCTTTAACATGGAGAATGACCATTCTTCTTGCTTTTAAAACGGAGAATGGCCATTCTCCGTTCTTTTAAAACAGAGAATGGTCATTCTCCGTTCTTTTAACACGGAGAATGGACACTCTCTGTACTTTTAACAAAGTATGGTACCTTTAGGACTGGAAATGTTCAAGTATCTCATATTTTTTTACCAAATATTTACAGTATTTTTAATATCATTTACCAAAGTATATTCATTTAATATTAAATCATGTTCAAGAAAATCTGAATATCATTTTATCAGGCTTCTACTGTATGGCTGCACAAAATTTCTTGCGAGTATTTGAATATAATTAACCTACTGTCCAAGAAATTTTTTCTTACATTACATTATGTATTACACTGGCATCGAATTCATACTGATGGCATCGATGCACTGATGGCAATAAAAAAGAATGAACATGCAGGATTACAATTTTGCTTCAGCAATAACAAGGGATGAACATACAGGATTACAATTTTGCTTCAGCAATAACAAGGGTTGAACATGCAGGATTACATTATGCATTATACTGGCATCGAATTCATACTGATGGCATCGATGTAATAATTTTTTACAGAAAGCAAAACACATTACAATCAAATAAAGTTTTAGTGATCCCAGGAATGCATCCGTAATGAAAACATAGAACCTGCATAATTCATTCCAAGTCCAATAAACTGCATGATCCACGTTATAGTAATCTGCCCAATCCACGTTAGTAATTCAACATAGAACCTGCATAATTCACAATACAATAATCCAAATAAATATCAGACCTACTCTAAATTCAAGACCATATTACATTCTTCTTTTTTCTTCTTCTTCTTCCTCAAAATATCCTTCACCTATACCTTGAGGGACGGAATAAAAAAAATTATAGTCAGTATGGACTCACTGTATATGTAGAAATGACATCCAGAAACATAAATAGAAGTATCATAGTGATGGCTAGCATTAAAGTGTCAATGTGCACAGTGTGTATTTTTACATAAGAGTTTGGGCTAGCCCCATTTACCTTCTTCACGAGGGAAGGAAAATCTTATTCTTGGTCAGCAAATTCAACCTCTATCTGGTTAATTTTATCCAGAATCAATTTCTGGTTGTCGGATATAGTCTTCATCTCTTTGAAGACATTCTCAAAGTTTGCAGCAATAAAATTGTGTAGATCATCAACCATGTCCTTAGTGTTTTTGATTCCATAAGTTGATGGTTTTCCAGATGTTGATGGTTTGCTTGCAGCTGCTGCCCATTTTCTAAATATTCGAGTGAAGGTTAGTTTTCTCGTGGGGCCTTTGTTTTTAATATAAACATCTCCTGCTAAGCTTAGGACAGAATATTTACTAGCCATCGAGCATACAAATCCTCCGAAAGGGAGAGCTGTCCGTGCAATTGGTTTTCCTACGAGATGCATCATTCTACTGAACATGTAGGAACCTATATCCATCCTTTTTTTCTTCCCCATATAATAAAGAAATTTTCCTCTCTCGGGATGGATGAAAAACTCATGTCCAGTAGGGTTGAGTATTTGAGATACGTAGGCATGCAACAATTTATACAAAGTTTTTAATTGATCTTTGTATACATTTTGAGGGGTCTTGGCACCCACTGATACACCTGTAATCTCATGAATTGCATCCCTCGTGGAAACATTATCAATATCTTTCATATCAAACTTAGGAACTGGATCAAATTCATAAAATTTGTTGATGATAGGAGCATTTACCCTGATCAGTTTCCCTCTCAGAAACACAAGATTTTTATCCTCTTCTTTTTCTTTAATTTCAGCCGGAAGATTTGAGTAAAATTCTCTCACTATTGTTTGGAAGATTTTCTCAAGACAGGATTTGTTCAGTTTCTCCAAGTGATAGAATTTCAATATATCTAGGAAAGTTTCGTCTTCGACATCATCCATCTTAATTGATCTTTCAGGCATAACAGCCTTTTTCTTGAAATATTTATTGTAAATCTTCTTAGATTTAGAGTCTTTAAAAATTTTTACCTCCTCTCCATCCTGGGACTTATTTGATGATTGCTCTTCCCCTTCATTTTCCTCTTCTGATGAGGATTCAAAATCCTCGGAGTACGCTGATGACTCTATATCTGTTGCCACCTTAGCCTTCACTTGAGTACGCCTTTGATCTTCATAAGTTGAGTCTCCCGACGACTGTGTATCGAAGATAGATTTTTCGGTCTTTGTCGAGCAATGAGTTTTTTTTACCTTTTTTACAGGTAGCTTGGCTGCCGCCTCCGCTTTCATCGTCGCCGCCGCCGCCGATGCTTCCGCCTCTGCCCTTTCGGCCTCTGGCCTAGCGACCATAATCTTGGCTTTCGCCGCCCTTACAAGTTATGTCCTTCGGGCCTGTATCACATCCCCTTGTGGATTCTTCTCCTTCGGAGACGGTCGTTGTTTCTTAGGCAGCATTATGATAAGAAGAGGGTTTGGAAGAGGGTTTGGGAGAAGGAAGAGGGTTTGAGAGAAGAAGAGGGAAAATTCAACCGTCTTATATGACCATGGAAAGTGAAAAAAATTAGAATAGTTTTGAGTCTTAAATTAAATTTATTACTATTATTACTAGTATAAGACGGTCGAATTTATTACTATTAAATTTTAAAAACTACTTTCCAAAATTAAATTTATTACTATTATTACTAGTATATATCCATGTGAAATCACTACATAAACCTTTGGGATTTTGAGACCCTAATTTTAAAAACTACTTTCCAAAATTAAATTTATTACCATTATTACTAGTATATATCCACGTGTTTCGTATAAATTATTGAAAAATTTGGCACAAAAAATGTGGTGAAAACATGTTTAATTAACAAAATTTGACAACATATTTAAGAATGTGAAGTTTCTAATCTCAATATTTCCATTTTTCGAATATTTGATTAAATTTTTGAACGCTTTTTTTTTGCATTGAGCCGTTCTATACTCGTATTTTTGCCATCCCAAATTTTTCACGTTTGACGACTTGGTAACAAGACTATGTACTTGAAAAGAGTAAAGTTGAAACACTCAAAATTGTCCTCTAGTTTACTTTGTAATCATATTTAAGATAGATTTGACGGCAAGATTGACGCTGGCAGCATAATCAATTCTATGACGTAACAAGTCATTGATGGAGATATCGTCGCTGATATATGGATTTGACGTAACAAGATTTGTTAATTAAAAAATAGATAAAATAGTTAGTCGCTTGTAGCCGAAACCAAATTGAGTTAACAAAATATTATATTGCATTAAATCCCAGTTTCGTCGCCGGAATATTCTCTGGCGAAGGATACAAGAGGAGAAAAAAACTGTAAAAAACTAAAAAAAATAAAAAATACGGGGTCTACCCCTCACTAGCCTCGCGGAGGATCTCCGCAAAGTCCTGCAGGGTGCGTACACCCGTCCTATGGCACAGGCGGCGAAACCCTTCCCTCTTCTCCAGAGAATCTCGTTCCTCCGGAGTGATCGACAACAGGTCAAAGTTGGGCGCCGGATGAAGAGATCGAGCGATGACCTCCAGTGACAACCCGCAGGAGGTCAGGAAGTCCGCAGCCTCTGCCAGCCAGTCATGGACAGGAGGCGGCGCAGAGGGTGCTCCATGCGGAGAGGCTCAACGACGACTGGAAGAAGACTCTGGCCATGGTTCCCAACCAGATGATCTTTTTTGGAGCCATGTTAAATGTGCAACCTACTCAAATGAATGGGGACCCCTATGTATATATATATATGCACGTTCCTAACCGACTCTTCTTATTCCTTTTTGAAAGTTGGGGATATTCAATTTCTTTTTCCTTATTGGAAGTTGGGGATATTCAATGACCTCCAGTGACTCTTCTTATTCCAAGCTTAGTTGATTGTGCTGTTTGGCTTTTACATGGAAGGCCTAGGTTCGAGTCTGGTGTGTGGGTTATGTAGAATTTTTCTACTGTTAACATTTTTTGGGTGCTATTATATACTTTTAACTTAGTATGGAATAATTTGGGACGGGTAATGGCCATTTTCCGTTCTTCTAACACGGAGAATGGTACATTTAGGACGGAGAATGGTACATTTAGGATGGAGAATGGTATATTTAGGACGGAGAATGGTACATTTAGGACGGAGAATGGTACATTTGAGACTATTCTGAAGGGTTGTGAATTTTAAATAGTTTGGCTGTTTAGTTGTTTTGAATCTATATAAATTAGTTTTGAAGGCTGGTAAAGATGAATAGTTTGGCTGTTTGGCTGTATAAATATATTTTAAAAGGTTATGAAAAAGAAACCAATGTTTTCGTATCTCCCCCGGGCCACTCTTCTTGTATAAATGTCTATCAATCACCATTAATTATGGTGAATGGCACTGATACCACTAATATGAGTAGAATTTGCACCGCCAAAATTTATCTTGAAGAAGGTAAAATCTGTGTTGGGAAATGTCGAAATCTCTTGGATATGATTACACTGAGATGTTGTATTAATGTTAAGATACTGATATTATATCTTCCACTATATAATGAGGTTTCAAAACGGTTCAAAAGTGAGCCGTCTTAGGCGTTATTATATCACAGTCCATTTTATTTAAAAAAATTAATCATGTAAAATATTGTTGAAAAAAGAAAAATGTTGTCAAAATGGAGAATCGAACTAAAAAAAATACCTTGCACCTTGCACCTTGCACCTTGCACCTTAACCAAATGAGTTAGAAGCGTATTTAACTATAATTGGATAAAATTCATATTATATGTTTTTATATCTATTCTACTATATAATAAGAAAACTTGGTGGTCAAACTTTTGAATTCCTAAAATACCCTTGAGTATTTATCAACATGATGTTATTATGTCAACTTGCATGTCATTTATGTTTAAGAGTCAAAGGAATAAAGTTTGCATGCAAGTTTTATTTTCCCATATAAATTATGTTCCATTGGTAATAAATTTTTATGTCATTACCATTTTCTAAAGATTATTATTCTCAATAGAAAATAAAAATTAAAAAAAATTGTACTTCGAATCTCTTGACATATAAATAGTCACCTGAAAAAGACGAAAAGATGACAACTAACTTTATAATATTCTAATTAAAATACGTACAAAGTACGTATATATAGACTAGTGAAAAATAGAAAGAAATGTACGCATGCATGCTAATGTCAGAAGAACCATTCACCCCAGGACTGATTGATGAGATCTAAATCACTATACATCTCGTATCCAGGTTCCCCTGGGATTACATCATCAAAGGATCGTTTAAACGTCTGTATTAAATCATAAATTTTTCTGAGGTCGTCGTCGAAGTGCACGTTGAAGCACCCACGTATGTCGAGCACAAGAAGACCCTTACAGTTGCATATGATAGATTGCAGCGTGTCTCCATTGAACATGCCTAATCCCATCTCTAGGTGCTCGAGACGCGGTATCGAATCAGCCACGGCCTTTTCCTCCATCTCGTTCGACGTGTTCAGCACGAATCTGTTCCTGAGCATGAAATCTGGAGGGGGTATGTTCCTCCTTAGCTTGACCAGACGGTGGCAATACTTCCCGGCAGAAAATATTCCAGTCGATGTGATATAGACGCAGTAGCTGATGTCGAGTTCTTCCAGCACCGGTTGAAACTCCAAGTGTCTCACGAAAGTTTTATCACTCGCGTCGTACTTCGGAATGTGCAGCACCCCTAGAAATTTCCCACTGTATTATAAAAATGGGAAAACATCAATAGAAATTAACAAAGTATACGTAAAATTTTGTAATAGAAAAAATAAAGTATTGGAATAAGACCAAATAAAATTTTGTATAGGCTTTAAACATGCAAAAGGGAAGGCTGCTTCGTCGAGCTTGTACGCGGAGAAGGACAGTAGATATCCTCCACTGCGAGCCACGAGCTTCTTTACGGTCAAACTAATCTCAGCGGTTTGCTGGGTCCTCCGGCACCACTGTACCAAGTCGACGTTGGACCAATAGTCTAAGGGACCGTTGAGCGCCTTCCACCACGAACGGCAAACTGGGGCCACATTGCACATTACCTCGTCCGCCAGCATCCCCGACAGTACCAGTATTATCGAGAGAATCTCCGTAAGGATGACGGCCCATCCACTGCAGTTGATCTTGCTCTCGCTCCTCTCCATTGCGACTGTTCTTCTTCTTCTCTCCTTTGTTTCTCTCTAGTCGGATGGGTTCTTTTCTTTGGAAAAGGCTATTTAACCCGCTCGTTTCGGGGGTGTAACCCGCTCGTGGAGGGGTGTGACCGAACAAGGAAAAGACTATTTGAAAATAACGGTAATGCCACTGTATTAATATTAGTTTCAATTATATTGTAAATTTTAAATTAACAGAAATGCCACTGTAGATTTAATATTAATGCTAGTTCCAATAATATTGTAGATTGTAAATAAAAAGAGTGGAATTTTAACTTTAACTACTTTTAAATCTAAGTTTAAATGTTAAATCAAAAACTAATTTAAATTTTAGTATTAATATTAGTTTCAATAATGGAAGTGAGATTTATAGAGCTAGTATTATCAATGTTGATGGTCACGAAGAAAATGGTGTCTAATCTCAATGTGTTTCGTGCATGAGTGACAAATCGGATTTATTGTAAGATTTATAGAGCTAGTATTATCACATTTAATGGAAGTGCAAGTACAAACACTAAACATAATATCGGGTTTGCTTGGTATCGTGCACAAATACAAACACTAAACATAATATCGGGTCGGCTAGCTATTAAATAGAGTAAGCTCCCGATCATATCTCGATACTTACGAATGTCGACCGAGATACCGTCTTCATCATTATCAAGTTTTGTCATTGTTGCCATAGGAGTCCCCATTGATTTAGATGAGTCGACTGTTGGGAACCCTTCGCAAGCATCCAATCTTTGTCCCCAAACAGACTGCGACAGCCATCATCTGCCAGCCTTCCTATCAAAACAAAGTTGTAGCGCAAACTCGGTACATGGCGCTGTGTTTCCATCGCCCATCTTCACACGTCCAAACCTGCCGCTGACCTACAGTTCCGAAATGTTTACAGTGTTTCCATCGCCCAAGTAATACTTTATATGACGAGCTTTGAGATTGTTGTAGTGCCCCGTCCCTACATCGTCCCCCATTTCCGTCCACGGGGTACGCAAGAAAGGAACAATGTCGCTACCGATTCGGTCGGGACCGATAGGTCGGAATCGGCTGAATCGATCGAACGGGAACGGTTGAATTAAGATCCATTCCACGTTATGGAATGGCTTCTTTGGAACCAAGTCCCATATTCAGCGGGTTGTGCCTCAAGGATTGGCTCTGTGGCTGAGTCGGGAGAGACCTCCCATTGCTCTGATATTCATGTTGCACTTGATTTGGATTTGGCTTTGGTTTTCGTAAATGCATTTTTCGTGAATGTTTTCGATGGGTTTTCGTGACTTGCGTGTTCGAGCTTCACATTCATAACAAAATTTCTTGAATTACACAGCATTCTAATCAGTTGCTTATGCGATTACAGGTGATCGCGTAGGCGACGTCAGCGCAGCCAACCAGTCGCTCGCTTGAAGCAAGTCTAAGGCGAGTGGCTGACCTCCTTCACCTCGTCCCGCTACTTCAAAATTAATATGTGAAGTAAATCAATTTTTGTCACAATAGTATAGAATCAAAGAAAATCATGGCACGATTCTTCACGAAACACTTGCTATCAAACTACCAGTATTGAAAATGGAAAACATGCTTCCTCATGCAATTCTACTTAGCCAATGCAAGACAATGAATGAATCGATTAACGTTTAACGCAAAGATATGGCTAAGTAAGTAAATCGACTAACTTCAAAACAAATGCTAAGTTTCGCACATAAAAATAGAAAGGTTAAGGTTCTAGAAAAGAGATAGCAAGCGCCATATCATTGCGGGTCAACTGCGTCAATGGTGTTGAAATCCGAGAAAAGTCTGACACAAACCACCGGTAATAGTCGGCCAATCCTAGAAAACTCTGAACTTCTGTGATGGTGCTAGGTACTGGCCATGTCTCTATGGCCACTATCTACTGGGGGTCGACTTCCACTCCACCTCTGGTGATGATGTGACCTAAGTACGAGATACAATCCAACCAAAACTCGCACTTACTGAACTTCGAGTACAACTGGTGTTCCCTGAGTATCTGAAGAACTACATGAAGATGTTGCTCGTGCTCTGCCTCACTTTTGCTATAGACTAAGATGTCGTCTATGAACACTATCACGAACTGATCCAAATAGGGCATGAAGATACAATTCATGAGGTCGATGAATACAGCTGGCGCATTGGTCGCTCCAAATGGCATAACAAGGAACTACTAATGTCATACCGCGATCTGAATGTTGTCTTCGGGATGTCTTGCTCTCTGACTCTGATCTGATGGTACCTGTAGGAACGAAATCGTAAAGCAGAATACTCTAGAGGGGGATGAATAGAGTAGGCAGCGGAATATTGGTAATTAAAAATTGTTAGCAGTTAGATCACAGATATAATAATAATCATAAAAGTAAATGACAGAAATTAAAAGTAATCAGAAGGCAAACGCAAATACCGAGATTTATACTGGTTTCCCTCTTGTGAGGACTAGTCCAATCGGAAGAACTCTAGCTTCCAGTTGAATCCACTATTGGAAAATCCCGTAAGTTTTCATACGAAGTCCTTGTAACTTCTACAGACGCGAGCTTTAATACGAAGAACTCGACCAACTTCAATTGTGAAGAGTTGTATCTTCTATCAAGCCTCTGATTACAATCGCTCTGAAACTTCTAGACTGTACCGCACTGGCAAATCGACTAGAGGATTGTAACTGGCTTCGGATTTGAAAATGGAAGCTTTTAAGAACTCTTTGGAAGAATGTAAGCTCAGGAAGAGAAGAGATTGAAAGTGAATTGGTGATTTGAAATGATCGAAATACTTCTTTATTTATAGTTTTTCCAAAGATAGAACTCTGACAGAATTCGGACAGAACTCTTTGTAACAAACTGCAACTGAAGTATGACCAAGTTTAAAAACTCAACGTTCACTAACGTTCCAAATGGCCGAACTCTGGCCGAGTTCTGCTGGGGTTCTGCCAGTTCATTTTTGGAGAAAATAAATTTTTAGCTTTTTGAAAAATCCTTCAGAAGCTTTTTGTAAAAATAATATTTTTCAAAAACATAGGTCTTTTATAAAAGAATAGGATGGTTTTGAAAAACGTATTCGAATAGCCTATTTGCCAGTACGACTCGGTGTACAATGTATTCCTAGACTCAATAAAATAAAAAATTACATAGCATAACAGAAAGTACATTCTGAATGGAAAACAGCTTCGAAACAGCTTCGGTCTTGAACATAGTAAATATCCATTGTTGAGCAGTGTCCAAAACGTCGTAGGTAAACATCTGAGTTGACTTGTAATTATATGTAGACAGAGTTTGATCAATTATTAAAATAATGTTTGACCATGACCAATGGGCCAACAATCTCCCCCATTTTAATAATTGACAAACCTTGCTGATATAACATCTAAGCTGGGAATCAATTCAAAATAGTGAAAATAAATTGAAGAAATTGTCCATAACCTGTATTCACGAAAAAAGTTAGATCCTTATTTCTCTCCCGTTGTCACTTAGTAAAATAATTGCAAAAAATAAAGCTCCCCCGCAATCAATGCATAAGTAACAAACAGTGAAGAAACACAATAAATAATCATGACAGGCATGGTATAAACAGTAAACACAGTAAGAGAAACAGAAAGACTATAGAAAATAACACATGCATGTATTTGTCACAAGCAGTTTTTAATAAAGTGCGAGAATAATACTGAAACAAATAAAGTGCTGAAAAATAAACTTAGATGCCAAAACTGAGGCATAATCAAAAACCATGTCTATGAATAGTCACATAATAAAGAAAAGTGCTGATAATAGCTAAAAAAAGAGTACTGATAAAATCTTGGAATGTCAGAGCATTTCCAAGTAAATATAAGACAAAAATAATAGTCTCAATATCTAACATCTCAAAAATAATAATCATCATCATCATCAACGTCATCAGCTGTAACTCCAGCATGTCCAAAAGGACTAGCTCTAGAAGTACCAGCGCCAGAAGTATGAGGAGTGGCACTAGCGTAAAACTCACCGACATAGTCTCGAGGAGGGGCACGAGCAGTACGATACCAATCATAGGCGTTCTCTGGCTGGAACAGAGAGTGGACCGCCTCGTCATCAATACGGTAGCCAGAAACAGAAGGGTCTGGAGGTAGAGAGCTAGCAGAATGACCCGTCTGCACAAACCTTTTATCGGCGAAGGAGTTGGCAATCGCATGGAACCGAGTCACATCACGGAACTCGTGTTCCCTAGAGGTCTCAACATAAAATAACTGCAGATCTGATAAGTGCTGATGTATACCCTCAAATGTCATAGGGTAAGAATGAGGAGGAACAGGTGCTGTAGAAGCTGTAGGACTAGGTGCAGGAGGAGTAGGTGCAGTAGGTGGAGGAACAGTGGCAATGCTGCGACGAGAGAGTTTGAGAAACTTGGGCTCGGGGTCGACAGCACAAGTAGATAGTTCAATATCAAATCTCTGAAAGATGCGAGGAATAAGCATCGCATAAGAAAGGTTGCAGTCTCTCCCGCGACATCTACCCATCATCTGGATGATCGTCTTAGGGGCAGAAAAAAGAATCCCCTTAAGAATATGGTAAAGAGCAGAAAGCTCAAGTACAGTGACATCATCTTTAGAAGTGGATTTTGGAAGTAAGGTGGAATAGATGATGCGATGTAATTCGTAGTTAAACAAGTTCAAGTTATTAGCCTTGAACTTTCCAGGACGAGCGCGTGCGGGCGCACAAAGCTCATTCTTGAAACTAACGAGTGTCGTGCCATCGGGGAAATTAAAATAAGTGATGTCATCGAGCGGGGCACATTCGTTTGGGATACCAAGGATTTCCGCTAACGTTTCATCAGTAAATTCGATATCAATTCCTCTGACACGTGTTCTCGCTGTAAAGGTGTCTAAAACGAAATTACAAGAGAATAATCTAATGGCATTAATGGCAATGGGGAATTATAAGGTGACAAAATGTTATAACCTAATACCTCAAAGTAAGGGCGGTGATCCAGAAATACAGTCCATTTAATCGGCGATCCGGTGCAAATAGTACGCATGATAAAATCGGCGTACCACAATAAAGCTTGATCGAAAGTTTTAAAGTAAAACTCGTCCAACGCACCATCGTCCGATTGGACCAGTGAAAAGAGGCAATCCGTATGCGGATCTGAAGACGATGCCTCTTCACTGGCATTAGTCTTCTTCCTCTTGAAGGAATTGAACTTTGGCATTCTTTTCCAAAATTTCTAGAAATCCTAAGTATTAAAAAGTAGTGGAGAGAAGGGATTATACCTTCCAAGAATTGGATATATTGTAGAGGATGACGTTCTCCGCACGAATCCAATGTTTGGACGAGAAACTCCACAAGGATTGGAAGAATAAGGATGGAGAAGAAGCTAGGATTTCGGAGGCGCGCTGCTGCTATTATGAGGATGTGGGGAAGAATGAAGAAGAAGGAAGCCTCGGGTTCGTGCTGGTATATATATATATACCCAGCCGAACTCTGGCCGAATTCGGACCGAACTCGGGCCGAATTCGCCAAGGGTTGCCTGGCTATATATATATAAAAAAAATTCAAATGAGGCCACATTCTTTTTCATTAATTCGTTTCAAATGCTTAATTCAAAGTTTAGTAATTTTAAATCTCAAAATAATATAATTAATATTATTTTATAAATTAATATTCTTTACTCAGCATCTGTCTCAGATTAGCTGTAGGAGTACTGTCCCAGCTAACGGATCTCACCGGGGAACTCTTAAGTACCGCTTCGCTTCGACCGTAGTCGTGGTGACAGACAGACTCTTTTTGGGCTTGTCTCGAAAACAATTTTTGAGTATCGAATAAATAATTAATAAAACAAAATTAATTAATATTATTGATATCTAAAATTCCTAATTCTCGACGTAAATAATTGAAACGATCTTCCGCTAAAGGTTTTGTGAGTATGTCAGCTAATTGATTCTGTGTGTCTATGTATACAAGATCTATATCTCCATTTTGTTGATGATCTCTAAGAAAGTGATGTCGAATCTCGATATATTTAGTACGAGAATGACATACTGGATTCTTAGTCAAATTAATAGAACTAATGTTGTCACAGAAAATGGGTATGGGTGTAAAATGCAATCCATAGTCTTCTAAGGTTTGTTTCATCCATAAAATTTGTGCACAACAACGTCCTGCGGCGATATACTCAGCCTCGGTTGTTGATAATGCAACAGAATTTTGCTTTTTACTAAACCAAGAGACTAGAGCTTCTCCTAGGAAATGACATGTGCCGCTAGTGCTTTTTCTATCTACTTTGCATCCGGCAAAATCAGCATCGGAATAACCGGTTAGGTCAAACGACGTAGTTTTGGGATACCATAAGCCGACAGAAGAAGTGTCTTTAAGGTATCGGAAGATACGCTTAACTGCACACAAATGTGATTCCTTAGGATTAGCTTGAAAACGAGCACATAAACAAACACTGAACATAATGTCTGGTCGACTAGCAGTTAAATATAGTAAGCAACCGATCATACCTCGATACTTACGTATGTCAACAGGTTTGCCTTGTTCATCAATATCAAGCTTGGTTGAAGTCGCCATTGGAGTGCTAAGTCGTTTTGTTGCTTCTATGTCGAACTTTTTTAATAGATCCATTGTATATTTTGCTTAATTTATGAACGTCCCATTGTTGGTTTGTTTGATTTGCAGTCCGAGAAAGAATTTCAGCTCTCCCATCATGCTCATCTCAAACTCATTCTGTATACACTTTGAAAATTCTTGACAAAGAGATTCATCAGTAGATCCACAGATAATATCATCTACATAGACTTGAATCAAAAGAATATTATTATTCGAAGATTTTATAAACAAAGTAGTGTCAACCTTTCCCTTTGAAAAACCGTTATCAAGTAGAAAAGTGCTTAGACGATCGTACCAAGCACGAGGGGCTTGTTTCAAACCGTATAAAGCCTTCTTCAACTTGAAAACATATTCAAAAAATTTGAAATCAGTAAAATCGGGTGGTTGAGCTACATAAACCTCTTCTTTTATAAAACCATTTAAAAATATGCTTTTGACATCCATTTGAAATAATTTAAAATTATAAAAATATGCAAATGCACATAACATGCGAATGGATTCTAATCTCACAACTGGGATATAAGTCTCATCATAGTCGATACCTTCTTTCTGATTGTATCCTTGAGCTACGAGTTGAGCCTTATTACGGGTCACTAAACCATTCTCGTTCAGTTTATTTCGGAATACCCATTGGGTGCCAATGACCGGATGATCAATAGGCTTAGGAACAAGTTCCCAAACTTGATTTCGTTTGAATTGGTTTAATTCCTCTTGCATAGCATCTAACCAAAAATTATCACTACATGCTTCATCAATATTTTTGGGTTCAAACTACGAGACAAAAGCAACAAAAGAAGCTACATCTTTATTAAAGGAACGAGTACTTACACCCTTGGTAATCTCACCAATTACCAAGTCCTTTGGATGACTAGCCAAGAATCTCATCTCTTTTGGTGTAGTCTCAAGATTGCTAGTTCCGGCTTCTTTACTTGGAGGTTCATCTGATGCCTGATGTGATGGTTCTGCATCTTTGTGTGAAGATTTTGCAGTAGCTGTACTTGGTGCGATTATATTTTCATTGTCATCATCGTCTAAGTGTTGATTTAGCTCATCAAACTTGACGTTGATAGATTCTTCAATGATCATGGTTCTTTTGTTAAAGACTCTATATCCTTTGCTCTTTGTTGCATAACCTAAAAATATACCTTCATCGGCCTTTTCATCAAATTTACTCAAATTATCTTTAGTATTAAGAATAAAGTATTTACAATCAAAGATTTTGAAATAAGAAACATTTGGTGTTCTATCAAACCATAATTCATAGGGAGTCTTCTTCGATATAGGTCGAATTAGAACCCTATTGAGAATATAGCATGCTATATTTACAGCTTCAGCCCATAAATATCTAGGTAGACTAAACTGGTTTAACATTACTCTAGCCATTTTAGATAGAGTTCTGTTCTTACGTTCTACAACTCCATTTTGTTGTAGAGTCCTAGGGCAAGAGAATTCATGCAGATAACCGTGTGTGTCACAAAATTGCTTAAATTCTGCATTCTTAAATTTGCCGCCATGATCACTACAAATGCGAGTAATCATGAACCCTTTTTCATTCTGTACTTTCTTGCAAAAGGTGACGAATTCTGATAATGCATCGTTCTTGCGTGCAAGAAAAAAAACCCATGTATATCTAGAAAAATCATCTATAATGACAAATGCATATAACTTACCACCTAGACTAGCAATTTTGCTGGGTCCAAATAAGTCCATATGCAACAATTGTAAAGGTCTAGTGGTACTTACAGCGTTCTTGGATTTGAATGCGGATTTGGTAGCTTTGTTCTTTTCACATTCACTACATATCATTTCCTTCTTGAAAGAAATATCCGGTAAGCCGCGTACCAACTTCTTCGTAGATAATCTTGAAATTGTATCCATGTTTGCATGACCTAGTCTCATATGCCATAGTTGACTCTCAATACTTTTGGCCATCAAACATCTACCTGTATTGTTAGTATCTTCCAACAAATAGAATACATATATATTATCTTCTCTAATATCTTCAAATATAGTACTGCCAGTTGAACTATCAATAATAGTACATTTATCTTTTACGAAGTTAATGCCATAACTGTGATCAGCTAAATGGCTTATGCTGAGCAGATTATGTTTTAACTCAGTAACAAGACAAACATCTTTAATCACTGAATAGGGAGCCTTACCAATGTCACCGATACCGATTATGTACCCTCTCAAATTATTACTGAAGGAGACGTATCCTTCTTTATTCCTCTTCGACAGTATTGCAAATAATGAAGCGTCACCGATCATGTGCCGTGAGCAACCGTTGTCGAGGATCCATTTGCTCCTAGCATGTGAAGGGTGTCCCACCTACAAAACAATTTGCAGATGAAACTTTTGGTACCCATTTCTTGTAGGGTCCTGACTGGTTAGTTTTCGGTATCCATGCATAAATATTTAAATCTACCAACTTTCTGATTCTATATGCAGAAGATATATAACCAATGAGGCCACAATAATGACATTTAGCATATTGAGTGTTGAAAGTAGTGTGAGGTGCATGATTGGTAGGTTTTGGTTTTCTAGTATAGAATAATGTATGCCTATTAGTCTTCTTGGGCATAGTCTTGGTTTGGTTTGGTCTGGCAGTGTTGGGCGTGTTTCGATGATTTGGTAATTGATACCTGTTAGAATAGGAAGCAGCAACTTCAGGCCGTTTTCCTAAACTAATTTCCAACTTTTTGGAAGTGTCATATAATCTAGTATAGTCAGATGTGAGTGATTCTAATCTGACCTGTGCACACTGGAGACTCTTTCTCTCCTTAGATAGGTCTTCCTTTAACTGGATAATAGTTTGGTCTTTTTCTTCGGATAGCTTAACAGTCTCGTGTAACAACAATTTAATAGAAAAAAGCTCACCAGACTCATTTAAAGAGTCACTATCTCTAACATGATCTAGTAGGTTGGTAAGTCTTCCTATTTCACCTTTGTACTCTTTGAGTACCTTCTTAGAGGTTTCATATTTGCTACGTAGTTTCCTGTAATCATCTAACAGTTCACTAAAAGCCTCTCCTAGTTGCTCAAAGGTGAAATCATCATAAGGGTCAAATAGAGGATTAGTGATTACCTGATCGCAAGCCATCAAGCACACATTTGCAGCATCATCTGATTGTTCATCTTCTGAGTCGCTGGCTTCACTTTCATGCCATATGCTTGGGTTGGCGTACTTTCTTGATATCGATTTCTTCAGGTAGCCTTTGTCATATTTGTTGTTTTTCTTTGATGATGATGCTGAGGGACAATCTTTCTTCATGTGTCCTTTCTTATTGCATCCGTAGCAAATAGGATCTTCGTCGTTGTTGTTGTTGTCTTTGTTGTCCTTTGTTCTCCTGTTAAATCTCATGAACTTCTTGAACTTTCTTACCAGAAGCGCTTGATCTTCAGAGTCGGAATCGCTGTCGTCGGAATCATCTTCGATGGTTCTTCTATGTTGAGCCTTGAGAGCGATCGTCTTCTCTGACTTTTCCTTTGGTGTAGCATCTTCAAAGTCTTGAAGTTCTAACTCGTGAGTGAGTAGCTTACCCATGAGTGTTTCTAGAGACATTGTTGAGAGGTCGTTCCCTTCAATGATTGTTGTAGCCTTTGGAATCCAGTTCTTTGTAAGGGCTCGTAGAAGTTTGCGAATCTTCTCATGGTTACTGTAATCCTTGCCTAGTAAAGACAGAGGATTTACAATATCCAAGAATCTTGTAAACATCTGAGTGACTGATTCACTTGGCTTCATTTTGAACGGCTCATACTCCTGAGTAAGTCTGCTGATCTTTGACTCCTTGACTTATGTTGTTCCTTCGTGGGTTACTTCGAGAAGTTTTCACACTTCGTTTGATGTTGTGCAAGTAGACACCCTGTTGAATTCAGTTCTGTCTAAAGCATAAAATAAAGCGTTAATAGCACGTGCGTCAAGACTGGCCTTTTTTTTTCTTCCTCTGTATATTTGTCATGGGGTTTTTCAGCTAAAACACCATCAACATTAATACGAGCTGGCTTTTTATAGCCATCAATAACTACAGACCATAAGTCAAAATCAAGAGATTTTAGAAAGAAACTCATATGTGTTTTCTAATAAGTGTAGTTTGTGCCGTCAAAAAGTGGAGGTCTGTTTGTGGCTTGGCCTTCACTTGTGAATTTCATAGTTGCCATGTGTAATACTGTGATCTATATAAAAATTGAATATAACTGCAATTTTACCTTGCTTTACCTGTATAATCCGCTCTGATACCAATTGTAGGAACGAAATCGTAAAGCAGAATACTGTAGAGGGGGGGTGAATAGAGTAGGCAGCGGAATATTGCTAATTAAAAACTTGTTAGCAGTTAGATCACAGATATAATAATAATCACAAAAGTAAATGACAGAAATTAAAAGTGATCAGAAGACAAACGCAAACACCGAGAATTATACTGGTTTCCCTCTTGTGAGGACTAGTCCAGTCGAAAGTACTCTAGCTTCCAGTTGAATCCACTATTGGAAAATCCTGCAAGTTTTTATACGAAGTCCTTGTAACTTCTACAGACGCGAGCTTTGATATGAAGAACTCGTCCAACTTCAATTGTGAAGAGTTGTATCTTCTATCAAGCCTCTGATTACAATCGCTCTGAAACTTCTAAAACGTACCGCACTGGCAAATCGACTTGAGGATTATAACTGACTTGGGATTTGAAAATGAAAGCTTTTAAGAACTCTTTGGAAGAATGTAAGCTCAGGAAGAGAAGAGATTGAAAGTGCATTAGTGATTTGAAATGATCGAAATACTTCTCTATTTATAGTTTTTCTAAAGACAGAACTCTGACAGAATTCGGGCAGAATTCGGACATAACTCTTTGTAACAAACCGCAACTGAAGGATGACCAAGTTCAAAAACTCAACGTTCACTAACGTTCCAAATGGCCGAACTCTGGCCGAACTCTGGCCGAGTTCTGCTGGGGTTATGCTAGTTTATTTTTGGAGAAAATAAATTTTGGCTTTTTGAAAAATCCTTCAGAAGCTTTTTGTAAAAAGAATGTTTTTCAAAAACATAAGTCATTTATAAAAGAATAGGATGGTTGTGAAAAACGTTTTCGGATAGCCTATTTGCCAGTACGACTCGGTGTACAATGTATTCCTAGACTCAATAAAATGAAAAATTATATAGCGTAACAGGAAGTACATTCTGAATAGCAAACAGCTTCGAAACAGCTTCGGTCTTTAACATAGTAAATATTCATTGTTGAGCAGTGACCAAAACGTCGTAGGTAAACATCAAATTTGACTTGTAATTATATCGAGACAGAGTTTGATCAATTATTAAAATCAGATTTGACCATGACCAATGGGCCAACAGTACCCTGACCGTAAGTCAATCTTCGAGAATACAACCGCTCCCTTGAGCTGATCAAATAAGTCATCTATCCTTGGTAGATGATACCTGTTCTTGATTGTTACAGAGTTCAAGGTATGATAATCAACACATAATCTTGACGTAGCATCCTTCTTCTTCACAAGAAGCATCGGTGCTCCCCAAGGCGATCCACTAGCACGAATGAATCCCTTGGTTTTGAGTTCTTCAATCATCTTGTATAAGATTCCCAACTCTGAAGGTGCCATCCTGCATGTAGACTCTCTCCGATACTGGTGTCATCCCTGGAATCAAGTTGATGGTGAACTCTATCTCCCTTTCTAGGGGTATTCCTGGAAGCTCTTCGGGAAATACATCATAAGACTCTTCTACTACTCTGGGAAACTGAACTGCTACTGCTACTGCCATCCGCAACACTGGTGGAGAAGGTTCTGTTTTGCCCCTAGAAAATGAAAACTCTGCCTCACCGGGAATACCAAAAATAATCCTGCCAATATGGCAGTCTATTCTTGTGTATTGCTCCTTCAACCAATCCATTCCTAGGCCAAGGAACCGATTCAGCCCTGGAGGAACGAGTATAGCAAGCGCCAGCCTTACATCGGCGTGGGTTATTCGGAAACTTTTGTACAGGGCTCGCTACCCGTCGCAAAAGGGTCGTCTTCTAACCCAGCTATAGTCCGTGATGGCTTGACATTGCCAGTGGCCTTCACACCCTTTCACTGCTTAATAAATGCACGTGACACGGGATGAATATGATAGCTGCTTAATGCTTACAAATTCATATGCTTGCCTCGAAATATGTTGACATGCTAAATGATCAGGATGGTTAGAAAGATCACATAATAGCTAGCTAACATGTTTATAAAACTGCTTGAATCAAATGTAGAGCTTGGATTTTAATTAGTCATTCGCCAGTACATGTGATCGTACTGATCCTCGCTCTTGCAGGTCCCGCGAATCAGGAAGGATGCGCCAACTAGCTCGGCGACGCTCATGATTTTGAAGCTTTGGCCATGCGTCGAAGACTTGTCTCGTAACTCCACTTTTGAAGACTTTCAATTGTCCAAGGAAGATGGCTCAGCGTCCCTCCATTCCAGGTCACTAGAGTACTTTATTGTATATTAAGGGATGTGTGCAATGTATGGAACGACTATCTCAAAGTTTTCTTTACTTAATGTGTGATTCAATTTGTTTGCTTATTCTCTTAGATCTCATGTCTCGGATTACCTTATGACTATGCCTTGTGCGATCGCAAATTAGGTTCACAGACAACAGGGGACGGTGCTTGCTATAACTTCGATAGCCCAACAAAACTCTAACGTGTTCGTGCAACGACTTGACAAGCAAGGGCTAACGTGTTGTGCACGCGTTCGACTTGAACAATCAAGTTCTTTTGGGTGCATAGACTTAAGCTACAAGCAGTGAAATATGACTTAAACTACAGGACAAGCGAACATTATTATTAATTGTAATTCCAATAATATTGTACATTTTAAATAAAAAAGAATGCAATTTTAACTTTAACTAGTTTGAAGTAAATGTTAAATCAAAAACTATTTTAAATTTTAGTATTAATATTAGTTTCAATAATATTGTAAATTTTAAATTAACAGGAATGCCATGGTATTAGAAACCTATCTGATGTCACGTTGCTCGGGCTCGGTTAGTGTTCGTCTAAACTCGTACGTGCGAACTACTTATTAGTAATGAAAATCAAAAATTGAATTTTAAGTTTAAAATCTAGTCGAGCTAGATTCTTTCTCTTTATCCCATCTCTCTCTCTCTCTCTCTCTTTCTCTCTCTCTCTCTCTCTCTCTCTCTCGAGTTCTCTCTCACAGATTGTGTTCACTAATACCATATCATTAGAAATAATTACACAACAGTAAACGTAGCATTAAATGTTGCTGCATGCGTTATCCTATACAATTTAATAATAAACACTAATACCATATCATTAGAAATAATTACACAACAGTAAACGTAGAATTAAATGATGCTGCATGCGTTATCAAACAGAAGAGGGCCACGTGGAGAATGCTGATGCATGCTTCCTCATGCGTTATTAGTTACACAATTTAATAATACATGTACCCAGAAGACGAAAAAGTTGTGTTGTTGGAAGTTGTTTCCTTAAAATTATGCTTGCTTCTAGAATCACTCAAGCATTTTCATGAGCCAACAAAAGAAGGCCACGTGGCGGAGGTACAAGGAAGACGAAAAGGTTGTGTTGTTGCCTTGTTGGAAGTTATTTCTTTCTGAATAATGCTATTTGTACCTCCAAATTGTACCTTCAAACTGTCCCTCCTTACGTGGCAGCTGACGTGATATGTTGATCTGGCAGCTGACGTGGCAAATTTTTTTACAAATAAAAATAAAAATTAACATTAAAATTAATGTTAACATTAACATTTACATTAACATTAAAATTAATATTATCGTAACATTAACAATAATATTAATATTAACAATAATATTAATATTAACATTAATATTAATATTAATATTAACATTCATTAATAATAACATTAAATTAACATTAATATTAACGTTAAATTAATATGGATGAAATTGGGTAGTTAACTTTTTGGGTTAAAATTTGCCATGTCATCGGTCATGTCAGATGACACACAATATTATTTAACATGCCACATCAGATGCCACATAAGGAGGGATATATATTTAAAGGACAATTTGGAGGTTCGAATAGCATTACTCTTTCTTTTTGTATTGTTTCTTGTCCTTCGTTTTTTTGTTGGTTTCTAACACACTCTATTTTTTTCAATGGCGACGTCATATGGAGAAACTGATCGTCGTGTGGAAGAATTAGTTAATGAAGAAAGCTTCGTTTCTAGTGCAATGTCAAATGATTTGGATGATGAGCAAAGTTTGGAAGCTGTTAACTTAGGAGACAACAAAGAACAAGATGAAGAAAACAACGGAAGAATGCATCATAACGATGACGACGACATCAACGCAAACAACGAAATGTTATTTCGCATCACCATTTCTAATGTATTTAAGAAATGCATTATATTTTTACATTTATTTCTCATACTTATTTTATTTTATTCTATTCATAGGGACGATGGTGAATCTCTATTGGATTTCGATGCAGTGACGATAACTACAACAAAAAACCCTTTTAATGACGGCTAAAAAGCGTCATTAATGACGAACCATGACGTTTTTTTTTCACAGCAACCGTTATGAAAACGGGTGTTATAAATATTTTTTAAAAGCGTCATAAAATAACCGTCATGAATAGTTTCTATAAAAGCGTTATGAATAGTTAATATATAGTGCACAATTCAGAACAATTTTAAAACGTCATGAATAGATAATATGTATAGGCTCAATGCAGCACATTTATAACACTTTATACTATTCAAATTAGCATATTTATAATGCTCTATACTGCACAGTATATATTACATTCCAAAAACTTAACATTATATATCACCATCTTTATTACATTTCTCAAAATTGAGTACATATCAACATCTTCATTACATTGAATATCCAAATACAGAATGTACCCAAAAAATAGGAATAAATCTCTCTTTTGCTAACCAAATTATTAGAAATATTTACTTAAGTAGATTCTGACCATGGATCTTCTCTCTGCCATCTCTTGAAGATATCGGGAGTCCCAAAGAGAAGTAGTGTCGCAGCTGAGCGACGACTTGGTGCTGCTGCAGCCGGCGCCGTCGTGGAAAAGCCTCATCCTCTGATCCCTTACTCTCGCCTGAACCCTTACCAGCGCCTGCATGCACCTCAGCGTCACGTTCGCCTGCCTCCTTATGTTGTCCCCTCGTACCAGTGCCTGCAACTTCACCAGCCCCTTCAGAGCTCTCAGCGCCCTCCTCGCCTTTTCAAGTTAGATGTTATCAAATTCTCACCCCACCTATATCCACAATTTAGATGTTATCAAGTTAGAACCAGGTATAAATGACACATTATATTTGAAAGACCGGAGTACTGGAAAGAAAGAAAAAAACTTCAAGTCACTACAAAATTCAAGAGAAAAAAACACAGGTTCAAGTGAATTTCAGAAAACCCAGAAGCCAAAACTTTCATAAATGGAAAAAAGTATATAGAACTCTAAGTGCTCATGTCAAGAATTCCTCTGCTATGTGAAGTCCTCAGACAACTTTCAGAATGAAGCATGCATTAACATTTTCTAATTTGTACTTCTTTTGCAGCAGTAAGTAGAACCTTCTTTCTTTGCACTACAACAAAAAACCTAACTGTACAATACATTTTTATTTATCTCCTTCAGAATGTTAATGAACTACTATATTAGTAATTTTGCATCATACAATAAATGCTAAATATTAACGTATGTAAAAATAAATAAAAGAAGAAGAAGTAGACATACAGCCTCAATCCAGTGCTGGAAAGCTAGCGTCAGCGCTTTAGAATCCTTGGAAAAACCCTGGCCAACCTGTAAAACTTGCAAAGATAAACTTTTTTTGGAAGAGAACGGGTTGTAAATTCCAAAAGATATCATGTGCAAAAGTAATTGTGAGTGCACATTTGTCTTACCCTTGGCTTCACCACAATTCTTTGCTGGTGGTATATTACGAGGGTGCACTGTGCAAATCTTGTGGATCTGCTCTCTAGCCTTATTGAACTTTAAACCTTGAATCTAAGTACCTAGCTATTTCAGTCAAATGCATATGCCAGAAGTGCTTGATTATGCTTGATTACTAGTATAAAAATAAAGCTAGTTCAGGTCTAATTTTTTAACCACTCAAAAGCACTTGAAAAATGGAAAGGATATTTCTTTTTCTAAGTCAGAAAAATTATCACTATTGTCATCAACCCTACATGTTCGTGCCAAATTCCTCGCAAAGTTAGTTACAGGTATGAAAGGGACATGCCTGCCATAAAGCCTAGCTAGTCTAGTTGAATCAGAATATAACTACCTGAAACTAGTGAACAAAACCCTCCACTATGTATGAAAAGATTCAAACCAACAACCTCCACATGCTGATCTTATTACTTCAGGAGCATCAAACTCTTCTATCCCACACTCTTTAATATCATCTACTGAACCACTTGTGAATTTATCAAGCATGTAGTGATGGAATCCAACTACATAGGAAGTTAAAGTGCAATGTTTTGTACAACAATATAAATAGCGTTCAAACAATAACAAATGTCATGAAATAAAAGGGAGATAAGTCGATCACCTGGAAAGGAAGGTAGAATCTCATGGTAGTAGAATCCTAATTTGATTTCTACATTAACAGAGGATAGTTATAAGAAATACAATAGCATCAATATTAGTTCCTGGATAGGAATGTCGCTTGAATGTTCTTCCAAGCATATCGTGTAATACATAAGACAATTGAAACATGCCTAGATTAACTACTAGTTATTGGATTTATGCATTCCTGAAAGATGCAAAAACCTAAACAATAACACCATACAATTGGAAAAACTGAGGATGGATAAGTTGATGCATCACTTGATTTATCTTTTATGTGGCCTGTTAATAATGGCAGATGCAAAATAGGATGTTGCAAAATAATATTTGGAGACCAATAGAAAACTTTAAGTAAACTACTGCCATGACTGAAGACTAGCGTGGTGGGTTAAAAATCAAAGATGCCCACAATAATGAAATGTCAAATAGAAGCCTTGTATAAAGCTAACTTTCTGGACATAAGTTGAAATAATCAAAGGTTTCATGCCACCATAAATGAGGCCTCATCAACTCAAAACATAAGTGTAACTTTATTAATAGGTAGGCAATCTAACTCAGACATAAAAATCAAGTAAGAAATATATTAAGAGTTTCAAGAGCCAACAACCTGTGGATCAAAAAGTGAGAGAACGACTCTTTGATGCCACAGCTCAAAAATGGACTAACCATTACAGTACATAACACCATAGGCAGCTCAAAAGACGCAGACTAACAAATACATGATATAAGAAAATGATTCTTTGATGCCACAGCACAGAAAATGCAGCAAAATAATTGCTCGTTCATCCATTTCATCAGCATTGTTATAACTAAAGCAAGCCAATTTAGCATATACAAAATTTAGACTACAGTACTTACAAAACCGACAGAAATAAGAGAACGCTCATATAGATATCCCCTGAATTCAGAGTAAATTAACTTATTCTGAATCAAAACTATTTCACATAAATACATGTCACTTTTCTGCTTGTTCACTCCACACCCCATGAAGATACTTGCTTCCTAGCTAGGGGATAAATAATAGAGATAGTCATTAAAAATAAAGTATAGTTACTCAAAATTAAAATAAGAAGAAATAGGTAATTATCACAGTTGAGGATGGGGGGATGGTGGCAAAAGAGTCACCCATGGTCCTTTTATGGTGACCACCGCTAGAATGAGAGAAAATTTTAGCAAAAATTTAGCATACAGCCCAGAATTGACAGGGATTAAGAAAAATAATCGGAAAGTACCTTCCACGTCAGCATGTCGTGCCGGAGCCGAATGCGGAGGAAATTTTCTTGTAAAGTATATATTTTCACAATTTAGTTTTATTGAAGAACATATTATAGTTCTATCAAATGTGTTTTGTTTCATGAAAATAATTTGATAATATCACTGTTAGCATACCTGAATTCTTGTTGTCCACTTTCCTCGGTGACGCTTTCCTGCCATTCTTCAAGCTAAGATGCGACGTCAACCTCAGAAGAGGCAAAGGAGCAGTGAAGATGTCGTCATGTATCGTCATGTCGACCCGTTCTCGTCACCACAAACCGACGTTCCTTTGCTGTCGGACTCCGAACTCTTCTCCTTCGAGCCTACGCTCGTCTTTTCCCTCTACATAACTTTGTAACCAAACATCTGGAACGGAATCTCTGACACCTTCGGAGCCCCCGCCGTCGCCGCAGCCAACCTTCTCGACCGTTTGCTCGTGCATCCCCGACGGGCAGTGTGGGCTCCTCCGCTCCTCCCCTCAGCATCAAGTCGTGCCTTTAAGAGATCTATCGACGCCGCCTCCAGAGCGTTCCGCCGCGTCGACTCCCCCTGGTGAGCGCCGGTCAGCGAACACCGGAATCCCTCCTTCGGGTGGAGCGAGGCGCTCGATGAAGAAGAAATCCATCAGAAACCCTAGAAATCAACAAAGTATAAGCAAAATATAAGCCCTAACCGAAGAGAAATTGGAAGAAAAATCGAACCTTTGCGTAGATCTGGAGGTTGGAAGAGAAATTGGAGTCGAACCAAAAAGGAAGGAAAAAGAAAAGTGAAAAATTGGGGGAGAAGAGGTTTGAGGAGGAGAGATGCTGCTCAGTTAGAAAATAGATGAGAAATAAATTTTCTCTCTCCCACTGAGCTTTTATACAGTGAAGGAATTACAAGTTTGCCACCGCTCTAAAATATTAATGACGTTTTGTTTTATAAACGTTATAAAAAACCCAGAATTAGTCCAAACCGTCATAGAAAAAAGGTATTTCTCAACTTGATAACGCTTATGTATCAGCCGTCATTAAAACTCCTTGTCGAGCGTCATTAATAGGTCTTTTTGTTGTAGTGGATGAAAAAAATATTGCAGTCTGCCAACATTAACAAAGCTCCAACAGAATTCTTACATGAAGATATTGTTGGCTTACAGTTCAACTCTATTGAAGAAGCAGAGACATTCTACCGGATATATTCAAAAGCAGTTGGTTTCAGTATTAGAAAGAACGGAGTAAAGAAAAACAAATCTGGGATGGTGATAGTCCGTAGTTGGTGTTGTTCGAATGCGGGATTCAGACAGAAGAAATACAATGAAGCTCCTAATATGGTTCGAGAGCCAAGAAGTGAAAGCAGAAGTGGTTGTAAAGCAATTTTTCGTATTGGGTACACCAATTCTAAAAGCTGTGGGTCGTCAAAAAAATTTACGTACATCACAACTATAGCCTGGCGAATGATTATGAAACAATTTTTTTGAGATCCCATCGTAAGATACCACCCGCAGAGTTGGAACAAGCTAAGCTTATGAAGCAATCAGGGATGGAGACTGGAGATATATGGAATTTACTTGTCCACCAGAAAGGTGGCTGGGATAAGGTTGGATGGACGAAAAAAGATTTATAAAACGCTTTAGCTAAAGATAGTAGAGCACTAGACGATGTTGATGCTACAACAACACTTTTATTTGTTCAATCTAAGGAGGGCATTGACCCAGATTTCTTCTACACGTACAAGGTAGACGAAGATTCTAGATTGACCTATCTCTTTTGGGCTGACGGTGCATGTCGATTCGATTACGAATTATTTGGAGATTCACGAGCATTTGATTCTACATATAAAACAAATAGAAGTCAAATATCGTTGGTGGTTCTAGTGGGTACAAACAATCATGCAATGACTTGTGTGTTTGGGTTTGCAATGATCCATAATGAGACTACAGAGACATATTCTTGGGTTTTAGAAAAATTCCAAGAGTGTATGAATGGCAAATTACCAGTGACAGTTCTCACGGATGGTTGCAGATCCATAAATAAAGCAATTGAGGATTTAATGCCCAGCGTAGTTCATCGAACGTGCTCATGGCATATCCTAAACAATGCAGCCAAACATGTACACCGAGAGGGTTTTACAAATAAATTGAGTCTTCTAATTAAAAGGTAAATCGTACACTTGCAACTTCACTTTGAAGTATGTTGTTGTTATAATATTACAACTTTAGTTACTGTCCATGTTTTCTAAACAGGTACTATTCAGTCGAAGAATTTGAAAATCGTTGGCAGCAGATGGTAAGGGATTATAATGTGGAAAACAATGAGTGGACCACTGCATTGTACAGAACGAGGGAGGGATGGGCGGACACATTCCTACGTAAAAATTATTTTGGTGGTTCTACTGCAACAAATAGATGTGAATCTATGAACGCATTTATGAAAAGATTTTTGAATGAGAAGCTGCCACTACGGAAGACCCTTCAAAATTGTGACCACGGTTTGGTGGCCTTACGTTACGGCCAGATAAGTAAGCATGTCACTAATAAACTCTCAATACCAGCTGTGAAGAAAACTAGTATGGCCGAAATAGAAGATAAATTTGCCGCAATTTATACTAAAACGGTGTTTATAGAGGTAAGGAAGGAAATCACACGTTCTGATACATATATTGTTCTCCACCTTCACATCGTAAGAGAGGCAGAAGTTTGCACTATCCAAAAGTACATGTCGCCAAACAGTGTCAACCAAAAGGTTATATTTGATCGGGCCGACAATATCATAAAATATGACTGCTTGTGGATGGAGACCAAGGGGATTCCTTGTGGGCATATTTTTTCAGCAATGAAGAGATTGCAAATTGGAGATATTCCCAAGAACTTGATAAAAACTCGTTGGCTCAAGAATTGCAAAGAGAGTTATCTCTCCGGACCTGGCACATAAAGAAGATTTGTCATGACCCGCACCCTTGAGTAAGAGCACGAGACGTGGGTACGTCCAACCTACACCGCAGTGTCGGCAGTAGAATGCTGTCCTAGGTCAAACATCTAACAATATAAAGGTACATATGCAGTATATACTCTCCGAATGGAGGTGACATAGCAGATACAGTCTCAATCACATCTAAGGTAGAACATGATAAAAGATAGATAAAACATGAAATCCACAAAGAGATATAACAGATAGAAGTCTAAGTATCTAAGATACACAAACCCAGAAAACATCTCAAAGCTCAAATACAGTAATCCATAGAATAAGTACAACTCAAGACAACTGAAATAACTATCTATACAACCTCTACTGTGTCTCCTCTAGGCTAGCAGGCAACCTTCAAGCTATCTGTAAAATTTATCAACAGGTCCAGTCAGGACAGGAGCGAGTACAGTACATCTCAACAAATCATAACAGGCTAGGAAATATAAACAAGCTAGAGAGTAAGATACAGGAAACTGAAGGAATAACATGATGAAAAGAGAGAGACTGTAAGTAAATAGCTACTGTATATAGAGAACTATCAGTGACTAGTGATTCAGAGCACAAGATGGTTATGTAAACGGCACGATGTTGTACACGAGTAATCTACAGAGGTTGTACACAAGTAATCTACTGGATTGATTACATAACCACTTCTACTCTCCCGCCCCAATTAATACACAAGGATCAGCCAAGATATGTTATTGCACACGAAGTATAGTCGCACACGAAGATCATGTGAGCACATAAGTATACACGATTTTACACGATTTGTACACGAAAAGCACGAACTCAAGGAGTACACGATGCTCATGATAAAGTACACGAATACAAAATACCAGATGTATCCACTAAGGGGATAACATCGCACGACAAGATCCATACATTACTAATCCGTGTTTCCAACGTGTCAGCATCATGTAAAGTAATCTAAAGCGGGAAAATACTCCTAATGCAGGATATGAAATGATCAGAGAATGTACTCACCTGATAACTTGAACAGCTGATAGGTATAGGGGTCCAACTGAAGCCACAGAGTCCTATTTAAAGCAACACAGGTTACAAGGTGTTCAAGTTGTAATAAATGAATTTCTACAAACAATCTATATTATTCTAGGCTCTTCTAAGTCAAATCAACTCTAGGTCAACTCCGGTCAACAATCTAGTCAAACTAGGTCAAGTATTTACTTACAGTTGACTTTTGGTCAACTGGTCAACTCTGGTCAAACAGGGTCAATTCTAGTCTAATTATTAAAAAAATAAAGTGTACTTCTTTATTCGTACGTCGAAACTTATGACACGTAAATCGAGATAAGATGATCAACGGTAAAGTTAATAATCTTATTATAGTGATCCACGTGTCCATCTTGTCAATTTTAGCGATATGAGATCACTAGAATTGACTGATCTCAGTTTCGTTGTACTAATCCCGAAATACGAATATTATAAGAATTAATTATAATTAAAAAGGTGATACATAGAGAAACTATCTACAAACATTGTCGGATGATGAAATAAATATCGCCAACGTGTCCAGAATGGTTAAATTAGCTAGGATAGCCTACCCATCGGTCCAATTTGGACACAAGGGCAAAAAGGTAATTTCGGGTCAAAACGGTATCCGTGTCGGAGCCGTTTTGCACCGAAAAACGTGCAAGAAAATAAGTCTACAAAATATAACAAATTATATGTCCACGAAACCAGAATGACGATACGAACCCAACGGTATATCCAAAATTGGATTCCGTTGACCCGATCTCAATTTGGTCCGTTAACCAGAACTTAGAATTCCGGTTTGCACGAAAATGCGTGCCGGAGCCAATATTCTCAAAACTCAGCAAACTATATGTCAACGAGTCCAGAATGACGATACGAACTCAACGATATATCCGAAATTGGATTCCGATGAGCCGATCTCAAAATGACCCGTTGACTCGGATATTGGTATCCGACTTGCACCGAAATGCGTGCCGGAACCAATGTCCACTAAAACCTAGCAAATTATATGTCAACTAGTCCAGAATGACGATACGAACTCAAGGTATATCCGAAATTGGATTCCGATGAGCCGATCTCAAAATGACCCGTTGATCCGGACTGTGGGACCCACTTTGTACCGAAATGCGTGTCAGGGCCCACGTCCTCCAAATCTAACAAATTTTATATGAAAATATGCCAGAACGACACCACGAGTCTACTGGTGGTGTCATAAATGAAATTTGGAGTCCCGTGTTCAAAAATGAAATTTTACAAGTTAGAAATTACGAATTCGGACGGCCAACTTTGGCGTCGAATTCAACCAATCAAACAAGCTCACAATGAAACGAAACTGGAGGGGTAGTAAGAGGGTTATACCAGCTTCGCACAGGAACTGGTGGCATGCCAAATGGAGCTGCGGTGGAGGAGGTACAAACCGACGAAGTTGGCTCTACGAAACTGTCCAAAATTTATACAATTTAAACGGTCAACTTGGTGGCCGGTTTTGATGTATCAAACGATAAATATAACGGACGAAAATTAACAGAAGTGAAGGTGGATATACCGAGATTGTGACAGAGTAAAGAAATCGCCGATCCAACGGTCGGATTTCTCAAAAATCGTGCGTGAAGTTGCTGCGACGGGGCGACATTTCAGCTTCGTTTCCGGGCTCGTCACGACGGGAACCCGTGCCAAATGCAGGGATCGCCTCTGATACACGTCGGAGAGGCGAACGGTGGCCATGGGGCCTACCCCGGGGGTGCATCTAGACAGGGGGGTGGGCCACGCCGGCCACGCCGGCCACGTCGGCGACGGCGACGCCCGTAAGCGCGGCCAGAGGGCTGTTCGGCCGGCGCTGATATGCACAAACGCTGCTGTACGCTGCTGCTGTTGCAGCGTTGTACGGCTGCACGGCCTGCCTGGCCCGACGGAGGCGCGGTAGGGGCTCGACGGATGTGCGGGGCTGAGGTGATGGAGTGTTTGATGATTTAAAGAGTGGTGGTGGTGGTGAATTAAAGAGTGGTGGTGGTGGTGATTTAGGAAAGAGGAGAAGGTGGCGCTCGGCCGTGCTCGGCCAGGGGGTGGCGGCGCGGCCAGGGAAGAGATGAGGTCGGCCGTGGGGGATGGGCTCGGCCAGGTTGCTGTGTGTGTGTGTTTGGGAGTTGGAGAGAGAGAGATGAGAATTAATGGTTGTGTGTAATAATTTGAGGAGAGAGAATATGAGTGTGAATAATTAAAGGGAGGAGGGAGAATACCATTCCCTCAAAGTTAGGGCCGGCCAAGGCTATGAGTGTGGGTGAATTGTCATGTAGGAATTCTAATGGCTAGGATTTATTTGGAGAATCCAAAGGCTAGGATTTATTTATAGGAAAATAGGTCATTCCTATGGATTTTAATAAAGAAAATTTTCTATTAAATATTAAAAATAGATAGAATGAGTATTTAATATTTTTCAAGTATAATGAGGCTGAGGGTGTCATGATGGAGAGTAACATGGAGCTGAGGTTGGGTTCAGTCGAGCCGGATTGGATCAAAATCGGACATGGTACAATAATCGAATTTAAATAGGTGTTTATAATCATGGGTAAATAAGTAGCATGTGGGGATTCCAATAAATGGGACACAAGTGTCATGCAGGTAGTAGGCTCAATGTGGGCCATGTCCATATTTGGGGTCGGCTAGGTTGGATCGATGTCGGGTCCCAAAATTAAATTGGAAGTCAAGTCACAAATTACGGTGAATAATTAATTGGCCTAAATTGACCCAGAAGTTGTGCGAAGAAAACGAAGCACAAGATGGTGTGTCTGAGTGGGACACGAAGGTCATGGGTGAAGAACGTCTCGAGTAGATCATGCATGATGAGTTGGTTTCAAGAAAATGACTGGTCTGGTGCTCCCAAATCAAAAGTCACGGTAACGTGCATATGATGATCAAGAAAAAGAGTGGGAAAATTAATTAATGATCAAATGGTCTAAATCGACCCGAAGTTGTGCGAAGCAAAAAGAGTACAAGGGAACAAGTTTGGATGGGACATTATATACCATCATGAAGGTAATCTTGTCCACTACAAAACTCGTGAAGAAGGTTTCCAGAGTTGAACATCCCTGACACTCCAAATATCAACGGCACAGGAAAGTACATTTAAAGATAATTAACAGAATAAATTATTTATCGAAACTAATTCAATCAGAAAAATAAAAAAAATCAACCCAAAATTCATGGTGCTCACATCCTATCCACCTTATAAAAATTTCGTCCTCGAAATTAAAATATTCATATTCCTTCTAGGTCAAACCCCCACAATCAAGTCCCAGAACTTAACCAAATCATACGATTAAAAAGGACGGCATACAGGGTCATGGCATACGGTGGTAGTGAAGTCTCATCTAGGTATACTAGTCATGCTAACCAAAACGGCCATAGGGTATCAAAACACACAAGCAATCTAGGGTGCTAAACTAGAAAGATACAGAAATAACAAATCATCAAAACTGTAAGGCAGTCTACCATCCTATATAAAAACTGGTACTTATCAAAAAATAAAATAAAGATAACTACCAATTATCTATTAAGGGATACTATTCAAGAAAATCAAAATCAAAAGTTAAAGAATGAGAGTCAATTGCATGGAAATCCAATCACAATATATATATATATATATATATATATATATATATATATATATATATATATATATATATATATATATATTTAATATATATATATATATATTTATATATATATATATATATATATATATATATATAACATATATATATATTTTATTTAACATATATATATATATAATATAATATATATATATATATATATATATATATATTTTAACATACATATATATATATATATATATATATATATATATATATATATATATATATATATATAAGTGTTAGAGGGGGAAAAGCTAGCATTATGTAAATATTATGTGGTTTGTGTGTGTATGGGTGTATGGGGACATGTTCATATGGTTAGATAGTAGGCATGTGTGTATGTGAAATATACATGAAAGAGTATAGGAGGATTTGGGTTTCAAAACAACGGCTATCAAGTTACACTACTCATGGTATATTGGTTAAACAATCTACAATACACAACCTATTACTCATAACATGCATGGCTAACCATATATATATGTATATATAAAGAGGTAGAGATTTAGTTATGTATCTATATACATTATAACATGTATGTATAAACTCTATATATATATCTATATAGATATATGAACATAACATAGAGAGGAAGGGTTAGATTTACAAGGCAGTGTATACTAAGTTAGGGTGTGTGTGTGTGTGTCCTTGTACAGGGTTATAGCTTTAGTATTGTAAGGTTAAACCTAGTTTTAGTTCAGTATTTACATACAAAATCTGAAAATAAGCTAACATTTAAACCAGTATAATATTAACATAATGCAGTTTCAGATTTTAGGGTTTTGAAACATCACAACTAACTCAATGCTCCCAACACAACCTAACATGATGGAGATGAAACCTTAACATACTATCCATACATTTATCTATGCATACAGTTCAATATTATTTGGTCGAGTTCAGAATACATACTTTGGACACTTCTTTTTGGGAATTACGATGTTGATGTATTGCTTCTTCATCTCTTCATCCGCATCTTTCTAAAGTAAGAGTTCATCGCATTCCCTTAGTATGACACGATTCCTCTTTAATTCAGCCATTTTGGCATCTTTTTCGAATTTCGGAGCGGCATTAACATTCTGCTTTTTATTAGCCTCTCTAACTGTATTCTTTTCCGAGGGAGTAACATCTTCATCGGCTAATGGCGTTGATGGTTTTCTGAACCTCTTTCCCCCCGATGCTCCTCTTCTTTTAGCTTCTTTTGGAGCAGCAAGTTCAGCAGCTGCTTGAGTCTCCTCATGCTGCAATGCTACAATAATGGCTTGGAGATCTGCGATTTTTGTATCCTTTTCAATGGCTCTTCAATATTCAACGATTCAACTTTATTTTGAAGCTCTCTTTTCTCATTAACGAGCCTTTTATTTGTTTCTCTGAGCTGCTTGGTTATTTTTACTGAAATAAAACAAACAACAATAAAATATATGATGTGAATCTAACACGGAGAATGTCATTCTCCGGGTAATATAACACTGAGAATAACATTCTCTGTTTGGAATTATACGAAGAATAACCTACCGACTATCAAAATGATAGATAATAGCAATTATTCGTTTCAAATAACACGGAGAATGCCATTCTCCTGGAAGATTACAAATTAGAAATTTGAAATAGAAAATATTTTACCTTGTGCATATAGCTTTTTAACATTATCGATGAGCTGTGCATTTTCAGCAATAAGAACAGAATTCTGCTTTCTCAAATCCTCCAGTTCAAGCACAGAGCCCTCCATCACAACGTTGACTGCACGTTGTTGCGCTTCTTGTGCCTTGAGCTCTTTCAGCTTTTCTTTGAGTTTTTCGTTCTCAAGGTTGGCTGCACGTAACTGCACTCCTTGTGCCTCCATCTCTTTTAACTTTTCTTTAAGTTCTTTATTCTGTACAAGAATATCGGAATGATGTCTTCTCAAATCCTCCAATTTCTGTGCTGAGTCGTCCATCACAGAGCCCATTTCATCATGTTGTGGTATCTGTTGTTCATCAAAATTATCCCCACCTGCTTGTTGGTGTTCTTCCTCTCCCTCTTTTTCAACTTTTTGTATAGGTGACTCATCTTCTTTGTGCCTTTCTTCTTCCCCAATAGGTATAACCAGATCTTCGAATATCATCTTCGATCTCAACTTGTTGAGATATTTGGCCTTGAGGAAGTTTGAGATTTTATATCCATTCCATGTGAAAAATCTTGGGTAATCAGGAATTGGGTCGAACTTCCTTTTCACAAATTTACTATGTTCTGCAAACAATAGAGGAAGTATATTGTGCAATCTTCCAATTTGGAGTAAGCCATTGAGTAATCCCCCCGTTCAGTTTTGCTTATCCTCTTTATGCTATCCATTACACATGCCAGGATTAACCTTGGCCAGCATATACTGTTGATGACGTCCATACTGTCTACCAAGGCCGTAAATCTGTACGGCAAATTTGAACCGCCAGACTTTGTGAAGAATACTGTTTGGCACAAGTGAAAGATTATTAGCTTGGCCAAATCATCTCGACTAACAGCATTATCTTGGCCACGAAGCCATTGTAACAATTCAAAGAACTTCTCTCTCACTTCCTTATTCGTGACTTATGAGTGTTTGCCCTCAGAATTAGCCAGCAATCTTGTGAAGTGATCTCTACACAGGCTCAATGATGCTGGTGGTGTGGGCTGTTGTGTTTTTTTATTATCAATCTTCTGTAAATAACATCATTATCGCTTTCTTCATTCAGCGGTAGACAGAAGATGACTGCCATATCGTCGACGCTTGGCGCGATTTTAACGGTGGTGCTCAATTCAAAGCACCCGACTCCATCTTCTTCTTCTGTGTAACTTGTAATTAAATTCTCAAGCCCTTCCGTTACCTTAGCCAATTCAGAGACGTAGACTCTTTTTTGGTAGAAAATCTCGACAAAATTACAAAAATCGGTATTCTTCAAGGAATCAATAACTGGCTCAGGTAAACGGCCAACATCTATATTGACCACCTCCATAAGATTTAGCAATGGCTTGAAAGTAGAACGAAAAAGTCTTGATTCCTTATTCCTGACAAAAAATATTTCTACAAAACTAAAAACACAAAAAATTAGGTTTCTGTCAACTGTTCTCCGTCGATATAAAACAGAGAATAGCTATTCTCCGTCAAATTGAAACGGAGAATGATCATTCTCCGTGTTAATTAACATGGAGAATGGTCATTTTTATGGGTTTTAATACTGGGAATGACATTCTCCGTGTAATTTAACACGGAGAATGTTATTCTCCGTTTCAAATTAAACGGAGAATAGCATTCTCAATCGTTTTAATACTGGGAATGGCATTCTTCGTGTAATTCAACACGGAGAATAGCATTCTCCGTTTCAAATGACACGGAGAATATCATTCTCCGTTTAAATTAAAATGGGGAATGAGCATTCTAATGTGTTTTAACACTGGGAATGTTATTCTTCGTTTCAAATTACACGGAGAATGTCATTCTCCGTTCCAAATTAAACGGAGAATAGAATCCTCAATCGTTTTAACACTGGAATGCTATTCTCCGTGTAATTCAAAACGCAGAATGCTATTCTTTCTCTTTCGATTTAACTCTTGTAATGCCATACTCCGTTTAATTTAACACGGAGGATAGAATTCTTCGTTTCAAATTACACGGAGAATAGCATTCTCTGTTTAAATTAACACGGAGAATAGCATTCTCATGTGTTTTAACACTGAGAATGCCATTCTCCGCTAAATTAAACGGAGAATGATATTATTGATTTAAATTACACGGAGAATGGCATTCCTAGTGTAATTTAACAGAGAGAATGAACATTCAAATGCGATTTAAGACGGAGAATGTCATTCTCCGTGTAATATATACAGAATTTGCGAACATAAACTCAAAGTTATACCTTCTGTTTACACTTCTTCTTGCACTTCTTTTTGCTTAGCATCTTTTCTTTTTTTCTTCTGTGTAACTTTCTTAGAATAGGGTTTTCGTTGTTCTCCGTCTTTCCCTTTTGGATTTTCTGCAACTGGTGCATCTTCTCTAATTGGTGATGCTGTCGGTGATGATTCTGACGCTGAGGACAACATGGTGTGAAGATTGTGAATGGGGAGAAAGTATTGAAGATTTTGGAGGAGAATGACCTAGGTTTGAGAACAGAGTGGCGTATGGAAGAAGAGGAAGAATAGAAACTATTTTTTGTAATAATAGGTTTTGGGGGTGTTTTAAATTAATTAGAATGGCAAAAAGGTCATTCGATGGAAGGGCAAAAAGAATCGAAACCATTTTTTATATATTTTTTGTTAATTCAGGGCACGCGATGAAACGTTATTTTACGGTGGGTTTTACATAAAACTTTTGCAATTTTTGGGCATTTCATAAGTTTTCCCAAATTTTAGGATTATATGGCAGCAAAATTATGAAACAAATAAACATTTTGATATTATTTTTATCCTACATTTTAAGAACATTACAACTCAACAAAACAAATGAACATAATACATTAGATATAAAAGAAAAAGGAAAAAATTATCGTCTTCCATATTCAATCATTTCAGTTTGGACTCCTTTCTACTTAATTATATTATATACGCAACTTGGATAGTACTTCATTATGCACTAAAGTTGTAATCCATTCAGCAGCTTTGCGTCTTTTCATTCCCGCATCAAACTGCATATAACAAACATAACATCAAAAATATTGCTCTAAAAAGTGTAAGTTTTTTACGACATATTTTCATACTTACATTGAGAGAACGGTAGTCCAGACTACATCAGTCTTTCATGAATGCAATTACAAAAATCCCACAATCAACTAAATTGCCTTGGCGGGGAACATAAGGACGACGTTTTATTTCAAAAGTAGAAAAGATGAACCTAGCATCTCTCAACTTCAAAATCTCTTCTTCGAGAAAGAGATCCAAATTTGAAAGCTACAATTACCAGAATACAAAATATATTAGTATACCGCGGATCTTGTATGCAATTCACAAAATTGATGAATATGAGATTACTATTTCTTTTATGACTGATTTGTTTTGAATCGGATCATCTTTAGATGCAAGTGAGTCCCAAATTTCAACGGTCCTTGTTTTAACCAGAACTCTTGTAAGAGTATAGTGTCCGTCCAAAAGAATGGGTATGTATATCTGAATCAGGATTAATTAGGTAAAACAAATTAGTAAATTTTTAAAAAATTAGGATTAATATTTAAATAGAAATACATTAATACATCGTTACAAATGCTTAAAGATCCCATGTAATCCTTGAAATATTTGCACTTCTTCCATATTTCATGAAGCTTTTTGTTAGATGGAGGTAACATTACTTTCTACATACACATCAATTAATACATTACGAAGGACAAACAAACGAGAAAATTGTTAATGCATATGCATTGAAGAATAAAATGCTCACTCACCGTTATTGTCACGACCGGCACCCACTGTTTGGATACGATAACGTAACAACGCCCAGCCTACGCCGCAGTGTCGGCGGTAGAACGCTGTCCTAGGTCACATCATCTAACAATATAATGCTAAGCAGTTTATACTCCCCGAATGGGGGTGACATAGCAGATACAGTCTCAATCACATCTAAGGTAGAGCATGATAATGATAGATAAAACATGAAATCCAAAAGAGATACAAGAGATAGAAGTCTAAGTGTCTAAGATACAAAAATCCAGAAATACATATCAAAACTCAAATACAGTAATCCACAAAGTAAATACAACTCCAGACAATGGAAATAACTATCTAAACAACCTCTAAAGTGTCTCCTCTAGGCTAGCAGGCAACCTCCAGGCTATCTGTAAAATTTATCAACAGGTCCAGTCAGGACAGGAGCGAGCACAATACATCTCAGCAGTTCATAGCAGGTTAGAAAATATAATCATGCAGTAAAGTAAGATACAAGTACTGAAAGAAGTGTAGTATGTAAAAAGAGAGAGAAAGCTGTAATAGAAATATCTACTATAAATAGAGAACTAACATGTGGCTAGTGAGTCAGAGTACAACATGGACATGTAAATGGCATGGGATGATTCTGATAAGACACTACGGAATGATTCTGATAAGATACTACTGGTGTATTATTCACATGTCCACTTTTACTCCCCCGTACCCCCAATCAATACACAAGGATCCAACCAGGTTATGTTATGATTCTACGTAACAGCCCCCGAAGGGTGGTAAGCCCCCGAAGGGTGATAAGCCCCCGAAGGGTGGTAAGCCCCCGAAGGGTGATACATAGTAGACCCATAAATGGGATAAGGATTCCAGAAAGACTATGTGATCATAAGATTATATGTCACAAGTGATCGAAGAACCAACGAAGCATAGTGATACGCCATGTAAGTGAAACGCACAGAACATAGAGTACCCGATGCTCCCTAAGGATAACATCTCAAGAAGGGATCCATATAGTACCAATCCGTGTGACCAACGTGACAGTACAAGTAAAGTAATCTAATGCAGAAAATAATTCTAAGCAGGATATGAAATGATCAGAGAATGTACTCGCCTGATAACCTGAACAGCTGATAAGTATAGGGGGTCCAACTGAAGCCACAGAGTCCTATTTAAAGCAACACAGGTTACAAGGTGTTCAAGTTGTAATAAAAGAATCTCTAGAAACAATCTATTTTATCCTAGGTTCTTCTAAGTCAAATTAACTCTAGGTCAACTCCGGTCAATAATTTAGTCAAACTAGGTCAAGTGTTGACTTACAGTTGACTTTTTGGTCAACTGGTCAACTCTGATCAAACAGGGTCAATTCTAGTCTAATTATTAAAGATATAAAGTGTACTTCGTTATTCGTACGTCGAAACTTACGACACGCAAATCGAGATAAGAAGATCAATGGTAAGGTTGATAATCTTATTATGGTGATCCACGTGTCCATCTTATCAATTTCAGCGATGTAAGATCACTGGAATCGACTGATCTCAGTTTCGTTGTACTAATCCCGAAATACGAACGTTATAAGAATTAATTATTAATTAATTATAAAAAGGTTAAACTCGGAGAAATTATTAACAAACATTGCCGGACGATGAAATGAACATCGCCAACATGTCCAGAATGGTCAAATTAGCTAGGATAGTCTACCCATCGGTCCAATTTGGATACAAGGGCAAAAAGGTAATTTCGGACCAAAACGGTGTCCGTGTCGGAGCCGTTCTGCACCAAAAAATGTGCAAGAAAATAAGTCTATAAAATATAACAAATTATATGTCCATGAAGCAAGAATGACGATACGAACCCAACGGTATCTCCAGAATTGGATTCCGTTGACCCGATCTCAATTTGGCCCATTGACCAGAACTTGGAATTCCGGTTTGCACGGAAATGCGTGCCGGAGTCAAAGTTCTCAAAATTCAACAAACTATATGTCAACGAGTCCAGAATGACGATTCGAACTCAACGGTATATCCGGAATTGGATTCCGATGAGCCGATCTCAAAATGACCCGTTGACCCGGATATTGGTATCCGACTTGCACCGAAATACGTGCCGGACCCAATGTCCACCAAAACCTAGCAAATTATATATCAACGAGTCCAGAATGACGATACAAACTCAACGGTGTATCCGGAATTTGATTTCGATGAGCCGGCGTCAAAAAGTCCCGTTGACCCAGAATGTGGGACCCACTTTGCACCGAAAAACGTGCCAGGGCCTACGTTCTCCAAAACTAACAAATTTTATATGAAAACATGCCAGAACGACGCCATGAGTCTAATGGTGGTGTCAGAAATGAAATCTGGAGTCCCGTATTCAAAAATGGAATTTTACAAGTTGAAAATTACGAATTCGGACGATCAACTTTGGCGTCGAATACAACCAATCAAACAAGCTCACAATGAAACGAAACTGGAGGGGTAGTAAGAGGGTTATACCAGCTTCGCACAGGAACAGGTAGCACACCAAAAGGAGCTGCGGTGGAGGAGATACAAGCTGACGAAGTTGGCCCCGCAAAACTGTCCAAATTTAATACAATTTAAACGGTCAACTTGGTGGCCGGTTTTGATGTATCAAACGATAAATTTAACGGACGAAAATTGACAGGGATGAAGGTGGATATACCGAGATTTCGACGGAGCGAAGAAATCGTCGATCCAACGGTCGAATTCCCGGGAAAATGCATGCGAATTTGCTAAGACGGAGCGCCAAAATAAACTCGATTCCGCGCGCGTCACGACGGGACGTCGTGCAAAACGCACGAATCGCCTCGACGGCGCATCCCGGAGGACGGTGGCCGTCAGGGGGCTGTTTTCCTGCGTTCGTCGGAGGGGGGGTGCCCACGGCGGCCTTGCGGCGGTGCACGACGGTGGCCCGCGCGTGCGCACGTGCGCGCAGTGCAAGTGAACGGCTGCTGCTGCAGCGCGCTGGTGGCGCACAGGCCGGGCGCGGCAGCTGCGGCGGTGGCCGGCGAAGCGGCGGCGGGGGCGTGGGGTAGAGCACGGCGGCTGTGGTGGTGGAACGAAAGTGGTGGCGGCGATTGAAGTGGTGATGGTGGTGGTCTCGGGTGGCTAGGTGATGAATGAATGAATAAGGAGATGGAGGAGAGAGGGAGGAGGAGTGGTTGGTGCTGTCGGTGGCGGCCATGGCCGACGGCGAGGCCACGTCGGAGGGAAGGTCGGGTGCATGGCCATGAGCTCGGGCCATGGGAGGAAGTGGTGATCGGTTTGCATGGTGCTGTGGTGTGGAGTTGTGGTTTATGTGTGGAGAATAGTGAGAGAGAGAGATGAGGAATTAGTTAAATGTGAGAGGGAGAGAGAGAAAAGTAGCATTGGGGTTAGGGCCGGCCAACCAACAATTGTTGGCTGTGAGTGGAATGGAGGGAAATGGATGGTGATGATTTAATGAGGGGAATCAAAGGCTAGGATTTTAAATGGAGAAATAGGTTATTCCAAAAGAGATTTTAATTCAACAGAAATTCTATTAAATATAGAAAAAAATGGGTAGAAGAGTACCTGATATTTTTGGGCAAGAAATATGAGGGTATCATGATAGATGGTAGAACGAAGCTGGGCTGGACTCGGTGGAGCCGGATTGGGTCAAAATCAGACATTGTGCAAAAATTGAATTAAAATTAGACGTTGATGATCATGGGTAAATAAGTAGCACATGGAGATTCCAATAAATGGGACACAAGTGACAGGCGGATAGTAGGCTCAATGTGGGCCATGTCCATAATTGGGGCTGACAGGTTTTGGTCGACAAGGGACCCACAAATCAAGTTGGAAGATAAATGTGACACCGTGGGGGGAAATAAAATCGGGTCACGTGTCGAGAAAGTTGTACGAAGCAAATGGAGCACAAAATGGCGTGTCTGAGTGGGACACAAAGGTCATGGGTGACGAGAGTCTCGAGTAGATCATGCATGAGAAGTTGGTTTCAAGAAACTGACTGGTCTTGCACTCCCAAATTAAAAGTCACGGTAACGTGCTAAAAATGATCAAGGAAAAGAGTGGAAAAAATAATTAATAATCAAATGGTCTAATTCCACCCGATGTTCTGTGAAGCAAAAAGAGCACAAGGGAACAAGTTTGAGTGGGACACTATATACCATCATGAAGGTAATCATGTCCACTCCAAAACTCGTGAAGAAGATTTCCAGAGTTGAACATCCCTGACACTCCAAATATCAAAGGCACGGAAAAGTACACTTAGGAAAAAATAACAGAATAAATTATTTATCAAAACCAATCAATCAGGAAATAAAATAAAATGAAAAAAATCAACCCGAAATTCAGGGTGCTCACATCCTACCCACCTTATAAAAATTTCGTCCTCGAAATTAAAATGTCCATACTCCTTCTAGGTCAAACCCCCACAATCAAGTCCCAGAACTTAAACAAATCATACCATCAAAAAGGACAACGTACAGGGTCATGGCATACGGTGACAGTGAAGTCTCATCTAGGTATACTAGTCATGCTAATCAAAACGGTTATAGGGTATCAAAACACACAAGCAATCCAGGGTGCTAAACGAGAAAAGATGCAGAAATAACAAATCATCAAAACTGTAAGACAGTCTACCATCCTATGTGAAAACTGGTACTCATCAAAAAAATAAAGAAAGGTAACCACCAATCATCTAAAACGGGTACTATCCCAAGAAAATCAAAATCACAAGTTTAATTAACGAAAGTCGATTACATTGAAATCCAATCACAATATATAATATAGAGAGCATTAGAGAGGAAAAAGCTAACATTATGTGTATGGGAACATGTTCATATGGTTAGATAGTAGGCGTGTGTGTACGTGAATACATATGAAATTGTATATGAGAAATTGGGTTCCAAAACAACAGCTATCAAGTTACACTAATTATGGCATTTTGGTTAAACAATCTACAATACACAACTTATTTACTCATAACATGCATGGCTAACCATATACATATATATATATATATATATATATATATATATATATATATATATATATAAAGAGGTAGAGATTTAGTTATGTATCTATATATATTATAACATGTATGCCTATAAGCTCTATATATATATCTATCTAGATATATAATCATAACATAGAGGAGAAGGGTTAGGTTACATGACAGTGTATACTAAGTTAGAGTGTGTGTGTGTCCTTGTACAGGGTTATAGCTTAGCATTGAAAGGTTAAATCCAGTTTTAGTTCAACATTTACATACAAAATCTGAAAATAAGCTAACATTTAAACCAGTGCAATATTAACATAATGCAGTCTCAGATTTTAGGATTTTGAAATATCACAACCAATCTCAACGCTCCCAATACATCCTAACATGATATAAATGAAACCCTAACATACTATCAATACATTTATCTACGCATACAGTTCAATGTTACATATTAAATCTGAAATTGAACTAAACTTGGAAATCAATGTAAAAAAAAAATATTAACATGTATTCAGTTTTCAGGATTTTGGAGAAATTCAACATCAAAACCAACTCAATGTTTATCACAAACTAACATGTAAGAATATGAAATCTAACATAATATCCCTACTTACAACAATGTACACAGCTCTAAATATTACATAAAAATGGAACAGCAATTTGAACTAACATTCGGAATCTCGTATCAAGGGCTAATATGCACACAGTCTCAGATTTTACAATTTTAACATAGCTTAACCAATTTCTCTAAAAATTGAAACCCTGTAGATATCATACATGTGCAGTTATGTAGACAAAACTAATAACATGAAATTTATTTTTAATTTACGAGTTTAAACTTAGAAAAAGCAGAGAACCAAAAATATTGGGGTTTTGAAAATTTAAACATTAACGACATATTAATATGTATTCAGATAGGTGGAATCAAAGTGTAGCATGCATACGTGTCAGGAAACTCTAAGTCAACTCTCTGTCAGGAAAGTGTCCACTATATATATCCTCATGTCCCAATATAAAAAAATCAATTTCTACATCAGGACCAGCATTTAGATTCCTACCAAAATTACAGAGTAGGTGATTGACAAAATCAAGAAAGTTTTATTATCATTATTATTAATACAAGAATAATAGCAAGAAAGAAATAACGATAAAATCTGTTTTGCTTATCTGTTTAAAGAAAAACCATTTTGAAACTCAGAGCTGAAATATCAAATCCCAAGATAAAGTCTAGCAAAATCATCGATTCATTGTATTAAGAAGAAATTTCATGGTAAAAAGTTACACAAGGTTTATAAAAACAGCTAAACCTACTCCTAAGTTAAATAATTAGAAACTAAACAAAACAAACAAATTAATAATTCTTTTTTTTTTTAAGGACAGCAACAAAAGTAGAGAAAACATGTTCAAAAATATTTAAGGTGCAAATCTGATAATCATATGCGTCTATCTAAAATCATGGTACTCTAAATCCTCGTCATACTAGTAAGCAAAGCTACGATAATCACAGAGTCCTTGACTTATGCACATACCTCTAGAATCATGGTATTTAACATTTTCGCGGTGCCGCTAGCTTGGCTGCGAAAATCTTAAATTCCCACACCCGAGAAATATATCCAAAATCAGACTATATGTCCTCACCATGCTGGCTAATGTGACTATAGAAGACTAGATTCCATAATATAGATGACCTACCCCATATAATTTCATCTTGCCAAAAATTAAATTAAATCAACAATGAATACCCAAAAATCAAATCAATTTATCAACGAACATCAAAATTCAAAAATGAACAAAAATCCATCAAAATACAAATTCGAATGCAACAGCTATCATCAAGATTCAGAATTCGACAATCACCCATCAAAATCAATAAATACAAACTCAAATTCAACCATAATCCATCAAAATCCAGTTCAACAACAGAAAGTAAAGATAAATCAAATCAAGGAAGAAAAGAGTTTTCAATTCGAAGTTAAAATAAGATTCTCAAGGGTCATCCCAGGAATCTCTCAAAGGATCCTAACTTTGATTGAGTACCTTCAAAAATTATCCTTAATCCTACTGCAGGCTGTAGTGGTACTCCAGTTCGAATACCACTACACAAACTCGACCTGCATGGGCCACCACTAAAAACGTGTCACGACCCGCACCCACTGTTTGGATACGAGAACGTAACAACGCCCAGCCTACGCCACAGTGTCGGCGGTAGAACGCTGTCCTAGGTCACATCATCTAACAATATAATGCTAAGCAGTTTATACTCCCTGAATGGGGGTGACATAGCAGATACAGTCTCAATCACATCTAAGGTAGAGCATTATAAAGATAGATAAAACATGAAATCCAAAAGAGATACAGGAGATAGAAGTCTAAGTGTCTAAGATACAAAAACCCAGAAATATATATCAAAACTCAAATACAGTAATCCACAAAGTAAATACAACTCCAGACAATGGAAATAACTATCTAAACAACCTCTAAAGTGTCTCCTCTAGGCTAGCAGGAAACCTCCAGGCAATCTGTAAAATTTATCAATAGGTCCAGTCAGGACAGGAGCGAGCACAATACATCTCAACAGTTCATAGCAGGTTAGAAAATATAATCATGCAGTAAAGTAAGATACAAGTACTGAAAGAAGTACAGTATGTAAACAGAGAGAGAAAGCTGTAATAGAAATATCTACTATAAATAGAGAACTAACATATGGCTAGTGAGTCAGAGTACAACATGGACATGTAAATGGCATGGGATGATTCTGATAAGACACTACGGAATGATTCTGATAAGATACTACTGGTGTATTATTCACATGTCCACTTCTACTCCCCCGTACCCCCAATCAATACACAAGGATCCAACCAGGTTATGTTATGATTCTATGTAACAGCCCCCGAAGGGTGGTAAGCCCCCGAAGGGTGATAAGCCCCCGAAGGGTGGTAAGCCCCCGAAGGGTGATACATAGTAGACCCATAAATGGGATAAGGATTCCAGGAAGACTCTGTGATCATAAGAGTATATGTCACAAGTGATCGAAGAACCAACGAAGCATAGTGATATGCCATGTAAGTGAAACACACAGAACATAGAGTACCCGATGCTCCCTAAGGATAACATCTCAAGAAGGGATCCATATAGTACCAATCCGTGTGACCAACGTGACAGTACAAGTAAAGTAATCTAATGCAGGAAATAATTCTAAGTAGGATATAAAATGATCAGAGAATGTACTCGCCTGATAACCTGAACAGCTGATAAGTATAGGGGGTCCAACTGAAGCCACAGAGTCCTATTTAAAGTAACACAGGTTACAAGGTGTTCAAGTTGTAATAAAAGAATCTCTAGAAATAATCTATTTTATCCTAGGTTCTTCTAAGTCAAATTAACTCTAGGTCAACTTCGGTCAATAATTTAGTCAAACTAGGTCAAGTGTTGACTTACAGTTGACTTTTGGTCAACTGGTCAACTCTGATCAAACAAGGTCAATTCTAGTCTAATTTTAAAGATATAAAGTGTACTTCGTTATTCGTACGTCAAAACTTACGATACGCAAATCGAGATAAGAAGATCAATGGTTAGGTTGATAATCTTATTGTGGTGATCCACGTGTCCATCTTGTCAATTTCAGCGATGTGAGATCACTGGAATCGACTGATCTCAGTTTCGTTGTACTAATCCCGAAATACGAACATTATAAGAATTAATATTAATTAATTATAAAAAGGTTAAACTCAGAGAAATTATTAACAAACATTGTCGGACGATGAAATGAACATCGCCAAAGTGTCCAGAATGGTCAAAGTAGCTAGGATAGCCTACCCATCAGTCCAATTTGGACACAAGGGCAAAAAGGTAATTTTGGACCAAAACGGTGTCCGTATCGGAGCCGTTCTGCACCGAAAAATGTGCAAGAAAATAAGTCTATAAAATATAACAAATTATATGTCCACAAAACCAGAATGACGATACGAACCCAACGGTATCTCCAGAATTGGATTCCGTTGACCCGATCTCAATTTGGCCCGCTGACCAGAACTTGGAATTCTGGTTTGCACGGAAATGTGTGCCGGAGTCAAATTTCTCAAAAATCCACAAACTACATGTCAACGAGTTCAGAATGACGATTCAAACTCAACGGTATATCCGAAATTGGATTCCGATGAGCCGATCTCAAAATGATCCGTTGACCCGGATATTGGTATCCGACTTGCACCGAAATGCGTGCCGGACCCAATATCCACCAAAACCTAGCAAATTATATGTAAACGAGTCCAGAATGACGATACGAACTCAACGGTATATCCGGAATTGGATTTCGATGAGCCGGCGTCAAAAAGTCCCGTTGACCCAGAATGTAGGACCTACTTTGCACCGAAAAACGTACCAGGGCCCACGTTCTCCAAAACTAACAAATTTTATATGAAAACATGCCAGAACGACGCCACGAGTCTAATGGTGGTGTCAGAAATGAAATCTGGAGTCCCGTGTTCAAAAATGGAATTTTACTAAGTTGGAAATTACGAATTCGGACGACCAACTTTGGCGTCGAATTCAACCAATCAAACAAGCTCACAATGAAACGAAACTGGAGGGGTAGTAAGAGGGTTATACCAGCTTCGCACAGGAACTGGTAGCACGCCAAAAGGAGCTGCGGTGGAGGAGATACAAGCTGACGAAGTTGGTCCCGCGAAACTGTCCAAATTTAATACAATTTAAACGGTCAACTTGGTGGCCGGTTTTGATGTATCAAACGATAAAATTAATGGACGAAAATTGACAGGAATAAAGGTGGATATACCGAGAGTGCGACGGAGTGATGAAATCGTCGATCCAACGGTCGAATTCCCCGAAAAATACGTACGAAGTTGCTACGACGGAGCGCCAAAATGAACTCGATTTCGCGCGCGTCACGACGGAACGTCGTGCAAAACGCACGAATCGCCTCGACGGCGCGTCCCGAAGGAAGGTGGCCGTCAAGGGGCTGTTGGCCTGCGTTCGCCGGAGGGGGGTGCCCACGGTAGCCGTGCGGCGGCACGGCGGCACACGAAGGTGGCCCGCGCGCGCGCACGTGTGCGCCGTGCAAGTGAACGGCTGCTGCTGCCGCGCGCTGGTGGCGCGCTGGCTGGGCGCGATAGCTGCGGCGGTGGCCGGCAAAGCGACGACGGGGGCGTGGGGTGGAGCACGACGGCTGTGGTGGTGGAACGAAGGTGGTGGCGGCGGTTGAAGTGGTGATGGTGGTGGTCTCGGGTGGCTAGGTGATGGATAGATGGATGAATGAATAAGGAGATGGAGGAGAGAGGGAGGAGGAGAGGTTGGTGCTGTCGGTGGCGGCCATGGCCGGCGGCGAGGCCACGCCGGAGGGGAGGTCGGGTGCATGGCCATGAGCTCGGGCCATGGGAGAAAGTGGTGATCGGTTTGCATGGTGCTGTGGTGTGGAGTTGTGGTTTATGTGTGGAAAATAGTGAGAGAGAGAGAGAAGAGGAATTAATTAAATGTGAGAGGGAGAGAGAGAAAAGTAGCATTGGGGTTAGGGCCGGCCAACCAACAATTGTTGGCTGTGAGTGGAATGGAGGGAAATGGATGGTGATGATTTAATGAGGGGAATCAAAGGCTAGGATTTTAAATGGAGAAATAGGTTATTCCAAAAGAGATTTTAATTCAACAGAAATTCTATTAAATAAAAAAAATGGGTAGAAGAGTACCTGATATTTTTGGGCAAGAAATATGAGGGTGTCATGATGGAGGGTAGCACGAAGCTGGGCTGGACTCGATGGAGCCGGATTGGGTCAAATTCAGACATTGTGCAAAAATTGAATTAAAATTAGACGTTGATGATCATGGGTAAATAAGTAGCACATGGAGATTCCAATAAATGGGACACAAGTGGCAGGCGGATAGTAGGCTCAATGTGGGCCATGTCCATAATTGGAGCTGACAGGTTTTGGTCGACAGGGGATCCACAAATCAAGTTGGAAGATAAATGTGACATCGTGGGACGAAATAAAATTGGGTCTCGTGTCGGGAAAGTTGTGCGAAGCAAATGGAGCGCAAAATGGCGTGTCTGAGTGGGACACGAAGGTCATGGGTGACGAACGTCTCGAGTAGATCATGCATGAGAAGTTGGTTTCAAGAAACTGACTGGTCTTGCGCTCCCAAATTAAAAGTCACGGTAACGTGCTAAAAATGATCAAGGAAAAGAGTGGGAAAAATAATTAATAATCAAATGGTCTAATTCCACCCGAAGTTCTGTGAAGCAAAAAGAGCACAAGGGAACAAGTTTGAGTGGGACACTATATACCATCATGAAGGTAATCATGTCCACTCTAAAACTCGTGAAGAAGATTTCCAGAGTTGAACATCCCTGACACTCCAAATATCAAAGTCACGAAAAAGTACACTTAGGAAAAAATAACAGAATAAATTATTTATCAAAACCAATCAATCAGGAAATAAAATAAAATGAAAAAAAAAAATCAACCCGAAATTCAGGGTGCTCACAGTTATCCTTGTTGGTAAAAACCATACATTAGCTTTATTGGAGGTTCTTTTCCATTCCTTCGCGGTGAGAAAAGCAGAGACAATGCCTACAATCTGAATAAATCATTAAAAATGTCAGCGATGGAATCGAAGTAAACATAGATGGCATCTAAGAAGAAATACACTATCTATACATACCCTATTTTTAATTCTCGTTAAAGGAGCTAAGGACTTCATCTTAGCCCGAGACACATTGATTTTGTTGCAAGATGATATTATTTTTCTAAGAAAAGAAACGAATAAATTAGGAGAAAAAAACTGTTGGAATTAAATCAAAACTCATATTACTTACTCTTCAGGTCTATCATCCGCAAAAATATAGTCGTATTAACTCGAAGAACCACTAGTACACTTGCTAGGCTTCGAGGTTGAAGTTTTTGTTAAACTTTTCAATGGTGTGACCGGATCTAAATTTCCACGCATTCTTTTCGAAGAACTGCTAAAGTCAGTTTCTTTTGTAGGACACAATGCGAGAATTCGGTCCATTACTTTATTATGATTCTGTAGCAGTATGTCCTCCTCATCGGAAGATTCAACGGAAACCTTTTCCACATTATTAAATACTCCAGATGAAGATGCCTTCTTCAAAGCTGGAGATTCTTCAATCTTCTCCAAACGACGAGATAAATTCATTTGTTCAATTTCTATTGAACCAAGCTTAGAATTGATCGATGCAACTTGAGCTGAAATCGTCGACAGTTGTTCTTCAATCCTGCACAACATACGTGGAATGAAGGTTTCATTTGGAGCTGGTAACTAATCTTCTACGTCTTCTACATTTCCCACCATACGAGTAGACATCTTAAGAACAAAAAACTATTGTATTTCAGAAAACTATTCTATATATTTCAGAATAAATAATAGTTGAAACAAGAAAACTATTGTATATATAGCAAGATAAAAGTACAAAAAGTGAGGAAGATGGAAAGACAAATAAATTTTGAGACTAGCAAACAATCTACTAGTCGTTTGATTGAGGAGGGCTCGAGGAAGATTCTACTAGCCGTTTGAAAAGTACAAAAGGTTATCATGATTAACAATTTGAGGAACTCTATAAGAGGTTTAATTCCACTGGTACTTCTCGTTCACGATAATAAAAATGACGATTCTTGACGGTTTATAAGTTGACGATCGTCGAAAACCATCAACAATAGGGTTTATCTTGACGGTTTTAGGCTTACTTAAAGAGATGGCCTTTTTTTTGTTACTTTAGCTCATTTATAGCATGTATGTTGACGGTTTCGAGGGATCTGTCAAGAAAGAGTATCTTTTATATTGACGTCTTGTTGATAACCGTCAAGTAATACATGTACGAAAAAAATTGTTGCTATTTTTTCGCTGCCATTATTGTAATTATTTTAAATTTTTACATCTATTGGCGGTTATGATTCTTTTTTTTATTGGAAAGCACAACAACTTTTTTTCGATCTCTCGTAAACTCTCCCTACTCAATAACTCTCTGCTCTCTCTTCCCCTCTCTCTCTCTGCTCTCCCTTCCTCTCTTCCTTCTCTCATTCGCAGTAGATGGAGAAGGAAAGCCCTTCTTCATCCTCTTCCTCCTCTTCTTTCTCTTCCTCCTCCTTTCTCTCTAATATAACCCTAATCCTCAAATCCATCCGATGTTATCCCCAAACCCTAACCCTAGATCAAAGCCTTTCCTCGAGGACTCTGTCGATGGTGGCGGCAACCGTGCGGAAGAGGTCGTCCGACTCTGGTGAGCACTTCCCCGAATACCTAGAACCAGCGGCTGGACGGAGAGTCCGCCCGTCGCCGCCGAACGCGGCGGAGCAGGGTCGACCTAGGCGGAGGTGGAGCCGCCGGCGGAGGGGGAAGGAGGAGGGGCGTATCAAGATCTCGCCGCGGCTTCGGCTCCTCTCCCGGATCCGGAGGCTGACGCCGAGGCGGGTGCTCACCGCGATCCGCGACGCGTACGTGAGGATGATGTTGGCGGTCGCCGGCTCCGGCGGTTGGTTCAGGTACGAAGGCCCAAAAGTTAGCGGGTTGGGGCGCCCGGTCCAGATAAAGGAGTATGACGAGAAGGTGCTGGTGCAGATGTACCGGTCCATCATCACCCAGAGCCAACTCGTCGCCGGAGGCGACGCCGGCGAGTCCGACGCCGGCTGTGCAAGAATCGTCGTTTGAGAATTAGTAATCGCTGATTTCTTTCATTATGGTTCGTTCGTTCATTAGCTAATAAGTGGAAAATAAAAATTACATTATTATCTATAAAAAAATTAAAAAAGGTAAAAACGACAAAAAAGACAAAAACGACAAAAAATGACAAAAAGTAACAAAAATAGACAAAAACTATTAAAAATGGCAAAAACAACAAAACTTGACAAAAATGGATAAAAACGACAAAAAGTGACAAAAAAGTAAAAAAGGACAAAAAAAATAAAAATGATAAAAACGACAAAAATGACAAAAAAGAACAAAAATTGATAAAAACCGACAAAAATGACCAAAAAGCGACAAAAACGACAAAAAAAGACAAAACAAAAAAAAATGTTCAAAAATGATCAAAAAAAATTTAAACAAAATTTTTTTTTGCCCGGACAAAAAAAAAATACCCACCTATTCTAAAGGGATAGGATTCCCATGTTTTATGGGTAAACTATTTACTCAGGTATTTCTAATTCTCGAAAATAAATTTTTTATAGCCCAAACAAACATGGTAATAGATTCTCACCCTAAAATTTTCTAGGAATAAAAAAAATACCGCGTACCAAACGCCCCCTAAATTTTATAAATTTTAACAAGTGTAGAGCAAGTCCCTTTCAGGACTGTCACAATTTTTAGCAGTCCTCAATACTTATAGGACTGGCAGAAATTGTGGCAGTCCTGATATGCACTTGCTGTTCATGAAGTCCATTTCTTCTACAACTTGGGTTTCATCCATAATTTCTTTCTACAACTAGGGTTTCATCCATTGTACATCAAGTCCATCTCTTCTACAACTAGGATTTCATCCATAATTTTTTTTACAACTAGGGTTTCATCCATAATTTCTTCGATCATAGGGATAAAAATTATTGTGCTTATTTGCTCATTTTGAAGGTGTGCTCACTGGAGATGCGATATATATATATATAATACATCCCCTGGAAAAGGATGTATCGATACATCCCAAATCTGGACCATTGGATGTTGATCCAATGGTTCGGATTGAATAATAGAGTAGAAACATCATTTAATGCTGATTTTGACTTTTTAACCTGTTGGTAACTTGCTTTAGCAGGTCATTCTTCACTTTAATTTTTTCAATGAACACCCTAAATTAACTCATATTTACTCTCTCTTTCGTCCATCTAATTTAATATTTTGTGCATCAACGTATAAATTCTGTATTTTTTTTTGTTACAGGCCGTGGTGGTGGTGGTGGTGGTGGTGGAAAGAGAAACAGAGATGAAGAAGGAAATAAGAATCGGTCCGGATCGCGTCGAACGTCGTCAAGCCCTCCTAGAACAACGAAAAGTACCAGCTGCGCCGAGAAGAATCGGTCCGGTTCGCGTCGGACGTCGTCGAGACCTCCTCGAACAAGGAAAAGTACCAGCGGCACCGCTCTAATTTTACTGTCCATGCCATTGTCAAAAATTTTATTTTTTATCTAACAATTTAATATTTTGTTAATAAAGCTACATGTCATGGTGGTGGTGGTGAACTGAGGAAACCTGCTTCTGAGGTCGGGCGGATCATCTGCTCACATATTTTTTTAAAAAAAATCTGTATTGATCGGACGAAATATTTTTTACTTTTCTAATTATAATATTTTCGAAGAGAATATTTTTTTTTGGACGGAGAATGGCCATTCTCTTTGCTTTTAACACGGAGAATGGCCATTCTCCGTTCCTTTAACATGGAGAATGACCATTCTTCTTGTTTTTAAAATGGAGAATGGTCATTCTCCGTTCTTTTAAAATGGAGAATGGTCATTCTCCGTTCTTTTAACACGGAGAATGGACACTCTCTGTGCTTTTAACAAAGTATGGTACATTTAGGACTGAAAATGTTCAAGTATCTCATATTTTTTTCACCAAATATTTACAGTATTTTTAATATCATTTACCAAAGTATATTTATTTAATATTAAATCATGTTCAAGAAAATCTGAATATCATTTTATCAGGCTTCCACTGTATGGCTGCACAAAATTTCTTGCGAGTATTTGAATATAATTAACCTACTATCCAAGAGAATTTTTCTTACATTATATTATGCATTACACTGGCATCGAATTTATACTGATGGCATCGATGCACTGATGGCAATAATAAAGAATGAACAGACAGGATTACAATTTTGCTTCAGCAATAACAAGGGATGAACAGATAGGATTACAATTTTGCTTCAGCAATAACAAGGGATGAACATGCAGGATTACATTATGCATTACACTAGCATCGAATTCATACTAATGGCATCGATGTAATGATTTTTTACAGAAAGCAAAACACATTACAATCAAATAAAGTTTTAGTGATCCAAGGAATGCATCCGTAATGAGGCCATCTGTAAATCCTAGGAATGCACCCAGGACTCATGAAATCTGTGAAGGACATCTGCAAATCAAAGGAATACACCAAAATATCAATATCATCTGTGAAGGCCAGTTGCAAATCAAATAAACGCTTCAACCAAAAAATCATAATCAAATTAAGTATACTTCATTCCAAGTCCAATAAACTGTATGATCCACGTTACAGTAATCTGCCAAATCCACGTTAGTAATTCAACATAGAACCTACATAATTCACAATACAATAATCCAAATAAATATCAGACCTACTCTAAATTCAAGACCATATTACATTTTCCAAACAAATTACGAACAATGCACTTAGTACAAGCAAAAAGTTTTATCTTACAATATTTCAAACACAAAATTTAGTTTAACCGCCAAGACCAATAAATATTCAGAACCATATTACAATTCAAATATTACTTCCAAATTGAAATAAAAGCTTCAAAACTCAAAAGATGAATCTTCATAGCCATCTCCATCTTCTTCTTCTTTTTTTTCTTCTTTTTTCTTCTTCTTCTTCCTCAAAATATCCTTCACCTGTACCTTGAGGGACGAAATAAGAAAAATTATAGTCAGTATGGACTCACTGTATATGTAGAAATAACATCCAGAAACATAAATAGAAGTATCATAGTGATGGCTAGCATTAAAGTGTCAATGTGCACAGTGTGTATTTTTACATAAGAGTTTGGGCTAGCCCCATTTACCTTCTTCACGAGGAAAGGAAAATCTTATTCTTGGTCAGCAAATTCAACCTCTATCTGGTTAATTTTATCCAGAATCAATTTCTGATTGTCGGATATAGTCTTCATCTCTTTGAAGACATTCTCAAAGTTTACAGCAATAAAATTGTATAGATCATCAACCATGTCCTTACTGTTTTTGATTTTATAAGTTGATGGTTTTCCAGATGTTGATGGTTTGCTTGCAGCTACAGTCCATTTTCGAAACATTCGAGTGAAGGTTAGTTTTCTCGTAGGGCCTTCGTTTTAATATAAACATCCCCTGCTAAGCTTGGGACAGAATGTTTACTAGCCATCGAGCATACAAATCCTCCGAAAGGGAGAGCTGTCCGTGCAATTGGTTTTTCCATGAGATGCATCAATCTACTGAACATGTAGGAACCTATATCCATCCTTTTTTTCTTCCCCATATAATAAAAAAAATTTACTCTCTCGGGATGGATGGAAAACTCATGTCTAGTAGGGTTCAGTATTTGAGATACGTAGGCATGCAACAATTTATACAAAGTTTTTAATTGATCTTTGTATACATTTTGAGGGGTCTTGGCATCCACTGATACACCTGTAATCTCATGAATTACATCCCTCATGGAAACATTATCAATATCTTTCATATCAAACCTAGGAACTGGATCAAATTCATAAAATTCGTTGACGATAGCAGCATTTACCCTGCTCAGTTTCCCTCTCAGAAACACCAGTTTTTTATCCTCTTCTTTTTCTTTAATTTCAGCCGGAAGATTTGAGTAAAATTCTCTCACTATTGTTTGAGAGATTTTTTCAAGACAGGATTTGTTCAGTTTCTCCAATTGATAGAATTTTAATATATCTAGGAAAGCTTCGTCTTCGACATCATCTATCTTAATTGATCTTTCAGGCATAACAGCCTTTTTCTTGAAATATTTATTGTAACTCTTCTTAGATTTAGAGTCTTTAAAAATTTTTACCTCTTCTCCATCCTGGGACTTATTTGATGATTGCTCTTCCCCTTCATTTTCCTCTTCTGATGAGGATTCAAAATCCTCAGAGTACGTTGATGACTCTATATTTGTTGCCACCTTAGCCTTCGCTTGAGTACGCCTTTGATCTTCATAAGTTGAGTCTCCCGACGACTTTGTATCGAAGATAGATTTTTCGGTCTTTGTCGAGCAATGAGTTTTTTTCACCTTTTTTGCAGGCAGCTTGGCTGTCGCCTCCGCTTTCATCATCGCTGCCGCCTCTGATGCTTCCGCCTCTGCCCTTTCGGCCTCTGTCCTAGCGACCATAATCTTGGCTTTCACCGTCCTTACAAGTTATGTCCTTCGGGCCTGTATCACATCCCTTTGCGAATTCTTCCCCTTCAGGGACGGTCGTTGTTTCTTAGGCAGCATTTTGATAAGAAGAGGGTTTGGGAGAAAGAAGAGGGTTTGAGAGAAGAAGAGAAAAAATTCGACCGTCTTATATGACCAAGGGAAGTGGAAAAAATTAGAATAGTTTTGAGTCTTAAATTAAATTTATTACTATTATTACTAGTATAAGACGGTCGAATTTATTACTATTAAATTTTAAAAAGTACTTTCCAAAATTAAATTTATTACTATTATTACTAGTATATATCCATGTGAAATCACTACATAAACCTTTGGGATTTTGAGACCCTAATTTTAAAAACTACTTTCTAAAATTAAATTTATTACCATTATTACTAGTATATATCCACGTGTTGTGTATAAATTATTTAAAAATTTGGCACAAAAAATGTGGTGGAAACATGTTTAATTAACAAAATTTGACAACATATTTAAGAATGTGAAGTTTCTAATCTAAATATTTCCATTTTTCGAATATTTGATTAAATTTTTGAACGTTTTTTTTTTGCATTGAGCCGTTCTATACTCGTATTTTTGCCATCCTGAATTTTTCACGTTTGACGACTTGGTAACAAGACTATGTACTTGAAAAGAGTAAAGTTGAAACACTCAAAATTGTCCTCTAGTTTACTTTGTAATCATATTTAAGATGGATTTGATGGCAAGATTGACGCTGGCAGCATAATCAACTCTATGACGTAACAAGTCATTGATGGAGATATCGTCGCTGATATATGGATTTGAAGTAACAATATTTGTTAATTAAAAAATAGATAAAATAGTTTGTCGCTTGTAGCCGAAACCAAATTGAGTTAACAAAATAATATATTGAATTAAATCCCAGTTTCGTCGTCGGAACATTCTCCGGCGAAGGATACAAGAGGAGGAAAAAATTGTAAAAAACTACAAAAAAACAGAAAATACGGGGTCTACCCCTCACTAGCCTCGCGGAGGATCTCCGCAAAGTCCTGCAGGATGCGCATACCCGTCCTATGGCACAGGCGGCGAAACCCTTCCCTCTTCTCCATAGAATCTCGTTCCTCCGGAGTGATCGACAACAGGTCAAAGTTGGGCGCTAGATGAAGAGGTCAAGCGATGACCTCCAGTGACAACCCGCAGGAGGTCAGGAAGTCCGCAGCCTCTGCCAGCCAGTCATGGGCCGGAGACGGCGCAGAGGGTGCTCCATGCGGAGAGGCTCAACGACGATTGGAAGAAGACTCTGGCCATGGTTCCCAACCAGATGATCTTTTTGGAGCCATGTTAAATGTGCAACCTACTCAAATGAATAGGGAACCCTATGTATATATATGCACGTTCCTAACCGACTCTTCTTATTCCTTATTGGAAGTTGGGGATATTCAATTTCTTTTTCCTTATTGGAAGTTGGGGATATTCAATAACCTCCAGTGACTCTACTTATTCCAAGCTTAGTTGATTGTGCTGTTTGGCTTTTACATGGAAGGCCTAGGTTCGAGTCTGGTATGTGGGTTATGTAGAATTTTTCTATTGTTATTTTTTTGGTGCTATTATATGTTTTTAACTTAGTATGGAACAATTTGGGACGGGTAATGGCCATTTTTCGTTCCTCTAACACGGAGAATGGTACATTTAGGATGGAGAATGGTACATTTAGGATGGAGAATCATACATTTAGGACGAAGAATGGTACATTTAGGACGGAGAATGGTACATTTGAGACTGTTCTGAAGGGTTGTGAATTTTAAATAGTTTGGCTGTTTAGTTTTATTTTGAATCTATATAAATTAGTTTTGAAGGCTGGTAAAGATGAATAGTTTGGCTGTTTGGTTGTATAAATAGATTTTAAAGGGTTATGAAAAAGAAACCAATGTTTTCGTATCTCCCCCGGGCCACTATTCTTGTATAAATGTCTATCGATCACCATTAATTATGGTGAATGGCACTGATACCACTAATATGAGTAGAATTTGCACCGCCAAAATTCATCTTGAAGAAGGTAAAATCTGTGTTGGAAAATGTCAAAATCTCTTGGATATGATTACACTGAGATGTTGTATTAATGTTAAGATACTGATATTATATCTTCCACTATATAATGAGGTTTCAAAACGGCTCAAAAGTGAGCCGTCTTAGGCGTCATTATATCACAGTCCATTTTATTTAAAAAAATTAATCATGTAAAAAATTGTTGAAAAAAGAAAAATGTTGTCAAAATGGAGAATCGAACTAAAAAAAATACCTTGCACCTTAACCAAATGAGTTAGAAGCGTATTTAACTATAATTGGATAAAATTCATATTATATGTTTTTATATCTATTCTGATATATAATAAGAAAACTTGGTGGTCAAACTTTTGAATTCCTAAAATACCCTTGAGTATTTATAAACATGATGTTATTATGTCAACTTGCATGTCATTTATGTTTAAGAGTCAAAGGAATAAAGTTTGCATGCAAGTTTTATTTTCCCTTATAAATTATGTGCCAATGGCAATAAATTTTTATGTCATTACCATTTTCTAAAGGTTATTATTCTCAATAGAAAATAAAAATTAAAAAAAATTGTACTTCGAATCTCTTGACATATAAATAGTCACCTGAAAAAGACGAAAAGATGACAACTGACTTTATAATATTCTAATTAAAATACGTACAAAGTACGTATATGTAGACTAGTAAAAAATAGAAAGAAATGCATGCATGCATGCTAATATCAGAAGAACCATTCACCCCAGGACTGATTGATGAGATCTAAATCACTATACATCTCGTATCCAGGTTCTCCTGGGATTACATCATCAAAGGGTCGTTTAAACGTCTGTATTAAATCACAAATTTTTTTGAGGTCGTCGTCGAAGTGCACGTTGAAGCACCCACGTATGTCGAGCACGCGAAGACCCTTGTAGTTGCATATGATAGATCGCAGCGTGTCTCCATTGAACATGCCTAATCCCATCTCTAGGTGCTCGAGACGCGGTATCGAATCAGCCACGGCCTTTTCCTCCGTCTCGTTCGACGTGTTCAGCATGAATCTGTTCCTGAGCATGAAATCTGGAGGGGCATGTTCCTCCTCAGCTTGACCAGACGGTGGCAATACTTCCCGGCAGAAAATATTCCAGTCGACGTGATATAGACGCAGTAGCTAATGTCGAGTTCTTCCAGCACCGGTTGAAACTCCAAGTGTCTCACGAAAGTTTTATCACTCACGTCGCACTTCAAAATGTGCAGCACCCTTAGAAATTTCCCACTGTATTATAAAAATGGGAAAACATCAATAGAAATTAACAAAGTATACGTAAAATTTTGTAATAGAAAAAATAAAGTATTAGAATAAGACCAAATAAAATTTTGTACAGGCCTTAAACATGCAAAAGGGAAGGCTGCTTCGTCGAGCTTGTACGCGAAGAAGGATAGTAGATATCCTCCACTGCGAGCCATGAGCTTCTTTACGGTCAGACTAATCTCAGCGGTTTGCTGGGTCCTCCGGCACCACTGTACCAAGTCGACGTTGGACCAATATTCTAAGGGACCGTTGAGCGCCTTCCACCACGAACGGCAAATTGGGGCCACATTGTACTTTACCTCGTCCGCCAGCATCCCCGACAGTACCAGTATTATCGAAAGAATCTCCGTAGGGATGACGGCCCATCCGCTTCAGTTGATCTTGCTCTTGCTCCTCTCCATTGTGACTGTTCTTCTTCTTCTCTCCTTTGTTTCTCTCTAGTCGGATGGGTTCTTTTCTTTGGAAAAGGCTATTTAACCCGCTCGTTTCGGGGGTGTAACCCGCTCGTGGAGGGGTGTGACCGAACAAGGAAAAGACTATTTGGAAATAACGGTAATGCCGCTGTATTAATATTAGTTTCAATTATATTATAAATTTTAAATTAACAGAAATGCCATTGTAGATTTAATATTAATGCTAGTTCCAATAATATTGTAGATTATAAATAAAAAGAATAGAATTTTAATTTTAAATACTTTTAAATCTAAGTTTAAATGTTAAATCAAAAACTAATTTAAATTTCAGTATTAATATTAGTTTCAATAATGGAAGTGAGATTTATAGAGCTAGTATTATCAATGTTGATGGTCACGAAGAAAATGGTGTCTAATCTCAATGTGTTTCGTGCGTGAGTGACAAATCGGATTTATTGTAAGATTTATAGAGCTAGTATTATCACATTTAATGGAAGTACAAGTACAAACACTAAACATAATATTGGGTTTGCTTGGTATCGTGCACAAATACAAACACTAAACATAATATCGGGTCGGCTAGCAATTAAATAGAGTAGGCTCCCGATCATACCTCGATACTTACGAATGTCGACCGAGATACCGTCTTCATCATTATCAAGTTTTGTCGTTGTTGCCATAGGAGTCCCCATTGATTTGGATGAGTCGACTGTTGGGAATCCTTCACAAGCATCCAATCTTTGTCCCCAAACAGACTGCGACAGCCATCATCTGCTAGCCTCCCGATCGAAACCAAGTTGTAGCGCAAACTCGGTACATGGCGCAGTGTTTCTATCGCCCATCTTCACACATCCAAACCTGCCGCTGACCTACAGTCCCGACATGTTTAAAGTGTTTCCATCGCCCAAGTCATACTTTATATAACGAGCTTTGAGATCGTTGTTGTACCCCGTCCCTACATCGTCCCCCGTTTTCGTCCACGGGGTACGCAAGAAAGGAACAATTTCGCTACCGATTCGGTCGGGACCGATAGGTCAGAATCGACCGAATCGATCGAACGGGAACGGTTGAATTAAGATCCATTCCACGTTATGGAATGGCTTCTTTGGAACCAAGTCCCATATTCAGCGGGTTGCGCCTCAAGGATTGGCTCTGTGGCTGACTCGGGAGAGACCTCCCATTGCTCTGATATTCATGTCGTACTTGATTTAGATTTGGCTTTGGTTTTCGTGAATGTATTTTTCGTGAATGTTTTCGATGGGTTTTCGTGACTTGCGTGTTCGAGCTTCGCATTCATAACAAAATTTCTTGAATTACACAGCGTTCTAACCAGTTGTTTATGCGATTGCAGGTGATCGCGTAGGCAACGTCAGCGCAGCCAACCAGTCGCTCGCTTGAAGCAAGTCTAAGGCGAGTGGCTGACCTCCTTCACCTTGTCCCTCTACTTCAAAATCAATATGTGAAGTAAATGAATTTTTGTCACAATAGTGTAGAATCAAAGAAAATCGTGGCGCGATTCTTCACGAAACATTTGCTATCAAACTACCAGTATTGAAAATAGAAAACATGCTTCCTCATGCAATTCTGCTTAGCCTATGCAAGACAATGAATGAATCGATTAACGTTTAACGCAACGATATGGCTAAGTGAGTAAATCGACTAAGTTCAAAACAAATGCTAAGTTTCGCACATAAAAAAAGAAAGGTTAAGGTTCTAGAAAAGAGATAGCAAGCGCCATATCATTGCGGGTCAACTGCGTCAATGGCGTTGAAATCTGAGAAAAGTCTGACACAAACCACCGGTAATAGCCGGCCAATCCTACGAAACTTCAAACTTCTGTAATGGTGCTAGGTACTGGCCATGTCTCTATGGCCACTATCTTCTGGGGGTCCACTTCCACTCCACCTCTGGTGATGATGTGACCTAAGGACGAGATACAATCCAGCCAAAACTCGCACTTACTGAACTTCTTGTACAACTGGTGTTCCCTGAGTATCTGAAGAACTACATGAAGATGCTGCTCATGCTCTGCCTCACTCTTGCTATAGACTAAGATGTCGTCTATGAACACTATCACGAACTGATCCAAATAGGGCATGAAGATACAATTTATGAGGTCCATGAATACGGTTAGCGCATTGGTCGCTCCAAATGGCATAACAAGGAACTCCCAATGTCATACCTCGATCTGAATGTTGTCTTCGGGATGTCTTGCTCTCTGACTCTGATCTGATGGTACCCTGTTCTTGATTGTTACAGAGTTCAAGGTATGATAATCAACACATAATCTTGACGTAGCATCCTTCTTCTTCACAAGAAGCATCGACGCTCCCCAAGGCGATCCACTACCACGAATGAATCCCTTGGTTCTGAGTTCTTCAATCATCTTGTACATGATTTCCAACTCTGAAGGTGCCATCCTGCATGTAGACTCTCTCCGATACTGGTGCCGTCCCTGGAATCAAGTCGATGGTGAACTCTATCTCTCTTTCTAGGGGTATGCCTGGAAGCTCTTCGGGAAATACATCAGAAAACTCTTCTACTACTCTGGGAAACTGAACTGCTACTGCTATTGCCATCCGCAACACTGGTGGAAAAGGTTCTATTTTGCCCCAAAAAAATGAAAACTCTGCCTCACCGGGAATACCAAAAATAATCCTGCCAATATGGCAGTCTATTCTTGTGTATTGCACCTTCAACCAATCCATTCCTAGGCCAAGGGACCGATTCAGCCCGGGAGGAACGAGTATAGCAAGCGCCAGCCTTACATCGGCGTGGGTTATTCGAAAATTTTCGCACAGGGCTCGCTACCCGCCGCAAAAGGGTCGTCGTCTAACCCAGCTATAGTCCGTGATGGCTTGACATTGCCAGTGGCCTTCACACCCTTTCACTGCTTAATAAATGCACGTGAAACGGGATGAATATGATAGCTGCTTAATGCTTACAAATTTATGTGCTTGCCTCGAAACATGTTGACATGCTAATTGATCAGGATAGTTAGAAAGATCACATAATAGCTAGCTAACATGTTTATAAAACTGCTTGAATCAAATGTAGAGCTTGGATTTTAATTAGTCATTCGCCAGTACATGTGATCGTACTGATCCTCGCTCTTGCAGGTCCCGTGAATCAGGAAGGACGTGCCAACTAGCTCGACGACGCTCATGATTTTGAAGCTTCGTCCATGCGTCGAAGACTTGTCTCGTAACTCCACTTTTGAAGACTCTCAATTGTCCAAGGAAGATGGCTCAGCGTCCCTCCATTCCAGGTCACTGGAGTTCTTTATTGTATATTGAGGGATGTGTGCAATGTATGGAACGACTATCTCAAAGTTTCCTTTACTTAATGTGTGATTCAATTTGTTTGCTTATTCTCTTAGATCTCGTGTCTCGGATTACCTTATGACTATGCCTTGTGAGATCGCAAATTAGGTTCACAGACAACAGGGGACGGTGCTTGCTATAACTTCGATAGCCCAACAAAACTCTAACGTGTTCGTGCAACGACTTGACAAGCAAGGGCTACGTCAAGCCTTGCATCAAGGGAACGTGTTATGCACGCGTTCGACTTGAACAATCAAGTTCTTTTGGGTGCATAGACTTAAGCAACAAGCAGTGAAATACGACTTCAACTACGGGACAAGCGAACGTTATTATTAATTAGTTCCAATAATATTGTACATTTTAAATAAAAAAGAATGCAATTTTAACTTTAACTAGTTTGAAGTAAATGTTAAATCAAAAACTATTTTAAATTTTAGTATTAATATTAGTTTCAATAATATTGTAAATTTTAAACTAACAGGAATGCCATGGTATTAGAAACCTAGCTGATGTCACGTTGCTCGGGATCGGTTAGTGTTCGTCTAAACTTGTACGTGCGAACTACTTATTAGTAATGAAAATCAAAATTGAATTTTAAGTTTAAAATCTAGTCGAGCTATATCCTTTCTCTTTATCCCATCTCCCACTCTCTCTCTCTCTCTCTCTCTCTCTCTCTCTCTCTCTCTCTCTCTCTCGGGTTCTCTCTCACAGATTGTGTTCACTAATACCATATCATTAAAAATAATTACACAACAGTAAACGTAGCATTAAATGTTGCTGCATGCGTTATCCTATACAATTTAATAATAAACACTAATACCATATCATTAGAAATAATTACACAACAGTAAACATAGTATTAAATGATGCTGCATGCGTTATCCTACAGAAGAGGGCCACGTGGAGAATGCTGCTGCATGCTTCCTCATGCTTTATTAGTTACACAATTTAATAATACATGTACCCAGAAGATGAGAAAGTTGTGTTGTTGGAAGTTGTTTCCTTAAAATTATGCTTGTTTCTAGAATCACTCAAGCATTTTCATGAGCCAACAAAAGAGGGCCACGTGGCGGAGGTACAAGGAAGACGAAAAGGTTGTGTTGTTGCCTTGTTGGAAGTTATTTCTTTCTGAATAATACTATTTGTACCTCCAAATTGTACCTTTAAACTGTCCCTCCTTACGTGGCAGCTGACGTGATATGTTGATCTGGCAGCTGACGTGGCAAATTATTTTAAAAATAAAAATTAAAATTAACATTAAAATTAATGTTAACATTAAAATTAATATTATCGTTAACATTAACAATAATATTAATATTAATATTAATATTAATATTAATATTAATATTAATATTAACATTCATTAATAATAACATTAAATTAACATTAATATTAACGTTAAATTAATATGGATAAAATTGGGTAGTTAACTTTTTGGGTTAAAATTTACCATGTCATCGGTCATGTCAGATGACACACAATATTATTTAACATGCCACATCAGATGCCACATAAGGAGGGATATATATTTGAGGGACAATTTGGAGGTACGAATAGCATTACTCTTTCTTTTTGTATTGCTTCTTGTCCTTCGTTTTTTTTGTTGGTTTCTAACACACTCTATTTTCTTCAATGGCGACGTCACATGGAGAAACTGATCGTCGTGTGGAAGAATTAGTTGATAAAGAAAGCTTCGCTTCAAGAGCAGTGTCAGATGATTTAGATGATGAGCAAAGTTTGGAAGCTGTTAACTTAGGAGACAACAAAGAACAAGATGAAGAAAACAACGGAAGAATGCATCATAACGATGACGACGACATCAACGCAAACAACAAAATGTTATTTCGCATCACCATTTCTAATGGATTTAAGAAATGCATTATATTTTTATATTTATTTCTCATACTTATTTTATTTTATTCTATTCTTAGGGACGATGGTGAATCTTCATTGGATTTCGATGCAGTGACAATGAAAAAAATATTGCAGTCTGCCAATATTAACAAAGCTCTAACAGAATTCTTACATGAAGATATTGTTGGCTTACAGTTCAACTCTATTGAAGAAGCAGAGACATTCTACCGGATATATTCAAAAGAAGTTGGTTTCAGTATTAGAAAGAACGGAGTAAAGAAAAACAAATCTGGGAAGGTGATAGTCCGTAGTTGGTGTTATTCGAATACGGGATTCAGACAGAAGAAATACAATGAAGCTCCTAATAGGGTTCGTGAGCCAAGAAGTGAAAGCAGAAGTGGTTGTAAAGCAATTTTTCGTATTGGGTACACCAATTCTAAAAGCTGTGGGTCGTCAAAAAATTTCACGTACATCACAACTATAGCATGGCGAATGATTATGAAACAGTTTTTTTGAGATCCCATCGTAAGATATCACCCGCAGAGTTGGAACAAGCTAAGCTTATGAAGCAATCAGGGATGGGGACTGGAGATATATGGAATTTACTTGTCCACCAGAAAGGTGGCTGGGATAAGGTTGGATGGACGAAAAAAGATTTATACAACGCTTTAGCTAAAGATAGTAGAGCACTAGACGATGTTGTTGCTACAACAACACTTTTATTTTTTTAATCTAAGGAGGGCATTGACCCAGATTTCTTCTACACGTACAAGGTAGACAAAGATTCTAGATTAACCTATCTCTTTTGGGCTGACGGTGCATGTCGATTTGATTACGAATTATTTGGAGATTCACTAGCATTTGATTCTACATATAAAATAAATAGAAGTCAAATGTCGTTGGTGGTTCTAGTGGGTACAAACAATCATGCAATGACTTGTGTGTTTGGTTTGTAATGATCCATAATGAGACTACAGATACATATTCTTGGGTTTTAGAAAAATTCCAAGAGTGTATGAATGGCAAATTAACAGTTACAGTTCTCACGGATGGTTGCAGATCCATGAATAAAGCAATTGAGGATTTAATGCCCAGCGTAGTTCATCGAACGTGCTCATGGCATATCCTAAACAATGCAGCCAAACATGTACACCGAGAGGGTTTTGCAAATAAATTGAGTCTTCTAATTAAAAGGTACATCGCACACTTGCAACTTTACTTTGAAGTATGTTGTTGTTATAATATTACAACTTTAGTTACTGTCCATGTTTTCTAAACAGGTACTATTAATCAAAGAATTTGAAAACCGTTGGCAGCAGATGGTAAGGGATTATAATATAGAAAACAATGAGTGGACCACTGCATTGTACAGAACGAGGGAGCGATGGGCGGACACATTCCTATGTGAAAATTATTTTGTGGTTCTACTGCAACAAATAGATGTGAATCTATGAACGCATTTCTGAAAAGATTTTTGAATGAGAAGCTGCCACTACGGAAGACCCTTCAAAATTGTGACCACGGTTTGGTGGCCTTACGTTACTGCCAGATAAGTAAGCATGTCACTAATAAACTCACAATACCAGCTCTGAAGCAAACTAGTATGGCCGAAATAGAAGATAAATTTGCCGCAATTTATACTAAAATGGTGTTTATAGAGGTAAGAAAGGAAATCACACGTTCTGATACATATATTGTTCTCCACCTTCACATCGTAAGAGAGACAGAAGTTTGCACTATCCAAAAGTATATGTCGCCAAACAGTGTCAACCGAAAGGTTACATTTGATCGGGCCGACAACATCATAAAATGTGACTGCTTGTGGATGGAGACCAAGGGGATTCCTTGTAGGCATATTTTTTCAGCAATGAAGAGATTGCAAATTGGAGATATTCCAAAGAACTTGATAAAAACTCGTTGGCTCAAGAATTGCAAAGAGAGTTATCTCTTCGGACCTAGCGCAGAAAGAAGATTCATCCACCCAGACAGTATTGAGAGCAGAAGGTATGGTGGTATTAATGAACAAGTTAATCTGTTTACGTATTATTGTAAAAAATCAAGCAAAATTCAATAGAAGGGAACGGAGTTGTTGTCGTCTGTTCTGATCGAGTTGAAAAAAATGGTGACCGATATTGGTGAAGAAGAACAAATGGTAGCTGATGCAGTTCATGGAGTGCATGAATCTTTTAAAGAGCCAAATCCGGTAGCAACAAAAGGAAGGCATTCTCAAGGAAAATCAACCCAGCCTAAAGTAAGTCAGACTATCCCGAAGTCTAAAATTTTTAGAGTTTGTAAAAAATTGGGTCACGATTTTCGTAATTGTAAAGTACCGAAGCGAAATAGCGACAAAGAGCAAATGGAATCAAATAAAACGTCGTTGACTTAAGACAATGTCCTTCCTATGTGGCAAGATGTCATTCACACAAGACAATTAGATAAAAATTTGTTCTCCAATGCAAAAGTTTGATAAGACAATAAAATTACTTTTTATTCAACTTCCAAGTAAACTTTTTCACTTCTTCTTTTTTATATATATAAAAGTCATTTTGAAGGGGCAGATGCTCACAATAGGGTTGGAGATGCTCTAATAATCAACTTTTTTTTTTACATTTCTCCGTAAATTGGGCGCATCAGTACACGGAGAATGGTGTTGACTTGGCAGAATTCGAAGGGGCAGATTCATTGGTATTAATGGCATATAAATGGCAGTAGTTGGGAGAGTTTGTTCTCATCTTACTTAGCTTTACTTGAGAAGGGGCAGATGTATTGGTATTAATGCAAATTAATTGAATTGAATTCGAAGTGACTGACACTTGGCGCATGAGTTCGAGTTGTCCTTGCCTATAAATGGCAGTAGTGTAGGGAGAGTTTGTTCTCGTCTCACTTAGCTTTTCTTGTGGAGATGGACTCTACCGATCCTCCATCTTGGCAAGACGCTTTCCTGTTGGTTGTCGATCTCCTCGTTCGAAGAAGCTTTGGTGGTGAAGTCCTTCAGAAGACTGAGATGTGCCTAGTGGACTGTCCGTGTTCGTGCACTTCATCGATTGTGTGCCATGATGTTGGTTACTGGAAAAGCCCTAGGGTTTGGGTTGATTGCCAACCCACACTCTGTCGAAGCGCCCGTACGTTGATTCGCTCTGACTATGCACGGTGTTCCGCCTTACGGAATTCTTTTGCACGTTGACGATGAAGTGATTTGCTCTGGCGATGCACGGTGTTCCGTGTTCGTGCACTTCATCAGAAGACTGAGATGTGCCAAGTTTCTATGTTCGTGTACTTCATCGACTGTGTGCCATAATGTTGGTTACTGGGTCCGGGATCGCTCTTACTCTTGCTCTTGCTCTTGCTCTTGCTCTGACGATGCACGATGAAGTGATTTGCCTCAAGGAATTCCTTTGCCTCAAGGAGTTCCATTGCTCATCGTAATTTGCCTCAAGGAATTCCTTTGCCTCAAGGAGTTCCATTGCTCTTAAGGAATTCCTTTGCAAGGTCCTTTGCCTCAAGGAATTCCTTTGCCTCAAGGAATTTCTTTACTCTCGAGGAATTCCTTTGCTAGGAATTCTTTTGCCTCACGAAATTTCTTTGCTCTGACGATGCACGATAAAGTGATTTGCCTCAAGAAATTCCTTTGCCTCATAGAGTTCCTTTTCTCTGACGATGCACGATGAAGTGATTTGCTCTGACGATGCCCGCACGCTGCTCACATTCAACTTTTTCTTGGTAGTAGGATTTTATGTAGTATTTTAGACTTTCATATGTAAATAAAAGTCAAACATTTCGTGGTTTTGACAATGTAAATGTAATTCAAAAATAATTTTATTATAAAAGACAGAACAGACCAGACGTTATAAAAGACAAAAGTTTCTTGCCCAATTACATAATTACATTGTTGTTTTACAATGTCATTGCTAGGTTGGTATTACATATTCGCTTGAAAGCAACTTCTTAGCCCATACCAACCTCATCATTGTAATCTTTTGGTGAGTGTCATCGCCATTTCCTTCCAGTATTTCGAATGGAGTACTCATCAAGCTCATCATATAATACATCGTGTACAAGAGGCAGTTGGGTGCCTGTTGTTGTGGGCATCGTGGAGAACAATTCAGCACTGTGCTCTCATACTCCATCTTTGTCGGGCATCTCTCCTTCATCATATCAACTTTTCTCCTGACGATAGGCTCTAAGGTCTTCTTTATTAATTCTACATCCACCTTGCCCTTTTCGTACGTGGTTTGCCTCAAGGAGTTGTATTGTGTCCAGTTGTAGGAGATAAAGTTGAATGTGAGCACGTATAGTGTCTAATGGATACATTAAAGAGTGGGATGAATAGCAACTCTATGTCGTCCTCTAAATCCATGACGAAGTCTTCTACATCCATTTTAAAAGTTTCAAGGACACCGGCTTTTGCTTCTGGTTCAATGGCACGTTTAACGATGTTCTGTTTCCCAAAAACAAAACACAATATCATGAGTAATTTCTTTATGTCATTTTTTATCGGTGTACACATGAATATGGATTTTTCTGTTTTAATTCTTACCAATGTGTGGGGCATCAAGAATGCAGACCACTTATGTTCCAATGTGTGGGGCGCCGGCTTTTGCTTCTGGTTCAATGGCACGTCCTTTGAACTTGACGGGGCATACCTTCTTGCAATGCCTTTAATTTCTCTCAGCTTCCTTATTATTAGGTTCAGTATGCCAGCCTCCATGTCTTCATAGTTTAGTATGTCTTACAAGTCTATTGCCGACAGCTGGATTACAACTTTATTTTCACCCTCTTTCGGCAAAAATAAGTATACAATATCACTGCACATAAATTTAGTTTAGATTAAATTAATAGAGATTCTCATTACATAATTGTGAAAAAAGTCTAGAAAAAAGAAGAAAAAAAGGGTCATTCGCCGTCCAACACATACAGAGAATGATAATTCGTCGTCCAACTGACACGGAGAATGGTAATTCGTCGTCCAACTGACACGAAAAATGGTAATTCGCCGTCCAACTGACACGGAGAATGGTTGTTCTCCGTTATGAATTGGACGAAGATTGGTCGAGTTTAGAATACATACTTTGGACACTTCTTTTTGGGAATTACGATGTTGATGTATTGCTTCTTCAGCTCTTCATCCGTATCTTTCTAAAGTAAGAGTTCATCGCATTCCCTTAGTATGACACGGTTGCTCTTTAATTCAGCCATTTTGGTGTCTTCTCCGGATTTTGGAGCGGCATTAACATTCCGCTTTTTATTAGCCTCTCTAACTGTATTCTTTTCCAAGGGAGTAACATCTTTATCGGCTAATGGTGCTGATGGTTTTCTGAACCTCTTTCTCCCCGATCCTCCTCTTCTTTTGGCTTCTTTTAGAGCAGCAAGTTCAGCAGCTGCTTGAGTCTCCTCATGCTGCAATGCTACAATAATGGCTTGGAGATCAGCAATTTTTGCATCCTTTTCAATGGCTCCAATATTCAACGATTTAACTTTATTTTGAAGCTCTCTTTTCTCATTAACGAGCCTTTTATTTGTTTCTCTGAGCTGCTTGGTTATTTACACTGAAATAAAACAAACAATAATAAAATATATGATGTGAATCTAACACGGAGAATGCCATTGTCCGTGTAATATAACACGGAGAATAACATTCTTCGTTTGGAATTACACGAAGAATAACCTACCGAGTATCAAAATGATAGATAATAGCAATTATTTGTTTCAAATAACACGGAGAATGCCATTCTCCTGGAAGATTACAAATTAGAAATTTAAAATAGAAAATATTATACCTTGTATATGTAGCTTTTCAACATTGTTGATGAGCTGTGCATTTTCAGCAATAAGAACAGAACTCTGCTTTCTCAAATCCTCCAGTTCAAGCACAGAGCCCTCCATCACAACGTTGACTGCACGTTGTTGCGCTTCTTGTGCCTCGAGCTCTTTCAGCTTTTCTTTGAGTTTCTCGTTCTCAAGGTTGGCTGCACGTAACTGCGCTCCTTGTGCCTCCATCTCTTTGAACTTTTCTTTGAGTTCTTCATTCTGCACAACAATATCGGAATGATGTCTTCTCAAATCCTCCAATTCCTGTGCTGAGTCGTCCATCACAGAGCCCATTTCATCATGCTGTGGTATCTGTTGTTCATCAAAATTATCCCCACCTGCTTGTTGGAGTTCTTCCTCTCCCTCTTTTTTAACTTCTTGTATAGGTGGGTCATCTTCTTTGTGCCCTTCTTCTTTCCCAATAGGTATAACCAGATCTTCGAATATCATCTTCGATCTCAACTTGTTGTGATATTTGGCCTTGAGAAAGTTTGAGATTTCATACCCATTCTATGTAAAAAAATCTTGGGTAATCAGGAATTGGGTCAAACTTCCTTTTCACAAATGTACTATGTTCTGTAAACCAATAGAGGAAGTATATTGTGCAATCTTCCAATTTGGAGTAAGCCATTGAGTAATCCCCCCGTTCAGTTTTGCTTCTAATCCTCTTTATGCTATCCATTACATATGCCAGGATTAACCTTGGCCAGCATATACTGTTGATGACGTCCATACTGTCTACCAAGGCCAAGAATCTGTACGACAAATTTGAACTGCCAGACTTTGTGAAGAATACTGTTTGGCACAAGTGGAAGATTATTAGCTTGGCCAAATCATTTGGACTAACAGCGTTATCTCGGCTACGAAGCCATTGTAACAATTCAAAGAACTTCTCTCTCACTTTCTTATTCGTGACTTCTGAGTGTTTGCCCTCAGAATTAGCCAGCAATCTTGTGAAGTGATCTCTACATAGGCTCAATGATGCTGGTGGTGTGGGCTGCTATTGTTTTTCATTATCAATCTTCTATAAATAACATCATTATCGCTTTCTTCATTCAGCGGTAGACAGAAGATGACTGCCATATCGTCGACGCTTGGCGCGATTTTAACGGTGGTGCTCAATTCAAAGCACCCGACTCCATCTTCTTCTTCTGTGTAACTTGCAATTAAATTCTCAAGCCCTTCCGTTACCTTGGCTAATTCGGAGATATGGACTCTTTTTTGGTAGAAAATCTCGACAAAAATTTTAGAAATCGGTATTCTTCAAGGAATCAATAACTGGCTCAAGTAAATGGCCAACATCTATATTGACCACCTCCATAAGATTTAGCAATGGCTTGAAAGTAGAACAAAAAAGTCTTGATTCCTTATTCCTAACAAAAAATATTTCTACAAAACTAAAAAAACAAAAAATTAGGTTTCTGTCAACTATTCTCCGTCGATATAAAACAGAGAATAGCCATTCTCCGTCAAATTAAAACGGAGAATGATCATTCTCCGTGTTAATTAACACGGAGAATGGTCATTCTTATGGGTTTTAACACTGGAAATGACATTCTCCGTGTAATTTAACACGGAGAATGTCATTCTCCGTTTCAAATTAAACGGAGAATAGCATTCTCAATCGTTTTAATACTGGGAATGGCATTCTTCGTGTAATTCAACACGGAGAATAGCATTCTCCGTTTAAATTAAAATGGAGAATGAGCATTCTAATGTGTTTTAACACTGGGAATGTTATTCTCCGTTTCAAATTATACGGAGAATGTCATTCTCCGTTCCAAATTAAACGGAGAATATAATCCTCAATCGTTTTAACACTGGGAATGTTATTCTCCGTGTAATTGAAAACGCAGAATGCTATTCTTTCTCTTTCGTTTTAACTCTTGTAATGCCATACTTCGTTTAATTTAACACGGAGAATAGAATTCTTAGTTTCAAATTACACGGAGAATAGCATTCTCCGTTTAAATTAACACGGAGAATAGCATTCTCATGTGTTTTAACACTGAGAATGCCATTCTCCGTTAAATTAAACGGAGAATGATATTATTGATTTAAATTACACGGAGAATGGCATTCCCAGTGTAATTTGACAGAGAGAATGAACATTCAAATGCGTTTTAAGATGGAGAATGTCATTCTCCGTGTAATATATACAGAATTTGCAAACATAAACTCAAAGTTATACCTTCTGTTTGCACTACTTTTTGCTTAGCATCTTTTCCCTTTTTCTTTTGTGCAACTTTCTTAGAATAGGGTTTTCGTTGTTCTCCGTCTTTCCCTTTTGGATTTTCTACAACTGGTGCATCTTCTCTAATTGGTGATGCTGTCGGTGATGATTCTGCCGCTGATGACGACATGGTGTGAATATTGTGAATGGGGAGGAAGGATTGAAGATTTTGGAGGAGAATGACCTAGATTTGAGAACAAATTGACGTATGGAAGAAGAGGAAGAATCAAAACCATTTTTTTTGTAATAATAGGTTTCGGGGGTGTTTTGAATTAAATAGAATGGCAAAAAGGTCATTCGATGGAAGGGCAAAAAGAATCGAAACTGTTTTTTTTATATATTTTTTGTTAATTCAGGGCACGCGATGAAACGTTATTTTGCGGTGGGTTTTACATAAAACTTTTGCAATTTTTGGGCATTTCATAAATTTTCCCAAATTTTAGGATTATATGGCAGCAAGGTTATTAAACAAATGAACATTTTGATATTATTTTTATCCCACATTTTAAGAACATTACAACTCAACAAAACAAATGAACATAATACATTAGATATAAAAGAAGAAGGAAAAAAAATTATCGTCTTCCATATTCAATCATTTCAGTTTGGACTCCTTTCTACTTAATTATATTATATACGCAACTTGGATAGTACTTCATTGTGCTCTGAAGTTGTAATCCATTCAGCAGCTTTGCGTCTTTCCATTCCCGCACCAAACTGCATATAACAAACATAACATCAAAAATATTACACTAAAAAGTGTAAGTTTTTTACGACATATTTTCATACTTACATTGAGAGAACGGTAGTCCAGACTACATCAGTCTTTCATGAATGCAATTACAAAAATCCCACAATCAACTAAATTGCCTTGGCGGGGAACATAAGGACGACGTTTTATTGCAAAAGTAGAAAAGCTGAACCTAGCATCTCTCAACTTCAAAATCTCTTCTTCGAGAAAGAGATCCAAATTTGAAAGCTACAATTACCAGAATACAATATGTATTAGTATACCGCGGATCTTGTATGCAATTCATAAAAATTGATGAATATGAGCTTAATATTTCTTTTATGACTGATTTGTTTTGAATCGGATCATCTTTAGATGCAAGTGAGTCCCAAATTTCAACAGTCCTTGTTTTAACCAGAACTCTTGTAAGAGTATAGTGTCCGTCCAAAAGAATGGGTATGTATATCTGAATCAGGATTAATTAGGTAAAAAAATTAGTAAATTTTTAGAAAATTAGGATTAATATTTAAATAGAAATACATTAATACCTCGTTACAAATGCTTAAAGATCCTATGTAATCCTTGAAATATTTGCACTTCTTCCATATTTCATGAAGCTTTTTGTCAGATGGAGGTAACATTACTTTCTACATACACATCAATTAATACATTACGAAGGACAAACAAACGAAAAAATTGTTAATGCATATGCATTGAAGAATAAAATGCTCACTCACCATTATCCTTATTGGTAAAAACCATACATTAGCTTTATTGGAGGTTCTTTTCCATTCTTCCGCGGTGAGAAGAGCAGAGACAATACCTACAATCTGAATAAATCATTAAAAATGTCAGCGATAGAATCGAAGTAAACATAGATGGCATCTAAGAAGAAATACACTATCTATACATACCCTATTTTTAATTCTCGTTAAAGGAGCTAAGGACTTCATCTCAGCCTGAGACACATTGATTTTGTTGCAAGATGATATTATTTCTCTAAGAAAAGAAACGAATAAATTAGGAGAAAAAACTGTTAGAATTAAATCAAAACTCATATTACTTACTCTTCAGGTCTATCATCCGTAAAAATATAGTCGTAATAACTCGAAGAACCACTAGTACACTTGCTAGGCTTCGAGGTTGAAGTTTTTGTTAAACTTTTCAATGGTGTGACCGGATCTAAATTTCCACGCATTCTTTTCGAAGAACTGCTAAAGTCAGTTTCTTCTGTAGGACACAATGCGAGAATTCGGTCCATTGCTTTATTATGATTCTGTAGCAGCACGTCCTCCTCATCGAAAGATTCAACGGAAACCTCCTCCACATTATTAAATACTCCAGATGAAGATGCCTTCTTCAAAGCTGGAGATTCTTCAATCTTCTCCAAACGACGAGATAAATTTATTTGTTCAATTTCTATTGAACCAAGCTTAGAATTGATCGATGCAACTTGAGCTGAAATCGTCGACAGTTGTTCTTCAATCCTGCGCAACATACGCGGAATGAAGGTTTCATTTGGAGCTGGCAACTAATCTTCTACGTCTTCTACATTTTCCACCATACGAGTAGACATCTTAAGAACAAAAAAACTATTATATTTCAGAAAACTATTCTATGTATTTCAGAATAAATAATAGTTGAAACAAGAAAACTATTGTATATATAGCAAGAGAAAAGTACAAAAAGTGAGGAAGATGGAAAGACAAATAAATTTCGAGACTAGCAAACAATCTACTAGTCGTTTGATTGAGGAGGGCTCGAGGAAGATTCTACTAGCCGTTTGAAAAGTACAAAAGGTTATCATGATTAACAATTTGAGGAACTCTATAAGAGGTTTAATTCCACTGGTACTTTTCGTTCACTACAAGAAAAATGACGATTCTTGACGGTTTATAAGTTGACGATCGTCAAAAACCGTCAACAATAGGGTTTATCTTGACGGTTTTAGGCTTACGTAAAGAGATATCCTTTTTTGTTTCTTTAGCTCATTTATAGCATGTATGTTGACAGTTTCGAGGGATCCGTCAAGAAAGAGCAACTTTTATATTGACGTTTTGTTGATAACCGTCAAGTAATACATGTACGAAAAAATTGCCGCTATTTTTTTCGCTGCCATTATTGTAATTATTTCAAATTTTTACATCTATTGACGGTTATGATTCTTTTTTTATTGGAGAGCACAACAACTTTTTTTCGATCTCTCGTAAACTCTCCCTACTCAATAACTCTCTGCTCTCCCTTCCCCTCTCTCTCTCTCTCTCTCTGCTCTCCCTTCCTCTCTTCCTTCTGTCATTCGCAGTAGATGGAGAAGGAAAGCCCTTCTTCATCCTCTTCCTCCTCTTCTTTCTCTTCCTCCTCCTTTCTCTCTAATATAACCCTAATCCTCAAATCCATCTGATGTTATCCCCAAACCCTAACCCTAGATCAAAGCCTTTCCTCGAGGACTCTGTCGATGGTGGCGGCAACCGTACGGAAGAGGCCGTCCGACTCTGGTGAGCACTTCCCCGAATACCTAGAACCAGCGGCTGGACAGAGAGTCCACCTGTTGCCGCCGGACGCGGCGGAGCAGGGTCAACCTAGGCGGAGGGGGGAGAAGGAGGGGCGGATCAAGATCTCGCCGCGGCTCCGGCTCCTCTCCCGGATCCAGAGGCTGACGCCGAGGCGGGTGCTCACCGCGATCCGTGACGCGTACGTGAGAATGATGCTGGGGGTCGTCGGCTCCGACGGCAAGTTCGGGTACGAAGGCCCAAAAGTTAGTGGGTTGGGGCGCCCGGTCCAGATAAAGGAGTATGACGAGAAGGTGCTGGTGCAGATTGTCACGACCCGTTACACAAATTATTGGGCCTGGCCGAGCCATGTCCAGCCTACGCTTGTTAAAGCGTAGTAAGCTGTTCTAAGAATAGACAATAAAGGATCTAAGCTGCTAACAGTTCTAAAATCACATTTAAAGGTTCATCACAACACAGCATCTATAAGCGAAGGTAAACAAGTACAGATTTAATAATACATAACCAAAGTATCTAACTGGAGACAGAGTCCAGTATCCAAATATAAGTACAGACAAAGTCTAAGTCTCAAAACACAAGAAAGATAACAAGCAAGGTTCCCCGCTGGGGCCTTTTCTGGAGCTAAGGCCAGGTCCTCAATGCAGTACCATAATATGTAACACATAGCATTTCCTCCTCGAAATGTATACCTACAACGCTATCCTGTCAGGACGGGAGCAAGTACAACCTCTACAACTAAAGTACTGAATATATAATGAAAGAGATGTACAACAAGAAATATGGTGTGATAAGTCTATAAAACAGGAAATACTGGGAACATGGCCTCACGGTACAACTGGGATCACAGTATCATAGTAACATAGGAAACATGGCATATCATGGTTTAATTGGTTCTTTTTAGAAATGACAACATATAGTTTAAAAGTTTAAAACCGTAGTATGTACGTGAATCGGTCAATAGGTGAATATGATGTACAGCGGTACATATCAAGTTTTTCTGGCATGCACATACGTGCACGAACGGCATCAGTGTATATCCATACACAAACGCGGGATCAGAACATACGGCAAGGTCACATATAGAATGTCACCGAGCGCGGTAAGTACATACGGAGAAGGGGGTCATGTTCACGTACAATACTAACAGTTTCCCCTTAACCCGTTATTTAAATATGTGAGAGATATGAGAACAGTAAAAACATGTGGGAGATACGACAACGATATAAAGCATGTGAGAGATACTGGGAGCAGTATAAGCATGGCAGGTACTGGGAGCAGTATAAAACATGTGAATACTCAGAGCAGTCTACAGTATAGTGAAACATGTACTGAGAACCAGTAAGAAGCATGTGAAGATATAAGAACTGTCCTAAGCATGGCAGGTATGAAAGTAATCCAACATGTGAAGATTTTAACTTGCTACCTCAAGGATCAGTATTCTAACAGGGTTAATACATGTTCTAGCATTAAAAGACAGTAAATGAGTTTGTAGATGTACTTGCCTCGAGCAAAGCAATAATACTAATATGAAGATATAGATGTCCAGTGTCCTGTCAATAATGATATACAAACTCAGCCTCTAAGTTATGATTAAGATTACACTAGTGGTGTGACACGACCCCTAACTGGATACTAGCCAAGTGGAGACCTAGCATAAAAGTCTAATGTGGAGTGCCACTATATCCAAACTAACTTTCTAGAGTCTTTACACTAGTGCGGGGTGAGGTCCAATACGACTAAAACACAAAACAACATAAAAAGTTGCAAGTCGTAATTATTCAATAATTAAATCTACTGTACACTATGTTCCAACAATTTTTGAGATAGACAAAAAGCTTAAATATATATAAAATAAAGTACCAAAATGATTCTTGTTAATTATAGAAATTTATACTATTTTTTTGGGATTTATAAACCTTCATAAATATTTATTAAAAATTAGCCAACATAAATATACTGAAAATGAGTTCTGTTTTCCTATTTTTATAAAATAACAAAAGTACATATTAAATGCTAAAAAAATTATAATAAATTATCTAAATTAACATAGTATTTAAATACAATATTTCCAAGATTTTTACAGAAATTAAAATATATATATATATATATAAATTCAAAAACAGAAAGTAACAATTTTTGGAAAAATAATTAATTATAAATTAAGGATAATACATAAACAAAATCTACAGATGTCGTCGGATGATAAAATAAATATCACCAATGTGTCTAGAACGGTCAAATTAGCTAGGATAGCCTACCCATAAGTCCAATTTAGACACAAGGGCAAAACGGTAATTTCGGGCCAAAATGATGTCCGTCGTTGGACACACTTTGCACCGAAAAACGTGTCGGGATAGAGGTCTACAAAATCTAGCAAATTATATGTCCACGAATCCAGAATGATGATACGAACCCAACGGTATGTCCAAAATGGAATTCCGATGTGCCGATCTCAAAATGACACGTTGACGCGGACACTTAGTATCCGATTTGCACCGAAATGCGTGTCGGAGTAAATGTCTTCAAAACTCAGCAAATTATATGTCAACGAGTCCAGAATGACGATACGAACTCAACGGTATATCCAAAATTGGATTCCGATGAGCCGATCTCAAAGTGACCCATTGACTCGAAAAGTAGGACCCGCTTTGCACCGAAATGCGTGCCAGGGCCCACGTTCTCCAAATCAAGCAAATTTTATAAGAAAACATGCCAGAACGACGCCACAAGTCTACTGGTGGTGTCAGAAATTGAATCCGGAGTCCCGGGTTCAAAAATGGAATTTTACAAGTACAAATTAAAGAATTCGGACGGCCAACTTTGGCGTCGAATTCGACCAACCGAACGTGCTTAAAATGAAACGAAACCTAAAGGAGGCAGGAAGAGGGTTATACCAGCTACGTACAGGAACTGGTAGCGTACGAAACGGAGCTGCGACGACGAAGATACGAACCCGCAAATTTGGCGTCACGAAACTGTCCAAAAATAGTTCAATTTAAAACGTCAACTTGGTGGCCAGTTTTGAGGTATCAAACGATAAAATTAACCGACAAAAATTGACAGGAGTGAAGATGGATGTGCTGAGATTCCGACGGAGCAAGGAGTTTGCCGATCCAACGGTCGGATCTCTCGAAAAACATGCACGAACTTGCTGCGACGGAGCGCACTTTCTGAGTTCAAAACGTGCGCGTCACGACGGGATTTCGACGTAAATGCACAAATAGCCCATGCGTCGCGTCAGAGAAGGAGGCGCTGGCCCGGGGGAGTTCGTCGGAGCTCGCTGGAGTTGTGGGGTCACCGCGATGGTGCGGGCCGGCCAGCCAGGGCGGCGGCGGCGCAGCAAGTTCGGATACCAAGCTTCGGTACGAACATTGCACGCATCCGTGCATCGGTACGAACATCGTACGCATCCGCGCGTGCGCGCGCGCGTGCATGCATGCATGCCCGCGGCTGCTACCGCTGGCGTAGCTGCTGCTGCGGCCGGCCAGCCAGGGCGGCGGCGGCGCAGCGCCGGGCACGGCGGGGGCGGCTGTGCGGTGGTATTGGTGGAGGTGGTGGTGCATGGTGGTGTTGATGAGGGTGGTGGTGTTGATAATGGTGGTGATGGTGGTTTTAATAGTGATGATGATGAAGATGATAATGGTGATTGTGATGAAGATGAAGTAGAGGAGGAAGGGGGGAGGCTGTGAGGAGAAGGATGGTGAGGGTGGTGGTGATGCTCGGCCGAAGCTTGGGGGGTGCGTGCTGTTGAGAGAGAGGAAGAGAGAGTGAGATTTGTGTGGGTGTGTGTGTATATATGTTATATATAGAAAGTGAGAGAGTGAGAATAGAGAGAGATATAGATATTATAGGAATAAGAGATAGAGAAAGTGGTCGGCTGAATGGGGGGGGTATGTGTGTGTGTAGGTGTAAAGTGAGGTGGTGTGTGAGTGTGGGTTTGTTATAGGAGAGAGAGAGTGTGTATATATATATATATATATATATATATATATATATATATATATATATGTATATATATATATAGGAGATATTTAAGAGAGAGAGGAAAAGAGAGAGATATTTTAGTGAGAGAGAGGGTGGTGTCGGCTGCCATTGGGGAGAGAAGAGTGAGAGTGTAGGATATTTGTTTAGGTAGAGAGAGAATGAGAGATTTATATATATATATATATATATATATATATGTGTGTGTGTGTGTGTGTGTGTGTGTGTGTGTGTGTGTGTGTGTGTGTGTGTGTGTATGTGTGTATATATATACAAGAAATAAAAATGAGATATTTGTAAAAATAGAGAGAGGAAGAGATATTTTCAAAATAGGAAAAATAGGGAAATTATGTGGGGTATTTATGCAGTCATGAGAGAACAATATGGTGCTTGGGCTCGGGTCCGGTCGAGCCGGGTCGGGCCAAAATCGGACAGGATGAAATAATGAAATTAAATACGTATTTATAATCATGGGTAAATAAATAATATACGGGAATTCCAATAAATGGGACACAAGCGTCATGTGGGTAGTAGGCTTCATGTGGGTCACGTCCATACTTTGGGTCGACTATGTTGGATCGATGTCGGGTCCCGAAATTAAATTGGAAATTAAATCAGGTTTTACGGTAGAAAATAAATCGGCCTAAATTGACCCGGAAGTTGTGCGAAAAAATTACGGCACAAAATGGGGTATTTATGCAGTCATGAGTGTCTGAGTGGGACACGAAGGTCATGGGTGAAGAGCGTCTCGAGTAGATCATTTATGAGAAGTTGGTTATGAGAAAACGACTGGTCTGGTGCTCCTAAATTAAAAGTCACGGTGACGTGCAAACGAAGATCAAAAATAAAAGTGAGAATAATTATTCAACGATTAATTGGTCTAAGTTGACCCGAAGTTGCGCGATACAAAAGGAGCACAAGGGAACGAATTCAAGTGGGACATGATATATCAACACGAAGGTAATCTTGCCTACTTCAAAACCCATGAAGAGAGTTTATAGAGATTGGCATCCCTGACGCTCCAGAAGTCAAAGTCATGGAAAGGTACATTAATAATCAAAACAATTAAATAATAAAATATTTATCAAAAATAATTTATTTAGAAAATTTAAAAATAGCCCTGAAATTCAGGAGGCTTACACAGATGTACCGGTCCATCATCACCCAGAGCCAGCTCGTCGCCGGAGGCGACGCCGGCGGTGCAAGAATCGTCGTTTGAGAATTGGTAATCGCTGATTTCTTTCATTGTGGTTCATTCGTTCGTTAGCTAATAAGTGGAAAATGAAAATTACATTATTATCTATAAAAAAAGTTGACTAATGGCAATTTGATGTTTATCATTCGTTCGTTCCTTTCCAACAGAAATTACCTAATGACAAATCCTTCATCCCAAACTTTTGGCGTTCGTTTTTTGAATTCTTTTCTTTCATTCAGCTCCATTAAGGACCATGTCCTGTATTACATTAGCAAAACAACATAATTTCCAAAAGTAATTTTTTTATATGAAATAATAAAATTGAAATCAATTTTACTTTCTTTGAGACTAATAATAGGTAAATATACATTCTTTTTCATCACATATTGATCTAGCATGTCCTTTGCAAGACATGAAAAGTACTTCAGAGTTTGAGAGCTAACTACCTCCTACGTGCAATTGTTAAGCTGGCAAATATGACATATGAATCAATCCTTTTACTTTATTCTCCATCTTTTATGTTCAGTTCAGATGATCAAAACCAGTTAATATTTACAATTAAGTGCTCTAAAAAGCATTATATTTAATAGTTTAAGAGTGATAGAACTAACAAACCACTGTTATATCGGTAAGTATATTTATCTGAACTTTGCAACTTGAAACACATGTATTAGAATATAATATTGACCCTCAACCCTCACCAAAACTACCATGTTAAAGTCTCTGTCACTTGCACCAAAACTCTAGAGCGTTGGTGAGGGTTGAGGATTAATAATTATTCTTGTACGCCCCCACAGGTCAAGGCCAACTTTATGGGCCAAGAGCTGGATTCACGTATCGGTGTACTTATTTGAAATCTGTTTAAAATGTTTGACAGAGGAGATTCGAACCTGGGTTGATCTGATACAACGTAAAAGTTCCTACACTTGCACTAAAACTCTAGAGCGTTGGTGATGGTTGAGGATTATATTTATTTTATCCTAATAACATGCTCCAAATTTGTGCCATATTGTAATGTATCCATGTCGGGTTTGTATCAGACACGATGTAGTCCCTCTAAAATATAGTAAAATATGCCAAAATCAATGTTGAGTCAGTGTCGCCATGTCTGTATCTTGTAATGTTGTATTCATATCCATGCAACATGTTCAACATTCATTTACTGGATTTGGGTTATACATTGGTTATTTTGAATTTGTCCTATGCCACTGTACTCAAAATGTATCAAACAAACAATCAATGATTGAAATTGTTAATATAAATCTAAATCAACTTCTACCTGGAATGTCCTTGCAACCACTTTTTCCTCATTATGAATGAAACACAGTGACGCTTACTTAAATCCAAAACCGAATTGTACTACCATGTTCCATAAACTGCAAGTAAAACAACAAATATCTCAGTGTCTCTATATGTTACTCATACTATTTACTCAATGGAGAGTGTATTCTGGCAAGTATCCCTACTCATTAATCTGTTCATGGTTGATAATTAAAAACTCTGGATGGTGCGTAGTGATTCGTAATGATACCATCAGTAATAATTCTTCCATTATATACTTTGTTGGATTGGTTTCATTGCAAGATGTTAATTACTCTGTTTGAACTGGAAAGACGAGTTCACATTACTGAAAGCATTATCAACTCTCAAATATTACCCAAATGCATGCATATGTTATGCTACATGAATGTGTTCACGGAATTCATACTCGTTATCATAGTTTTGCTGAAACTGGGTCAGGCAGCCATAACTTGCACTACATTAAAATAAAGTTTGTATCTTTATTTTCTGTTTGTAGGTAAGGAGGATGATTATCAGATATGTCGGAGTGTAGCAAGGAAACATTGGGACACAATGAGAGCATTTTATCAGAAAGTAAGATGCTATTGTTTATTATATCTTCTATCAATCTATGCTGCTCCAAGATAAAATTTTAGTCTTGCATAAACGGTTGAATTGATATCAGAGAAGTATATATGACTCATTTCAGGCTGCTGTAGCATACTCAAGAGGAGAACGTGCTCATCAGCTAGCCTTTCAGAGACGGTATGATTGTTATGATACAAATTATAGTTATTGAAATAATTGAAAGGAAAACCATAATTTGGTATCTTCTTGAAGATTATATATCCCCCTATTCTATCATGTTAAACATATGGATAACAATAACAACAGCCACAATGTTTTTGTCCCAAGTCTTCAGGGTTTGTGACGTCAATCCCTTTTCTCTATTCAGCTCTGTTAATGTTAAAATATGTCCTTTGAATATGATGCTATTAACTATGAAGAAAATGTTTATGCAACATTCATATATTTCTGCAAATAACTTATGCAAAGTAAATTACTACGTCAATGAATATGAATGAGGAAGTATTCCTTATGTGTCACCCTACTACTAATCTTATCTTCCCATAGGCTATACTATCTACCAAGAACGTTAATGGTAGAACATTTCCAAATACATTAGAAAGCACCTGGACTTTGTGGTCCTTGTATTGTGCCAGTTAACACAGCTGGTTCCATTTTGGCAGACATGTATATCATATTTTCTTCCAGTAGTTAGCATCTAAACTTGTGCAGAATTTACAGACTAAATTGCATCTTACTCTCAATCTAATTGTCATCTTTAGGCTGCAAAACTTCCAAATGAAGGTTTTTTTTAGAGAGACATTAAAATAAATCCACTTGAAGGCTCTACTATACACTTGTATTCATAGTTATGGTCGTCCACTCATCTGTCTTTTAAAGCAGTTTTTCAGTTTCTATGATATTGTTGTACAAGCGACTATATTCTTCAGACTTACTTTGAACAGTCACACCCACGCTAGCTTACCACCTTGAGTTAATCTTGCTTTCACACTCCCAGGCCTGCTTCAGAGATAAGAGACCAAATATATATCCCTTCATTCTCCACTTGTCTGTATCAGAATGTGGCAACTGAATCTTTTGCATCTCATCATATTAATTCCCATGCAACAATCTAAAGTTGAACCTATTGATTATCTGCAATCATCTTAGACTCTTTTTTCTAGTTTGCTTCTCCATAAAAAATCAATAGGGGACATGAATATGGACACGAAGATTTCCAAATAAGTACAATTTACTAATTCAAGTTTCTAACAACAAAATCTTAGGTAGCAAGTATTGTCGGTTCAAGTATTCAGCCTCTTCAGATGCCTCATGTTCTTGTGAGTTATTATTATAGTAGTAGAAATCCAGTGGTTATTGCTATCTTCAAACAAGTTTATAGGTACGACGAGAATCTGGGCTAATTGCTTGTATTATTTAGGATTATATGGGGGAACATAGAGAGTTGTCTTAGAGAGCTGAGTAAGGAACATAGAAATTTTATCTCAACAAATTATCTATGAAACTTTACATGATTGATAATTTAGTGTCTAATTATCAACGAGAAAATTTACATGATTGATAATTTAGCTAGCATTTAGATTCCTTTCATGATTGATACATATTTCTGTTATAGTTTCAGTATGGATAGCCTTCAGATTCTTGTCAAGTGATTCAAATTGCCTCGAGTTCTTATGTGTGCAGCAACAAAGTCAAACTCATGTATTGATAATTCTTTAATAGTGAGTTGAATATCTATATAAGAACATGTAGGAAAGTATATTGATAATTTTTGTTCTTGTTCTCTCAGGAACTTGCTGAAAAATGGAGGTGCATGCATGCTGTGAATAGGAGAATGCTGTGAATATGGGAGGGATGTGCTCCGGTCTGGTTTGCTACTTTTTAGTTTCATTTTGTATGGTTGGATTATATTTTGTGGTGACAAGTGATGGATGTTTGTAGTTTGGATGTTTAAGTGGTATTAAAACAACAGATGTGTGATATGTGTTCTTTGTGGAAGGATTATGTTATGGTTGGACAAGTTTAGAATACATGTGGTGGGATGTGTGTTGAAAGTTTTTGTTGTATGAACAATACAGTTTGTTAATATAAATTTTGGATTTTATAGTAATTTGATGTGTGTAGCTTCTGGATTGATATTATGTGTGGTTAGTTGATATTATATAATTCTTGACGGAATTTTGGCATGCTTCTCTTGACGGTACTTTGGATAGCTTCTCTCGACGGTTGTCAAATGTCAACTTTAATTCATATCATGCTGTATAATAGCCGTGAATTACTGCTTTTCATGACGGGTTTTGTCCGTCAAAACAAATGCTTTTCTTGACGGCTAAAGGCCGTCATCTAGGCCGGAGTCAAGAAAAGTTTTTGCCTATGTTGACGGTTTCTAAAAACTGCTATCTTGACGGCTAAAAACAATCAAGAAAACTACTTAATATGACGGCCAAAAACCGTCAAAAAAAGCCCTGTCAGCGACCGTCAAGAAAAGGGGGGTATTTTCTTAACTCCGGCCTAGTTGACGGATCTGCAACCATCAAGATACCCATTTCTTGACAGGGAATCACCGTCAAGAAAAGCCTTTATTCTTGTAGTGGTTGTTCGAGGAGGGCTCGACGAAGTCCGCCGCGAACCGGAACTTCTTCTTCTTTCCTTCTTCATCTTCGTTTCTCCTTGCACTACCACCACCATGGCCTGTATCTTTATAACAAAAATATTAAATTGTTAGATGAAACAAAAAAAACTAATTATGGAAAGATTACTAAATCAAAATCAAACAGAACACATATTCATAGAAAACATGAGATTAAAGATGAAAATGTTACAGAAGCAACACCACAATTTTACAACAACTAAGCAGACTCTGCTAAGCAATAACTAAAATTAGGGATTGTGTCATCCTTGGATTTAATTTACACAAAGAAGAGATTTGACAGAACGAGCTTTTATTGGCTTCCTAAATGTACCATTCTCCGTCCTAAATGTACCATTCGTCGTCGGTGTCATCATCTAGATCGCCAGCGGCGGTAATGTCGTTGTCTACATCGCCTACATACCTGGACACACTGTGTCCTTCCTTTTTGGCTGACACACAATTATTGTTATATATACGTAGTTACACAAAATATTAAATTACATGGACGAAAGAGAAAGTAAATATGAGTTAATTTAGGGTGTTCATTGAAAAAATTGCATTGATGAATGACCTGCTATAGCAAGTTAACAAGAGGTCAAAAGTCAAAAACAGCATTAAATGACGTCTCCTGTATTATTTAATCTGAATTTAATCTGAACCGTTGGATGAACATCCAACGGTCCAGATTTTGGATGTATCGATACATCCAAAAAGGGTGGATGTATTGTAGAATTTTTCTCTATATATATATATATATATATATATATATATATATATATATATATATATATATAAAGAGAGAGAGAGAGTGTGTGAGGTGAGGTGAGGTGAGGTGCCATCTTATAGGTGGTGGCTATGTGTCACCTCTCATGCTACCATCATGCACTTGATGATAGCATGAGAGGTGACATATAGCCACCTCACGGTGAGGTGACACCTTACCTCCATTATTATTATTATTATTATTATTATTATTATTATTATTATTATTATTATTATTATTATTATTATTATTATATATATATAGGAGCGGATCAAAAGTCCCCCTTAGAAAACCCCCTAAAAAAAACCCTCACTCTCAGCAGTAATTTAATGTTAATATTAATGTTAATGTTAATATTAACATTAATATTAATGTTAATATTAATGTTAATTTTTATTTTTATATTAATGTTAATGTTAATATTAATGTTAATGTTAATGTTAATGTTAATGTTAATTTTAATGTTAAGTTTAATTTTAATTTAGTATTTAATGTTAATATTAACATTAATATTAACATTAAATTACGGCTGAGAGTGAGGAGGGTTTTTAGGAGATTTTCTAAGGAGAGCTTTTGATCCGCTTCCTATATATATATATATATATATATATATATATATATTGCTCTAAAATCAGTCTGCTGGTTTTGTATTATAAAACAACCCAATGTGTTATGGGTTGGATTAAAATTTAGTGGTTGAGATTAAAAGATGTAGACCCTACCACCTTTTTAAGTCATTTAATCTCAATTATGCAATTCCAATACAACGTGTATGACATAGGTTGGTTCTATAATACAAAACTAGCCGGTTGTTTCTAGAGCACTCCTCTCTCTGTCTCTCTCTCTCTCCATATATATATATATATATATATATATATATATATATATATATATATATCGAACTGAACCGAACCTGACCAGGTCTCCGATCGGACCGAGTCGACCGGGTTGGGGGTGGACCTGGTTCGGTCCCGGTTTTGTATTGGGCCGGACCTACGGGCCGCAAAATGGTAACCCAGCCCAGCCAAAACTCGGGTTTCCTACATCTCGAGCCGAGTCATCCCATTGACTGTGTCGAGTTTCGGACTGTTCGGCCCATTACACACCTTGAGGTAAGAGAGCCACTCGGTAAAGAGTAATCGTTAGTAGACACATATTATTATTTTTTTATCAAATTGAGGAAAAAGATGGTAAAAGGTTTTTTTTTCTCCCCACAAACAAGTCGAGAGGTTCTCAGTTATGGACGTTCTTTGTTATATAACTTTGTTATGTTTGGTTCACGGAATCAGGACATTAGGAAAGAAAATTAATTCATTTTCTATGTTTGGATGCCAAAGAAAATGTTTGGCAAAGGAAACTGATTTCCAAGGAAAAGAAAAATTGGAGGAAAAGTGGTTCCCTCCACCCACCTAGGGATTGACTTTCCCTCCCAAGTTTTTTTGGCCTTTCCAAACACTGGAAAGAAAAATGGATAAAAATTACAATTTTTCAAAGGAAAGGAAATAGAATTTGATTTCCTTTCCTTTCCGCGTAATCATTGGATTGGAAAAGAAAAGTGATTACTTTCCTATGTTTGGGTGCCAAAGGAATTGAGGAGGAAAGTAAAGTGATTTCCAATGGAAGAAAAATTATGGAAGAAAATGATTCCATCCATCCAAGTAAGGAATTACTTTTCCACATTGAAGTATTCATTCCTTTCCAAATTTCTTGACATTTCCAAACATCGGAAAGGAAAATCAATATGAATTATATTTTCCCAAAGGAAAGGAAATGCGAAGGAATTGATTTCCTTTCCCTTCCATTCCGGCCGCGAACCAAACGAGACCTTAGGGTCTGCTTGGCAATTGTAGGGGTAGCGGTTACGTGGTGTTTTTAGAGTACCGATTATGTGCGGTTATGAAGGGTCCGAATTTGGATGGTTTTTAAGTAGCGATTTTTAAACCAGTCCAATCCATGATTGACAAATCACTAATGAGTGGTTCTGAAAGTTTTTTACACCAATAAATTAAATAGGGAAGGGTATCAGTAGTTATAATTATATATATTTTTGTGAGAATATAAATGGAATAAAAAATAGAGCAGCTCAAAATCCACCGATTTGAGGTGTTTATAAAGCCACCCAAAAATACATTACACCGGTTTTGGAAAGTTTTTGAGCCGACCAAAATCAGTGCCTCAAAAAAATTAACAAGCAGAAATTTTCATAAACAGTCGGTTCAAAAACACTCCAAAATAGATAAAAACACCGATACCAAGCAGACCCTTAGTCTACAGTGCCTTTTCTATCACAGATTTTTGAACTTCCGTAGAACGCGTTGTCAAGCACGAAAGTAAAGCCCAAAAAAAACCCCTCCGTCCCCAAGAATGTAAGTCAGAGAAAAAAAAATACTAACTAATTGGTGCAAACTTCTTCAAAACATTCTCTCATTCGTAATTTGGAACTCTGTTAGGTCAGTTCTTTATTTGAAGGAAAAAATAAAAAATACAGAGTGGATACGTTGCCTTCTCAGGATCGCTATCCCGTCCATGGGGTAGGGTACCTTTGGAAGGTAAAAGAGAGAGATTGCGCTAGTAAAGCCCTTTCTCGGCTAACAATAATTAAAAATAAAGAAATTAACTTAACGGATTATCACTTAAAAAAATCAAATCAAGTTTTTCAATTTTTACTAGAGTAATGCTATTGGTATCTCAAAAATATCCGTCCAAACGATCTCTCATCATGTTCCATCTGACGTGATATCTGACATGACAAATTCTAACCTAAAAAATTAATTACTTAATTTTTTAATGTTAATGTTAATATCAATTTAAATTTAAATTTAAATTTTTTGTCTTATCAGCTGTCATGTCAATTGTCATGTCAGACGACACGTAAGTTGTCACATAAGGATGAATATTTTAGAGGGACCAATAACTTTTTTTTTCACAAACATTAAGGCCTCGAATAACCAACCATAAAGAGTTATTTTTCTATACTTGTAAGCAGGCCATCGACAAAAGATGTAAACAATTAATCATTGACAATAATTTTTCCTTCTCTTCTCTTCTCTTTGTATATTTATCTCAGGTAGATCATAACTCAAGTAGAAATTCATTTTCTTCGATGATTTTTGTGAGGACAAATGACTGATGCTTAAGATTCCTCCCAAGTAGGATAACAACAACAAACAATGAAATAAACATGATGGCATGAAAGTAAGTTATGTGAATAGAAAATGCATGACAAAGTCTTGACCCTGGCTCTACCTTTGGTTCAAAGATTGCTATCTCGCTCAAAAACAATTAATTTTATTTATTTATTTATTTTTGAAGAATGTAAATGTGTTACAATTGGACAGATCCTTTCAATTCAAATCCGGTCTGAAGGCCCTCACAACTCAAATCAATGGACCTACCGCCGTCACTTTTCCACCACATAATGGAAGAAATAATATGTCTCATTCCGACTTAATTCGGATAAAGTGGGAAAAATGCTTCCCACCTCATCCACTAAAACTAGATGTGAAAGTTGGGGGTGATTGGGGGTGATTGGGTATCTCATTCAAATTTGGGATCCTTATTATATATAACTTGTATAAAGAGTTATTGATTTGGACTAATTGTCAAGTTCATATCCAAACTTTTTAAAATTACATCAACTTGATGACAAGACCATAGTTGCTAGTGTTTTCTTAGACCAAGCTTTTATTCTTATATACAGAAATTTAACTTAATATATGCCGTCTCTTTCTCCTTTTACTTTCCTAAACTTCCCATACATTCTTATTGTAGCCATGGATAAAGTCTGTAACTCTTTTTAGCTGTCTCTTGTTGAGTAGGTTAAATATTAATGTCCAAAGCATTATCATGGCCACACACTTTTAGGTCAAGACATTCAATCATAGGGCTCTCCGCTTTCTTCTTCCTAGTCACTTGTGCGGGAATAACTTGTTCCTTTCGCTTAAACCCCATGAAGTTAGAGACAACTAAAAAAAAGTAGTATTCTCACATGCCTATTGATTAAAAAAAATAGAATGTTCGTAGCGTCCACTTATACATGTGTTTATTAAGATTGAATTTTGCAGTCAAAATATCGTGCAGTCTTCTTAATTTTATGATAAATTTTCGACAATTCAAAAGAGTATAATATTTTAGAAATTGTTCTCTCTTACCCACCACCCTACAAAAACTTTGGACTTCTCTTTCTTTCTCCTACCTATTTACCCATTTTTAAAATATTTATTCCTTCTAGGTTTGTCTTTATTTATTTTTATAATTATTATTAGCAATTACCGAATTTTTAGATGGTATAATACTATTTATATGTATTAGCTAGTTGGAGTTTAATCTTACTAAAATTCCTTTTTCCATCTGTCATTCTAAGCTGCCACCAACCCAGAATTCTTGTTTGTTGTTGCTACAGCCTATTGTCATGCTTTTCCTTTCATTCTCTAAAGTTATTATGTTTGGCCTTATGTTTTTTTATGCGAGGATGGAGACCCAATGCTTGAAAACATGAAGAAGAAGAAGAAGAAGAAGAAAAGAATTAAGCCTTTTTTTTCTTCTTCTTTTTCTATATATTAATATGTAGGACAACATAACCCACCATAGCCATAGCCTTTAGTTATATAGGCAATAAAATAATTTGTGATGTTTTCTGTAAGAGCATCATTAGTAGTTGGGACTCTCCAATGCAATTTGGAGCCCAAAATTTCAAAAAAAAAGTAAATGTAGAATGCGTTGAATTTGTACGAGAATAGTAGGAAATGATAAAGTGAGCTCCGGTCCCAAAAATTGTGTGGTCAAAAATTAATGTAGGAAAAAAATAATATAAAATTTAGAATCTAGAAAGTTGGGCTCCAAATTGGAACTTACTATTCTACAAAACGAGTTTCTACAATCTAGAATTTAGAAATTGGGAGGCCCAACCCTTAGCACCCATGGATGGGTTGGGACCGAAATTGTAGAAATTGGGACTAGGGATGAGACTTATTATTCTACAAAATGAGCTCCTACATTCTAAATCTAGAATCTAGAAAATGGGATGGGCCTTACTAATGATGCTCTAAGGCCATAGACCTAAGAGGTGACCTTTCACTTGAAGTATGTCCTTACATTTGATATTTCTTCTGTTTTTATAAAAAACTGAAACATCTTATGGAGGCAACTTTCCATGCTTTCATAAGTTGTTTTCAAAATGAACTAGCTTATTATCAGACATAAAAATAAGCGAAAGTAGCCAAAATAAGTTGTACGAAAACCAAACATAATAAATATTCGAACTTCCAGGGAAGAAAACAATCACCCCATCTTGTTCCGATGGTCTCCACTGTTGGAGGAAGCTCAACAAGAATCTGAACTACTAGCATATTTAGTTCCGAAATTCCTGTTCCTCTGTTCTTTGGATTATACATACATGGAAGATGCAATCCTTTTCAAATGGAAATGTAACCTAAACTTGCGAAATGATTCAAATCACACAATTCACAAAATAATTCGCAATAGCTTTCGGATCATGTGATTAATTATCTTTCTCTCTTTTCGACTTTCATGCAGGTGTTATTCACAACTCAACGAATAAACCTAACATACTATCCTTTTATTAAGCGTGAAGCTAAAGGATCTTTGAAGGGTTCAACACTACTCACATTTATAAGACGATTCCTGCCACGATCGTATAGCCTTCCAAGCGATCCTTCGCATATTCTCAAGTCCAACAAGGCTTCATCGAACCAACCATCATCATAAGACATCTTGTGGATCGTGGAACTACAATATATATCACTCAGAAAAAGTTTCGTCCTCTTGGATTTATAGATTTCTTCAAACAACAAGAAGATCACACAAGGAAAACAAGATCACACCAGAAAAGCAAGAAGATCTAACTTCATTTCTAAGATTTCAAATCCAAACCTAGACTGGTAGCGAACCGTCTGCAGACCTGCAGTAACTCAAGTCTGAAATATGCTCACAGATGGGACACCAAATTATAGTCCCAACATCAGAAAACTCCATAAACAGTAGATAACAGGATATAAATTAGTGTTTTTTTTTTCATATAATAAAGATAATCCACTCCCAAAGTTTTCTAGATTTCATAAAAGGTGCACGGAATCAGCAAAACCTTAAAATGAACCAGTTAAATGCCGCTAGCCAAGTGTCTTGCAGTAACAGCACCAACAATGGAGAGAGAGGCTTCTCATATGAATGGGAAGCCTGAACGGAAAAAGCAGCTTTCTCAATTTGTAATGGAAGCCTCTCTTCAAGATAATAACACAGACATAAATAAAAGAATACCCTCATGGTTTTACCCCGGTTCCCCAAGAGTTATATAACAGGACGATGGCAAGAAAAAACAGCAATAGATCACGTTAGCTATTTGGTTTCCGCCTCTTAGTTCCTAGCTCAGACTCCTCGCCACTGCTCCCCACCCTTGAGTGCTCCATCACACCTTGGTTACCGGATAAAGGGTTCTCAAGGTCCTGTACCAAGAAGGTCAAAAAATGATAAAAGTGCTAGCACAGATTTTAAGTCCATCTTAGGTACATGAGTTTTGAGTTAAAAACATAGCTCCGTGTATTTGAGTTGAAAGCATAGTTATGTGTTTGAGTTTGTGTTTGAACAAAACAGTAATATCTAGACCAGATAGTTTAAGTCATAACCAAAGAATTTTGTAAGAGGAAAAATCAAACTATAATCCAGAATAATCCTTTCAGTGCTGTGCTTTATATGGTAAATTACAACATTAATCACATGGAAACTAAAGCCTCCAGGAATAATTTGCAGAAACAAACAAACTCCATAATAATATACTTTGGACGTCTATTTAGATTTAAATCACATACCATTTTAAAACATTGCTCATTCTTAGCAGTATGTTCTTGTACTTGTGCAGTTCTGTGGAAAAGCCGTCGATGTCGCAAGAAAGGGAAGAGAGAGAGAGAGAGAGAGAGAGAGAGAGAGAGAGCTAATGTTAATGTTTGGATACCCCTTTTTGATTTGTCAAAATCTAAATTAATTGGTTTCTTTCCATTGTTAATAAATTATGAACATTCCTTAAAAATATATTAATAGTCTCAACCATTAGATTTAATTAAGCTAAGATCTGGGGATAAAAATTACTGTGGCTTATCATTTTGAAGGTGTGCTCACTGGATATGCAATATATATATATATATATATATATATATATATATATATTTGGAAAAAAGTATATTTTATTCCAAAGGAAAAACCATAATCATACAACATACAAACTGAGTGAGACTCCCACTCAACACTCAACCATTCTCCATAGCATTAACATCAAACTCGATGTTATGAAGAATGCCAATCGGGGGGATGACCAATCCCTCAAAGATTCGGCGATTTCGCTCCCGCCATACATGCCAAACCGAAGCAGCCAGGCGGACTCTGGCTGTTCGGAACCAGTCCTGACCTCGGCCCCTGCTATCTCGTATCACCGAGATGATGTCCCCAATACTTTTTCCTGAGGCGCACACTCCCAATACCCGACTCTGCTCCGACCAGATCTGCCATGCCAGATTGCACTCGAAAAAGATATGCTTAATAGACTCAGGCTCCAGACAGCAAAGCACACATTTGGGATCCGGAACCGGCACTCCAAAAGAACTCAGGCGATCCCTCGTCAAGAGGCGACCCAGAAGAAGCTTGTAAACACACAACTGCATCTTCCTGGCCAGACCCTTGCACCAGACGAACTCGTAATCAGAACTCAGAGGGAAGGTGCGCCGGATAAGGTTGTAGCAGCTACGGAATTGAAACTCCCCCGTGCCCGAAGATGCTCCGATCGGCTCCCAAATCCACTGATCCGCAGGCAAAGCCGGATCAATGACTGTAGGCATAATGGACCCTCCCAGCTCCTCAGTGTATCGATATGATTCCGGCCTCCACTCTCCATCTCGTATGATGCGACTACACGTCAGACCTCGCCTGTCCTCCTGGTGAGTCGGGGATCCCCTGATGTCTAGCAACGAACGCCGACCTATCCAAGGGTCCTGCCAGAGGTCCGTACCCGATCCATCCTTCATGACCCTCCGGATAGCAGACTTTAGCACACCCCTGTGTCTCAGGACAGTCTTGAACGTGACAGAATGGTTGTTATCAGGAGCACACGTCCAAAAATTGTCCTGCTTCACGTATCTGCTGTGCATCCAGTCCGTCCAGAGAGACCCCCCGCTGATGAATCTCCAGGACAGCTTGAGCGCAGAGGCCTCCCTAATCTCCAGCAACGGCCTGAGCCCCACTCCTCCCTCCTTCCTGGGGCGACAGAGCTGCTCCCACGAGACCGCATGCATACCCCCCCTCCAAATGAAATCAGCACAGAGACGCTCCACTCGCCGAATAGTGGCCACAGGGAGGAGGATGGACTGTAGCCAAAAATGGGCCACAGCTGAGATCACCGATCTGACCAGCTCAATGCGACCGCCAAAAGACAGACCGGCCGCTTGCCAACCTTCTACTCTCCGCTGGACATACTCTACGAGGCTATGGCAGTCCTGATCCCGCGCATAATTGACTGTGAGGGGCACTCCTAAGTAACGCACCGGAAGATTACTCCTCGCAATACCCAGGACCTCTGCCCGCTCCTCCTTCTGGGAACACTGGGAACTGAAGTAGACCCGACTCTTATCTCTGTTCATCTGGAGACCCGAAAAGGACTTCAAATCTTCCATAATACCCGCAAGCGTCTGCAAACCCTCCGTCGAAGGCTGGATGAAGACTAGCAGATCATCAGCATAAATAAGGTGGGTAACTGGGGGATCCATCCTCCGAAACAGAGGCACCAGCCGTCCACGGTGCACTGCCAGGTCCATCAAACAAGTAAAGTATTCCATAACAAGCGTGAACAGAAGGGGACAAAGGGTCACCTTGCCTAAGCCCACGGTTGCTCTGGAAGTACCCATAAGGAACGCCCTGAATGAGAACCGAGAAAGAAGGGGACGTGATGCACTCCCTGATCAACGCAATCCAGTGATCCGCAAATCCCATGGCGGACATCAGATGGCAGAGGAAGTCACGATTGACCATGTCATACGTCTTCCTCAGGTCCAGTTTAACACAAGTTTTCTCCCCACCAGGCCGGCTGAATCCCCTCACCATCTCATGTGCCAGGAGGCTATGCTCTGCAATCGACCTCCCCTTGATGAACACAGCCTGATTCGGAGAAACCAAGTCCTGCATGATCCCCTCCATCCGCCGGCACATAAGGTGCGTAATTATCTTATAAAGATAATTACAACATGCAATAGGTCTGAAATCTGCCAATGCTGTCGCGCCCTCCTTCTTTGGCACCAAGGTCAGGAAAGTGTGATTCAGCTCCTACAGAAGCTCCCCTTAGTGAAGAACGCCTGAACCACCTCCACGACCTGAAGCTTCAGAATATCCCAATGGTGTTTGAAGAAACCACTGCTGAAGCCATCCGGACCAGGGGCCTTGTTGGGGTCCGCTACCTTGACAATAGATTCCACCTCCTCCAAGGTAACAGGGGCAAGTAGGATGCTATTCCCAAACGGAGTCACCAATCGCTTCGTAACAACCTCTAGGAACACGGACAGGTAGTCAGTCTGGAAATATAAATCAGAGTAGTATCTAACAGCCTCGTCCTGGATCTCAGCCGGCGTCCCCACCAGAGTGCCATCAGCATCAAGCAGCTGGGATATGTGATTCCGATTCTGTCTAGTCCGGATATCGTCATAGAAGAACTTGGAGCACCGGTCACCATCCTTCAGCCAGGAACATTTGGCTCGCTGGGCCGAGCTAATTTCCTTCTGCAGCCTCAGGATGTTGACTTCACCAATCAGCTCCTTCTCTCTAGCCGCCAGATCCCCATTAAGCATGTCAGCTTGCAAATCCTGCTGCAATGTCCTCAACTCAGCCTCCTTATCTTCCAATGTGGACTTGGGCAACCCCTTCAACCAACTCCTGAGAGCTCTCTTCGTGGCTTTGAGGCGCCGAACCAATCGGAATTGGGCCGTCCCCTCCTGACCGCTAGAAAGCCCCTCTGCAACAGCCTCTAGATAGCCCTCTGAGAGATACCAACTGTTGTTATACCTGAACGGACGGGACTTTCCAAGGGATCGAGCAGAGAAGCCAACCCTGATGGGGGAATGATCGCTCGTCCCAGCTGCCAGACCCTCCGCCGAAGAGTTGGGGAAGTGACGGAACCACTCCCCATTGCCCAGAGCCCGGTCAAGCTGACAAGCAACCCTGTTGTGAGTTGCTTTGTTGTGCCAAGTCCAGATGAAGCCTGAGCGAGACAGTTCCCGCAGCACCGCAAGCAGGAGGCATCTCTGGAAATCATAAAGGATAGAATCTGGAACCGGACGACCACCCAGCTTCTCCCCATGGTGCATAAGAGCGTTGTAGTCCCCGATCAAGAGAAGAGGGAGACACGACGTCTCAGCAATAGCGAAAACACGGGAGATGTCGCTCCATAGTGACTCCCTTCTTCTGTCATTGTGGCCGTAGACCGCCCCCAGCAAGAACCGGAAGCCACCCTTGTTCACGAAGGAGATTGCAATCAACTGCTCCGTCATCAAGATCAAGTCACCATCCCAACTCTTCGAGTTCCAGCGAACCCAAATCCTGGCCATGTTACATAGGGCCAGGTTGTGCAGCTGAACCCAATGAGAAGGGGTCCGCCGAATAAGGGTCTTCTCCCCTTTGATCTTGGATTCTAAAATAACAGAAATGTCACACTTCTCTCTGTGGAGCACCCCACATATCTCTCTCCACCTCCCTAGCGAACACGCCCCCCTCACATTCCAGGCGATAATGGCCATTAATTAATGAGAGGTGGGGTCCCCTGTAAAACTTTCGAAATGGCACTTGGGGAAGGGGCCGCAACCGTCGCTAAAGAATCCTCCTCCATCCCGGTCGGAGCCGCCTGTAGGGGAGCAACATGAGATAGAACCAACGCCCAGGCAGGGTTGTCAACACACACCGCCTCCTCTCTGTCTGTAGTATGTCCCACCTCCATGGAGGGTCCATCTCTCAATATGCCGACAGCACGTCTCTTCCTATAGTAGACCTGCCCTCCAGACGATCCGCCCTCCCCTCGTGCCTCAATCTTCAACTCTGCCATACTTCTAGTAACTATACTAATCAGCCCCTGGCCAGTGGACGTGGCCCCACCCATGGAAACCAGCTGAGTAGATACAACGAGGCTCAAACCGCCATCACTCACAGGATGAGTATCCTCCCCCTCCAAGACCTCCTCTCCGCTCTCATCTCTGACATCCATATCACAGGGGACTTCTGGGACCACACTAGGGGGGATAATAGGATCCGCCGGAAGTCCATCCTCCGAACAGGCACTGGCCAGATGCCCGAAGCAGGAACATCGAGAACAGGTAGGTGGAACCCATTCATACTCCACCTTCTAGGTAAGCACCTCTCCAGAAGGAATCACATATTCCACCGTCTTTGGGAGCTCCCCCCTGCCCAAATCTCCACAAAGATCCTCGCATACATCAACCGTGTCCGGAAACCAGTAGCTTCATCCCCCTTAATCGGGGTGCCCACCAAACTGGCCAGCCGCATCAACAGAGGTATGCTCCAAAACCGGACCGGGAACTCAGGGAATCGAATCCATACTGGAATGGCATTCAGAACTTCTCTCACATCGCAGTTCCGGAGTCCACTCCCTGAGAATGATCAGTCGGCCGTCGAACGTCCAGGGACCGCCTTGGAGGATCCTAGCGACATCCTCCGCCAGTCCGAACTTCACATAATAGAAGCCATTCTCGTGGGCAAAAAACTCCATACTCCCCTTAGGCTGCCAGACACGCGCTGCATAGCCCCTGATCTGCCCATAAAAAGGCTTATTGCCCAAGACGTACAGGACTAGGGTATTCTCCCAGTACGCTGTCACCTTCTGGATCTCCTCCGCCGGGAACGATGTCCTGAAACCCCTTCTAGCCTTAATCGGCGGAACGTACTCCATCGAAGTGGGGTTTTTAGGCCCCACAGGTTTGCATATCTCAGCCCAGGACCGTCCAGCAGGCCGGGGGGTCGTCCCAAGAGGCCTCGGGGCAATCACCGGGAGGGGAGTCCCCGACCCCTGAACATCCAGATCCACCACTTTGCTCTTCCCCTTCACCGCCGCAGTTACCTTAGGTCGCCAACCCACCGATCTCCCAGCAGACATCCCCTGACCCCGGCCAGATGGCCGAGACCCTGACCCGCTCAGACGGCTATCAGGAAGGCGATCCCTACCCTGACCCTGTCCGCCACCCATCTTCCCCCCGGCCTTCGTCACGCGACGACGCGTAACCGTCGTCCACCCACCTCCCTCCGTTTGGCTCCCCAGCGATCCTGAGCCTGATCCGAATTGAAAGTTCGGATCTATGGTGCCGCCCCGCAGCGAGATCGACCCCCCGGTCACCGCGTGAAGGGAGCCCGACCTCCCTCTCGAAGAATCCGCCCCCCCCCCTCCGCCTGGGGGGGTCGTCGACGACCCCGGGGGGTCCACCCGACCCCCCCTGCTCTCCCGCCCCCCCCCCCCCCCACCGCCTGGGGGGGAGCCTTCGCGTGCGCTGGCAGCGGGGGGTCCGCCCGACCCCCCCCCCCCCCCCCGTTCGTGCTCCCGCCCCCGTCCCCCAGCGCCGGAGGGGGGGCCGCTCTTCTTGGTCGGCGCCCTGACGCCGCCGGCCAGGGGGTCCGACGGTCGCGGGGGCGGCCCGCTCGGAACCCTAGCCGTCGCCTGGGAGTCGCGCGCGTGAGCCATCTCTTTTATATATATATATATATATATATATATATATATATATACCTTTTCGGGAACCCTTTTTACTTGAAGAAACAAACAAACTCCGTGTAAAATAGATCATGATTTATCAAATGAATAAATGAAAATTAATTATATTGAAATGGCCCACGCATTAAAAACTCCATAATAATATACTTCAAGATGTTTTGTTCTCATTTTTGTACATAAGTGATATGTTCAATGGATTAAAAAGAGTATAAATAAGCGGTGACCCACATAAAGTTTAGAACATCTAAGTAGTCATGACAATTAACTTGTGATTGGCACTGTTTTGAAAACCACCAGGTTTTGTGAGGTTTCAGCCCTTTGGCTACATCAATCCTCATGAAACAGGAGTTCTATGAAACTTCAGAAGAGAGTGGCCCATCACTTAAACCACATTGTACCGAAACCTCACAGATTTGATATTTCTACTAAACAATTAAAAAACAATGTCGGGATTATTACTCAAAATGTTAACTGATTTCGTGTTCTGCAACCAATTCAAACTTTGAAGCAAATACTTTTATTGTTGCCATCTCAGCATGGGTCTCACCACGTTCTATTCTCAAACAAACTTTCGCAACCTCCACGGTCAATTTTCATTGGGCTTCACCAACCCCATGAAACCTTTAGTTTCATGTTTAAGACCATATGCTGTCATTTCAGTTAACTTCAATTATACCATAAATATAATGTCAAAAGGAACAAATATCCCATACCTTAGCACTAGACATAGTAGTGGTGGCAGTAGGTCTCCTACCAGTTGCTCTCTTCCCCAAATTAATTTGCACAGAAACATTAGCTTGAGATAGATCGATACCAGAGTTCTCAAGCGCCTGGCTTAATGTGTTCAATAAGCTGCAACATACAAAACAGAAGTTATTCTAAGTTCGTTACAAACTGATATGACAGAACAAGTAAAAATAAACCTCTACTCTAGATAAACTAATCATTAATTTGTACTCAAATAGACAACATTTAAATGAAAAACACAAATATCAACTACTGTACAGAACTCCAAAATACATAAACTATAGATTCTTGATTTTAACTTGCTGAAATGCATAAAGTTCTGGAAACCATCGACTTTCTTTATTGATACAGAAGGAACATCACATTAGTCTCACAGAGAGGACAAAAAAGTGAGCATACAGTTCTTCCCGAAAATGTCTGCAGTTCGGCCAGCCAGACACTCAGACAGGCACTCACCAAATGCATCTCCACCATTCAGTGGAATTTCATATGGTGACTCAAAAAGCTCCAGAAGATGACCAGGGATACACTTCACGTGTTGAGTTTAATATTCATCTTTCTACGTCAAAAATGAACAGCAAGGGTGGGGTCCACAGGAAGCAACATCTTAGTTTGCACGTACATGAACTCCAACCAAAACCAGACTCGATTTAATCCTATTTATGTGATTGTACTCCTATAGGAAGCTGGACTTTGATTAATAGTCCTATTGCCTAATTAAATCCTACATAAAATTGTGATCTAACAGATCTAAGGATCAATCCTATGAGATGATCTACAAGATGGCCATCACGGCAAAAGAAAAGAGTATGATGGCCTAAAAGATATATCACCAGTTGAAGGAGAGAAAGAGAACGGGCATGAGAAAGAGAGAAACCACCAATAAGGAAAAGATGGGAAACTCCACATACAAAGAAAATAAGAAAATTTTGTCCAGCAGAAGGAACTCAAAAGAGAAACTGCTAGAAAACTTCAGACCCCAACATCTTAGTTTGCACGTACAGGAACTCCAACCAAAACCAGACTCCATTTAATCCTATTTATGTGATTGTACTCCTATAGGAAGCTGGACTTTGATTAATAGTCCTATTGCCTAATTAAATCCTACATAAAAATTGAGATCTAACAGATCTAAGGATCAATCCTATGATGATATACAAGATGGCCGTCACGGCAAAAGAAAAGAGTATGATGACCTAAAAGATCTAGCACCAGTTGGAGAAGAGAGAGAAAGGGCATGAGAAAGAGAGCAACCACCAATAAGGAAAAGATGGAAACTCCACATGCAAAGAAAATAAGAAAAAATTGTCCAGCAGAAGGAACTCAAAAGAGAAACTGCTAGAAAACTTCAGACCTCAAATCTCTCTTGATAGTGCGAGGAAACATCCATCTCTTGTATCTTCAGACTTTAAAAGATCTAGTTGAAGGAGAAAATGGGAAAAGGTATGAGAAAGAGATCAGACAACAAAGGAAGAGATGGTAAACTTTACATGCAAAGGAAATTTTGCCAACAAGAAGGACCTCCCAAAGAACTTAAAAGTGCTACAGAAAACTCCAGACTTCTAGAGTGTCTTGCTTATGGCACGAGCTTCCGAGCCAGCTGCTGACAGAGCTCCAACTCGGACAGGCTGAGAGATACATCCATCAATCGACGGGAATTCACTCTGAAGGTAGCTCCCCCTTCCATGATGTGTAGCCTTTGATGGCTTTGTGAGTGATGAATCAGATGTCGTATTGGATAAGGATCATCTGCCATGTGGACAATTGGCCAGTTAGAACGTCTCGAAGATGTAACGGAGAGGATCGAAGTCAACAAATAGACAGTCGCGGAAACCCAGCCTTCCTGGTTTCGTCACAATTAAATCAACATGAATTCCCACTCCACTTCTTTTTTTCCCTTTCTTGAAACAGTTGCGGTTAGGGGGCTGGGTTGTTGACGATACCACGAACTATGTTAGGAAGTACAACATAGTTTATTTTAAGTTGAACAAATGCAGCAGGCATAGACCAAGGCATATTAACAAGATCCTGCTATGAAAAAAATGTCTTAAGAAAATGATCTGAGTTTCCGTGTTGTTCATGTTTGATGTTTACCATAATAAGAAATGTGCTGATAAGTGATGAAAAGGATTCAAATAGCCATCACAAGGAATTGGCATCAATATCTTGCTTTGGTATCCATAACATGTCAGTGATATCACCAATAAGTATTTGGAAACAGAAAAAGTAGGTGGTAGTTAGACAAACTCAATGAAAAGAAAGCATGATAAAGGAAGCTCCAGGAGAGCGCAACTCCTCAATAAGATAAGGAGATAGGAAGATGGTCTATTAGCTTATAGATAACTTACTTTTGAGAGTAAACAGCAGACACGTTAATGGTGCCCTCATCAATTGTCAACTCTTCTTGCCCATTCAACATGTCACTGCTAACACTACAATCAGCAGGACAGGAGGGTCTCAGCCACTGAGATTGGGACTGGGAGGCAAGGTTGTCTATATCAGAAATCAAACCAGGCTGAGGTTGAGTGGCAACGGTTCCCCTTTCAACAGAAGCATAAGAGCATGGCTGCAAAGGAATTGATGTAGCAGCTGCATTGTTCGTAAACCCTGTTGAATTTTCCATTGCTTTAAATGAAACACCAGCACTCAAGTCTGATTCCACTGGATTCTGAGCAGTTGAGAGCATTGCTGGTGCAACTGGAATGCTATTGTCCGAGTACATGAATCCAGAAGGACCGTTTTTTAAATTTTGAGAAGGATCAGCTACATTATCACCATGAACTTGAACACCATTCTGTTTCAAAGAAAGAAATTGTCAGGTTAATACCTCATAGAGGAGAGCATTGTCATAAAAGTTTGTCTCCAGAATGATCTAATATATACCTTTACCTGACAGAAGGGGGGAAACACTATTTCTATGTGGATCAAAGATATTCAAAATTTGATGGGACTGGCACAAAAGTAATTTTCCTAGAGCTGGTGTAGCTAGCACGCATTTAGTTAATTCACCTCCTTTAGGCACATGTGAGCAGAAAGTGCAACCTAACTTCCTATTTTACCTGAGCTTACCGGGTCAGGTGTTTTTCATTTAACTTAGCATCATGTTATTTTGTTGTTGAAAGTTTCTTTGACTATGATATTTGTTGTTGTTTTGGCCTTTAGCACTAGAAACATAGTCCCACATTGTCTAGGCCAAATGGTTGGTATCTCTTTATATAAGCTTTGCTTGTTGAGAGATGCGCATGTGGTGGTGAAGAGGCACATGGGTGCCATATGGGGGTGTTTTCTAATGGAAAAAAAAGGCTAAATCAACAATGAAGCATTAATGCCATTTTTAATGCTCTTGGAATTTATTCCTTTTGAGCTAAGCCCCGTAGAGGCTTAGCGACTCGGGCTCATGGGCTCCTGAGGCGTAAGGTGACGTTTTGTTGGCGCACTTTGTACTTAGCGGTCCGATGGCGCTGCAGATGGTGCGACGGGCGCTTAAGTTGCGCTCGTTGCGCGAGCCTCTGCGCAGCCGTTCGCGCGCATGTTCGCGCTGCCCGATCGTGCGGCCAGATGGCGCGCCAGTTGGTGTGCCCAGATGGCGCGGCCTGATCGCGTGGCCAGATGGCGCTGCAGTTGGCGCGACGGTTTGCGCACGATGTGCGCGGTGCACGTTGTGCGCAAGTGCGCGCGGGCGCAGTTGGCGCAACTGGTGCAGGTCCCGCAGATGGCGCGCGCTGTGCGCCAATTGGCGCAATCGTGTCTGTGCACGATTTTAACGGTTGCGTAACGTTCTGGGACAATTTTTCCTACGTTCTGAACTTTTCGTATACCGGACGGTTAGTGCGAGCGCCTATATATGTTCTCTCTCTCTCTCTCAGAACACAGTTCATAATTTTCTTACGAAATTTCTTCAGAGTTAAGAGCAGAGAAGAGAGAAACAGAGCAAGTTCGCGCCATCCGAGGAGTCAGTAGAGCAGAGTGTTCGAAAGTTCTTCGTCGAACTTGCTGGTTCCTGGAAGCTGATCGTGTGGGACGAATCTAGCTTTAAGCGCCGGTAATCATTCACCCCAGCAGGTTGTTTCCTCATTCCGTCCTTTTTCATATTCTGTTCATCCACTTGCAACTCGTTCTGAACAAGTACAGTTCTGATCTAATCAGAAACTGTTTGTAAAATTTTCATTGTTGCTGCTACAAATTTATTTGTACCTTCTTCGAAGTGCTACATTTGAGTTTGTCTCTCAGAATCCTCCGGGATCTCTATCGTGCACCTTCTTCGAAGTGTTGCTAAAATCAGTTTTCCAACGAAAAATCATGCCCCGGGACTAACAATCTCAAAGCTAGATTTTCAAGATGGAAAACTCTCGTGCTGCTCTCATCAATTCTAACTTTAACAAGTTAGAGAAATTTGATGAAGAGCACTACCAAATCTGGAAGAGGAAGGTTAGTCTTCATCTTCAACTTGCTGAAGTTGACCACGTGCTAACTAAGGAAAAACCAAATGTTCCAGAAACTGGGTCTGCAGCCGCAATTACTACTGCTACTAAAAATCAGACCAAATGGAGAAAGAAGAATAGTCTCTGTAGACTTCTAATCCTAAATGTTATAGAGGACTCCCTGGCAGAATCATACTCTAAGAAGACCATTGCAAGAGAGATATGGGAGTATCTCTAAAAATTGTACGAAGATAACAAAAACAGGAGCAAGATATTTATCGTTGAAAAATATCACAAGTGGCTCTTTAAAGATGAGAAGACGATAATGCCTCAGGTGAAAGAACTCCTGAAGCTGCGTCATAAGACGAGGGGATGCCCCTCAATGACAAATTCGTTGTTGGGGGATCGTCTCTAAGCTTCCCGCTGGATGGAGCAAATTCTATGCGAACATGCATAGGAAGAAATTGGAGATCAGTCTTGAAGATCTCCTGCAAGAAATTTACGTTGAGGACCATATGAGGGCTCAACTGAAGGTGGACGCTGTCCAAATAGATGGCTAACGCCAATTTGGTTCACACCAATGAATCCAAGGGAAAGCAGGTGACTTTCCACATCAAGAAGAAGGACCTCAATAATCTGAAAGTGAAGGGGACTTCTTTCAAGCAACAGAAGCTAAAGTCCCATTTGGCTTGCTTCAAATGTGGCAAGAAGAGTCATTTCAAGAGTGAATGCAAATCCAAGCCCAAACAATCTAGGTGAGCCTAGTAAGGTTTCCATGATTACTGACATAATTGCAATGATTGCTCAGGTCACTGTGGTGGGGGCTGACTCTGACTGATGGGTAGACACTGGTGTCACCTGTCATGTTTGTTCAAGCAAGGAATGGTTCACCACATACACACCAACTTCTGAAGTTGTTATGGTGGCGAACCAGGCACAAGCTGAAGTGCAAGGGATCGGGACGGTGGTGTTGAAGCTGACTTCAGTGAAGTCTCTGACGCTTCAAGGCGTGAAGCATGTACCTGCTATCGCAAAGAACCTAATCTCTAAAAGCCTACTCTGTAACGCAGGCCTAAGGATGAACATCAATGCTGGCCAGATGGTGATGTCCATTAAAGGAACATACTTCGGAAAAGTATTTTATACCGAAGGAATGTTTAAACTTCAACTTGTAAATCAGTCTAATGTAATTAATGCAATCGCTCATTCTGATTATACTCTTGAGTTGTGACATAATAGGCTAGAACATGTTCATTGTAAAAGAATAAATAGAATGTCTAGTTTAGAACTTATCTCCAAATGTGGGGGTAAGGTAAAAAATGTGAAGTATGTGCTCAGACTAAGATCACAAGGAAGTCCTTTCCTCGGGTTAATCGGAGCACAGATCTTCCGGAGTTGGTACACTCCGATATCTGTGACTTCAAACAATTCTCTACAAAGGCCGGAATGAAGTATTTCATAACCTTCAGAGGACTTCTCAAAATACGCGTTCGTTTACCTGCTGAAGGCTAAAGACGAAGCGTTCGAAAAGTTCAAAGAGTTCAGGGCCGAGGTTGAACGCCAAACTGGACAACTCAAGAGAATAAGAAGTGATCGAGGCGGAGAGTATCGGTCTCATGAATTCGTATCGTTCTACAAAGAACATGGAAATATCAACGAAACTACTGCTCTGTATTCTCCTCAATCTAACGGAGTAGCAAAAAGGAAGAATAGAACGTTAACAGAAATGATAAACTCAATGATGTTGACTGCAGGTCTTCCAAAATGCTACTGAAGAGAAACTGCATTGACGGCCACTTTTATTCTTAATAGAGTGTTATAGAGTGTTGCATGCAACTTCGGATGTTACTCCTCATAAACTCTGGTTCAAAGTCAGACCTAACTTGAATATCATTCGAGTGTGGGGGTGTCTAGCATATGTGAAGCTCCCAGATCTGAAGATTCAGAAGCTCGAGACAAGGACTACGAAAACGATCTTCATGGGTTATGCCGAGAAGAGTGATGCTCGAAGATTTCTTGATATTGAATCAAATCATATCATTGAATCTCGCGACGCAGAATATTTTGAAGATAAGTTTGCAAGGCACAAGAACATTATTCTTGCGGATATTCTGGAGAACAATGAGGGTGTGCAGGAAATTGAAGTTTCCAATGAGAACGTAGTCCAAGAAGTTGTTGTTGAAACAACTGTTGAACCAGAACTCGCTGAGCCGTCAACTAAGCGAGTGAGAAGGCTGAAGGACTTCGAAAATGACTTTGTCACCTATCATGTAGAAGCAGATCCGCTTACCTATGATGAGACGATGAAGACCAGAGATAGAGTTTTCTGGAAAGAGGCGATAGACAATGAAATTGATTCAATCACCTCTAATAACACTTGGGTGTTGGTTGATCTTCCTGAATGAGCAAAATACATCGGATGCAAATGGATCTTCAAGAAGAAGATGAAAGTAGATGGAACTATTGACAAGTTCAAGGCTAGGCTAGTAGCCAAGGAGTTTTCTCAGAAGCAGGGGATCGACTACTTCGACACGTATGCTCCAGTAGCCCGGATGACCACCATAAGAATGTTAATTGCTCTCGCAGCAATACATAAGTTGGTGACACATCAGATGGATATAAAAACAACTTTCCTGAATGGCGAGCTAACCGAAGAGATTTACATGCAACAGCCAGAGGAATTTGTCGTCAATGGTCTTGAAGACAAAGTCTGCGAGTTGGTGGAATCTTTGTATGGTCTTAAACAGGCTCCCAAAATGTGACATGAGAAGTTTGACAAGGTCATAAGGTCAAATGGCTACAGGATCAGCGAGACGGACAAGTGTGTTTACACAAAGTTTGCTGATGGAAGAGGTGTAATCGTTTGTCTGTATGTGGACGACATGCTGATCCTAGGTACGGATATAGGCTGTGTCATGGAGACAAAGAAGTTCATCTCGACCAAGTTCAGTATGAAGGACTTAGGGAAAGCTGATGTGATCTTGGGGATCAAGATCATTCGGACAGACATTGGACTGGCGCTATCACAGTCTCATTATATTGAGAAGATAATCACACGCTACGGGTATCAGGATCTTCCAATGATCGATACGCCTTACAGGTGTAATCTGAAGTTGAAGCCTAATTCGAGGGAAAGCATCAGGCAGCTGGAGTATGCAAGCGTCTTCGGGAGTTTGATGTATGCTACTACTGCCACAAGGCCTGAACATAGCTTTCGCCGTGGAAATGCTGAGTCGTTTTACGAACAACCCAGGCGTTGAGCACTGAAAAGCTATGAAACGAGTAATGAGATATCTCAAGAAGACTCGGACATATGTACTGCACTACAACGGAGATCCGCCGGTAGTAGAAGGTTTCAGTGATGCCAGCTGGTGCTCAAAGTTAGAGAGCGAGAGATCCACAGGTGGATTCATTTTCACAATAGGTGGAGTTGCTAAATCGTGGAAGTCGAAGAAACAGACTATGCTCTCTCGTTCCTCCATGGAATCTGAGTTCTTTGTACTTGATACCGCAGCGGAAGAAGCAGAATGGCTTCGGGAGCTCATGTATGATCTTCCAGTGGTTGGGGCGCAGATACCGGCGATTTCGATATACTGCAACAACCAGACGACTGCGACGGTGGCATCAAATGACCTCTTCAACGGAAAGAAGAGAACTGTGCGGTTAAAGCACAAGGTAGTCTACGATCTCATCAAGAGAGGTGTCATTGTAGTGATTGATGTTTGGAGTCAGGAGAACCTGGCGGATCCGTTCACAAAGGGCCTCAAGCGCCAGCTGGTCGATGACACAGCTTGTAAAATGGGCTTGAAGGCATTCTGATATTGTGTTATTGTAATCCTACCATAAAATTTTATGCTATTAGTTCAAAAAAAAAATCTACTAGGAATCTAGCTTTTGGTTCAAGGGAGACTAACTGGAAAAATATCATAAACAGTGGGTACATGTCCTCTGTGGCATGAAAATGATACGGACCTATAACCATTGTTGTCTACTATATGTTTTCTGCGGAGAACAGATCTTGTGGTGAGGATGGCTGAAACGCCTTAATGAGTTCTCAGGCAGAGTGAATGTCTGGTGTGCTTTACAGGAAGTACGGTAGCACAGCACTACAAGGAGTGTACCTCCATGCTACAGTGGGATGACTCCACCATGAGATTCCCAGGTAAAGGCAATACCTTGGCTTTGCGAGCCAAGTCACAGCGGCATAGCACCGTAAATAGGCAGATAGCCTAATGTTGTATGATAAAATTAAAGAATTGTAGACAACACTACAAAGAGAACGACGTCCTCATATTACTGTGGCACGACACCACGATGAGGTACCCAGAAAGGGATAAAGCCTCGGCCTCGCAAGCCATGTCGTTGCGGCGTAACACTGCAAGGAAGAGCAAGGCTTCATGTTGGGTAGTTTGGCACTACAGAGAGGTTTGTGACCTCATGCTACAGTAGTATGACACTACGATGAGGTTTCCGGGTAGGGATAATGCCTCGACTTTAAGCCATGTCATAGCGGCGTAGTACCGCAAGGAAGCGTAAGGCTTCATGCCATGTCTCTTTAATAAAGAACTCATCTATAATGTATGGATAGAGATAGCAGGCCGTCTCTTGAGGGTAAACTTGTAGACGCCCAAAATAATACACTGAAACCAGGCTGGCACAAGACCTTTAATGTGCAGCCAGAAACACATTTGACTACATTGTGTGAGTGGAAAGAATTGCAGCTATGATGCAGAATTCAAGGCTTAGTCCATTCTTGTATACAGTCTGTTGTTTGACCCATGTGAAAAAATTCAAGTCGTCAGCGACATCTATCCTAATGCATGATGGACAGTCACTGTGGGGAATACTCAAACCCATATAAAGAAATATGTGGAAGATTGTTGTTGTCTTGGCCTTTAGCACTAGAAACATAGTCCCACATTGCCTAGGCCAAATGATTGGTATCTCTTGATATAAGCTTTGCTTGTTGAGAGATGCACATGTGGTAGTGGAGAGGCACATGGGTACCATATGGGGGTGTTTTTCTAGTGGAAAAAAGACTAAATCAACAATGAAGCATTAATATTTTTTGTAATGCTCTTGGAATTTATTTCTTTGGAGCTCTTAGCAACTCGGACTCGGACTCATGGGCTCATGAGACGTAATGTGACATTTTGTTGGTGCACTTTGCACTTAGCACGTCAACATCGTCGCTAGACGCATAGTGCGCTTAAGTTACGCTCGTTGCAAGAGCCTCTGCGCAGCCGTTCGCGTGCCTGTTCGCGCTGCCCGATCGTGTGACCAGATGGCGCGCCAGTTGGCGTGCCCAGATGGCGCGGCCTGATCGCGTGGCCAGATAGCACGCCAGTTGGCGTGGCCAGATGGCGCTGTCCGATAGCGCAGCAGTTTGGCGCGGCGGTTTGTGCATGGTGCGCGTTGTGCGCAAGTGCGCGCGGGCGCAGTTGGCGCAATTGGCGCTGGTCGCACAGATGGCGCGCGTTGTGCACCAATTGATGCAATCGTGTTTGTACACGATTTGAACGGTTACGTAACATTCTGGAATAGTTTTTTTTACGTCCCGAACTTTTGGTATACCAGGCGGTTACTGCGAGCGCCTATATATGTTTCTCTCCTCTCTCTCTCAGTACATAGTTCATAATTTGCTTACGAAATTTCTCCAGAGTTAAGAGGAGAGGAGAGAAACAGAGCGAGTCCGCGCCATCCGAGGAGTCAGTAGAGCAGAGTGTTTCGAAGTTCTTTGTCGAACTTACTGGTTCCTTGAAGCTGATCGTATGGGGCGAATCTAGCTTTGAGCACCGGTGATCATTCATCCCAGCAGGTTGTTTCCTCATTCCGTCATTCTCATATTCTGTTCATCCACTTGCAACTCATTCTGAACGAGTACAGTTTTGATCTAATCAGAAACTGTTTGTAGAATTTTCATTGCTCTACTACGAATTCATTTGTACCTTCTTCGAAGTGCTATATTTGAGTTCGTCTCTCAGAATCCTCCGGGATCTCTATCGTGCACCTTCTTCGAAGTGTTGCCAAAAACAATTTTCCATCAAAAAAATCACGTCCTGGGACTAACAATATTAACTATGAAACTACTATTTCATTTAGGCCGTGTTTGATTTGAGCTTTTTTCCATGAAAAATATTTCCATCACAAAATTTCCACCAATTATAGTGTTTGATAGCGCATATTTCCATGGAATTATTTTCCAAAAATCAATCATTTTTCATATTTTCTTCCAAACTGGTGGAAAATAAAACTTGCCCAGTCCATAGGAAATATCAATTTCCATGGAAAAAAAACTATTTTTTATGGAAAATAACGACAATCAAAAACCCAAATTAATTATGTGGAATTTTTTCATGGAATTTTTTTCCTAGTAAAATAATTCCGTGGAATTAATTTATTTTCTACCTTGTAATCAAATGCACCCTTAACTAAAATGGAACGATAGCAGTGCTCCTAACAATCTATATAGTGTTCACGAAGTCTTGCCGTTTTTTGTCATGGTTCTGTTCCAATAGGTCCTAGACTCCTAGGTGACCTTTTATCTTACACCATTCTCTTAAAAATCCCTCCCCCTCTTGTGCAGCCCCCAACATAAAAAGGTTCATTCTTGTGCCAAACGTATAACTAATTAGATATGCATGTGAGAAGGAAACACACAGAACACATCAAGAATCAATAACTGATAAAGAAATTTTGAGATATATGGGTAGGTAATAAGCAACAAAGCACCTGAACCCCTTAAAATTAGCATTAATCATTAATTAACCAATACAGTAACAAGATAAAAATAGCAATCAAATCAAAAAGATGTTTTATGACGAAATAATAAGTGGCATGATTCATTACTTCATCACAATGCAAATTCTGCCATTTTGCTCATTGCCATCATAAACAATAAGTTCATAGTTTTCCAACAGAAGATTTTTTTAAATTAATATAAAACATTAAGCATGGAATAAAAATTTGTAAATAAGATACTAAGGCCATTAAAAAGTAGAGCATTATGACTTGGATTTTCAATTGTCATTGTGAATGCAGAACCTTGAGGATGTGTTTACTTTATAACTATGCAAACAAAATGCCTCATCTATATTTTTCCAGCATGCCCTTTGCGGGTTTCTAGAGTTGTTTTAGGCAAATCTCAGGTATAGGCAATACCAATGCCCATATTATAAAGACATACTGACCCCACCAGTCCTATCCCAAGTAGGAGTGCGAATATTTTGGGCTCGGGCATACACCACTGATGCCGTCACTATGATGCCTTTAAATTAAGGTCTAGTCTGATTCCCATTTAAGAAAGGAGCTTTGGACGTTCCAATCAACATTTTGGCGAAAATGGCAAATTGAGACTCATTACATTTCAACGTTTGCTGTCTATGCCAAACGAAAACAGCAAATGCAAAACGCTCGGGAGAGCACCAGTTGCGCTACCATTTTGTATCTTCCTTTTTCCATTTCAAATGGGAACCAAAGTAGTCCTAAAGCCATCCCTCTTTCCTTGTAAAATTAGCTCATATTGTATATGAAGCCAGTAGCACCAATATAAGTTTCAGATGCTTACCCATGGCATTAGTTTGGAGCTGTCCTCATTCCATCCTGGGTATGCCGTCTCATACTTCTGTACCTTCTCTTGTAAAAACCGCACATACTCAATTACCTGCATATGAGATGTAATTAACATGGATCTCACTGTCATAAAGTTTGTAAGGTAAAATTATGTTTACAACATTAAAATTGTGGTACCTCCAAAAGGAATGTCGCCTTATCTCTTTTTTGATCACTATGGGGTATTAGCTCTCTTAGTATCTGAAATCTGCAAGAAAGCTTTAACCGTATCTTGAGCATCTAAGAAGATAATTACCAATGATAAAATAAAAAGCATTTTGCTTATGCTTCATGGTTTTTTAGCATTGTTCAAACTTATATTGCAATTGAGGTGTATACATGTATTTAAGTACACTGCATAACGACAATTCAAACAAAAGCCAATATGAAGGTCGAGATAATAGCCTACCTCCCTAATGATTGCCATCATTTTATCAACTAGCAGGTTGCACTGAATGACTGGTCAAATGTCTACCAGATGTGAATACTCTCTTATCAACAGGTGCCAAGTTCTTGTCTGAGGCACTAGTAAGTGAACAGCATGAGGCTAGAAAGTCACTTCATTGGTAGGAAGACCTACCTAGTCGGTCAACCAAATTCAATCACCTGAAAGCCAAGGGCAGCCGTCCAAGTTTTCTAAAAGTAGAGGTAAAAGGTCATTTACTCTAAATATAATGTTCTCCTCTTCTTCTTGTTCCAATGACTGCACGATTCATCAATATAGTCCATGCCTCATGGACCAACTTAAGAAAGCCATCCAAACTAACGCAACCTTTGTTGTCTCATGGTAGCATTAAAATGACGAACAGGGTTCAAATAGATGTCCTATTATGTCTTCCTTATTGGAGCAGGGGTTTTGGTGGGTGACAAAGGATATATTAAGATGTTATGCATCCAGACTTGGTCCACGACTATGGTAGCTTATAGCTGCGGCAACCTTGTGACTCATTGGTAGAGCTCTCAGCTCTAATTTTGTTGGAGTTTGTATTTTATCTTTTACCTTTCATCGTGTTAACAAAGAGGTCAGCTTTTCCCGACTTGTTTAGTCGTCTTCGAAGAAACACGGCCTGGATCTATTCCCTCCCTTTATCTCCCAAAAAAAAAACCACTGAAAGTTGAGTTAAGCAAACAGCATCTCCCCATATGAATCAGAAAAATCATTTTTTGCAGAAAGTGGATCCTGACCAAATTCTACTTTTAAACCCTCAAACCCCAGATGCTCAACTAAGGCCTGGTTAGGATTAAGCAGCTTTTCGCAGCAGCCTTAGCAGTCTTCAAACTGCTTTCAAAAGCTGCCCCAAACTAGAACTCGCTTTTCAAATACTTTTTGATAAGCTGTTGTTACCAACCAGCTTCTATGACTGCTTTTCATATAAATAAGCAGAAGCGGCTACGATAAGCAATTCCAAACCCAGTCTAAGACTGGAAATTGACTCCGGTGACCAGGAATTAGGCCTCCAGCAAAAAGAAGACATTTTTTTTCACAAGAACAACACAACAATTTTGGCGCAGAAAATATAAATCAAAATTGATCACTTCAACAACTACAACGAGCTAACCTGTCGTTGATTTTGCTCCTCCGCCGCTGCTCCGTCGCGGAATGCTTCGAGCGGGGCGTCGTCGCCCTCTGGTCGCTCCCGCTCCCGCCCCTCCCGTCGACCTTCACCGCCATCTCCCCTGCTAAAAAGACCCCAATTTTTTTCCGTTATTTGCGAACCGAGGACACAAAAACCGAAATTTCTCACAGAAAGTATAGGGGGTTTGGACCGGAACCTCTGTGACCTTCCCTCCTGCTGAACCCGTCGTCCTCGTCCTCGTCGTCGTCGAAGCCGCGGCTGGATCTGGAGCCGGACTCCATGAGCGGCTTCCTGTCACGCGCCGGCTGGTTCCTGCTCGCAAAAGCTTCCAACTTTAGTAAGGTTGAGAAAGGGAGAGAGTGGAGAGGAGCCTGGAGGAGGAGGAGGAGGAGGAGGAGAGAGACGAAGCTGGAAGATGACAACTAACCTCCTGATAACAAAACAACAAAAATAAACACATGAATGAGACGGCGCCCTAAAAAGCATCCTTTATTAATTAATGCCAATTAATTAATGCCATGGTAACAACGTTTGGAAAAAGTTTTTATTTTTTTTCTTCCTTCTTAGAGGTCAAGATGTTGAGTGGGTCGGGTCTGATCTGATCTGGTCGGATCAGATTGGATTGGATTGGATTGGATCTAGGTTAGGTCACATCCGATTTTGATAGGATTTGATAAAACATAGTCAGGCCGATCTAGTCCGATTAAGAAGTTCGATTCAGGCTGGACCGGGCTCAAAGACCATAACAAAAACCCAGCAAGATTCACTACACAAAAAAATCGGGTCGGGCTGAAGCGAACCAGGTCCGGAATGGCACAATTTTTTGGAAAAAAAGGATAGACTTTGGGCTTAAAAATAATTCATATAAATAAAGAAACTATATTAATTTTATTTATTTGAGAAATTTAATATGACATTTTTATTTCTTTTGAGAAAATATGAAAGAGTGAAAAGAAAGATTTTAATTTGATCTCCAGGCGGGAGGTGGGTGGCGGCGGCGTGCATGCTCCACTGATCGCACCATTTTGGCAATCATGCATCCCCAACAAGTGGTCTTTTCTGATCTGGAGAGCTCAGCGTAGGAAGCTGCCGACCGACGATTCCCTAACCTCCATCGGTTTCAGCCTCGCTTCCAGCTGCCACTGCTGCACCTCTCACAAACCTGAAACAACGGAACACATCCTACTCTCCAGAGATCTTGCTAACCTGATCTGGTGTGACCTCTCTCGACGCGGTAGGAAGAGGCATCGGCCCGGGGGCTTCAACAATCTCCTGGTTAACTGGGGAGACTCCCATAGCCATCAGATTGCCGCAGCCGCTGGTATTTTGGTCCTCTGGAAGAATCAGAACAAATTCAGGTATGAAGGCCGTCAATTCAACCCGGCTAAACTGATCCGCGAAGCACTTCGTCAAATTCTTAAAACAAGGAACCGATGCTCCCACTCCTCGGAGCAATTTTGGCAGGCCTTGAGTTAGCCATGCCTAACCGTGTCCTCTGGGGCCGGGTAGGCTATTTAGGTTTTGTTGTTTCTTCGCGCTTGGCGCGCTTAGTTGTATAGGCTTCGGCATTTTGCACCTGATACATCAATAAAAGTTTTTCTCTTAATATATATATATATATATATATATATATATATATATATATATATATATATATATATATATATATATATATATATAAATTGAGCATTATTGAAATTTTCAAGAGAAGATGAAATGGCTCAAATAGAGCAATATGTAGGGCAAGTCAGTTCAACATTCTTGAAATTTTTAACAGAAGACGAATGGCTCAAATAGAGCAATTGAATTTGGTTTTCAGATATTCGGATAATAACTAAAATTTTAATATTTTAGATTTAGAATATTCGAATAATAACAATCTAATTTTTTAGCTAATCGGATCGGATATTATCTGATATCCGCTAAACTAGAAGGATATGAATTCGAAGTGTCAAAAGAGAGATCCGTTCGGATATCGGATCGGATTCGGATATTACAAAAAAAATCGGATATGGATATTGTACTATCCGTACCGATAAGCATCCGTTGACACCCCTACCCCTACCTACATATAAATCTTTTGCTTCTCTCTTCAACCATAAATTATTTCTGCTAAGCCTCCTTATAACCCGTCCTTATAGTAATTTTGTACCTCTCTCTCTCTCTCTCTCTCTCTGAAACATCACCACCCAACCGAGGCTGCATCACCTTCTCCATTGACTACCTTCAGTTCTTTGTCATGGCCAAAGCCATGCCAAACCCAACCCCTTCGTCATGGCTCTGTCTTGCATCTTCCCGAGGTCCCTCACGCCAAAATCGTGTATGCCTCGACATTGATCGATCAGGAAAAGAAGTCCCAATAAGTCCTGTTTATCCTTCAGTTAGCTGCTCTTTTTACTTAAAGAAGAAGAGATCAATGATTTCCCCAATAAAGAAATGTAATGTTTGAATAAAGCGCCTCCAACATTCCATGATTATCAAACTTTAAGTTCTAAACCTTATAGTAATTACAAATTTAAACCTAACTTGTAGTTACACATATATATATGAATAGGAAACTATTAGTTGAATAATGTTGTGAATACATTCTTTGGAGATATGCACATATATGTTTATTATAGTTAAATTATTAAACCTGGATTAAATAACTTATATAATAAAATTAATAAAATATCAAGCTTAATAATAACAAGTTATATGTATCCTACATTAATAAATTAAATTATGTTTAATAATTATAATGATTGATTATGTCCCTCAGCTCACCTAGAACTTATAAGTAACTATGTTTGTAAATTTAGCCAACTAAAATAAGTAACTTATATAAATTATATAACCCATTAAAATAATTGTGAATATATTTAGATTATAAATATACTTATATTATTTAGTAAATTTTATGATTTTAAACTTAGACATAAATATTAAATATTTACAAAACCAAACTAGAAATTCATTATCTCTCTCTCCTCTATTAGTAAACTTGAATAACTACATCAAATTTGTTATGTTCTCCAAGATTATCTTTTGACTTGGGGATCGTAACAAGAGTGCGTGGATTTTCTTAGTCAGTTGTCCAAATAACATAATTCATCTGAAGGATAAGGCAAGTACCACTACCAGTGTTTCATTCTTGTTTCTATATTTGACTTGTAGCATGTTTTAGTTAGAATTTTTGTTTAGAATATGTATTTGCACTATATGCTATATTCTTTGATCTCGCACGTGCACTATATTCTAGCCTTGTTCTAGCAACATGATTTTAACTCCACTTCAAGTTCCAGTTATTATTCATATCTAGTATAGTGAGTGTGGGTATAGGGAAAACACCTAGTAATATGCCGACTACATCTAGTTAGGTAGTTATAAAATACCATTTCAGCCTAATTGCTCATTGATAGTACACTTGCGTTATACCAATGAGATTATCCCAAGTCGTTCATATACCAAAAGTTGTTTTCTAAACACAAATAGTGATGTATATCTAGTATGTTCTTTTCATGATTCATGATTTATTCTAGTATGTTATCTTGTATCTTTTCTTATTGTTATTTACATGTCCATGCATGTTTTCAAGACATGTTACTTTCTAGTTATTTAAAATATTATAGTTATATTTATCACGATCCACTCCTAGATAATTAGATACGAGTCGGACACGCCCAGCCTCCGCTGTTGTAAACAAAGGTACTTAGCTGTATAAACTCATCAATTACTAAAAGATAATATCAATCTCACTCATCACATATACTAAAACACGTGCTCATATCACAATTACCACATCATCACACATATCATTACGCTTTGGTGTACACCTTTACAATGGATATCCAGAGACAAATTCGATGAATACTAAGGCGAACACTCAAGTTATCATAGTTACAGTCATCCAAGATACATCAAAATGTACAACATATCATCGGTATTGAAATATAAATCTATACATCAGTATCATAAATCTAAGCCACCAACTACAGATCATGAGCAAAATTATCTCTCGATCCTACATCCTGTAGTGCCACGTTCCCAATAGGTGGCGGACTATGTAATATGCTTGTAGCGAGTCAGACTCAGCTGGGAACTTAGATGGCTAGTCTGACTTAGTCGCTAAGCTTGGTATACGATAACATCTTGTGACATCAAATAAATCGATTTGGACGAATATTACGAGAATAGATCCAACTAATGGAACGACTTCTGTTGGAATAAGTCCTAGATGCAGTAGACTGCGAGTGAGCTCTATATAAGAGTCCCTTCGACGGAACCGGACTGTTGTATGATTTTCTTGAAGTTTTTGCTGCATGGTTTTGATGAATGTGTTTTTGCGTCGATTTTTACATTCATTCTAAGAATTTTAAACGAAGAATTAAAGAAGAAATTCTGATAAAATATTGGTGCCATTGCAGGATCTCACGTAACTGAAGCTTGAACGTTGTGAAGTGCTCTCGGCACATTCGAATACTTGGTGGGTGGTTCGGCCCCTTCTTTTCTACTCCTTTTCCGCAAATAAAATTCTGATTGTCTCAAATTTATTTAAATCGACGATGCCAAGTTAAATGCATGCAAAATTACTAAGATAAAGAACTCGGGATAACTGTATTGATTTAGAGTAATTTACTATAAGAATATAAGTTTCGCACCTCAAAGCAAAAAGTTAACGTTATAGAAAAGAGAGAGACTATTTCATGAAATACAAGATATAACAAAATGTCGGTTGTGTCATACGGTACCTCGGGGTATTTAGTGCCTACATGACGATAAATTAGAACGTATAATTTTAAGAAAAAGAACTCTCGCATGAGTCAAAATGATAATTCTGCTTAATTCTGTTATGCATCTGCTCAAATATTAAACTGTTCACGTACTTGCATGGTTATGGACAACTTGTGTACAAGTTTAGCTTTTCTGGAAATGGTACTAGAGCACTGGAACTGAATCGACCTAGGAGAAATATGATTCATGCTTCGGTGCGAGGCATTTCGAGACTTTAGACGGACTTGCAACCTTGACTGAAGGCGCAACGTAATGTCATTGATAATTGTCTCTTTGTGGTGGCGTAACACCAATGACCACATATAAGATAGTATAATGCTCACCTATTATCTTATGCATGTGGTAAGTATTATTTATGTTTCATGCAGGGATGGGCACGACCGTGGTAAGAATTAAGATAAACTGCTATACTTTACTCTATGATTTTAATGTATGACAATGCTACCAATATGAACTGAATTCATCTAATTCTAAATATCAAGACAACTTGAATGCATGCCTACCTTAATAATCAGAGTCGGTTTAAAACGAGTGGGTTCGTCCTGAAGTACGTGAAGGCAACTCTAGAGGGGGGTGAATAGAGTATGTGTCAAAAATACCCAATTAAAAATTAACTTATTCAAGTCCAACCAATAGAAAGTATAATCAGAGTATAAATGTTGACTATAAATAGAGATCAGAAAAGTATACGCAGACACAACAGTTTTTAACCTGGTTTCCCTCGTGGAGAACTAGTCCAGGCCTGAGAACTCTAGCTCATGATTAATGGGAAGTTTTGTGACTAGTTAGATGGAAAGAGTAGTCTTAGAATATATGAGGCTATAAAAGTGTAACACCCACTTTTCCAAAATAAGGGTAACTTTTGTATTTTAAATCATTAAAATATTTGATTTTAGTCATGATATGATTTTTTGGTGATTTTTAGTTATTTTAAAACTATTTAATTGAGTGAAATGTGAATTGGTGTTTTGCTAGTATAACATTAGTCATACATGACCTAGAAGACTAATCATGACCAATGAGACCTAATCATGTGTGTAGCATTTCAAATTTCTACTTTAAGCCTAGGGGTATTTTAGTCATTTTGACACTTTTGTGAAATTGTGAATTATATTAATTAAATATGTGTTAGTTAAATTATTTGAGGTTGACCTAGAAGTTAGCCTAATCTAGATTGTTAATCATGACCCTAGAGACTAAGTTAGAGGGTTTCATTAAAGTAATTATATTAGTGAAATATCTAGATATTTGTTGAAAGATATTTTAGACTAAAGGTTTAAGGGGCTACTTTAATTGTGAGCCCTTAGATTAGCTAGAAATTGTTGGAGAAACCTTAGCCCCTCATCCTAAACCCTAACCCTAACTTAATGGCAGCCAACACACATCCCCACCCCCTATAAATGCATCCCATTAATCATTTGCATCATTTTAATTCATTTTATTTGCCTCTTTTGTGTTCTTCCCTAAACTTCTCCCCAAATATCCAAAACAATTCCAAATTGAGCCAAACTTCTTGCATTGGGATCCCCTACCATTGAGGATGCTAAGGGGAGCTAGCTAGCAAGGTTGCACAAGCTTTGGGCATCATTATTTGAAGAAGAACACCCCCCTATCCTTGGTTTTCATTGAGTTTTCACTCAATAGGTAAAATGCCTCAAAACCTATGTATATTGTGATTTCTCTTCATGAATGCATGTATATAGGTACCAAGGATCTATAGGCTAAGTTTTGTAGGAATTAGATAGGGTTTGGTGTCCGTATCGGACACGTATCTAGGTTAATACTAAAGTGTTTGATGATTTGTCTCTGAGAATTAAATGTTGTTGTTTTCGAAAACAAATTGCATCATCTTCTAGCCCTATAGGTGTAGATCTAGGAACCCTAGCTCTGAGCACGAATCCGTGCTATTTTCGTGTCGAAAATCGACACGGACACGCTGTACGACGCTGTCGTGTAGTGTCCTGCTACCCGACTCAAATATCTCCCTGTTCTTGACACGTGGACACGTACAAATTGACACAGAGGAGGGGGCCATCACTGACAGACCCCCCTCAAGTTTCACGACACGTCGTGTCGTATCCGACACGTATTCGTGTGTGCACTGGATTTGCACTATATGTACACAGTGCGATTTCAGGCTCGGATACGGCTTGATAAGTCGGACACGGCGACATGTGGGTTCGATTCAGGGTGCTAGGCCCCTAGCCCTACCCTAGGCGAACCCACATGTGTGATCACGAGATCTAATTTGTGTCGTGTCGTGTCCTAGACTCTCTGGAACACGTGCACGACACTGTCTGTTTGCAGACTTGTGTTTTGTGTAATGTAGCTGTTTGGACACGTCTGTGTCGTGTTTATTGGACACAAACATCATGTTTAACACGTGTATGCATGACACAATGTTTACCAACCTTTACATTGGGTTTTTACCATGATTTGATTTCGAATTTGGGTTGTCCCACTCATTCACTGATACCATGTTATTTTTCAGTTTCACAATTCAAATGATATTTTAATTTGTTAATTAAATGTTAATAATGAGTTAATACATTACCTGGGGAGTTTTGATAAGTTCCCAGTTGTGTTTCATGTATTGGTTAGGTTTGAGTTCTAGTTTTGGATTTCGAATGAGGGGTTTAAATTCTGTTTTCAATGTGAAATCTGAAACTAGAGATTGGGATATGATTAATGCATTACATGCCAAACTTTTAAACTGAAACTCAAGTCTGTTTCCTGTATTGAAGTCAATTCAGTTGTGAAGTTATGATTGTGTAGGATACATGTTAGTTTAGGTTGTATTTTTAACATGTAAACTGAACTAGCTAACTGAGTTCAGTGTTCTAATCCAAAACAGAAAATTAAAACCTGAATTTTGGTTTACACTAATATTGATGAACTTTTCTCTTGTTTTTTTTTACTATTTTGATGCATGCAAGTTTCCTCAGGCAAATCTGAGACTTAACTGAGTTCAGTAATTTATACAATCTGAGATTTTTCCTATTGCTAAAACTGAGAATTGTTTGAAAGGAAAACTGAGAACTTGGTTTTGCTTTGTAATGAACTAACTGAGGTTGGTTTTGGGTTCAAGACTGAGATGTGATAACATGTTTAACTGAAAATTTAGGTTGGCTTATTGATATGTTATTTCATTGCTATATACATAGACAACATGATAGGTTCATATATGAGAACTTGGGTTTGTATGTTTAGAAACTGAATAAAGAAATACCTGAGAATCTATTACAATGTTTTAAACTTAGATTTGTTTCAAGGGGAAGAACTGAGAGTTTCCATTGGTTCATCAACCTGAGTATTATTTATAATGTTAACTGAGTTTCCCTTTCCCTTGACAAAGAACTGAGACTTCCCAAAACAAATACCTGAGATTTCCTTATGTAGGAAAACTGAGACTGTGGGGTGTTAGGTAATTATGGATTTCAATGTTTATAAAACTGAGATTCCTTATGAAAAGAAAACTGAGAAATTATGGATAACCTGAGTTTCCTATGCAACCTGAGAATGGGAATAATAGGCTAACTGAGTTTTCCTAAACTGAGACAATGTTATGCACCCTCACATACCCATTGTATGACACAGCCACACTTGGCTTCCTGTACTATGAACCAAATTCCTGAGCACTCTTGACACATACACATTTGCTTGTCTAACACACACAAGGCCACATATATCCCCTTTCACTGTTACACTTATACTCACACATTAACACCCACATCACCCTCTACACACATACAAACATGCATGTGCATTAGTTTTTCCCTAACTTCTACATGTATATTTATATATATGTAATATATAAATTAATGTGATAATGTGATGTAGTATAGATATTGCCTATTGGCATAAACATAATTTATTATAGATATATTGTAGGAACGATATAGTAAAGCGTAATACTCTAGAGGGGGGGTGAATAGAGTTGGCAGCGGAATAATGCTAATTAAAAAAGTTAGCAACACAATCACAGTATATAATCACAGATGAAAATAAAGTAAAGGCAGAGTTCAGAAAGCAAACGCAAAGACAGCGATGTATACTGGTATCCCTCTGTTGAGGACTAATCCAGTCGGTAGAACTCTTGCTACCAGTTTGAATCCACTATAGGAAAAACCGCAAGTTTTCTTACGAAGTCCTTGCAACTTCTACAACGCGAGCTTTGATACGAAGAACTCGTCCAACTTCAAATATGAAGAGGTATTCTTCAATCAAGCCTTCTGATTACAATCTCTCAGAAACTTCTAGACCGTACCGCACTGGCAAATCGACTAGAGGATTGTAACTGGGTTGGGATCTGAAAATGAAAGCTCTAGAAAACTCTTTGGAAGATAGAAAGCTTTAGATAGAGAGAAGATTGAAAGTGAATGAGTGATTTGAAATGATCGAAATACTTCTCTATTTATAGGATTTCCAAAGGGAGAACTCTGTCAGAATTCGGGCAGAATTCGGGCAGAACTCGATGAGCAAATCTCGGTCAAATCCGCAACTGCAGGAGGACCAAGTTCCAGAGAATTCAAAATCAAAACGGCCACCAACCGAACTCTGGCCGAACTCTGGCCGAACTCTGGCCGAGTTCTGTCAGGGTTAGGTTAGGGTTTTTAAAATAGGTTTTGGTGATTTTTGAAAACCTTTTTGTAAACAATTTGATAGGTCATTTTAAAAACATTTTGAACTATTTTGGGAATAGCCTATTTGCCAGTACGACTCGGTGTACAATGTATTTCTAGACTCAAATAAAAAGAAAATTACATTGCATAGGAAATACAGACTCAAGTAGGCAAACAGATCTTCAGTCTTGAACGAAGTGAATATCCAATCTTGCTTATGTCCAAGAAGCTGAGAATGTCCCAACAAGCTTTGTATATCCAGACAGAGTTTTGATTAATTATTAAAATCAGGTTGACCATATGACCAATGGGCCAACATATATATGCATATTGCCTATATAATTAACATGTATGAATATATGGAATTGATATATGTGTGTTGCCTATACTAATGTATATGACATATGGCCTAGGTGGTATAGTCTAGGGTATATAGAGTGTATACACATGAGTGTTGGTTTGTGTTAGATTGGTGACTTGTGTATGGTGTTTGATAGCTTGTGTTAGCCTTGGGATTGTAAGTGAGTGCTAGCATAGGCTAGTTTAGCCTTGATTAGACTAGTATGGTCTTGTTAGACCTAGTTTGACTTCTAGGGTTGACCAGAGTTGACCAAGAGTTGACTTGGGCCTAGATTGACCTAGAATCATGTAGAATGCATAATAGGATTTCATTATATCATTTCAGACTTGTTGTGACTTGTGCTGTTCTGATTAGGAGCCAGACACCACTCCTCGGGCAGTACTTTTCATATTGGACATTCAGATACAGGCGAGTACATTCTCTGATCGTTTCATACTTGTCACGATTTATATTCTCGCTCTAGATTATTGTTACTTGATGCTGTCACGTTATCATCACGGATTAGTACTATACGGATCTCTTCTTGGGATGTTATCCCCCTTAGCGGGAGCATCGGATACTCTATGACATGTGTTTCATGTACATCATGTATTCTTCGCTTCTGCGTTATTCATGTACACTCATGTTCTCTCATGTTCTTTCATGTACGTTCATGTACTCTCATGTTCTTTCATGTACGCTCATGTTTCCTCATGTGTTTCCTGTGTAACCAAAACATCATGTCCGTAACGTAACGGGACTAGATCCTTGTGTATTAATTGTGGGTAGGGGTGAGTATAAATGGTCATGTGATTTACCCATCATGTTCACTCTGTTACTTTTCATGTTTTATCATGTACGTATCAGCCTTATTGGCTGATGTCCCACATGTTCACTCTTGTACATCATGTACAACCTAAGCCAATTACATGCCATCTCGTACTCTAAATCACTAGTCACTTACAGTTCTTACTTATCATGTATATATTTCCAGTTATCAAATATCTCTCATGTTTCATGTACATCTTCTTACAGCGTTTTATGTATCTTACTCTATTGCCTGCTTTATATTTCTTGCCTTGATATGAACTGCATGAGATGTACTGTGCTCGCTCCCGTCCTGACTGGACCTGTTAAAAATTTTACAGAGGATGATGAGGAACCCTGCACCCCCCTTACTTGGAGCTTGCCTAGATGACACTCGCGACTTGGACCCCTGGCGAGGTTCAGGCAGCTGCTCAGGATGATACCTTGTATAGAGTAGATAGCTTAGACTATTCCCTTTCATGTTTAGCTTATGTCTTTGTTTCAGAGTTGTATGTTGTAGAGATGTTGAGACTTGTATTTAGTTTCTGTTGTACCTCAGTTGAGGATTTCCTTATCTATTTTATCGTACCATTTTCTATCTATAGATTGTGATTGAGTTATACCTCTGTGTTGGCCTCCTTATGGAGAGTATTCATATTATGTTAGTTATAGTTCATGACCTAGAACAACGTTCTACCGCCGGCACTACGGCGTAGGCTGGACGTACCCACTTCTCGTGCCCTTACTCTAGGGTGCGGGTCGTGACACGTTTTTAGTGGTGGCCCATGCAGGTCGAGTTTATGTAGTGGTATTCGAACTAGAGTATCACTACAGCCTGTAGTAGGAGTAGAATATTTTGGGGTACTCAATCACATTAGGAAAAGCTCTTAACTGATTCTTGTTATCAAATTCTTGCTACTTGAATACTTTCTTTTGAAAATAAACTGTCCTCCCTTGATTTATCGCTTCTTTCTCAGCAATTGATCTCCTTGTTTGATCTGTCTTCAGGATGGTGGAGACGCGGTTACAGCGTGCCATTCAGGGAGATACTGTAGAGGGGACTGCTACCTCTCAGCCAGTTCGGCAGGGACGGGAGGCTACAGCTCCTGCCCTCTCTGCCCATATTGGGACTTCAGCAGCAGCTGAGGGTATGCCTCCACGAGATCGGAGGCAGGACCCAGTCACTCCAGAGATGTCATTCCGACAGCCGCCGCCTACAGGACACGTGGACGCGGTACAGATGTTTGCCTACTTCCAGTAGTTCATGGACAGACAGCAGGTTCGACAGGATAGAGGCATGGAGTTGGCCGTCACGACAGCCGCGGCTCGACCAGTGGTACAGCAGCCGAAGACACCTGGGATCGAGAAGTTCCAGAAGATGAGCCCCAGAGACTTCTTGGGGACAGAGGGGATTATATATGCTGACGAGTGGATCGAGCATATGGAGGAGATCTTCCGCTTGGCCAGGATTCCAGTAGATCTCCAGATAGAGGCTGCAGCTAGCCGGATGCGAGATCTTGCTCGCACCTGGTATCAGTCGGACCCCAGGGTGGGGGTACCAGGGCAGACTTGGGAGAAGTTCAGGGGCTTCTTCAAGAAGAAGTTCTTCCCAGATTCAGCAGTCAGAGCCTTGGAGACGCAGTTTGAGAGCTTGGTCCAGGGGAGCCTCTCAGTAGAGGAGTATACAGGAGAATTTTGCCGTCTTGGCAGGTTTGTTGAGGGATTGAGCGAGACAGCGAAGGCCAAGAGGTTCCGGAAGGGTCTGGTCAGGGAGGTCAAGTCCTTGACCAAGGGCAACAGGGATGCCACCTTCGAGGAGATTCTGACAGGAGCCTTATTGGCAGAGGATGATCTTGAGCTTAGGCTCAAGAGGGGACGAGACCCAGTTGGGGGCAGCAGTAGCGGGGGCCAGGCCAAGAGGCCTCACGTTCAGCACCAACAGCCGATACAGTTCCAGCCGCAGCCGTTCCAGTAGAGACAGCAGCAGCAGCAGAGACAGCAGCAGGCCCCTAGACAGCAGCATGTTATTTCTTGCCCTTTCTGTAAGAAACCAGGGCACGATTGGGGTGAGTGCCGGATGAGGCTAGGCAAGTGCCTACTCTGCGGATCATCAGATCATCAGTTGAAAGAGTGTCCCAAGTCTGCGGGACGGACAGCTCAGGGAGCAGGAGCCAGGGCTCCAGTAGGCCAGCAGCAGGCTAGAGGAGGCCAGCAGGGGCGAGCTTACGCCATGACGTTTGAGGATGCTCAGGCAGTAGGAGAGGCACTTGCAGGTTCTGTTCTTTTCGATTCCATTCCTACCTTGTCTCGTTGTTTCCATCTTGAAATTCGATTCCATCTGTTCCTATCTTTCCTATTTGTTGATAATTTAGAATCTGTATGTTTTGTTGTTGATTTAAACTTTTACCAAATCATATGGGCTAGGTCGCCTCAATTATGGAATCTAGAGTCTCCGATAGTTATATTAGTTGGTACGGCGAGGGCATAGTCTGTGCTGCAGACTCCATGGGTGCCGTAGCCTTACTTACTAATATGGCGAGGAAATTCTGATTATCATGATTCTAGATAGACGCATATGATTATCTAATTATATTAAAATAATTTCAAAAACCTATTATTTCCACCTTTTATTTCAGTCTTTCAAAATATATATATAAATAAATAGATTGGTAAAATGTTTTGATACTATCCTAAGACTTTGAATTGATTGGGGTATTTAACCTAGGAGGAGTACGGCCATCTTAATTTCGAGGACGAAATTCTTTTAAGGGGGGTAGACTTGTAACACCCACTTTTCCAAAATAAGGGTAAATTTGAACTTTTGTATTTTAAATTATTAAAATATTTGATTTTAGTCATGATATGATTTTTTGGTGATTTTTAGTTATTTTAAAACTATTTAATTGAGTGAAATGTGAATTGGTGTTTTGCTAGTATAACATTAGTCATACATGACCAAGAAGACTAATCATGACCAATGAGACCTAATCATGTGTTTAGCATTTCAAATTTCTACTTTTAAGCCTAGGGGTATTTTAGTCATTTTGACACTTTTGTGAAATTGTGAATTATATTAATTAAATATGTGTTAGTTAAATTATTTGAGGTTGACCTAGAAGTTAGCCTAATCTAGATTGTTAATCATGACCCTAGAGACTAAGTTAGAGGGTTTCATTAAAGTAATTACATTAGTGAAATATCTAGATATTTGTTGAAAGATATTTTAGACTAAAGGTTTAAGGGGCTACTTTAATTGTGAGCCCTTAGATTAGCTAGAAATTGTTGGAGAAACCTTAACCCCTCATCCTAAACCCTAACCCTAACTTAATGGCAGCCAACACACATCCCCACCTCCTATAAATGCATCCCATTAATCATTTGCATCATTTTTAATTCATTTTATTTGTCTCTTTTGTGTTCTTCCCTAAACTTCTCCCCAAATATCCAAAATAACTCCAAATTGAGCCAAACTTCTTGCATTGGGATCCCCTACCATTGAGGATGCTAAGGGGAGCTAGCTAGCAAGGTTGCACAAGCTTTGGGCATCATCATTTGAAGAAGAACACCCCCCCTTTCCTTGGTTTTCATTGAGTTTTCACTCAATAGGTAAAATGCCTCAAAACCTATGTATATTGTGATTTCTCTTCATGAATGCATGCAAATAGGTACCAAGGATCTATAGGCTAAGTTTTGTAGGAATTAGATAGGGTTTGGTGTCCGTATCGGACACGTATCTAGGTTAATACTAAAGTGTTTGATGATTTGTCTCTGAGAATTAAATGTTGTTGTTTTCGAAAACAAATTGCATCATCTTCTAGCCCTATAGGTGTAGATCTAGGAACCCTAGCTCTGAGCACGAATCCGTACTATTTTCGTGTCAAAAATCGACACGGACACGTTGCACGACGCTGTCGTGCAGTGTCCTGCTACCCGACTCAAATATCTCCCTGTTCTTGACACGTGGACACGTACAAATTGACACAGAGGAGGGGGCCATCACTGACAGACCCCCCCTCAAGTTTCACGAAACGTCGTGTCGTATCCGACACGTATTCGTGTGTGCACTGGATTTGCACTATGCGTGCACAGTGCGATTTCAGGCTCGGATACGGCTTGATAAGTCGGACACGGCGACATGTGGGTTCGATTCAGGGTGCTAGGCCCCTAGCCCTACCCTAGGCGAACCCAAATGTGTGATCACGAGATCTAATTCGTGTCGTGTCGTGTCCTAGACTCTCTGGAACACGTGCACGACACTGTCTGTTTGCAGACTTGTGTTTTGTGTAATGTAGCTGTTTGGACATGTCTGTGTCGTGTTTATTAGACACAAACATCATGTTTAACACGTGTATGTATGACACAATGTTTACCAACCTTTACATTGGGTTTTTACCATGATTTGATTTCGAATTTGGGTTGTCCCACTCATTCACTGATACCATGTTATTTTTCAGTTTCACAATTCAAATGATATTTTAATTTGTTAATTAAATGTTAATAATGAGTTAATACATTACCTGGGGAGTTTTGATAAGTTCCCAGTTGTGTTTCTTGTATTGGTTAGGTTTGAGTTCTAGTTTTGGATTTCGAATGAGGGGTTTAAATTCTGTTTTCAATGTGAAATCTGAAACTAGAGATTGGGATATGATTAATCCATTACATGCCAAACTTTTAAACTGAAACTCAAGTCTGTTTCCTGTATTGAAGTCAATTCAGTTGTGAAGTTATGATTGTGTAGGATACATGTTAGTTTAGGTTGTATTTTTAACATGTAAACTGAACTAGCTAACTGAGTTCAGTGTTCTAATCCAAAATAGGAAATTAAAACCTGAATTTTGGTTTACACTAATATTGATGAACTTTTCTCCTTTTTTTTTTACTATTTTGATGCATGCAAGTTTCCTCAGGCAAATCTGAGACTTAACTGAGTTCAGTAATTTATACAATCTGAGATTTTTTCTATTGCTAAAACTGAGAATTGTTTGAAAGGAAAACTGAGAACTTGGTTTTGCTTTGTAATGAACTAACTGAGGTTGGTTTTGGGTTCAAGACTGAGATGTGATAACATGTTTAACTGAGAATTTAGGTTGGCTTATTGATATGTTATTTCATTGCTATATACATAGACAACATGATAGGTTCATATATGAGAACTTGGGTTTGTATGTTTAGAAACTGAATAAGGAAATACCTGAGAATCTATTACAATGTTTTAAACTGAGATTTGTTTCAAGGGGAAGAACTGAGAGTTTCCATTGGTTCATCAACCTGAGTATTATTTATAATGTTAACTGAGTTTCCCTTTCCCTTGACAAAGAACTGAGACTTCCCAAAACAAATACCTGAGATTTCCTTATGTAGGAAAACTGAGACTGTGGGGTGTTAGGTAATTATGGATTTCAATGTTTATAAAACTGAGATTCCTTATGAAAAGAAAACTGAGAAATTATGGATAACCTGAGTTTCCTATGCAACCTGAGAATGGGAATAATAGGCTAACTGAGTTTTCCTAAACTGAGACAATGTTATGCACCCTCACATACCCATTGTATGACACAGCCACACTTGGCTTCCTGTACTATCAACCAAATTCCTGAGCACTCTTGACACATACACATTTGCTTGTCTAACACACACAAGGCCACATATATCCCCTTTCACTGTTACACTTATACTCACACATTAACACCCACATCACCCTCTACACACATACAAACATGCATGTGCATTAGTTTTTCCCTAACTTCTACATGTATATTTATATATATGTAATATATAAATTAATGTGATAATGTGATGTAGTATAGATATTGCCTATTGGCATAAACATAATTTATTATAGATATATATGCATATTGCCTATATAATTAACATGTATGAATATATGGAATTGATATGTGTGTGTTGCCTATACTAATGTATATGACATATGGCCTAGGTGGTATAGTCTAGGGTATATGGAGTGTATACACATGAGTGTTGGTTTGTGTTAGATTGGTGACTTGTGTATGGTGTTTGATAGCTTGTGTTAGCCTTGGGATTGTAAGTGAGTGCTAGCATAGGCTAGTTTAGCCTTGATTATACTAGTATGGTCTTGTTAGACCTAGTTTGACTTCTAGGGTTGACCAGAGTTGACCAAGAGTTGACTTGGGCCTAGATTGACCTAGAATTATGTAGAATGCATAATAGGATTTCATTATATCATTTCAGACTTGTTGTGACTTGTGCTGTTCTGATTAGGAGCCAGACACCACTCCTCGGGCAGTACTTTTCATATTGGACATTCAGATACAGGCGAGTACATTCTCTGATCGTTTCATACTTGTCACGATTTATATTCTCGCTCTAGATTACTGTTACTTGATGCTGTCACGTTATCATCACGGATTAGTACTATACGGATCTCTTCTTGGGATGTTATCCCCCTTAGCGGGAGCATCGGATACTTTATGACATGTGTTTCATGTACATCATGTATTCCTCGCTTCTGCGTTATTCATGTACACTCATGTTCTCTCATGTTCTTTCATGTACGTTCATGTACTCTCATGTTCCTTCATGTACGCTCATGTTTCCTCATGTGTTTTCTGTGTAACCAAAACATCATGTCCGTAACGTAACGGGACTAGATCCTTGTGTATTAATTGTGGGTAGGGGTGAGTATAAATGGTCATGTGATTTACCCATCATGTTCACTCTGTTACTTTTCATGTTTTATCATGTACGTATCAGCCTTATTGGCTGATGTCCCACATGTTCACTCATGTACATCATGTACAACCTAAGCCAATTACATGCCATCTCGTACTCTAAATCACTAGTCACTTACAGTTCTTACTTATCATGTATATATTTCCAGTTATCAAATATCTCTCCTGTTTCATGTACATCTTCTTACAGCGTTTCATGTATCTTACTCTATTGCCTGCTTTATATTTCTTGCCTTGATATGAACTGCATGAGATGTACTGTGCTCGCTCCCGTCCTGACTGGACCTGTTGAAAATTTTACAGAGGATGATGAGGAACCCTGCACCCCCCTTACTTGGAGCTTGCCTAGATGACACTCGCGACCTGGACCCCTGGCGAGGTTCAGGCAGCTGCTCAGGATGATACCTTGTATAGAGTAGATAGCTTAGACTATTCCCTTTCATGTTTAGCTTATGTCTTTGTTTCAGAGTTGTATGTTGTAGAGATGTTGAGACTTGTATTTAGTTTCTGTTGTACCTCAGTTGAGGATTTCCTTATCTATTTTATCGTACCATTTTCTATCTATAGATTGTGATTGAGTTATACCTCTGTGTTGGCCTCCTTATGGAGAGTATTCATATTATGTTAGTTATAGTTCATGACCTAGAACAGCGTTCTACCGCCGACACTACGGCGTAGGCTGGACGTACCCACTTCTCGTGCCCTTACTCTAGGGTGCGGGTCGTGACACGTTTTTAGTGGTGGCCCATGCAGGTCGAGTTTATGTAGTGGTATTCGAACTAGAGTATCACTACAGCCTGTAGTAGGAGTAGAATATTTTGGGGTACTCAATCACATTAGGAAAAGCTCTTAACTGATTCTTGTTATCAAATTCTTGCTACTTGAAAACTTTCTTTTGAAAATAAACTGTCCTCCCTTGATTTATCGCTTCTTTCTCAGCAATTGATCTCCTTGTTTGATCTGTCTTCAGGATGGTGGAGACGCGGTTACAGCGTGCCATTCAGGGAGATACTGTAGAGGGGACTGCTACCTCTCAGCCAGTTCGGCAGGGACGGGAGGCTACAGCTCCTGCCCTCTCTGCCTATATTGGGACTTCAGCAGCAGCTGAGGGTATGCCTCCACGAGATCGGAGGCAGGACCCAGTCACTCCAGAGATGTCATTCCGACAGCCGCCGCCTACAGGACACGTGGACGCGGCGCAGATGTTTGCCTACTTCCAGCAGTTCATGGACAGACAGCAGGTTCGACAGGATAGAGGCATGGAGTTGGCCGTCACGACAGCCGCGGCTCGACCAGTGGTGCAGCAGCCGAAGACACCTGGGATCGAGAAGTTCCAGAAGATGAGCCCCAGAGACTTCTTGGGGACAGGGGGGATTATATATGCTGACGAGTGGATCGAGCATATGGAGGAGATCTTCCGCTTGGCCAGGATTCCAGTAGATCTCCAGATAGAGGCTGCAGCTAGCCGGATGCGAGATCTTGCTCGCACCTGGTATCAGTCGGACCCCAGGGTGGGGGTACCAGGGCAGACTTGGGAGCAGTTCAGGGGCTTCTTCAAGAAGAAGTTCTTCCCAGATTCAGCAGTCAGAGCCTTGGAGACGCAGTTTGAGAGCTTGGTCCAGGGGAGCCTCTCAGTAGAGGAGTATACAGGAGAATTTGGCCGTCTTGGCAGGTTTGTTGAGGGATTGAGCGAGACAGCGAAGGCCAAGAGGTTCCGGAAGGGTCTGGTCAGGGAGGTCAAGTCCTTGACCAAGGGCAACAAGGATGCCACCTTCGAGGAGATTCTGACAGGAGCCTTATTGGCAGAGGATGATCTTGAGCTTAGGCTCAAGAGGGGACGAGACCCAGTTGGGGGCAGCAGTAGCGGGGGCCAGGCCAAGAGGCCTCACGTTCAGCACCAGCAGCCGATACAGTTCCAGCCGCAGCCGTTCCAGCAGAGACAGCAGCAGCAGCAGAGACAGCAGCAGGCCCCTAGACAGCAGCATGTTATTTCTTGCCCTTTCTGTAAGAAACCAGGGCACGATTGGGGTGAGTGCCGGATGAGGCTAGGCAAGTGCCTACTCTGCGGATCATCAGATCATCAGTTGAGAGAGTGTCCCAAGTCTGTGGGACGGACAGCTCAGGGAGCAGGAGCCAGGGCTCCAGTAGGCCAGCAGCAGGCTAGAGGAGGCCAGCAGGGGCGAGCTTACGCCATGACGTTTGAGGATGCTCAGGCAGTAGGAGAGGCACTTGCAGGTTCTGTTCTTTTCGATTCCATTCCTACCTTGCCTCGTTGTTTCCATCTTGAAATTCGATTCCATCTGTTCCTATCTTTCCTATTTGTTGATAATTTAGAATCTGTATGTTTTGTTGTTGATTTAAACTTTTACCAAATCATATGGGCTAGGTCGCCTCAATTATGGAATCTAGAGTCTCCGATAGTTATATTAGTTGGTACGGCGAGGGCATAGTCTGTGCTGCAGACTCCATGGGTGCCGTAGCCTTACTTACTAATATGGCGAGGAAATTCTGATTATCATGATTCTGGATAGACGCATATGATTATCTAATTATATTAAAATAATTTCAAAAACCTATTATTTCCACCTTTCGTTTCAGTCTTTCAAAATATATATAAATAAATAGATTGGTAAAATGTTTTGATACTATCCTAAGACTTTGAATTGATTGGGGTATTTAACCTAGGAGGAGTACGGCCATCTTAATTTCGAGGACGAAATTCTTTTAAGGGGGGTAGACTTGTAACACCCACTTTTCCAAAATAAGGGTAAATTTGAACTTTTGTATTTTAAATCATTAAAATATTTGATTTTAGTCATGATATAATTTTTTGGTGATTTTTAGTTATTTTAAAACTATTTAATTGAGTGAAATGTGAATTGGTGTTTTGCTAGTATAACATTAGTCATACATGACCTAGAAGACTAATCATGACCAATGAGACCTAATCATGTGTTTAGCATTTCAAATTTCTACTTTTAAGCCTAGGGGTATTTTAGTCATTTTGACACTTTTGTGAAATTATGAATTATATTAATTAAATATGTGTTAGTTAAATTATTTGAGGTTGACCTAGAAGTTAGCCTAATCTAGATTGTTAATCATGACCCTAGAGACTAAGTTAGAGGGTTTCATTAAAGTAATTACATTAGTGAAATATCCAGATATTTGTTGAAAGATATTTTAGACTAAAGGTTTAAGGGGCTACTTTAATTGTGAGCCCTTAGATTAGCTAGAAATTGTTGGAGAAACCTTAGCCCCTCATCCTAAACCCTAACCCTAACTTAATGGCAGCCAACACACATCCCCACCTCCTATAAATGCATCCCATTAATCATTTGCATCATTTTTAATTTATTTTATTTGTCTCTTTTGTGTTCTTCCCTAAACTTCTTCCCAAATATCCAAAACAACTCCAAATTGAGCCAAACTTCTTGCATTGGGATCCCCAACCATTGAGGATGCTAAGGGGAGCTAGCTAGCAAGGTTGCACAAGCTTTGGGCATCATCATTTGAAGAAGAACACCCCCCTTTGCTTGGTTTTCATTGAATTTTCACTCAATAGGTAAAATGCCTCAAAACCTATGTATATTGTGATTTCTCTTCATGAATGCATGCATATAGGTACCAAGGATCTATAGGCTAAGTTTTGTAGGAATTAGATAGGGTTTGGTGTCCGTATCGGACACGTATCTAGGTTATTACTAAAGTGTTTGATGATTTGTCTCTGAGAATTAAATGTTGTTGTTTTCGAAAACAAATTGCATCATCTTCTAGCCCTATAGGTGTAGATCTAGGAACCCTAGCTCTGAGCACGAATCCGTACTATTTTCGTGTCGAAAATCGACACGGACACGTTGCACGACGCTGTCGTGCAGTGTCCTGCTACCCGACTCAAATATCTCCCTGTTCTTGACACGTGGACACGTACAAATTGACACAGAGGAGGGGGCCATCACTGACAGACCCCTCCTCAAGTTTCACGACACGTCGTGTCGTATCCGACACGTATTTATGTGTGCACTGGATTTGCACTATGCGTGCACAGTGCGATTTCAGGCTCGGATACGGCTTGATAAGTCGGACACGGCGACATGTGGGTTCGATTCAGGGTGCTAGGCCCCTAGCCCTACCCTAGGCGAACCCAAATGTGTGATCACGAGATCTAATTCGTGTCGTGTCGTGTCCTAGACTCTCTGGAACACGTGCACGACACTGTCTGTTTGCAGACTTGTGTTTTGTGTAATGTAGCTGTTTGGACATGTCTGTGTCGTGTTTATTAGACACAAACATCATGTTTAACACGTGTATGCATGACACAATGTTTACCAACCTTTACATTGGGTTTTTACCATGATTTGATTTCGAATTTGGGTTGTCCCACTCATTCACTGATACCATGTTATTTTTCAGTTTCACAATTCAAATGATATTTTAATTTGTTAATTAAATGTTAATAATGAGTTAATACATTACCTGGGGAGTTTTGATAAGTTCCCAGTTGTGTTTCTTGTATTGGTTAGGTTTGAGTTCTAGTTTTGGATTTCGAATGAGGGGTTTAAATTCTGTTTTCAATGTGAAATCTGAAACTAGAGATTGGGATATGATTAATCCATTACATGCCAAACTTTTAAACTGAAACTCAAGTCTGTTTCCTGTATTGAAGTCAATTCAGTTGTGAAGTCATGATTGTGTAGGATACATGTTAGTTTAGGTTGTATTTTTAACATGTAAACTGAACTAGCTAACTGAGTTCAGTGTTCTAATCCAAAATAGGAAATTAAAACCTGAATTTTGGTTTACACTAATATTGATGAACTTTTCTCCTTTTTTTTTTTACTATTTTGATGCATGCAAGTTTCCTCAGGCAAATCTGAGACTTAACTGAGTTCAGTAATTTATACAATCTGAGATTTTTTCTATTGCTAAAACTGAGAATTGTTTGAAAGGAAAACTGAGAACTTGGTTTTGCTTTGTAATGAACTAACTGAGGTTGGTTTTGGGTTCAAGACTGAGATGTGATAACATGTTTAACTGAGAATTTAGGTTGGCTTATTGATATGTTATTTCATTGCTATATACATAGACAACATGATAGGTTCATATATGAGAACTTGGGTTTGTATGTTTAGAAACTGAATAAGGAAATACCTGAGAATCTATTACAATGTTTTAAACTGAGATTTGTTTCAAGGGGAAGAACTGAGAGTTTCCATTGGTTCATCAACCTGAGTATTATTTATAATGTTAACTGAGTTTCCCTTTCCCTTGACAAAAAACTGAGACTTCCCAAAACAAATACCTGAGATTTTCTTATGTAGGAAAACTGAGACTGTGGGGTGTTAGGTAATTATGGATTTCAATGTTTATAAAACTGAGATTCCTTATGAAAAGAAAACTGAGAAATTGTGGATAACCTGAGTTTCCTATGCAACCTGAGAATGGGAATAATAGGCTAACTGAGTTTTCCTAAACTGAGACAATGTTATGCACCCTCACATACCCATTGTATGACACAGCCACACTTGGCTTCCTGTACTATGAACCAAATTCCTGAGCACTCTTGACACATACACATTTGCTTGTCTAACACACACAAGGCCACATATATCCCCTTTCACTGTTACACTTATACTCACACATTAACACCCACATCACCCTCTACACACATACAAACATGCATGTGCATTAGTTTTTCCCTAACTTCTACATGTATATTTATATATATGTAATATATAAATTAATGTGATAATGTGATGTAGTATAGATATTGCCTATTGGCATAAACATAATTTATTATAGATATATGCATATTGCCTATATAATTAACATGTATGAATATATGGAATTGATATGTGTGTGTTGCCTATACTAATGTATATGACATATGGCCTAGGTGGTATAGTCTAGGGTATATGGAGTGTATACACATGAGTGTTGGTTTGTGTTAGATTGGTGACTTGTGTATGGTGTTTGATAGCTTGTGTTAGCCTTGGGATTGTAAGTGAGTGCTAGCATAGGCTAGTTTAGCCTTGATTAGACTAGTATGGTCTTGTTAGACCTAGTTTGACTTCTAGGGTTGACCAGAGTTGACCAAGAGTTGACTTGGGCCTAGATTGACCTAGAATCATGTAGAATACATAATAGGATTTTATTATATCATTTCAGACTTGTTGTGACTTGTGCTGTTCTGATTAGGAGCCAGACACCACTCCTCGGGCAGTACTTTTCATATTGGACATTCAGATACAGGCGAGTACATTCTCTGATCGTTTCATACTTGTCACGATTTATATTCTCGCTCTAGATTACTGTTACTTGATGCTGTCACGTTATCATCACGGATTAGTACTATACGGATCTCTTCTTGGGATGTTATCCCCCTTAGCGGGAGCATCGGATATTTATGACATGTGTTTCATGTACATCATGTATTCCTCGCTTCTGCGTTATTCATGTACACTCATGTTCTCTCATGTTCTTTCATGTACGTTCATGTACTCTCATGTTCTTTCATGTACGCTCATGTTTCCTCATGTGTTTCCTGTGTAACCAAAACATCATGTCCGTAACGTAACGGGACTAGATCCTTGTGTATTAATTGTGGGTAGGGGTGAGTATAAATGGTCATGTGATTTACCCATCATGTTCACTCTGTTACTTTTCATGTTTTGTCATGTACGCATCAGCCTTATTGGCTGATGTCCCACATGTTCACTCATGTACATCATGTACAACCTAAGCCAATTACATGCCATCTCGTACTCTAAATCACTAGTCACTTACAGTTCTAACTTATCATGTATATATTTTCAGTTATCAAATATCTCTCATGGTTCATGTACATCTTCTTACAGCGTTTCATGTATCTTACTCTATTGCCTGCTTTATATTTCCTGCCTTGATATGAACTGCATGAGATGTACTGTGCTCGCTCCCGTCCTGACCGGACCTGTTGAAAATTTTACAAAGGATGATGAGGAACCCTGCACCCCCCTTACTTGGAGCTTGCCTAGATGACACTCGCGACCTGGACCCCTGGCGAGGTTCAGGCAGCTGCTCAGGATGATACCTTGTATAGAGTAGATAGCTTAGACTATTCCCTTTCATGTTTAGCTTATGTCTTTGTTTCAGAGTTGTATGTTGTAGAGATGTTGAGACTTGTATTTAGTTTCTGTTGTACCTCAGTTGAGGATTTCCTTATCTATTTTATCGTACCATTTTCTATCTATAGATTGTGATTGAGTTATACCTCTGTGTTGGCCTCCTTATGGAGAGTATTCATATTATGTTAGTTATAGTTCATGACCTAGAACAGCGTTCTACCGCCGACACTGTGGCATAGGCTGGACGTACCCACTTCTCGTGCCCTTACTCTAGGGTGCGGGTCGTGACAAAAAGAAGAGAAGTTGAGAAGATTGGATGATTGAAAATGAGTGGAAACAAGCCCTATATATACTAGTCTAGAGAGGCAGAGTTTGGCCAAAACTCTGTCCCAAAAATTAAAATATTTTGATCGTTGAACAGCTAGCATTCAGAAAACCCTAAAATTGAGGTCCTGGATTCTAGGGGGCAAAGTTCGGCCCAAACTCTGTGTGGGACAGAGTTTGGCCCGAATTATGTCTCCTAGGGGACAGAATGTTTAAATGGGCTATATGGGCTTGGTTTGTCGAGTTTGTTTGGTGGAGCTTTAGGTATTAAGTATAAGCTTTGAGATACTCAGTACGACTCAACTTACAATAGCCTAGACTCAATAAAAGATAAAAGTATAGACTCAGAGTACATGTAATAGCTGCACTACCGAAGCAATCGTCGATGATGTCTGTCTTTAATTGATATGTGATGATGTTCTGTTTGGAGCTTCATAGAGCTTGATGTGTCAAGTTGGATCATAACGGATATCTTGTTAATTATCAAGATCAGGTTGACTGTAATCCAGTTTGGGTCAACAATCTCCTCCATTTTGATAATTAACAAAAATATGATATTTGTATGTCGCAACATTCATACCTGGACACATGTTGTATGGAATAGCTCCCCCGTAGATGAACATGTCGGCTCCCCCATAATTAGATAAGTCCTGAGACAAGTTCTAATCCAATCAAGCACACCATAATACATATAGAAGTTCAATGCACAAGTATTTCCAAAGCAAATATGCAAATATCATGTATTCTCCCCTTGTCACTTAGCAAAATAAGATACAAGTGCTCTCCAAAAAAAAAATGAAGACATGCAATCACACAACTTTAGAACCATAACCATAGCCAATAAGTGAAAGAGACAACTAGCAAGATTATAACTCAAAAGAAACCAAAGTGCGTAGATTTAGCAAAAAGTAGAAATACTACAAATCATAGTTTTGAAGAATGACTACATAAAGCATGATAAAATAAACTAAAGTCTAAACATCAGCAGCATCAACAAGTAATAAAACTACGACCATCATGGAGTGGGATGGACCAGCAGAGTCAGAATGGTCGCTGGCAGAGTGACTAGGGTCAACAAATGCCGCGTCCGAATCCAGATACCGCCTGATCCATGTGTCGTCAATACGGTAACCTTCACAAGAAGGGTCTCGTACCATAGGGAATGACATAACAGGGTGGTTGGCCAGGGAGTACTGGATGTCATGCAGTGTGTTGCTGATGGCACTCATCTGAAGGGTGGTGCGGTAGTCTATCTGGGTCCAGCGGTCGTCTTCCAAGCGGAAGCGATCGTGTAACATCGCTTGTATGGAGTCAAGAGTAGCAGAAGGTTCGGGCTCAGGAGCATCAGAGTCAGAGGATGCAGCCTCAGGAGGAGCAACAGCAGCAATAGTCCTACGTGCCTTGGACAGAGAAGCAGGAGCAGGTAGGAACTGACAGTCATCAAGAGGGATGTTGAAGGCATGAAAAATCATTGGAAGGTACATGACATAAACCAAGGATTTTGGTTTCGGTCTCGTACGAATCATCCAGTCCATTATCGTGCGAGGGAAGTTGAATGGAAGATAAAAGTGCAGATGATATAGAGCCGAGATCTCAAGATAAGGGACTTCATCGGTGGATCCCGCTTTAGGCATAATCGAGGAAAAGATGATCCGATGGAGTTCATAAAAATAGTTATTAAGATATTTGGCTCGAAGCTTGCGAGGACGTGTGTTAGGAGTACACAACGCATCATTGAAACCCTCAAGTGTGGTATCACCGAGAAATTGGAAATGTCAGACATCAACAAGTCTATCCCAAGTATTGGGTTCAGGAGTTCAAGGTAATCGGCAAGTTCGAAATTGTCAAAAGATATATTAATAATGAAGGGTATTGAAAGAAAATAATTTGTCTTAAAATTTTTTAAGAAGGGTATTGAAAGGAAATAATTTGTCTTAAATTATTAATAATAAATTTTATCCATCATAAAATAAGTTAATCAAACGACAAAATACTGTGGATCGTCAATCAGTACAGGTGAATTGCCTCAGGGTAGCTGTAGGGGCCAGATCCCGGCTAGAGGTAGTCTGAAGACTAGTGCACCGTGTCGCTTAGGCTTTTACGCCTTATTGTCAGACGGGCCCTTCGGCTTGCACCCAAAGCAATGTACCATATACAATTTTGATTATCAGTTATTTGTGTAGATATAACTTATTGTATGACGTTTTCATCCAATATTCCTAATTCTCGACAGAGAAAGTTGAAGCACTCTTCGACGAGTGGTTTTGTGAAAAAGTCTGCTAGCTGATGTTCAATGTCAATAAATTCTAAGTTAATAGTGCCATGCTGTTGATGATCACGTAAGAAATGATGTCTAATTTCTATATATTTTGTACGTGAGTGACATACTAGGTTCTTGGTCAAATTTATTGTACTAGTGTTATCACAGAAAATAGGTATGTACTTGAATAGTAAGTTATAGTCTTCAAGAGTTTGCTTCATCCACAGAATCTGTGCACAACAACGACCAGCTGCGATGTACTCAGCTTCTGTTGTGGATATTGCGACAAAATTCTGCTTCTTGCTAAACCATGAGATTAAAGCCTTTCCTAACAAATGATACGTGCCGGTAGTACTCTTATGGTCGACTTTGTATCCCGCAAAATCAGTATCAGAATATCCGATTAGGTAAAAGGAAGTGGTTTTGGGATACCACAAGCCTACCGTAATCCTTCCTTTAAGATATCTAAAGATACGCTTAACAGTGGTCATGTGTGATTCCTTAGGGTTAGCTTGATATCTAGCACATAAGCAAACACTAAACATAATATCGGGACGGCTAGCAGTTAAATACAATAGACTACCAATCATACATCAATACTTACGTTGATCAACCGGTTTGCTGTTTTCATCAGGTTCCAACTTTGTTGTAGTAGCCATAGGAGTGCTGATAGGTTTGATGTTGTCAAGCTCGAACTTTTTTAGCATATCCTTTGTATACTTCGACTGACTGATGAAGACGTCTTACGAGAATTGTTTGACTTGCAATACAAGGAAGTAGTTGAGCTCCCCCATCATGCTCATCTCAAACTCGTTCTGCATACATTTGGCAAATTTTTTGCATAGACCCTCATTAGTAGACCCAAATATGATATCATCTACATAGATTTGTACTAATAGAATAGTGTCATCAAGAGATTTTATGAAAAGTATAGTGTCAATTTTTTTTTTGAAAAACCTTTATCAAGTAAGAAAGTACTAAGGCGTTCATACCAAGCTCGAGGAGCTTATTTGAGGCCATAAAGAGTTTTCTTAAGTTTAAAAATATGGTCAAAAAATTTGTGATTTTCAAAACCAGGGGGTTGCTTAACAAAAACATCTTCTTTAATAAAGCCATTTAGAAAAGCACTTTTCACATCCATTTGAATTTTTTTAAAGTTTTGGAAATTTGCAAATGCACAAAGCATCTGAATAGATTCAAGTCGTGCAACAGGAGCATACGTCTTATCGTAGTTGATACCCTCCTCTTGGTTGTATCATTGAGCTATGAGACGAGCCTTGTTGCGAGTGACAGTACCATCCTCATTAACTTTGTTGCAAAAAACACATTTAGTACCAATTATCGAATAGTCAGCAGGTTTAGGAACTAGTTCCCAAACCTGATTTCTTTCGAATTGGTTGAGTTCTTCTTGTATTACAGATATCCAAAATTTATCATTAAAATCTTCTAAAACATTTTTGGGTTCAATTTGAGAAATAAAGAAGTTCTAGCAATAGAATCTCTTAAAGAATATCGAGTAGTTACCCCTTTTGATACCTCACATATTACCAAGTGTAAAACCCCTAAATTTCTACTATTTTTTTATATAAATTTGGTACTGATTTTTTTTATTTTGTATTGTACGTCGCGTAGTTGTAGGGTACGTCACGCGCAAAATTTCGTTTTTCGAAATTGCTCGACGAGTGCGAATATGTGCGAGCGTACATATTTTTTTTAAAACATTTTTTTTCTATTTGTATCGTTTCAAAATAATTTATGTAATAATTATTTTTAGCTATCGTACCAAAATTTTCAAGTTTATAATTTTATTTATAAAAAGCCTTTGGTTTACACAGTTATAAATAATAAATAATATTTTGCGTGCATACATATATTTCATAAATATTTTATTTGTTAATTTTTAAATAATAATATAATTTTTGAAATTATTATTATTAGTATTTTTGGAAAATATATTTTAAAATTATTGTGGCAAATTAAATCTTTGATTAGATTTTTGGATTAATTTAAATAGTTTAAATTTAAAGGTAGAATTTTAATTTGAGTTTAGATTTAAATTGGAATTTGGATTTGGATTATTTTTGATTGGATCGATTTAAATTGATTTAAATTAAATTACGAATTCTCTATTTTTTGGGTTTAAACTACTCATAATTCTTATCCAATTGGAAATTCCTACATCCTATAAATAGACAGGTACTCTTCCATAAATCCAACTCCACAAATTCCTCTACCACAAATGTGTGTGCACCGTGTCAGTGTCCATATCTTATTCCATTGTTACATATACATTCATCCTCTTCTTGGTGTCTGACAATCCCGGACCTCATCATCGTCCTCGTGTCCGACACTTGGACACGACCCATAACCCAAACCCTAAACCTAACTCAACCATCCCCGCAGCCACGTTGTTCGACCCGACGTCGTCTTCCCCGGCCACACACCCTACCAGCACCATGCTGCCATTCCTCGTCCCTCCCCGCTCGTGTCCAGCCACCGACGGTAACTCGCCCACCACCACAACACATGTCGGCACCCTATCCCAAATACAACACCCCAACCACCTTCACCACCCGAGCACCATCATCATCCCACCACCATCCAAAGCCCCCGCGGCCATGACGGCAACAACCGTAGCGACCCACGCCTACTCCCTGTCCTCCTTGTCCGACTCCTAGGCCAACCACGACCTCACCCTCACCAGCTCCTCCTCGTTAGACTCTACCACCGCCACCAGCCATCACCACACCATCACCAGCACATCACCGCCACCTCCCACCGTCGGAACACTTCTCCTCGACACCACCACAGCCCGACGCCCAAAACCGCCACCGCCAAAATCCCATAAACATCGCATAGAAAAATAAAAGAAAAAGAAATAAAAACACATACCCCTCACCTCCGCCTCACCGTCACCTCCGCACAGCCGCGGAGAGAGTCTCCTTCCTCCTAGCTCTTTCTGATCACGCGGCCACGACTTTCTGACCGCCTCGCGTCCGGCGACGCCGACAGCCGCCGCGACGAGAGCCGCCAGCGCCGTGCTCTCCTCCGGACAGCGCGCATGCCAACGCTGCTCATAGCCGTCGGCCACCGCCCGGCCTCCCTCAGCGCCGAACGGCCACGGTGCCACCCCAGTGACCCCGTCCCCTTTCCTTTCCTCCTCCGATCGAGACGACCCTCTCCGGCGTGCCCTAGCCGCCCGCGACCGCCGCGCCAAATCGCGTCTGCCGGCGCCGCCCTTGCGGCCGAGACCTCCCCCTCTCGCCTCTTCCTCCCGCAGCTCCGCCGCCGCGTGCTCGCGTAACCACCGCCGGCGCTCCACTTCGAGCCCCGACCTCCCGCTCCCACACCCCCTTCTTCCCCAGTCGCCGACCTCTCTCCGCCTCTCCGACTTTTCAATCGCCCACTCTACAGTCTCTCTTCCCCCCCCCCAATTTATTATTCCTTCTCTATCATCTCTGTTCAATTGTTTGTTATGTTGGTTTAAAGAAGCTGCTACCATTAGATATTTATTAACAAAAAATAATATTTATTATTATTATTATTATCATTATAATTATTAGTGTTATTATTATTATTGTTATTATTATTGTTATTATTCTTATTATTATTATTATTATTATTATTATTATTATTATTATTATTATTCTGATTTCACGGTATAAGTATAAGTTCTGTTGTTTTCTTTTATTTATTATTATTATTATTATTATTATTATTATTATTATTATTGTTACTAACATTAGATTTTTCTACATACAATATATACCATTAATTAGTATAGCATTAAATAGCAAAATAGTATTAAGATTTTTATTATTGTAAATTTTTTTAGTATAGTTATTTTAGAATAAACATATATTCTCCTAATAAAATATTTGTCATAAAATATGTAGTACTAGGCTTGGCCTATATTTATTTACAAAACTGGATTTCGAAGCGTAGATATATTATTATTTTATTTTTATGGTATTTTAAGAATATGGTTTGGTCTAAAAATTATATTTTTACAAAAATTAGTTTTAGTCTAAAAATATTTCTAGATTTTTCAAGTATTTCTTTATAGTATTTGGAGTAATAAAAACTTAGTTTAAATATATAATTATTTTCTAAAATAGTTTATTTATTTCTTTCTACCAATTCTCTCGAATATTCAACCTTGCCCCTTGCTAGCCATATTCCTATCTTCTTCTAAAATCTCGAACTTATTTTTATCGTCCCTAACTAATTTGACCGTCCTGGACCCGATGGAACCGTCCGTACCGACACCCGAGGTCACCTTGTGTAGTTGTTACCCGAAGTCGCAGTTCGTGCCACCTTGATCATCGCAGCACACCAGGCGTCCTACCAGTCAAGACACCTTGCCATTTGCTATTTATTTATTTTAGCTCATATTTCATGCATTATTTTTTTATGTAAAATAAACTGTGATACATGGCATAACCTGTTAGAACTTACTGTTCATTTATATTTCCTGCTATGTATTATTTTTCTCACACATTAAACCTAGATTTAAGGGACCACCATGTGTGTTGCGTTCATTGGCCTTGACACGTTGAAACACAAAATTGTGTGTCGCATGTAGAACACAGACATGTGTGACTGGTTGGCCACCGGTGCGTATAAGCCATGCGATAGGAATAACCGCTAATAGAGGTTGCATGCTAGTTTGACTTAGCGGTTATAGAGGTTTTCTGTTGTGGATACAACATAGTAGGCATTAGGCGGGGAGGACAATTCCTTAGCGTATGGGCTTCGATGCACTTTTCCTTGTGACCCGGAAGCTCCGCTGGAGATACGGGGTTGATGACCCATGATTACTGACGGCCACTGGCGTTCTGCAGACGCTATGCTCTTATTGATTGGGCCTCTGGTGCCCCAAGGAGGGACTACGCCGATCCTATTCAACTAGGGCCCATGCGTAAGAAGGATTGTTCTTAACTACATTTCACTTAGAACGGTTAGGTACCTTTATCCGTTAGGTACGAGTACTTTTGGTTTGGGTACTTATATCTGACCGTGGCTTGGAACAATAACTTGTCGCAGATTAGTTCGTCACATCTTGTCCTTGTTTGGTTGTAGGTGTGACTTACTACTTCGATGAGAAGGTATTGAACCTTGTTGGGGTCCGGATACCATATTGGATTCATAGCATAGAAAGATATGTCACCGTGAATTAGTTTACCATCTCCTGTCCTTGTTTGGTTGGGGGGATAGTACGCTAGTTCAATAGGTGTGTATTGGACTATGTTATAATTTAATTGACTTATTTATTTGAGTAGTATTTATTCAGTTTATATGGCATGATATTATGTGTCTTGTTACGTCCCTCTGAGGACCTGGTTATCTCGCCAGGTGTGTGCTATTATTTTTCGCAGGTGTTCTAGCTCTAGCCGTGATCATTGCTTCTCTACGAGGATGATTGCTCTTTGATCGTCTTCGCTTCGCCCGCCAAAAATCATTTCTCTTCTCATGTATTTCTCCTTTACTTGTTGGTAGTGGATTTGTCTCCGCCCAACATATTGTATCAAGACAATTTATTATCATTATATGATATCTTTTATTCATTTATTTTGTGTGGATGAGATTAGTTATGGTTCTACTGCATTTTACAGCTTATGTATTCATACGAGATTTCCATAAATTGGAGTATACTTCGTATGAGTACAGCTGGTATGTCTACGTTCCTAGTCCTACGTATTTTGGGACGAGGGTATTACATGTTTTTGTAGTGGCCCATGCAGGTCAAGATAAATTATTTGGTTACTTTACCGTATCAAGCAAGCCTGCGTATAGGATTAGAAGTCTAGGATCTCATCCACATACTTGACCTCTTTCCTCGATTCAATATTCGATCGACTCATCGATTGCATCTTACTTGATTCCTTCTATCATTATTCTTATCTTCCCTTCGTGCTTGCTAGAGATTGACCCTACTAGTTAGATGTCCCAAATACCCTTAGCTTAATTTTTAAGTTGGGTAGAATATCGCACGACCTGACACACCCTTAACCATTAAGGGAATACAAATAGTATTATCTAGACCATAGAGACTAGAGGAATTTAACCCATTTGGTCAACCAAGCCTTGGCCAATAAAACCGTAGAATAATGGTATAGGAATAAACAAGACTTAGATCCTTATAACTCTTAGACTATTCATATTTGTTTTTATTTCATCTACCATCGTGCCTATGTTCTACTATATAGACTAATGATGCTAATATAGCCTAGTATTTGCAAGCTAATTCTTTATCGAGCTTGATCAAGGCATGTGATATTGAGCGGCCGCTCACTAACATATTGTCTAATCAGAACCGGTGCATGATGGTCTGATCAACCGAGGGCACTTTGGTTCGCCTTTTTCATATATCAATCTACGTGGATGGGGACATAGCTAAACTTGCCCTCTAGAGTTCCATCCGCGACTGCCTTGGCAACTCCTTTTGAATTATTCGGTCGCCTTTGAACCACGTATTCGTATTCGATAACACCTCATTCGAACTCTATATTGCTTTCACCTTTACTTATCCTAGAAGGACGAAAGCCTTGTACTAGAACTCTCTCTAGCCTTCTATCGATTATGACCATTGTCACTCAACATTGCTATATCGTCATCCTAAACTCCTCGTCCTCTTTCTCGGCCCTATATTTGCTATCATGACCCTCTAATCGCTCAACTTAGAGGTGAACCTAATTCGCTCTCTTAAATCGTGCCATCAACCTACTCTCAAAACATATCTCTTATGCCTCTCATTTATTTCCTTGATACCATATTACTCCTTTGCATGTTATCATGACTAACTTTAAATGTTATCTTTTAAGCCACGACTTGCGAATCGTATATCGAACATCATCTCTTGTCTCGCCAATTAACTTGATTGCTCCCCACCGATACCCCCTTGTGTCTTCTTACCCCCTGCTAATTCTTAATTTCGAGGACGAAATTCTTTTAAGTTGGGTAGGATGTAAAACCCCTAAATTTTTACTATTTTTTTTCATATAAATTGGTACTGATTTTTTTATTTTGTATTGTACGTCGCGTAGTTGTATTGTACGTCACGCACGAAATTTCGTTTTTCGAAATTGCTCGACGAATGCGAATATGTGCGAGCGTACATATTTTTTTAAAAAATATTTTTTCTATTTGTATCATTTCAAAATAATATATGTAATAATTATTTTTAGCTATCGTGCCAAAATTTTCAAGTTTATAATTTTATTTATAAAAAGCCTTTGGTTTATACAGTTATAAATAATAAATAATATTTTGCGTGCATACATATATTTCATAAATATTTTATTAGTTAATTTCTAAATAATAATGTAAAATTTGAAATTATTATTATTAGTATTTTGGAAAATATATTTTGAAATTATTGTGGCAAATTAAATCTTTAATTAGATTTTTTGATTAATTTAAATAGTTTAAATTTAAAGATAGAATTTTAATTTGAGTTTAGATTTAAATTGGAATTTGGATTTGGATTATTTTTGATTGGATCGATTTAAATTGATTTAAATTAAATTACAAATTATCTATTTTTGGGTTTAAACTACTCCTAATTCTTATCCAATTGGGAATTTCCACATCCTATAAATAGGCAGATACTCCTCCATAAAATCCAACCCCATAAATTCCTCCACCATAAATGTACGTGCACCGTGTCAGTGTCCATATCTTATTCCATTATTACATATACATTCATCCTCTTCTTGGTGTCCGACAATCCCGAACCTCATCATCGTCCTCGTGTCCGACACTTGGATACGACCCATAACCCAAACCCTAAACCTAACTCGACCATCCCCGCAGCCACGTTGTTCGACCCGACGTCGTCTTCCCCGGCCACACACCCTACCAGCACCATGCTGCCATTCCTCGTCCCCCTCCGCTCGTGTCCAGCCACCGACGGTAACTCCGCCACCAACACAACACATGTCGGCACCCTGTCCCAAATACAATACCCCAACCACCTTCATTATCCGAGCACCATCATCATCCCACCACCATCCAAAGCCCCCGCGGCCATGACGGCAACAACCGCAGCGATCCACGCCTGCTCCCTGTCCTCCTTGTCCGACTCCTAGGCCAACCACGACCTCACCCTCACCAGCTCCTCCTCGTTAGACTCTACCACCGCCACTAGCCATCACCACACCATCACCAGCACATCACCGCCACCCGCCACCGTCAGAACACTTCTTCCCGACACCACCACAGCCCGACGCCCAAAACTGCCACTGCCAAAATCCCATAAACATCGCATAGAAAATAAAAGAAAAAGAAATAAAAACACACACCCCTCACCTCCGCCTCGCCGTCGCCTCCGCACAGTCGCGGAGAAAGTCTCCTTCCTCCCAGCTCTCTCTGATCACGCAGCTACGACTTCCTGACCGCCCCGCGTCCGGCGACGCCGACAGCCGCTGCGACGAGAGCCGCCAGCGCCGTGCTCTCCTCCGAACAAAGCGCGTGGCCACGCCGCTCACAGCCGTTCGCCACCGCCCGGCCTCCTTCAGCGTCGAACGGCCACGGTGCCACCCAGTGACCCCGTCCCCTTTCCTTTTCTGACCGAGACGACCCTCTCCGGCGTGCCCTAGCCGCCCGCGTCCGCCGTGCCAAACTGCGTCTGCCGGCGCCGCCCTTGCGGCCGAGACCTCCCCCTCTCGCCTCTTCCTCCCGCAGCTCCGCCACCGCGTGCTCACGTAACCACCGCCGGCGCTCCACTCCGAGCCCGACCTTCCGCTCCCACGCCCCCTTCTTCCCCAGTCGTCGACCTCTCTCCGCCTCTCCGACTTTTCAATCGCCCACTCTACAGTTTCTCTTCCCCCCCAATTTATTATTCATTCTCTATCCTCTCTGTTCAATTATTTGTTATGTTGGTTTAAAGAAGCTGTTACCATTAGATATTTATTAACAAAAATTAATATTTATTATTATTATTATTATTATTATTATTATTATTAGTGTTATTATTATTATTGTTATTATTATTATTATTATTATTATTATGTTATTCTGATTTCACAGTATAAGTATAAGTTTTGTTGTTTTCTTTTATTTTATTATTATTATTATTATTATTATTATTATTACATTAGATTTTTCTACATACAATATATACCATTAATTAGTATAGCATTAAATAGCAAAATAGTATTAAGATTTTTATTATTGTAAAATTTTTTAGTATAGTTATTTTAGAATAAACATATATTCTCCTAAAAATATATTTGTCATAAAATATGTAGTACTAGGCTTGGCCTATATTTATTTACAAAACTGAATTTCGAAGCGTAGATATATTATTATTTTATTTTTATGGTATTTTAAGAATATGGTTTAGTCTAAATATTATATTTTCAAAAAAAATAGTTTTAGTCTAAAAATATTTCTAGATTTTTCAAGTATTTCTTTATAGTATTTGGAGTAATAAAAACTTAGTTTAAATATATAATTATTTTCTAAAATACTTTATTTATTTCTTTCTACCAATTCTCTCGAATATCCAACCTTGCCCCTTGCTAGCCATATTCCTATCTTCTTCCAAAATCTCGAACTTATTTATATCGTCCCTAACTAATTTGACCGTCCTGGACCCGATGGAACCGTCCGTACCGACACCCGAGGTCACCATGTGTAGTTGTTACCCGAAGTCGCAGTTCGTGCCACCTTGATCATCGCAGAACACCAGGCGTCCTACCAGGCAAGACACCTTGCCATTTGCTGTTTATTTATTTTAGCTCATATTTCATGCATTATTTATTTTTTTATGCAAAATAAACTGTGATACATGGCATAACCTGTTAGAACTTACTGTTCATTTATATTTCCTGCTATGTATTATTTTCTCATACATTAAACCTAGATTTAAGGGACCACCTTGTGTGTTGCATTTATTGGCCTTGACACATTGAAACACGAAGTTGTGTGTCGCATGTAGAACACGAACATACGTGACTGGCTGGCCACCGGTGCGTATAAGCCGTACGATAGGAATAATCGCTAATAGAGGTTGCATGCTAGTTTGACTTAGCGGTTATAGAAGTTTTCTGTTGTGGATACAACATAGTAGGCATTGGACGGGAAGGACAATTCCTTAGCGTATGGACTTCGATGCACTTTCCCTTGTGACCCGGAAGCTCTGTTGGAGATACGGGGTTGATGACCCATGATTACTGACGGCCACTGGCGTTCTGCGGACGCTATGCTCTTATTGATTGGGCCTCTGGTGCCCCAAGGAGGGACTACGCCGATCCTATTCAACTAGGGCCCATGCGTAAGAAGGATTGTTCTTAACTATATTTCACTTAGAACGGTTAGGTACCTTTATCCGTTAGGTACGAGTACTTTTGGTTTGGGTACTTGTATCTGACCATGGCTTGGAACAATAACTTGTCGTGGATTAGTTCGTCACATCTTGTCCTTGTTTGGTTGTAGGTGTGACTTACTACTTCGATGAGAAGGTATTGAACCTTGTTAGGGTCTGGATACCATATTGGATTCATAGCATGGAAAAATATGTCCCCGTGAATTAGTTTACCATCTCCTGTCCTTGTTTGGTTGGGGGGATGGTACGCTAGTTCAATAGGTGTGTATTGGACCATGTTATAATTTAATTGACTTATTTATTTGAGCAGTATTTATTCAGTTTATATGGCATTATATTATGTATCTTGTTACGTCCCTCTGAGGACCTGGTTATCTCGTCAGGTGTGTGCTATTGTTTTTCGCAGGTGTTCTAGCTCTAGCCGTGATCATTGCTTCTCTACGAGGATGATTGCTCTTGGATCGTCTTCGCTTCGCCCGCCAAAAATCATTTCTCTTCTCATGTATTTCTCATTTACTTGTTGGTAGTGGATTTGTCTCCGCCCAACATATTGTATCAAGACAATTTATTATCATTATATGATATCTTTTATTCATTTATTTTGTGTGGATGAGATTAGTTATGGTTCTACTGTATTTTACAGCTTATGTATTCATACGAGGTTTCTATATATTAGAGTGTACTTCGTATGAGTACAGCTGGCATGTCTACGTTTCTAGTCCTACGTATTTTAGGACTGGGGCGTTACACGAAGCTTTCTGGATGTGAAGGTTTGAATTGGAACTTCTTTGGTAAGTCCTCCAGAGAATTGGTTTCAGGTGGTGTATCTACAGGAGTAGAAGTTGATGGTTCGGATCGAGCGTCAACGTTGTCGTCGGGGATAGCAGCTGAACTATTACTCTCATAAAATGTGACATTAGTAGACTCTTCAACAATCATAGAGCATTTGTTGAACACTCTACATCCTTTTCTCTTGGCAGCAATCCAAGAAAGATACCTTCATCAACTTTGGCATCGAACTTGCCTAAGTTGTCTTTGATATAAAGGATAAAGCAGCGACAACCAAACACTCAAAAAAAATAGTAGGAGTTCTACCTAACCAAAGTTCATAGGGAGTTTTCTTTGAAATAGGTCGAATCAACACCCTATTTAAAACACGACATGCTATGTTGACAGCTTCTGCCCAAAAGTATTTCGGAAGTAAAAAAAGATTCAGCATGACTCAAGCCATATCGCCTAGAGTTCTATTCTTCCGCTCCACAACACCATTTTGTTGAGGAGTTCTAGGACAAGAAAATTCATGATCAAAACCATTTGACTCATAAAGCTTTTCAAAATCAGAATTTTTTAATTCGCCACCATGATCACTTCGGATACGAGTAATCATGTAGCCCTTTTCATTTTGGACCTTTTTGGAAAATATTTTGAAAACTAAAATAGTATCACTTTTGTTTGCAAGAAAGAAGACCCAAGTAAATCTTGAAAAGTCAACAACAATAACGAAAGCATAGAGTTTTTCGCCAAGACTGGCTACTCTACTAGGACCAAATAAATCCATATGGAGTAATTGCAAAGGTCGAGTGGTACTTACAGTGTTGATGGATTTAAAAAAAAATTTGGTCGCCTTATTCTTTTCACATTCGGCACATACCGTGTCCTTTATGAATGTGATTTCAAGCAATCCTCTTACTAGCTTCTTGGTAGATAGTCTCGATATGGTGTCCATGTTAGCATGACCACTAATAGCCTTTCAACTTTGTGGGTGTAAAGGCATCTACCTACACTGTTAGTATCTCTAGATAGATAGAAAATATATATGTTATCTTCTCTTATCCTTTCGAAAGCGATGTCTCCATATGATCTATCATAGATAAAGCATTTAGTTTTACCGAAGTTAATATCATATCCATGATTAGCAAGATAACTAATGCTGAGTAGGTTGTGCTTTAACTCGATCACTAAACAGACATCCTTAATAACGGAAGAAGGAGGATAACCAATTGTACCGTTACTTATGATACAACCTTTGAGATTATTGCCGAAGGATACATATCCTTCCCTTTTCATCGATAGTATTGCGAATAGATTAGCATCTATAGTCATATGTCGCGAGCACCCACTATCGAGAATCCATTTGCTTCTAGTTTGAGAAGGAAGGTCCACCTACACCACGAGTAGACCTATGGTACCCAGATTCTTGTGGGTCCTGAAAAGTTAGTCTTTGGTACCCATGCATATAGATTAATATCAACTAATTTTCTAATTCTACACTGTAGAGATACGTGTCCATGTAAACCACAGTAAGTATATGTAGCATGCATATTTGTATTGGATGCAGGATGATAGTGATGTCTGTATGTGAGTATAGGATGATGATAACTAAGTGAAGTAGTAGGATGATGATAATAAGTGTGTGTATTAACAGGATGATTATAATTATTACGTGTAGCAGCAGGATGATGATAACTACGTGTGTGTGTTTTATGTGCTGCATGGGAGTAAGTGTATATAAAAGCATGTTTACGTATAGCATGTGGATGCATGTTATTTTGATGATGTGTTCTATTGTGTAGGTGTTTAGTGTATGTGCCGTGACTGTGAGACTGAGTTTGAGGTTGAGGAACCTATTTACCCAGTCTGACCTCTAATTTCTTAGAAGCAGCAAATACTTCATCATAATTAGCAGTCAGACCATTTATTCTAACAGTAGCAACTTTGTATTTGTTCTTCTCTTCAGCAAGCTCTTTATTGAGTGCTAAAATATCTCGCGCTTGTTTTTCAATGATATATTCGGCATCGTGTAAGCTTAACTTGAGCTTGGATACCTCCTCGGGATACTCTGTGGGAGGAGTGTCTCTAACATTATCTAATAAGCATGAAAGTCTATGGATCTCAGCTTCATGAGCCATAATTTTATCCTTAGCATGTTTATATTTGTTAATAACCATTTTGTGGACTTCCAGTAGATCACTAAGGCATCACCCAATTCATCAAGAGAATCATTTACCTTATCTGAAGTTGCCATTAGGCAGATGTTTGCCTTGTCTCGCGGAGAGTCCTCTTCTTCGTCTGAATCACTAGCCTCGCTTTCGTGCCAGATGCTAGTGTTGGCATACTTCCTTGAGCTTAGTTTCTTGTACGACTTTTTATATCTGCTTTCTTTCTTTACTACAGGACAATCTTTTCTGACGTGTCCTGTCTTCTTGCATCCAAATCATGTGGGTTCTTTCTCATCGTCTTTTGTTCCTTCTTTCTTCGATTGAAGTGTAGGAACTTAAAATTTTGAACCATGAGTGCTTGATCGTCACCTTCAGAATCGTCGTCATCTGTTTCCTCTGAACTGGTTCTTCGACGATGAGCTCTTAAGGCAATTTCTTTTTCTGGAGCATTTTCTTTAAAATCTTTGAGGTCTAGCTCATGCGTCATCAGCTATCACGACCCGCACCTAGTGTAAGGGCACGAGAAGTGGGTACGTCCAGTCTACGCCGCAGTGTCAGCGGTAGAACGCTGTCCTAGGTCCAACATCTAACACAATCTAGAATATGCTCCGAATAGAAAACATATAATAAGTAATCTCAATCACAACTAAGATGGAAAAGAAGATAAGATAATCTCAACAGAAGTCACAATATGAATAATAAGTCTCGGTGTAAACCACACCATAAATAATATCTTAATACAATCACAATGTCTTAATGACTAGATAATGATATAAGTCCAATCTAAACTAATGGCAAGTCCTCAGCGATTACTGGATCCTGCTGAGGGTCCAGGTCACTTGTGTCAACTAAGCCTGCTCCATAGTAAGTATCGCAGCAATCCTCATTGTAATATTTCAACAGGTCCAGTCAGGACAAGAACAAATACATATCTCTCACACAGATCATAACATAAAAGGAAATATGAAACAAGCTATTGAATAATATAAATGAACTACTGATAAAGAAATGAGACTGTAAAAGAGAACATGATATATGGAAATAGATATACAAGATATAATAAGAGAACTGAACTAACTACGTGGTGTAGAGTACAATCTGGTTATGTAAACTGGCTTAGGTTATACATGACTTAAATATAGTTTGGAGTTGTACTTGAAAAGGGTTGTAGATCATATAACCAAATAAATACTCCCCCTGCCCCAATCAGTATACAAGGATCTGTCCAGGTTATGTTATTGCACATGAAAGTAGTGTGTCACATGGATAGCTAGTCCACATGAACACTGGGTTATACATGAGGGCTCACATGATCATGAGTGTACATGAATGTCACATGAGTATACATGAATAAATACGAATACAAAGAGTAGACGACGCACACGATAAAGTATATGAGCACAATATACCCGATGTATCCGAGGGGATGACATCGCATGAAGAGATCCATATAGTACTAATCCGTGATAACATCGTGACAGCAACAAGTAAACTAGTCTATAACAAGTAAATATGTCCAAGCAAGAATGAAACGGTCAGAGAATGTACTCGCCTGGCAATCCAAGCTGCTGATGAGGAAGTGCCTGAACTGGAGTGATTTAATCCTATTTAGAACAACCACAAGTCACAACAAGGTCTAAAATATCATAAGAAATGCCTACAATGTAATTCTACATGATTCTAGGTCCTTCTAGGTCAAGGTCAACCCTTGGTCAACTCTGGTCAAACCTGGTCAACTCTGGCCAAACCTGGTCAACTATAAGTCAACTAGTCCGTTTACTAATTTTTTGGTCAAGCATAAGTTTTCTAGTCATTCTAAGTTCGTTTGAGTCGATTTGGATTAAGTTCGACCCAAAGTTGACTTTTGTTAACTTGTCAACTTGTCGGTCGACTCGGCCATTCTAGGCTCCTTGGGTCAATCCTAATCTGACTCAATACTCCCTAAGTTACATTCACAAGCAACAATTATATATATATATATATATATATAATATATATAAATCGCTCTCCTCTCCTCAAGAGGAGCACCGCGCCTGTAAACCCTAATCTTCCACCAACTCCGGCTTGGCCTCTGGCCGGGCCGACGTCTTTTATGCGACTGGATCGCTTGACCGTCGTGTTCCAGTTTTGAGGGTCCATGGCGGCAAAGACTTTTGTAGAAGCAGTTGGGGTTACCTCGGCACCCCAGTCGATCTCCATCCGTGCTCCTTCTTGGTACCCATCGTCCCTTACGGAAGATGATGAACAGATCTTGGTTCAGCCTTTCAAATTCGCTTTGATCGGGAAGTTTTCTCATGCTCGGCCTTCGATCGAGGTGATCCGGAAAGCTTTTATGGGCTTCCAGTTTGCTGGAGAGGTCAAGGTTGGGGTCATAGATCCTAAGCACATTATTATCCGGCCACTTCTAGAAACTGATTTTCTTCGCCTCCGAGTGCGGGAAACATGGTATGTATCAAGAGCTCCCATGCGTGTCTTTCGTTGGTCTAAGGATTTTTGTGCTTCACATGAGTCTCCCCTAGCTCCTACATGGGTTTCTCTCCTGTGCCTTCCTTATCAACTGTTCGCCAAAAATGCTCCATTTTCTATAGTACTTGGAATTGGTACTCCTCTCAAACTGGATCGTGCCACGAAAGAATTCTCTAGACCTAGTACGGCCAGAGTCTTCGTTGAGGTAGATGCCAGCAAACCCCTACCTTCGATGGTACGTATTAATCTCCTTAATGGTAGATCAATATCGCAAAAAGTAGAGTACGAGAATATTTCGAAGTACTGTTCAGTTTGCAAACACCAAGGACATGCGCAGGACTCATGTAAAACACATGCATCAACTAAAGCAAACCCCCCTCAATTGAAAAACAAAGAGATCATGAATGAACCAGACATCAATGAACCAGTCATAAATGACTCCCCTATTGGTAATAGTGCTGCAGATCAGGGTGAAACTTCAAATCAGGCTATTAATGTACTTGATCATTCTCAACCGCCAATAGCTACTCGGGTGGCCACATCAACAGATGATCCTGCCATTGATGGCGCGCTACCCGAGCAAGGTATCATCTCCTCCGCAGCCATTATCTCTCCTATTACTTCCCCTCGGCGTCACCTCATCCTACGCCACCTATTGTCATCCCAACCCAAAATACTGTTGCAATCCCTCCCCATCATGATCAAGTGGACCCATTAGAGGAAGGAGAGTTTCGTTCCTGGGCGGATGAAGTTGAAGCAGCGGATCGACAAAAAGAAGATGCAGTAATTCATCGTCAACCTGAAGGTTCAGCTGAAGATACCACTCTGGCGACGACGGAGCATCATGGCGATGGCTCCTGTGAGACGATCCCCCCGCAAGAGACTTCCAGACCCCCAGCTCCCCAAGGTGGCCAAAAGAAAAAGAAAGTTCTCCCTCCGGCAGTGCCTCGCAATCTCCGATCCTCATCCAAGGTTACTAATAATCAAGCAGCCGCCTCCTCCTCTCATGACTAAATTTCTTACTTGGAATATTCGGGGAATTGCTAATCCGATGGCTTTTAAAAGACTCAAATCACTGTGCCGCACAAACAAAGTTCCTTTAGTTATGATCATTGAACCGAAGGTTCATCCTGATAAGCTCCTTTCTTACCAACGAAAGTTGGGTTTTCAAACTTCTGTTAGCAATCATAAAGGTAACATATGGATTATGGCTCGACACCCTTGGTCTATCTCTGTCGTAGATTCATTTGATCAATGCCTTACGGTGACTGTTTCTTCTCCTCTCTTGCCGGATACTGCTCTCTTGTCGGCTGTACATGGGAGTAATACAAAGGAAGGTAGAAGACACTTATGGAGGCAACTTTTGATTACTCGTCATAGATGGAATTATCCATGGATGGTCTCTGGAGATTTTAATGCTGTTACATCTAGTACGAAAAAGTTTAGAGGCCTACCACCTTGTTCAGTATCTATGAATGAGTTTCTGGAGTTCCAATCTGCTGCTGGCTTACAGGAAGTTTCGTACTCGAAGAATTGTTTCACCTGGGTTGATAGACAATGTGGCTCGCCTAAGATGGGTTCTCTGTTAGATAGAGTCTTGCTAGATTCAAAATGGCTAGCATGGGCCCCTCTGTCGGCTTCTACTCATTTAAACAGATCGGAGTCGGATCATGCACCACTCCTATTATCTCTTGAGAGTGAAAAGCCTTCATCCCCTAGACATTTTCGTTTCTTGCATTTCTGGAAGGATCATGATTCCTTTCTTCCGGTTGTGGAGTCAGCTTGGCAATCTATTGATCACATCAACAGCTTGGTTCGAATTGGCCTTCGCCTTGCGGCAACGAGGAAAGCTCTTTCTTCTTGGAGCCGATCAACGTTTGGTGATATCTTTCAAGAGGTTAAAAAGGCTGAGGATGCTGTTACTTCTATTGAAGCGGACTATGAAGCTAATCCTTCTCTCCGTCCACAATGGCTGTTAGGTCGGGCCCAGTTGAAGCAGCGGCTTCGAATTGAAGATGCATATTGGAAGCAAAAATCTTGGGTTAAATGGGATGAGGATGGAGATCGGAATACAAAGTTTTATCATTCATGTGTTTCGTCCAAACGGAACCGTCTTCATATTCATCATATCACTTCTGTGGCTGGCCATACTCTTTCTTCTCTGCAAGACATTCAAGGAGAAGCCAATGATCATTATAGCAAGGTATTCTCCCCTAATCACACTGTTATTGAAGATGGCTATCTAGATCACATTCCTACTATTATCTCGCAAGAGGATAATAATGTTCTGATTGCTAAACCCTCCATGGAGGAATTATTATCTACTGTCAAGAGTATGGATCCTAGCAGCTCTTCGGGCCTAGATGGATTTTCAGGATGCTTTTTCTTAGCTTGCTGGCCGATCATTGGTAATGATATTTTAGAAGCAATCTGTTTATTTTTTGATGGCTTTGCTCTTCCGAAGTCTATTACTAGTACATTCTTGCTTCCAATTCCTAAAACTAAGCATCCTAAAACACTCAATGATTATCGTCCAATTAGCTTGTGCAATTTCCTCAACAAAATTATTTCCAAGCTATTGGCTAGGAGGTTGATAGATATTCTTCCTCGTATCATTTCTCCTGAACAAAGTGGATTTGTTAGGGGACGGGAAATTGTTGATAGCATTATCTTGGCTCAAGAGATGATCTCAGTTATTGACCATAAACACTGGGGGGGAATATGTCTATTAAGCTCGATATGAGAAAGGCTTATGATCGGATTAACTGGGCATTTCTCTTGCGGGTTATGAAATAATTTGGCTTTTGTGATGAATGGCGCACTATGATCCTTCATTTGATAGACAATATATGGTTTTCTACTCTTTAAATGGCCGATCCTCGGGTTTCTTTCATTCACAATGTGGGATCCGTCAAGGAGATCCTATCTCGCCTGCGCTATTCATTATCGCCTCTGAAGCATTGAGTAGGAGTCTAACTCATTTGAACTCTACTAATGGGTTCTCAGGATATTATTCGCCTAGAGGATGCCCTAGAGTTTCCCATCTTGCTTATGCTGATGATGTTCTTATTTTCTCTGGCGCTGACAGACGCTCTATACAGCTCCTACTGTAGACTATTAATATATGAAATCAACTCGAGTCAGCGGTGAATGCTATGAAATCTGCCATGATGTTGTCTGAAAAAATTTCTGTGCAAAAGGCGATGGAGATACAGCAGATGACTGGCTTTCAATTACATCAGGGATCACTCATTTACTTGGGTTGTCCTATTATGTCAGGAAGAAGGAATGTAATGATGTATGATAACTTGGTAGGCAAAATTTAGGCAAGAATCTCTGGTTGGAATAACAAACTCCTTTCATATGGTGGCAGGTTGGTTCTTATCAAATCTATCCTTACTTCTATGCCCGTTCATTGCCTATCGGCATGTAATCCTCCTATAGTTGTCTTAAATTGTATCGAGAGTATGCTTGATGGCTTCCTATGGGGCTCGAAGGATGGTATGCCAAAGAGATCTTGGCTCAGATGGGATCGTGTGGCCCGACCTACTGTAGAGGGAGGTCTTGGGATTCGTAGACTTGGGGATGTCTTGGATGCATTGACGATCAAGCTATGGTGGAAACTCAGATCAACACATTCCCTATGGACAGATTTTATGAAGGCTAAATATTGTACTCAATCTCCGCCTTAAATTGTTGAGATTATATCAGCTGCCTCACATGTTTGGAAAAGACTTCTTCATGGGAGACAGTTATGCGATGCATCCATTGTTGAAGATGATCATGGCAACTTCTCTTGGCTCCCTCATCCTTCGAGGAAATTCTCGATCAGTTCGGCATGGAACTTGATACGTGTCCAATCTCCTCAACAGGTTTACTTCAAAAACATATGGAACAAATGCATTCCATCTAAGTGGTCGATTTTGTTATGGAGGATTCTCTTCAACAAGCTTCCGACTGATGATAATGTGCAGAAGCTTGGTTTTTCTATGGCTTCGGCTTGCCATTGCTGCTCTTCGCTTGCGGAGGAGACTGTTCTACATATCTTTGGGGACGGTGATTTAGCGTCTTCGGTATGGAATTATTTCCAAGTTATTGTTGGTGTTCGATCTCGAAGAGTTGATTTACTACAAAGATTCTAAAGCTGGTGGCGTAAGCGTCAGAAACATGGGAAGCAGGTGATAGTTGGAGCCATTTGCTGGGTCTTATGGAAAAATAGCAACAAATGGCGTTATGAAGCTTATTCATTCTCCTCATCTCAACTGATAGCTGAGGTGAAACGTCAAGTTGGAAAAGCTATGATTCGATGCTCTCATGTTGAGCTCCCTAGTTTATAGTTACTCTCTTAGTCCTGAGCTTTTGTAACTCATCTTTGGATTTTCAATAAAGTTTCGTCTTGAAAATATATATATATATATATATATATATATATATATATATATATATATATATATACATGCACTTAAACTTGTGAAGAGAGGTTGTGTGTGTGTTGTGTGTGAATGAAGAGCTGTTGCTGGGGGGGTACAAATCTGAGAATAAAATGGTTATATATGCCACTATATAAATATCTCATATATATATGTATATATATATATATATATATATATATATATATATATATATATATATATATATATATACACAATCTATTTAAAGGAACTTATATATATATATATATATATATATATATATATATATATATATATATATATATATATATATATATATATATATAATATATTTTATATATATATATATATATTTTTATATTTTTTTTTATATATATATATTTATATATATATATATATATATATATATATATATATATATATATATATATATATATATAAAATATATATATATATATATATATATATATATATATATATATATATTATATATATATACCCGCGCGATCCAACGGCTAAGGGAGGGCGGGGCTTCGGCGGGGCTCCGCGGGCGGGGCTCCCGATCCGCTTCCTATATATATATATATATATATATATATATATATTATATATATTATAATATACACATATATGTATAGGAAAAAAATGTTGGTTTTACGAAGGAAAATGAAACTCGGACCTGGGATTGAAATAGCTCGACAAATATCACAATATATATACATGTATCTATATTTAAAACACATCTATATACACATATACAAAAGGTAAATAAGGATATATATACATATATGATGGAAATAATTGAAAGTAAAATTAGGGACTAAAACCTGCAAGTCCAGAATTTTAATATCTTCATATAAACTCAGAAATTATGAACTAAATCTCAGCAATTTGAAATATCACAAAATAATTCAATTATATATATAAATAAAAAACTCGAAAACCAACTCAATACCCAAAATGCAATTACACACTAGAATCCATAAAACTTGGCAGACACGAAGGTGTCTATGTGTGTGACGTGTTCGGGTACTCACGGGATCGAACTCGTGTCCGTATCGTGTCCACAGAGTGCGTATCGAAAAATCCGATACGCGTGTCAAATGAATCGGTGCGAGTTCAATTTCTCGCTCGATTCCGAACCGTTCCTCGTGAAACTTTGCGTACACCTAGGCTAACACGTCCCCGACCTACTGGCCGAGTTAGCGTGCTGCCAAGTGTCATATCTGACGCACACGAAGTCCGTTTCCACGTGCGCCCTGTGAGCGTGTGCACAGAATAGTGTACCGCGTCGTACACGCGGGACGACGAGTCTAGGCACTCGTGTGTCCCACTACATGTGTCGTGGTCGTGTCCTAGGATAGGCTAGGTATAGGACTACACGTAGGACACATCGGATCGAGTCCACGTGTCCACATGTGTCGGCACGAGGGCCGTGTCAGCGGCAGCTGTGTGCACGCGTGCGTGCGTGTGTCGACCCGTGCGGTCGCAATTTCTCACTCGATTTGAATCGAGACGCCACGAACTTTGGGGACGTGTCTACAGACGTTGCCCCCACCTACACGCCAAGTGGCACACGGCCACGTGGCCTGTGCATCGTGCAATCAACGCACGACAGCAGGACACGCGCACGGCCTGCGCGTGCAGCGTGTTCGTGTCCTGTTTGGACACGGATACGAGCCCGATTCGTGTCAAAACTACAGGGTCAGGATCCTTATGTCTAGGGCTATCCAAATATAAATAGATTCGAAAAATAAGAAATTTTAATCCATTGGGTAATTTCGTGGAGCACCTATGTAGTAACTCCGATACGTGTCCGATACACACATCAAACGGACACAAAATTGAACGAAACTAAACCTACAGGTCGAGGGTACCTAGATGCATGCTAACATGAAAAAAAATTAGAAGAAACATTGCTAGAACGAGGTTTACCTATTGAGAGTCAGAATCTCAATGAAAGTGAATCCTCGAGCGCTTCGACGACCGATTTCTCCCGAGCAAACGCCTCCAACTCCTTGCTAGCAGTGCTCCAGCAAGTTCTCCTCCTCCCCACAGTCGTAACGCAATTCGTTTGGCATGAATCTGATGCAGGATGAGAAAATTAGGATTTGAAGGAAAAAGGGGAACTAGGGTTTTTTTTGATCTAGTGGAGGCTATGGAATTCTTCACAAATGAGAGGGGGCTACTGCTATGCTTGGCCGACCATGGGTAGGGGGTATTAGGGTTAGGTTAAGTCATGGGCCAAGCATTCCTAGGTTGCTACTAAGGCTAAAACTAATCACATTATTAGGCTTCTAGACAAGGTTGACTAAGGTTGTACCATCTAGGTCCTATCAATGCACCAATCCAAACACACAACAATCAATTTAATTAACATTTAAATAAATTCAAAATAATGCACAAAGACTAAAATACCCTTAATTAGAAAAAGTGAGTGTGACATCAGCTTGTCCATCAGAGTTTCTAGTGACATAGCCGTAAGATCATTTCCTTCGATAATCGCCGTGACCTTGGGGTTCCAGATCTTCGACAATCCTCTTATCACTTTGCGTATCTTCTCATGGTTGGAATATACTTTGCCAAGGGAAGATAGAGGGTTGACGATGTCGAGGAATATGGTGAACATCTGAGTAATCGTCTCATTTGACTTTATTTTGAATGCCTCGTATTCTTGTGTCAGACGGCTGATCTTTGATTCTTTAACCTGTGTGGTTCCTTCATGAGTCACCTCTAGAAGCCTCCATACTTCATGTGAGGTGGAGCATGTAGAGACCCTATTGAATTCAGTCCTGTCTATTGCACAGAAGAGAACATTAATAGCCCTAGCATAGACTTGCCTGTTTCTTTTCCTGGTCAAAATATTTGTCGTGGAATTTTTCAACAAGAGTCCCCTCGACAACTATTCTGGCAGGCTTCTTGCAACCCTCAGTGACGATGGTCCACAGATTAAAGTCTAGAGACTTGAGATAAAAACTCATCCTAGTTTTTCTATAGGTGTAGTTAGTTCCGTCAAATGGGGGTGGCCTATTTGTGGACTGTCCCTTACCATAGTTGGAAAATATAGGTTGTGTGGTTGCCATGGATCAGCTTTAGGATGTTAATCCAATATAAGAGAACAGAGCTCTGATACCAATTGAAGTACCTGAAGGCAACTATAGGAGATGAATAGAGTATGTGTCGAAAATCCAATTAAAAATTAACTCTATTCAAGTCCAACCAACAGAAAGTATAATCAGAGTATAAATACGGAATATAAATAGAGATCAGAAAAGCATACGCAGACACAACAGTTTTTAACCTAGTTTCCCTCGTGGAGGACTAGTCCAGGCCTGAGAACTCTAACTCAGGATTGAAATCCACTATTTGTGAAATAGCGTACAACCACGTGCCTTTAATCAGAAGAGCACGCCAACTTCTTACAGATTCGCAGATGGCAAAACTTGGAATTGTCCAAGTGACTTCTTTTGAAAACTCTTGCACACAAACTTCTAGCTGACTCGCACTGAGCACTTTTGGGGCTTGAAAAGTTTTGTGACTAGTTAGATGGGAAGAGTAGGCTTAGAATATATAAGGCTATAGAAGAAGAGAAGATTGGATGATTGAAAATGAGTGGAAACAAGCCCTATATATACTAGTCCAGAGAGGCAGAGTTCGACTGGAATTCTGTCCCAAAAATTCAAATATTTCGACTGTTGAACAGCTAGCATCCAGGAAACCCAAAAATTAAGGTCCTGGATTCTAGGGGCAGAGTTTGGCCCGAACTCTGTGTGGGGTAGAGTTCGGCCCAAATTCTGTCTCCTAGGGGACAAAATGTTCAAATGGGCTATATGGGCGTGGTTTGTCTTGGAGTTTGTTTGGTGGAGCTTTGGGTATTAAGTCTAAGCTTTGAGATACTCAGTGCGACTCAACTTACAATAGCTTAGACTCAATAAAAGATAAAAGTACAGACTCAGAGTATAAGTAACAGCTGTATTGGCGAAGCAATCGTCGATGATGTCTGTCTTTAACTGAATATGTGATGATGTTCAGTTTTGGAGCTTGGTGGAGCTTGATGTGTCAAGTTGGATTATAACGGATATCGTCTTGTTAATTATCAAGATCAGGTTGACTGTGATCCAGTTTGGGTCAACACGTCCCGCTCATTAGTACATTCCTAGGTGTACTAATGCCCCAACCCCACAGGTGACAAAACTCTGGGGTGCACGGTATTACACCAAAGCTGAAGTTTGAGGAGGCATTTTGAAGCTCTTCATATTTTGAAGTATTTTGAAGCCAATTCATCGAAGGCTTTCAATGTATAAAAGGGTGTAATGTATGGAACGACAAATATTAGTTCAGGTAGCTTGTCGAGTGTTTTGTTTTGTTTCAATCAATGTAGCCGCAACGGAATATCCAATATAATTATGACTTGCACTTCATTGCAAGCTATCAATGAAAGCATATTTCTATCTTTCTATACTGCATGTTCAATTCTTTACAATTTGTGAAGTTTCAACTTGATGTTTCAAAAGATTTATCAAATATAATGTTCTTGTCTTGTACGAGTGCAACTCCAAACTCGTACGACATCACGTCCCAGCGAGGACGATCGATTCGGCTGAAATCGATACGAGGATGAACAGTTTGTCAAATTTGGGCATGACAAATTGGTATCAGAGAAAAAATTTTCTTTTTGGATGTTTGTTGCAATTACTCGATTGAATGCTTTCGTCGTAACGTTGCATGAAATAATAGTTCCATACAAATAAGCCCGTAGATATTTTGAGAAAGCTAACGGGTTTACTCTATTTTAGAGATGACTAAAAAAGGTAATCTTGCCACGACAAATAACCCAATGAATAGTTCAGCTAGTTGGGAGGGCGCTGGCTCTAGTGAAACTACGATGGAAAGAATGATACGTCTAATGGAGGTGCAACAACAACAGCTTTAGATGCATATCCAAGCCCAATTTGGTGCGCAATAGAAGCAAATGGATGTCGTAACACGGATCATGAGCACTTTGGCGGCCAACACCAATACAATGATCGTGGCATCTCTTCTTCTTTGTTTGAGGCGACTGAGTTCCGCAAGTTGAACCCACCAAAGTCAAAGTCTGAGCGGAGCCCGATGTGATCATATGATGGCTAGTAGAAATCGAGGGCTTATTTGATCTTCTCAATGTCAAAGGGTCCAAGTGAGTAGCTTGTGCAACGCTACAGCTACAATTTGGGGCCTATGCCTGGTGGACGGCAAAGAAATAGGAAATCTACGAAGACGTCCCTAATACCCATATTTTATGGGAAATGTTCAAGGATACCTTTCTTGAGCAATATGTTCCTTGCGTCGTCCGTTAACAAAAAGAAGACGAGTTCATGATGTTGAAATAAGGGAATATTCGGTTAACGATTATAACTCCAGCTTTTCAAACTAAGAAAATTTGTTGGCACCTTCTTATCCAAAAAGAAGCCTGGTGCGATCGCTTTCAACAAAGCCTGCATGACGAGCTGCGTAGGGACGTCATGAATCAAAAGTGCCAAACCTACCGCGGGTCCTAGATGCCATTCTTGATAGAGAGCAAATCTTCGGTCGCATACCGCGACGAGCAGTGCCAGTTGTTTGCAATAACTTCAATAAGCATCCTAACGATGCGGGAGGTTCTAGATTGCTGAAGCATCCGAACACAAATGAGAACTGGGGTCACTACTCCAGACTACAATGCAATAGATGCCGTAAGACTGCATATAGGGCAGTCGATTGCTGAGTAGGATGCTTTAAATATGGTCATGTGGACCACAAGACTCATGAATGTCAGACGGGAAGGGCAAATCAAAATCCTCCAAGCAACGTTCCGAAACATATCCTCCGAAGAACTTTCGGAACCAGAATAGAGTGACATAATCTCAAGGCGCAAATGCGGTGCTAAGGAACCTACAAAATCCATGCTAGGGAACACAAGGCCAAGTCTATGCATTGACTCAAGATGAGGCGTTCGAGTACGATACTGTTGTAACAGGTATATTACTCTATAGAAGTATACCTGCACTAGTACTTTTCGATTCGGGTGCAACGCATAGTTTTATATCTACATATTTTTCTAAAAAAATTAATTAACCAAAAAATCGCTAGATATGAACATTAGCGTTAGCACTCCATTGGGAGTCGATATGCTTGCAAATTTTATTTGTAGGGATGGCCACATTTGCATCGGAGGCAGAAATCTATCCTTGAAAGCCATCGTCCTAGACATTAAGGAGTACGGCATAATCCTGGGTATGGATTGGTTTGGTGCTTGCCATGCAACGATCGAGTACGCGAAGGAGAGAGTTGTGTTTCATCTTCGTGGCGAGAAAGAGTTCTCATATTCGTATGGTCAGTATCGAAGACGGTCATTGTGGTATCGACAATTTCGACAAGGCGTACATTTTGTTTCGACTGTGAGGGATACTTGGCTTCTGTTAGAGATACGAGAAAGGATATTTCAAACAGTGTAGACTGATATTGTGGCAGATTTTCTCGATGTGCTCCCTAGACAAAATGCCCGGGATGTCGCTGGATCAAAAAATAGAATTTAGCATCGACACCTTCCCGGATACACGACCAAAATCGAAAGCACATTACCGAATGGACCTAACAGAAACGAAAGAGCTAAAGGTGCAGCTACAGGAGTTGCTAGACCGTGGATTTATTCGCCCTAGCATCTCCCCATAGGGAGCCCCGTGTTGTTCATGAAAAAGAAAGATGGATCGATGTAGCTATGCGTCGATTATCGAAAACTCAACAAGGATACCATGCGGAACAGCTAACCACTGTCACGCATCGATGACTTGTTCGATCAACTGCATGGTGCCATAATATTTTCTAAATAGATCTTCGCTCAGGCTACCATCAGTTGAAGATCAAGCCTGACGATGTATCGAAGTCTACCTTCCATACTCGATATAGTCATTACGAGTTCTTAGTCTTGCCGTTCGGTTTGACGAACGCCCCTGCTGCTTTCAAGGAATTGATTAACCGAGTCTTCCAACCCCTAGTAGAAAAATTTGTGGTCGTGTTCATCGACGATATGCTCATCTATTCGAAGGATCGGAAAGAGCACGCTGAACACTTGAAGACGGTATTGTAGACTCTACGTAAACACATATTATATGCAAAGCGGTGTGAATGTGAATTCTAGATGAGTAGCGTGCCGTTTCTTGGGTATGTTACTTCTGCTGAAGGTGTCACGGTTGATCTAAAAAAATTAAAGCAGTGGTAGATTGGAAACGACCTACCTCGGCTAGCGACATTCAAAGTTTTTCTGGACTTGGCGGGCTACTACTGAAGATTTGTGTATAAATTTTCCAAATTAGCGTCGCCTCTAACTCGCCTCACACAGAAGGGAGTCGTATTCGAATGGAGTGACAATTGTGAAACCATCTTTCAAGAGTTAAAGCAACCCTCGTTTCAGCTCTAATCCTTGCACTTTCGGATGGAGAAGAAGGGTTTCATATATTCAGCGACGCATCGGCACTGACTTAGGGGTGTGCTCACTGCAAAGGGATGATGTTATCTCCTATGCTTCGAGGTAGTTGGAGCAGCACGAGAAAAACTCTCCGATGCATGATCTAAAATTGGCGGCAATTGTATTCGTGTTGTAACTCTGGCGACACTACCATTATGGTGTGGCTTATAGAAGCTACATGTAACTTCCCAGTCCCAAAATACTTAGGACTAAGTACGTAGACATGCCAGCTGCATACATACGAAGTATACTCCAATATATGGAATCCTCGTATGTATACATAAGCTGTAAAATGCAGTAAACCATGATAACTAAATCTCATCCACATAAATAAAGAATAATAATATAATCACTATGAATTTATCATTTGTACATGTAGTTGGGTGGACAAATCTACTACCAACTAATTTAAATGAGAAGAATATACAAGGAATTGATTGATAAAGATGGCAAGATGAACCAGGAGCAATCATCTTCGAAGGAATGGAGAGGATCACGACCTAGGCTAGAACACCTACAAAAGTCATATAGCACACACCTGGAGAGATCACCAGGTCCTCAGAGGGACGTAACAAGATACATGAAGATCATGCCATATAAACTGTGATATATAATAGCAAATAAATGGATGCATGCAATAGGGTTCCTACCAGTTCTATAGTGATAATGCAGTTAAGGAAAACCTTCAATGCATGGGCATCTGGCTACAGAAAACTCGGTATGGTCCCACCAGGATACCGGAGACCTCAAAGCATAACATTCTTCGAATGTCAGAGGACAGCAGGATCAGGAATAGGAAAGTACATACGTGGCCTATACGTTAAGGAACTGTTCTCTCCATCCAATGCCTAGTAGGGTCACATCCATGACTTATAGGAACCTCTAGTAACTGCCAAGTCTACTAGCATACAATTCTACTGGCAGTTACTCCTAATCGTTGCACGCCTCATACGTATCGATGGCCGACCGACTACATAAGTATGTATCCTATATGTGACTCATAATACGTGATAAAGCCACATACACACCTCATATGTATCGATACGTATGAGGCCGACCGACTACACGAGTATGTATCCTATATGTGACTCACAACACGTGATAAAGCTATATGTGACTCGATACGTATGAGGCGTGCGACGATACGTATGAGGCGTGCAATGATACGTATGAGGCGTGTTGTGACTCACAACCGACTACACGCCTCATACGTATCGATGGCCGACCGACTACACGAGCCGCAGAAGCAAGACCCCTAAAGCCACTATGCGGCCAAAATGAGTCAGACTCTACTCTGTGGAAGGGACACATGGCAATTTGACGAAGTCTCAACCACCCAGATTTGCTACAACAAAATTTCAACAACCCTCCCACCAGCTGGCAGCCTAAGATCGAGTCTTTGTGTGCTGTTACAGACACGTGGCCACGTGGCCCTTTATGTGGCCCAAAATCTGCTATTGCAGGAATCATTATAAATAGCAGGGTGCTACACCCATGCAAAAGGTTGGCAATCAAAGGCTGGCAAATTTCTTCGAGAGCAAAGACTGTGTCCGATAGTCTAAGGAGTAAGGCAGAGTTGCTACACTTTCCCGAGCCTCTATCGTCACCCCCCAGAATCAAAACAAAACAATTGTACTTAGATTGTTTCCTAGGATTTCTTTCTAGGCTTTCTTTTGTATAAGGGAGTTTACAATCAAGTTCAATTCCTCTATAATTTTGTTCTTGATATTTAATAGCAAATACGATGGCGACTCTGCTGAGACCTCATTCTCTTCTGATAAGAAGTTGGTGACGTAATCCGACGTGTCCAAGCTTAGCTCTACGTAGAAAATGCTCGTGGTTCATTTTGACCAACGAGCATTCGAAGAAATGCTCTCTGAAGGGAGTGCCAGCCCATCGCAGAAGTGAGCCAACCCAAAGAGAACCCACAGGACGTCGAAGCATAAAACTGTTGCCCCCGACCAGATTCTCGAAAAAGCTCCTTCTGCGGCCCAGGACGGTGATCAAAGCTCTCCTGCGGCCTTGCTTCCAACCGCAGAGAACCCCACTGTCCCCAAATCCAGTAAAGGAAAATACTACGATGTTGAGCTTTTGTGGGCACAAGGAAAATCCATGCTGACGAAGAAGAGGCCGCATAAAAGAAATAGGCAGTCTACATATGCGGCAGCCAACTCTGGACGAAGTCAGATGGCCCATGCGGCAGCCAACTCTGGATGCAGACAGATGGCCCATGCGACAGCCAATCCTGGCCGCAGACAGGGTGTGTCATCCGGCCCTGTCAAAAGCTCTGTATTCGACCATATCTCATACGGGCCCGACCCCATACGGTCCATTGAGAATGTAGAATATGCCAATCTGGACACTTCTTACTATGCACCTTCGGGTGCTAAGTCAAAGAAGTCTAGGACAGTGCAGGCCCAACAAGCCCGGTCAACTGTCCAAGCTGCTGACCATCAGCGGGCACCGTTAACTGTTATACGGGCTCCTGATGGAAAGTTGCACAGAATCACCCGTGTCCAGTCCCCCAGGGCTAACGAACAGGGTGGGTCTCAAAAGTCTTCCTCCAATGATCGAGAGCAAGTACTTTTATTAGCCTCGGATCAGGAAGAAAACATGATACCTACACACCCGTGTGCTCGGGATACCCGAGTCCACAAATTGGATGCAACGGTAGATCAATCTGCTATCGACTTACAAGAGGTGATTACTCACAAATACAAGAAGAAAGAAGCAACCTTGGCATGTAATGAGCCATTTTCGGGGCGTCGTTGCACCCAAGTAATCATCAATTGCTGCTGCGACAATTCAGCAGCACCTGAAGATCGGCAGTCCATTTTCTAATGACTGCACCAACCAACACTTGTCCGACAACAATTTAAAAAACAGGTGCAAATTTTGGGAGACGAGGAATTTTCTTTCGTCTCCTATAATTCAACTCGGAAGGTTCTTCCCGGCAAGGGAGGAAAGAAGACAGGCTCTTCCAGCCCGACAATCTCAGCCAGCACTGCAAGAAAACTTTTATCTGGAGGATTACCGCCGACAGCCACAGGGGGTGTCTACCTAGGCACTCGATGCAGAAAGAAGCTTCCAACACCTGGGGGTGCATCCTCGACCTTCCTAGGGGTAGATGAAGCCGGGGTAGCAGTCCCCTCAATGTATGCGATAACTCGGTATTCCAAGAGCATACACATAGATAGCAATCCACTGGAATTATGCAACGGACTTGGACGTCCTCGAGGATGACCGCCTTCACCGAGACGATGCAGCTTCCTGCGCAGGGGTGGCACCCATTCTAAATCCGAGGAGGAAGACATTTCGATATTCCCTGACGATTTCTCGGTACGAGGGTACGACACGGAGAACACCTCTTCTACGGTCCCTTCTACGTCTACCCACGTACGGACAGTCTTTATGGTCGACGATGATCATGAAGGGCCTACTGATCGACAACGTCTAGAATTACTTGAAGCCATGCTCCTGTCCTTGGTCAAGTCAGTAGACGAAATCAAAGCTGCCTTGCCGACTTAACCAGCAAGGATGTCTGGACAAACAAGCTTGGGACCCATAGTCAATGCGGACTCCAATACGACCGCTCCTTCTTTGGGTGACAATCCTCTAGGAGCATTCGCTCCTTCAGCGGCAGACGAAGCCAGGGAGGCAAGGAGGGAAGTCCAGGAGCTCTGAGCGATGTTCAATGCCCAAGACTCCTCTCAGGACCTTAGAATACGGCAGCTGCATCCTGTTGCGTGGTGAGATATTCCTTTTCCGCCATGGTACAAACCATTTCATATCGATCGTATGAAGGAAAGATCTCTGTTAGTCGGCACATGACTTATTTCAAGGTCACAACCGACCACTTACCGCATAACGACGCCATCCTCACACGATTATTCATCGGAGCATTGGTGGGGATCGCGTTCGACTGGTATCGCAACCTTTCGGACAACTGCATCCATTATTTTGACGGCTTCAAGAACATGTTCCTGGAAAGATTCTACGAAGTAAGGCATGATGTAACAATGTCGTCTCTTATGGACGTCGTTCAGGGAGAGAGGGAGCTAACGAGGAACTATATCGAACGGTTTCGCCAAACTGTGATAAGATTGCCCCAAGGCAATCCTGAAAGCTTCTTGATTGAAATCGGTCAGAAGAAGTTGCTCCCCGCAATCAGCCTTTGGATGGGCGAAGATTAGTTCAGGGATTGGACGACCTTCATCATAAGCGACACCAATATAGAGGCAAAGTTAAAGAAGGCTCGCCAGCTGGGATTACACATCCCGTATGGAGAGGACAAAAGTAAACGTCCTGGTACCACCTCCAATAACAACAACGATGGTGGCACCTCCAATAACCGGGACAATAAAGGCAAACAGGCTATGGTCGCTGGTACGACCAAGAAGCCTGAACAAAAGCAGGCAGAAGCTCAGTGGCCTAAGGTGTATTACTCATTTGAAGATAGTCATGTCAAGCCTATCTTCGACATGCTCTTGCACGGGGATATGATCCAACTCCTTCCACCAAGGCGCAAGCCTCGAGCGGCGGAGATGGAGGACCCAAAATATTGCCACTTCTACCGCTATGTTTATCATTTTTGGCACAGTTTATTTTGATAACATTAACAGCATCTTCGTAGTCTAGTTTTCTCTATATTTTAGCTAACAGATAATCTTTCAAAGCTCTCCTACAATCAGTATGTTCATTCAAGCCGAGTCATCAAAGCCTTATGGACGTTCCTAAAAGAAGACTGAAGGAAAGACCAACGCTCCTTAAAGATGGCTCTCATCAGATTCAAGATTTCGAGTCTGTACAAGGTCTAGGTCCTTCTGTATAAACACCTAAGGTTGGATGACAAATCATAAAGCTATTCTATTTTTCAGTCAAAAATTAATGTCTAAAAGAACGGCATACCGACGGTATACCGCTGTATACCGACGGTATACCGTTTCTGAGCCACAAGAATGTTCTGTGACAAACATCGGCGTACCGACGGTATACTACGATATACCGACGGTATACCGTTTTGTGAGCCACAAAATATTTTATGATGAATATCGGCATACCGACGGCAGGTATACCATTTTGTGAGCCACAAAAATGTTCTATGACGAACTTCGACATACCGACGGCATACAACAGTATACCAACGGTATACCATTTTATAAGCCACAAATATTCTGTGACGAACATCGGTATTCCGACGGCATACCGCTGCATACCAACGGTATACCGCTTTATCTGATTTAATTTTTGAATAGACAAATACTAGCATTAAATGCTCCCCAATGGATATAATTATTACCATTACTGTTCAGAATGTATATCGACGGTATGCCGATCCATACAGACGGTATGTCGTCTGGGTTATATTCAGGAGCATTAAATGCTACATACTCTTGGTTTTCTATATAAAAGGATTCCTTCCTTCCATTGAAGGCCATCCACTCAAGCCATAAATTTTCTCAACAACCAAGAGCTCCACCATTACTACTCTACCAAAGCTTTCAATTGTCATCCAATCCAAAAGTGCTAGAGTATTCAAGAGTTGCACTTTTCGATCTTCAAGTGTTAGAAGATCAACAGTTCTTTTCCTTTCCTTTTGAAGTTGACGAGCCTTCGTAAGAAAATTCGTGTGTAAGAAGTTGGTGAGTTCTTCGGATCTAAACTCGTGTTGAAGTTGGCGAGTTCTTTGGATCCAAACTCGTGTGTACTATTTACTCAATAGTGTATTTAAGCCGGAGAGAGTTCCGGGACTGGATTGCCTCTAGGGAGGAAACTAGGATACATCGAGTGTTTGATTTTCACACTCTCTCTTATTTTTTCAGTGATATAGCTTCTTGTGTTTAGTTTTATTTATTTTTCTATTCACCCCCCTCTAGGATTCTACAATTGGTATCAGAGCTTTGTTCTCTTGATTTGGATTTATACCCTTAGAGTGATCCATGGCCACTAACCCTAGTGTCAACACATTCCACAATGATGGACACTCCACAAATAGACCTCCTTTATTTGATGGAACCAACTATAACTATTGGAAGATTAGGATGAGCATTTATCTGAAGTCCATAGATTTTAATTTATGGAATTGTGTGATAAATGGTCTCCCTACTCCTTCCGGAGTTATTGAGGATGTTGTTTCTGACACCCTTAGGGATAAACTCACTAAGAATGTCAAGAAGCTTGCTAGTCGAGATGCTAAGGCTATGAACGCTCTTTATTATGCTCTCGATAGCAGTGAATTCAATAGGATCTCTACTTGCAAGACTTCAAATGAAATTTGGAAGTTGCTAGAAGTCACTCACGAGGGAACATCACAAGTAAAATAATCAAATATTAGTAGACTCACACAAGAATATAAATCTTTTAAGATGAAACAAGATGAGTCTATTACTTGCATGTTTACTCGTTTCGGTGATATCATTAAACCTCTCTCTTCTCTTGGTAAGGAATATCCTGCTCATGAAAAGATCAGGAAAATTCTCAGAGGATTGACTAAAGGATGGAGTCCTAAAGCTACTGCTATCATTGAAGGGAACGACTTGACAACCATGAACCTTGAGACTCTCATAGGGAAGCTTATGACTCATGAACTTGACATGAAAGATCAAGAGGAATCATCCATGCAAGAGAAGGAGAAGGAAAAGGCCAAAGAAAAGGAGAAGTCTCTGGCTCTAAAAGTTACAAAATCCTACTCAAAGGATAGCTCTGACGACAACGAGTCAGATGATGATGAAGAAATATCTCTCACAGCAAAGCATTTCCGAAAGTTCCTCAAGTTCAACAAAGCCAACCACTTTAGACGGGACAACGATGAAGACCCTGCTTGATAAGGAGAAGGCCAAAGAAAAGGAGAAGTCTCTGGCTCTCAAAGTTACAAATCCTACTCAAAGGATAGCTCTGACGACAACGAGTCAGATGATGATGAAGAAATATCTCTCACAGCAAAGCATTTCCGAAAGTTCCTCAAGTTCAACAAAGCCAACCACTTTAGACGGGACAACGATGAAGACCCTGCTTGCTACCAATGCAGGAGAACCGGTCACATCAAAAGATTGCCCTATGACAAGAAAAGACTCCAGTAAGTACGAGAAGCCTAACAAAGGAAGCTCTTCCTCCAAAAATATGCCAACACTAGCATAGTGTGAAAGTGATGCTAGCGACTCAGACAACGACAAAGAATGCAAACACAATGCAAATGTTTGTCTTATGGCAACCGATGAGGTACTCGATGATCTCTCTTTGAATACTCTCACTTATGATGACTTGGAAAATGCTATTCTTGAATTACACGAGGAACACAAAGGTGTTAGAAACAAGTACAAGAAATCTCTAAAAGCGGTTGATGCACTCAAACTTGAAGTAGAAAGACTCTCCAACATCATTATTGATGTAAAAGGGAAATCTTCTGCCTCCAACACGGATAAGATAGAGTCTTTGCGACTCAAGTTACAAGAATCTCAAGTTATCATTGAGAAAAAGGATGATGAGATTCAATCCCTCAGAAGGGCTTATGATTTTGCTATGCATAAAGTTCAAGCTGCAAATAGAAGAGAATATGATACTTCTACTAAGTATAATGATCTTCTTGTGCAGGGTAAGAAACTAGTTGATAAGAATACTACTCGTACACATACTCCAAGATACGCCTACACTCATCATAATACTAGTCACAATTCTTACATGAACAAGAACACTACACACAAGTCCTATCCTAACACAAGGAAAGGACCCTTTGTTAAGAAGAACACCTCACATCATGCCTTCTATTGTCATTATCATAACACTCATGATAGAACTCCTTGCACTAAAGCTTCACATGTGCATAACACTCGCACATTCTCTTCTAAATCTTCCATAATGTGCAACTATTGTGGCTTACTTGGACATACTTCTATTTATTGTCTAACAAGGAAATAGGTTGATATGAAAGTTTATAAATGGGTTCCTAAGACTAACAATGAAGGACCCAAACAATTATGGGTACCAAAATGTTCATCTTCAACTTATATTATAGGTGAAGAATCTTTCTCATGCTAGAAGCAAGTGGATCCTCGATAGTGGTTGCTCACGGCACATGACCGGTGATGCTTCACTTTTTACAATGCTATCGATGAAGAAAGAAGGACATGTATCCTTTGGTAACAATCTAAAAGGTCACATCATAGGAAATGGTAATATCGGTTTCCCTCCTTATCCTTGTATTAAGAATGTTTGTCTTGTTACAAATCTCAAACACAATCTTCTCAGTATCAGTCATCTTACGGATAATGGTTATGATATTAAGTTTGTTAAACTCAAATGCTTCATTACCGATAGCTCTAGTGGATCTACAGTGTATGAAGGTATTAGAGAAAATAATATCTATGTTCTCTATCTTGTTGAAGGTACTAATAATGATAGGTGCTTAGTCGCAAAGAACGATAAAAGTTGGCTTTGGCACATGAGGCTCGGACATGCCAACATGGATACCATCTCCCGTCTTGCAACTAAGAAGCTTGTACGAAGACTTCCAAGTATCTCCTTCAAAAAGGATATGGTATGTGAAGAATGCGAGAAAAGTAAGTTGACCAAGTCATCCTTCAAATCCATTAACTCTGTGAGTACCACTAGACCACTTCAACTCATTCATATGAATTTATTTGGTCCTAGTAGAGTAGCTAGCCTTGGAGGCAAACTTTATGCTTTTGTTTTGGTTGATGATTTTTTGAGATTTACTTGGGGTCATTTTTCTTGCTAGTAAAAGTGATACTTTTCGTGAATTTGTTGCATTTTGTAAACGTGTTCAAAATGAGAAAGGCATTTATATTAACAAGATTAGAAGTGATCATGGAGAAGAATTTGACAATGTCAATTTTAAAAGATTTTGTGAAAAGAATGGTTTTGGTCATGATTTTGTGAAAAGATTTTGACAATACCGCTTTATCTGATTTAATTTTTGAATGGAAAAATACTAGCATTAAATGTTCCCTAATGGATATAATTATTACCGTTAATGTTCAGAACGGAATACCGATGGTATGCTGGTCCATACCGACGGTATGCCGTCTGGGTTAATTCAGAAGCATTAAATGCTACATACTCTTAGTTTTCTATATAAAGGGATTCCTTTCTTCCATTAAAGGCCATCCCACTCAAGCCATAAATTTTCTCAACAACCAAGAACTCCACTATTAATACTCTACCAAAGCTTTTAATTGTCATCCAATCCAAAAGTGCTAGAGTATTCAAGAGTTGCACTTTTCGATTTTCAAGGAAGATCAACAGTTCTTTTCCTTTCCTTTTGAAGTTGACGAGCCTTCGTAAGAAAACTCGTGTGTAAGAAGTTGGCCAGTTCTTCGGATCCAAACTCGTGTTGAAGTTGGCGAGTTCTTCGGATCCAAACTCGTGTGTACTATTTACTCAATAGTGGATTTAAGCCGGAGAGTTTCGAGACTGGATTGCCTCTAGGGAGGAGACCAGGATACATCGAGTGTTTGATTTTCTTACTCTCTCTTATTTTATTTCAGTGATATAGCTTCTTGTGTTTAGTTTTATTTTATTTTCCTATTCACCCCCTCTAGGGTTCTACACATTTCACTCATGACGGCTTTCAATTAAAGCGGTACATCCAGGTTACCGTGGCGGTAAACGATATCAATTCAGTTCGGTGACTTCCCCCCAACAAGTACTCAAGACGGGGTAATACCTATCCCTTGGGCAACAATGGAGGTTACTAATCTTTTCCCGTCCGGGACCAGACGACTGGCTTGGTACGTCTTACCACATCACGAGGAGAGGTCATGTGGGTGCACCCAGACTTAGTACCCGAAGTTACCCAGGCGGTGACATCTCCAACCAACAAGAAGAAGGGCAGGAAGTCCAGATCCTGCCATACAATTTCAGCCAAAGCTGAGGAGGCGACGGCTATTGTTACCCGGTCTGGGGCACAAGTCCAGCCCACTCTGGAAAGTTTAGTCGAAGACCCTCCGCCGGCAATGCTGCCTGCCACTGAGGTTCCGGGGCCATCTCAGCCTCCCCCGGCGTACAGGTCCAAGCCAAAGAAAACCCGCTTTGACAGGCCGATCATTAAGGATGCACCTCAGGGGCTGGAGAGACGTTACAACTTTGACATATTAGCACAACTGGCTAATACGTCGACAAGTTGTCGTTATACGAGCTCCTAAGGCTCTCCAAGGATCTTTGTGTCGCATTGAGCGAAGCGCTCCAGAATGCTGACGCCTACTTAGCCCAGGTCAAGCCTACGGGGGAAGACTCGTCGATAGATCTCCAGGGCAGCAACTGTGCGAATGAAATGCCCAACATCGTATTTACCCTACTGGACATGTTAATCAAGACCAACTTGCATGATCGCCCCTTGTACTACACTGGATACATATATGAGATATCAAGGTAGATCGGATGCACATTGATCCTGGCTCGTCGATAAGCATCATCTCGAAAAGCTTGCTTCAAGTCCTCGACATCCCTATGCACCGGCTAGCGGCGACCAACACTGCCATTAGCGGTTTCAACTCAGGAAGGAGCTATCCCAAGGAAAGATCCGATTAAAATGCCAGATCGACGACCTGAAGACGGAAGTTACCTGCTATGTTATAGACGCAGATACGTCCTACAATATCCTCTTGGAGAATCCGTGGATACATGACTATATGATCGTGCCATCCACACTCCATCAGTGCTTCAAGTATGTCAGTAAGCATGGCTTCATGAAGACGGAATTCGCCGATATCGATCCCTTCAAAGGGTTGAGTCTTATTACTCTTCGAAGGCTTGTCTATATGAAGAATCCAAGAAGCACATAACTAACGAACTGGAGGCCATAACAGGGTCAGAGGAACCTTCGAAAATCTATCTCCAGGCTCGTAAACCGGGCAAAGCAGCACCCTTTGTCGCAACTTTGCTTAAAGAGGTGCCCGGCTCCCCCGCTCCAGCTGCGCAGTTGGAACCGATGGTCATCCGACTCCCAAGGTCCAGCCAGGAGCCAAGACCCGTCATAGGGCCGATGGTGATCCGATTGTCGAAATCCAATCAAAGGCGACCGGAAGATGCGAGGCCCTCTTGGAGCCGATGGTGATCTGATTGCCAAGATCCAGTCAAAAGCAATCAAAAGATGCGAAGTCCTCTCCCCAGCCGATGGTTATCCGTCTTTCCAAGATGAGACAGCAACCAAGTGTTGATCCGAGGCCCTCAGGCAAGCCAATGCCACAAGTAGAACCCTTGGTGGTCAAGCTGCCTAAGACAGCATCCCAACCTCCGGTCTCGCAGGGGGTAGCTGAAGAGGATGCAGAACTCGCAAAGTATCTGGTTGCACAGGTGGATAGTCCCTCTCCTGATGATGTAATCCTTGTAGACAAAATTCCTTATTTCATCAATAAGAGGCTGCCGTTGAACTATATCCTGAGTGTAATAAGCTTAATCTGATGTATGCTGTGGGGCACGGTCTAGACGTTAACCTGCACACACAGGTGACAATCGTCCATACCACAAACCGATTTACTCCCATTAGAGGTGCCTACTTCTTAGTCCCAGGCAGAAGGGAAGGGGATCACACGATCATCTTAGGCAGAAAAGAAGGTCCTCAACCTTTCATGCCATAAGAGTTCGATCTCGAACCCGATGCTGGAAGATTACCGCTCTACCTGTATAGTCCTCAAGCCAAGTACTTCATGCGAAAGCAGGGGTACGATATGGAGGCTACCCCAGGTCTTAATTACGACAACGGTCGGCGAGCACCTCTACAGATGTCAGCCCCGACTAGGAAACCTTGGGATTATTACAGCAGGTCCAGACACAGTCTCGATTATGTTACACCAGCAACAACGCTCGAGAGCTCCGATGAAGAATGCGAATGGCATTCTCACTCATCCGAATCACCTACATACGATTCCGATGACAGCATTGGGGATATATTCAGGCAGACATTATCTGTCAACATGACATCCGCTGACATTGAAGAGGACGAAGAAGATCTACTTGAACCTCTTGAATTGGAGCCATGGGACCAACAACTTGATGCACAATAGGAGAAGCGCTTTGAACAAAGGGACCCTCCCACTGAAGATAAAGTCATGTAAGTTGATCTCGGTAACGAATCCTCTCCAAAGCCAATCTTCGTTAGTAAAAGTCTGACGGACGGCGAGCGTGAGTTGTTGTTGCAACTCATTAGAGAGTATATCGACGTTTTTGCTTGGAGCTATGAAGACATGCCAGGACTAAACCCCGAGATCGCACTCCATAAGCTAAATATCCATCCGGACGCTAAACCAGTCAAGCAACAGCAACAACGGTTGCGTCCAGACATCATAAACTCCATCGAAGTGGAAGTAAACAAGCTTATAGCTAGTGGTTTCATCCGCAAGGAACAGCATCCAGACTGGATAGCTAATATAGTACCAGTCGTCAAGAAGAACGAAAAGATCCGAATCTGCATCGACTTTCACAATTTGAATGCGGCATGTCCTAAGGATGAATTCCCTCTTCTCATCACCGACATAATGATCGATAATACGTATGGCTTCGAGCGCATGTCCTTTATGGATGGATTTTCAGGATACAATCAAATCAAAATGTCTCCTGATGCTGAGAAGCATATGTCATTCCGAACACCGATCAGCGTGTATTGTTATACAGTCATGCCCTTCGGCCTGAAGAACGCCGATGCTACATATCAACGTGCTATGAGCGTCATATTTAGAGATCACTTGCGCAAGATGGTGGAGTGTTATGTTGACGACATCGTCGTCAAAAGCCGCTCCAAGGATGATCACTTACACGATTTGAGGACAGTGTTCGACCTTATGCGAGCCACAATCTGAAGATGAATCCTATCAAATCCTTCCTGTGCGTATCCAGCGGGAAGTTCTTGGACTTCGTCATTACTTCCTGGGACATTCACATAGACCCCGATAAGATAAAAGCTATCTTGGAGATGAGTCCACCGAAGAACCTCCGTGAACTCTGCAGCCTTTAGGGAAGGCTAGCCTACATCAGAAGGTTCATATATAACCTCTCATGGCGATGTCAACCCTTTACACAACTCATGAAGAAAGGCGTCTCTTTCGTATGGAATGAAGAATGTCAACGTGCCTTTGATGACATTAAGGAATACCTGTCGAATCCGTCGGTTCTGGTAGCCCCGGTCACCGAAAAGCCTTTCCTGCTTTATGTACGAACGATGGAACACTCCCTCGGTGCCTTGCTAGCATAGAACAACGATGTGGGGCATGAACAAGCCATCAATTATCTCAACTGAATGATGGTTGGGCCGGAGCATAGGTACACCGCCGTAGAGAAGGAATGCCTTGCTTGGTGTTCGCCATTCAGAAAATACGACACTATGTGTCTGGGCAGACCATCCATGTTGTCTCGCAAGTTAATACTCTCAGGGTTCTCATGACCAAGCTAGGCGCACTCTGTTCTCGTCTAGCCACATAAGCGATACTGTTATCCCTCTACGATATGGTTTTCGTTCCACAGAAGGCTGTCAAAGGTCAAGCCTTGGCCGACTTTCTAGCAGCCCATCCAGGCTCAAAGACAGCCAAAATCTATGAAAAAATCCCAGACGAAGTCGTTAACTCAAACATGACTTCACATGATGACGTTTGGCGAATGTTCTTTGATGGTTCTTCAAGAACGGGACCCCAAGGTGATATCGTCGCTGGAGTCGAGATTGTATTATTTTTTTCCTCCGGATTGGTGGTCAACCGGGCATATTCTCTCACAGAACCCTGTTCAAACAATGTAGCCAAATATAACGCTTTGGTTATCGGGCTCCGACTCGCAAAAGAAGTGGAAGTCGAATACCTAGAAGCATATGGCGACTCGCAGTTGATTATTAATCAAATCTGAGGCTTGTACGAGGTTCTTAACCCGGACCTGATTCCCTATCATCAGACAACAATTACCATCATTGCAACCTTGGAGGGTTCGTTGTAGAGCATGTTCCTAGACTCCAGAATATTGAAGCCGATGCCCTAGCAGGCCTCGCTGCTTCTCTGACGGTTCCAAATTATGCTCATCATCTAGTCGACGTGATAGGCCATGAGCTGGTTTATCCCAAAAACAACGTTCAACTGGATACGAGTTACTCCACCCAGATAACCAATGACGTACAAGATTGGAGACTTCTGTTCATCAACTTTACATTCTACGGAATCCTGCCTGAGAATGTGAAAGAAGCAACTTTAATTAGAAGGCGTTCTCTCAGATTCTTTTATGACACAGAAACAAAAATGTTATATCGATGATCTTACGACGGGCTACTGTTAAGATATCTGTCAAATGCAGAAGCCAAAGAAGCCTTATGCCAGGCTCACGATGGCATTTGCGGGGCTCACCAACCTGGCCCAAAGTTACAGGACCGTCTCCGTCGGATGGATTATTACTGGCCTACGATGGTAGCAAATGCAGTAGATTATGCAAAAAAGTGTAAGGCTTGTTAGATCCACACAGATTTCATACATCTGCCATCCGAATTATTGTACCCAACAGTGGCCTCTTGGCCATTTGAAGCATGAGGAATGGACATCATTGGCCCAATCACCCCGTCGTCGTCCAAAGGGCACCGGTTTATACTTGCAATCACCGACTACTTCTCCAAGTAGGCGGAAGCTGTTCCACTGGCAGAGGTAAAGACATCAAACTTGATCAATTTCCTAAAACATCACGTCATTTACCATTTTGGAATGTCCCGGAGGATCATTCATGACAATGGTCCACAGTTCGCAAGCCATGCCTTCTAACGATTCTGTGACAAGAATCAGATTCAGAATGTGGCTTCAACAGCATACAACCCATCAACTAATGGTCTGGCCGAAGCCTTTAACAAGACCATAATCAAGCTTCTCAAGAAGTTCGTGTCTTCAAACAAGCGCGAGTGGACTAAAAAGTTAGGCGAATGCTTATGGGCGTACCGTACTACGAGTCGGACGGCTACAGGAAATACACCGTTCTCTCTGGTGTACGGAAGCGAGGCAGTTCTCCCATTGGAGACTCAGATCCCTCACTTCGTGTGGCCCTTACATACCGGTTGACATCTGACGATAACTACCGCCGACGACTACAAGAATTGGAAGCCTTAGATGTCACGACCCGTACCCTGTGTAGGGGCACGAGAAGTGGGTACGTCTAGCCTACGCCGCAGTATCGGCGGTAGAACGCTGTCCTAGGTTACTATCTAATCAACAACTCACGCAATTATATAATGTACTTGTCAAATCTCAACTCCGAACGGAGGACAAGTATAGATATAATGAAATCTCAATCACAGTCTAAGCACGATAAGATAACACAGAAGTTTGTAACTAAAGACTAAACAACAATATTTATAAACTACTAAATAATAATATCTCAAACAAACTCAAATACAAACTCGTATCTCAAGTTATTATAATTCAAGTTCTAAAACATGAAAACTAAAACAGTCTACTAGCTAGTCTCCCGATCACTCCTGAGTGTTGGGGCCATAGGTAGCTAAGCCATCTCCTGCTCCAAGGCAAGTAAGGCAAATGTCCTCAGGGCAATCATATGTAATATTTTCAACAGGTCCAGTCAGGACAGGAACGAGTACAATTCATCAAGAAATCCTAAGTAAATGACAGTGAACTATAAAGCAGTTATAGACAGTTGTATTGATGAACATGGCAGTTTGTACGAGTAATGATGTAGAGAAACAGTTAAGGTACAAGGAAAGTAAGGTAACTAAACAAGAGGAGAAGCATGGAAAGAAAGACTGTAAAATATAATCTAGCTGAACTAGAGTAACATGATATAAGTCCAGACAATATAATATGAGTCAAGTGTAATCCCAGTGTGAGTCCAGACAATATAAATCTAATACCAGATGATTCCAGTATAAGATGAGTCCATACAATGATCAATGATTCCAGGGTGAGTCCAGACAATGCTCTAACAGTGTATTTTAAAATACCGAGATCGACATATAAACGGCTGTAGGTGATACGGCACATCGCACACTCGGCCAAGTATGGGATGGCTATCATTCCAGTATAATTCCAAGGGAGTGATTCCAGTATTTTGGAATGTTCACATGTCTACTCCAATATTTTCCCGCCCAACAAGTACAAGTGAATCCAGAATACGATACGAGAATCGAGATGAGTCCAGCCAAACATGATGATACCAGCAAGTGATTCCAGGGTGACTCCAGTAGGTGATTCCAGTAGGTGATTCCAGAAGGTGATGCCAGTAGTGATTCTATAAATAGAGGCCAGACAAGATGGTATGTGTGTCGCATACATGAATCCAAAAATATCTATACATGTTGTAAGAATCACATAAAACTAAGTAGAACTGAAGTACAGTAATTGACAAGTAAATAAAAGAACTATCAGAGAATGTACTCGTCTGGTACTCTGAAAAGAGTAGTGTAATATCAGATGTCTGCACCGGAGTCACAATGTCCTAAACAGAGTAATATGGGTTATAATATGTTTAATCTGTACCGGAGTCAAAATGTCCTAAACAGATTAATATGGGTTATAATATGTTTAAAATAAGGTAAATAAAGTCTACGATGCAATCTACATGATTTCTAGGTCAATCTAGGTCAAAGTCAAACTTGGTCAACCTTGGTCAACTACACTAGTCAACTAGGTCGATCCTAGTCCAGTCAAGACTCACTAGGCCTAACCAAGCCTAGGCTAGCATACAAACACAATCACAAGGCAATGTGAACAACAACAATGCATAATAACTTAGATATTATATAAATACATACCTTTCCTCTATACATTGCATACATACATGCATAACATTATATAATATATAGTATATAGAGAGAGTGAGGGAATAGAGAGTGTATGTGTCAAGTGTGGCAATATACAAAATGTGTGTGTGGGTATAGGTTAATGGTGACTATGGCATGCATTCAACTCATTACCCACATTACCTAACATATTTACATATATACACATGCTTAGATGAAATCCCCATTCAAGACTACATACATGCTTACACTATACATTGCATAGATAACTTGAAGTTACATGTCTAGCATACTTGCATCACCACAACAACCTATATCAAACATGTTTGCCCTTAAACATATATACATTGATGCATACTTATACATCCATTACCTATATGCACTCATACACATATAGATACATACATAGGCTAATATTCATTTATTCATCCAAGTAATTCATTCATGTCATTAACTTACTTGTTTTTACTTTTTTCTTGCATAGCTACATACATATCATATATATATATATATTCATCCATGTTCATTTATGCATTTAACATCATTTACCTATACCTACTTTACATCATGCTTGCATTATATTTTGGCATACCCACATTGCATAGATATCAACCTACCTATATGCAATACCTATATTCATTGTACATAAATGGGTGTGTGAGGGGGTTGCAATACATCAAATCTCATAACAGAGAAGTACAAGTGCAGGAATGTATGTGTTCTCAAGATTGGTTAGTGTGTGTGTGTGTCCATGTGGTACAATGTGTGTGATGTGATAGCAGTAGCTAGGAGTTAGAGAAAGGTGTGTGTGTTCTCAGGAATTTTTAATGTGTGTATGTGTATATGGGCTGTTCTCAGTTTGGGTGAGTGTCAATGACAGTTTACATAGTGTCCTCAGGAACCTGAGAACCAAAGGCAGTTTACTCATCCCAAGCCAATCGAAATTCCAAATTCAACCACAAAACATAACCCCTCATTGCAGTAACCTAATACACATATAATTGCATTAATACATGGTGATTAAACAGGGGAAAAATTAGTGGTAACAGGGAATTAAAATCATAAATGAGAACAGTGCACATTGTGTTCAAATGACAGTTTATATATATCAATTAAAACACCAAACCTATTCGAAATCCCAAGACCCTACACCAGCTTACAATCAATATTGTAGTAATGTAATTACACCTGAATGTGAACCTAACATGATAATTAACATCAAGGAAATCAGTGAATCAATAGTAGTTATCAGTTCTCAGGAATTTGACAGTAAGCAATGACAGTTCACATTAGCTACATTCAATTCAAAGACCCTACATCAATCCAATTCGAAAACCATCTATCAAATCCTCTAACACAATTACAAACTAGCACTTAAGTAACTAACAAACATTATATATGAATCTAATCATGATAATTAACATAAAAAAATATCGGGTTTAACAGGGAATTAAACTCAGAATCACATTAACAAGAACTGCGTATCAGAAAAACCAATCGAACCTAAATCTTATGAAAACACCTAACCACTGCACACGTGTCAGAGGGGTACATGTGTGTGAGTGTCACACGTGTCTGCTAGTGTCAACATTGTGTCATAAATGTGTCAACACAGTGACAGAGGGGGTCGAACTCAGTATCAAAACTGTGCATAGGCTGGGCTCGTGCACACATGTCGAGTCTAAAAGGACACGACACAGTCAACCATCTATCTCGTGCACGTGTCTAGAGTTAGAGGGGGTCTAGGTCTAGGAGTCTAGGTGTCTGTATCGAGTCGGGGTCATGTCGTGTCTGAGTTCGAGTCGCGTATTAGTGCTGGTTTACACGTACGTGCACGACAGGCAGCGACCAGTACGAGAGTGAAAACTCCCAAACCACTAAACCAAATCGTATGAGACTTTGGGGGCATGTTGTCAGACATTGCCCCAAGGTGCCACCAATTTTGGTGTCCAACCGAGTCGTGTTGTGTCGGATATGGATGTGTGGCAGCAGGACACCACACGGGGGCCTCGTGCAGCGAATCGTGTCCAAATTTGGACACAAAAACCAACCCAAATCATGCTCAGTCACATACATACATAATCTACATATAATAAGCTTTCCAAATATGTAATTTGTTTCGAAAACCAAGAACAAAAAGTTTGAAGAGGTATTTCGTCGAACACCCAATTAAATACACTGATACGTGTCAGATACGGACACGTAATGGACACGAATTCCTACCAAACTTGGGCTACAGCTAGGGGGACCCTAAATGAATGCATCTATGGGAAGAAATCAGAAATTTACTAGGGTTTGTAGGATTTTACCTATTGAGTGTTCAAACTCAATGCAAAGAGCCTCGATTCGACGTCTTCCTCGATTTGCTACGGTTCAAACGTCCTCCAACCTTGCTAGCAAGCACCCACAAGTCTCCTCTAATGTTGGGGATGATGATGCAATTGATTTGACTCAATTTGGGCTCAATTTGGATTAATTGGGAGAGTTTAGGGAAGAACAAGTAGGGTTCTTCTAGGGTTTGTAAAAAGAGGCAAATGCTTCTAAGTATGACACTTATAGGGGGGACTTGTATGGTTGGTCATCTAAGGGAATTAGGGTTTGTTTAGGTATAGATGAGTGGGTAGGATCATTCCACCCAATTCCAAGCCTTCCTATTGGTTCTAGGCTTTCTTTTTCACAAATATCCTAAGAAAAATATCCTACCATAATAATATCTAGATATTACTAACCTTGGCACTTAGTAGGAATGTTCTAACCTTGATTCTAACCTCAAGACTAATCTAGGTTAGGTTAACTTCTAGGTTAAGGCTTAACTAAAAGATTAGTACAATATTTAATTGATAAAAATCATTTTCATTAAAAGTCAAAAATGACCAAAATACCCCTAGGCTAAAAAGTTATAATTAGTCATCATAATCACATGACTAGGCTCCCATGGTCATGGTTAGTCTCTAGGCTTAGCAATTCTAGGGTTACACTAGTTAATCATCAAAATCACCATTCCACATTTTAAATGGTTTTAATTGACTAAAAATCACCAAAAATCACAATATGATTTAAATATCATTATTAAATGATTATAATCACAAAATTCAAAATTACCCTCATCTGGAAAACTGGATTTTACATTAGACGAGAAGCGTTTGCAAGCTCAACAAAGCATCAAGCTCTATCAAGCACGCATCTCTCGGGCCTTCAATAAGAAAGTCAAGCAGAGGACATTCCAAGTAGGCGATCTTGTCTTGGCCGTTCGCAGACCGATGGTAATGACTCACAAAACTGCCAGCAAATTCCAGCCCAAGTAGGAGGGTCCATACATCATCGAGACTGTATTCTCCAATGGCACATACCGACTCGCGAAGCAGAACGGAGACTTGCTCATGATGCCCATAAACGGCAAGTTCCTAAAGAAATACTATGTCTAAGGACATGCTGGTACTACCTCAAACCACCAAATCTCCCAGGCTATCGAGTTATGTGCACCAAGTATCTCTAAACTCACACTCTATTTGCTCCAAGTGGATTCATATTGCATCACCCTGAGTAACGAGTCATGTATGTTGATACCTCTGAACTCCCACTCTAATGCTTTATCACCATCTCTGAGCAAACCTTCTGGTCCTGATTATCGTGTGTCACGTCCATATTACCTCTGATACCGATAGTCTCTTAACTTAACACCTGTACCCAACCCGGAATAAAAGACATGGTGTTAAGACTACAAAACTTATCACGTCCATATTACCTCTGTTGAGTTTTGTCTCAAAATCTATTACTCGCACCACCAGTGCACAGAAGAGTAATAGGTCCACCAAAAATTTCATGATTATCACATGTCATGTCCATATTACCTCTGATACCGATAGTCTCTTAACTTAACACCTGTACCCAATCTGGGATAAAAGACATGGTGTTAAGGCCACAGAACCTATCACGTCCATATTACCTCTGTTAGGTTTTGGTTTCAAATCTATTACCCGCACCACCTGTGCGCACAAAGGTAATAGGTCCACAGAAGTTATCCTAATCTATTACTCACACCATCGGTGCACAAAAAAGAGTAATAGGTCCACAAAATACTATTCAAATCTATTGTTCGTATCTTCAGATGCACAAAAGGGCAATAGGTCCACAAAAAGTCATCCAGTGGGATGTTATTTATCGATCACAAATGTTGTATTAGGCCCTCTAGTACAAGCACCACAGATACCACAAACAAAGAATGGAGTGAATGTATTCTTTTTATTCAAAATCAGTTACATTCATAGGACTACACCTCAAAAAAAGGAGGAAAGAGCTGAAGAAAAGTCTACTACTCATTAGCAACACAAAGTTTGGTGAGAATGTCTTCCAACTGTACAGTTGAGCGCTCGATTTTCAGTTTGGCCCAGCGTTCAGCTTCCTGGGTCAACCTTTCAGCATCCACAAGATGTGCATGAGCTTGCCAATTATCCTCTAACTTCTTCAGTGCACCCTCCAGAGCGACAGAGGCTCGTGTGACCTCATCGATCTCCTTACAAATCTTCTCTTCCTCTTGACGAGTGGCTTAGAGCTCAGTCTCCAGAGATGTCAGCTTGGCTTGGAGCTGGAGGAGCTGTTCGTTAGTTTTGGTCATAGCACAAACGGTGGTCTCCTCACGAATTAAGCAAATCTCTCCCTCTCGGCTCAGCTTATCGTATTTAAGAGACAGCTTATGGAGGTCCTTCTCTAAGGTGGGCTTGGTCGTCTCCTGTACAGCCTTCACTTTTTCTACGGCTGTTATAAGAAAGGCACGCTCCTGTTCCACTGCAGCGAGCACGTCGACCTGACGTAATTGTTGCAATTGGGTTAGGCATCGATCAGCCTCTACCAGTTCATGCTCTAAAAAGGTAGCCATTCCTTCTCCATCCAGGAGCATCTTCAGCAGTTCAATCTGACCGCGGCCATAATGACGAGCTACGACGAATGACGTTCCTCTCCTCAATGTAGCCTCAACCCCCCGTTTTAAATGGCGGTAAAAGCTCTCGACTATGTCCTTAGACGACTCGTCTAAGTTCTCCAAAGAGGACGGCGTCGAAGGAATAGCACCTAGAGAAGCTAAAGGCGTCTGGAAAGGAGGCGCAGCAACGCTTGACGACCCTGTTAAAAGGGAAACAAATTTCGAGCGATGAGATTTTTGTGCGACGGCAATCTCCTCCTCTGCGGTCCGAAGAAGCTGAAAACTGGACAGAGCAGAAAGTTTAACTTCCGGGGAAGAGGCGGCTTCAATCGATCCCGCATACACCAAAGAGGTTGAAGGAGCCGGGACTTCTGTGCTCAATACGGTGGAAGGCCCCTCAACTCGAGCTGGAAAGGAAGAAAGGACACTTCTTGGTTGTACCAGGTCAGCTACTGGATCCTCTTCTATCCCTTTCTCCGTGGCCACATCCACCATCGGTAGTAGAGAGACAGGCCCTGTAGGTCCAGAACAAACGAAAATCATCTTGACCCGAAGAAGATGGAGTTGAAGCAAAAAAATATCCTCATTGGTAAGAATATGACATATCTTACCAGAGGTGAGGGGCAAAGACTGGGGCTCAGTCGGAGTAGTCTCAGCTCCTTCCGTCGCCTCCGCATCTCCTGTGAGGTCAGCAGCGGCGCCCGAACCATCCACATCTGCCTCCTCAGCCCTGTTGCTCCGGGCAAAGACGTAATTATATCAACACCAGTTTGTGAGGACCCCGCAGCTCCTGGGTCAGATCCCAGAGAGGGAACCGCACGGGCAGCATCTGGTGATAGAAGGTTTGCTTCCACCGATGCCTGCAAAGAAGAGCCTTCAGATGACATTCCAAGGACAACATTGGGGCTTATCGTTAAAGAACTTACCCTCGTGTTGACTTCGGTGTCACTACCCATTTCTTCGACGGCAGGCCCACGAAACCGAGCCGTAACTCGCTTCTGGGAACGAGGTCTATCAGTGACAGGGGGTTCAGGCCTGCTTCGTTTACGCGTTGGATTCGGTACAGGAGAAGGCACGCGCATCGCCAAATGACTTACAGAGGGCTGGAGATCTTCGGAGTTATCTTCCTCCTCCTCCGTGCTATCGAAGTCAGAATTCGAAAGCTTTCCTCTTCTCCTTCCCCGTCCTCTTGCGGGAGTCCCTCGATCGCTCCTCCAATTTCGTACCAACAATAAAACTGGTACGGGGATCAAAGTCATTGGAAGGCGCGTTACGGACACATGACGAAGGGCCGCCATATATGCGATATTCTCCGAAGTCTCAACGTCAGACAGGATGAAGCTGGCCTGGGTGTGGATCGCCGAATAATAGTGCCAGGCTCGAATACCATCCAAGACGGTCCCCTCGAAACCCAGGCAAGGATTAGGGTTATTCAAATATAATTGACTATACCTAAATGGTAGAGAGTACCGACTGGGTAAGTATGGTTCCAAGTATACAACATTGCGGTTGCGGTACCCCAGATGTGAGGGATGGATACTCTACAACCAGCGAAACAGCTTTTCAAACAAGGCCTGGGGCGCAAAAACACTATCGAGGTGAACGCGTCCCATCTCTTCCATAGTAAAAGACGGGACTGACACAAAAAAGAGTATCTGTCCACCCGCACAAAATAGGTTCGGCAGTCGAGAAAAGTGGTACAGTTCCAGGGCATGTCGCATAGTGATAGATGAAGGCATCGTCACTTGTCGCATTACCTTCCGGGCCAGGTCGCATCAGAGAGGGGCAATGCATCAACAGCCACCCCATTAAATAATGGTACGACAGCTCAATTCTTTTGAAGGGTTTCGTAAGTTCACGAGCGATAACTTTTGACTTGAAAATACAAAGATCCCAATGGATGCTGCATACCATAGCTGGAAGCAGAGCCAACTTTCTTCCAAAGACCAGCTTTACCGCCGGAAGGATTAGGCTGCAGCTGATCCTCTCAATCGAACCAGAACTCGCCGAGACGACGTAAACCCTCAGCCATATCATCAGGTATCCGACCAGGATGGCCTTATGTCACGACCCACTCCCGAATAATCGGACACGAGTCGGACACGCCCAGCCTTCGCCGTTAGATACGACGAAGTAAGCTGTACCAAACTAGGGAAATCTAACAAGATAAACATAATGTACACAATCACAGCATCTATACACGATCCCAGAATGATCACCATAATCCACAATTCTATATATCATAAATGTACTAGTCATCAGGAATGAAATATACTATGAACTCTAAAACAATATCTAATAGTAAAGCTAACAGTCTAAATCTGAAACCTCTAGCTAAGTCATGTCTTCATCCTGCTCAGCTAATGTCCCGGGCTCTGGGCCATAATGTAGAACAATATCCTGCAAGTACACCTGCAACATATCCTAGTCAGGAGCAGAGCAAAGTACAGTTCTAGGTAATGAACAAGAACATCATGATATAAAAATGAGTACGGGAGTACATAAAAATGAAATACAAGAAAAGAATATGAAGGTACACGAATGTAAGTACAGGAAATAAAGTACAGGAATGTAACTATGAACCTGAAGTAAAAGACATGACAAGTACACCATGTTTGAAATACAACTAGTCTATGTGACCGGCTGGGGTGAGTACAAGAGCATGTACAGGAGTACATGATTATGGTATGACTTAGGGCCCGCGTACACGATGCGAGGCCTAAGCTATCTATATGAATATAGTAACCATGGTTTGGTCACATGGCTAGTATCTTTCTCCACCCGACACAAGTAAGTACAAGAACAGGAATATAGGAGTACATGGGTACAGGATATCGTGTCATGACGTGTCACAAGAAGAGTACAAGATATGTAAATGTATAATAACCATAGAAAAGTACTTGCCTTGTTCCGGGTGATCAAGGAAATGGAGTAGATCTGTAGGTCCTCCTGATTAATGGATACAAGTTGGTTAATTTCTAAACAAGCTATACTAGCTACTCTCTTCTACTAACCAAGTCCAACTATAGAACATCTATAGGTATACTAGTATTAAGTAACCTCTCATAATGGAAAGTTATATAAATCTATATAGGAAGAAGAAAACTACGAATAAAGGCAGTTGCTATCTGTCAATACTATAACATATAAAGCCCCAAGTTAAACCCAAGGTCAGATTTGACTCTGCTCAGTGTGCTCACCATTCTATGTTCAATTTCTTAGTAACAATGCACTGCCTACTCCTACATAACCTGCCAACCAAACCAAATTTGTACATACCCCAAAGCTAGTCCAACTGCATTAATGCCAGTGATGCACTTAACTGTACATGCACAACTATACTGTGTTCATACTGCCCAAAATTCAACCATCAATTGGTTAAAGTGCTTCCTGCAAGAACACTAATCCACTTCTAACAATCAAAAGTCAAGTAAACTTTATACACAACCTTCCTATGCACCCAGAACTCAAGCTCAGCATGCTACACAACCACACAACTAGTCTTAGTAAATATGCACACAAGCCATTCCCAATAACCATATGCTAATTAAGTTCAATCATAAATAAAGAACTTAATCGAATTCGAATTCAACATAGGAAAGGTCCCCGCCCTTGCGAACTTCCAATAGAACCTAAAATGAAATCTCATTAATGAAATTATACAGGAACTAATTTTCAAAGAATAAGACCAATCTAACCCAACAACATGACCAAGAATCCTCATTAACTAACTAGTCTGGAATCTCCAAATACACAGGAACATAGAATTTATAAATAGAATTATACAACAAAAACTCCATAAATTGTACAAACAAACTCAACATAATCACCAACTAACGAATATATGGCAACCTCCATCCTGGATACTGCACTCAGTCAACTTGACACTGCTACAGGGCTTGCATATAATCGATCGGGTACGTATGGACACAATCCACTGTTTGGACATGAACAAGTCTTGGTCACACACACACAAACGCTGCTACGACCAACACACGCCATACCAAATGGACACGAACTACTCACGGCCAACACCCCGTACTCAAAACTGAAACAACATGCAATAATTAATCAAAATGGTAACATAATACCTGAAGGAAAGAAATCAACGAGATTAAAGTCACGTCCCAAGTGTCGGGTGCGACCCACAAGCTTGGCTGAGCTTAGAAATTGTACTGCGATATTTCCACGAACAACAAAATGATCGGATCTCCACGTCCTACTGGAATTCGAGTGGATTCCTCGTTCCTGACCTATCACTCTGTTCGAAAATCCCAAACAAACACACACAACCGATTACAAATCTAAACGAATCACCAGGAACCAAAGAAAATCTACTACCAAGTCGGACTGGGGTTTTAGAGATTCACCAAGGCCTCTGGATCGACGCAGAGGGAAAAAATACTCGTCCGAGCAGAAGAGCCTGCACAACCATGCCACTGATTGAGGAAGGGATGCCGGTGAGCTCGGTCAGATCATCATCGTCGCCTATTTTGTGTTTCTAGCTCTAGATCCGTCGAGGAGGAAATCACCTGTCATCGGAGACGAATCCTCATTGCCGCTGTTGTCGAGGTGGACTAGTCGTCGAAAAATCTCCGCTTAGCACACTACAGTCGCCAGAGTCGATGGGTTAGGTCGGGATGGAGAATTGGGGCTGCTCCCGAGAGAGAGAAAGAAATGAAAAGAAAAATATAACAGCAGCTTTAATGATTTTACTATACACTACAGTCTTAATATAACTCACCCATTTTTTTGCATTTTAATCCCTCCACTATTGGTACTTTTACACTTACCCCCTCCCCCTTTTCGTTATTTACAACCTAGCCCTTCCACCCAAGTAAATTTACACTATTCCCCTTCCCCTTTTCACTATTGCAGGCTTTGGTTAAAAATCAGTTAGAAAATCACATTGTGGGCTCCAAAGTTTGTTACAATAAACTTTTAAAAAAATATTTTTTTAAAATATTTCCTGCTCTAACTAATTTTCCTCCAAAAAAATATAAATCAAATATTTATTATTTAAACTAAACTTATTATTATTAAAGTATTTTAATTCTCTAAAAAAAATAGGAAAGTGGAGTTACAAATCTCTTCCCCTTGAAAAATTTCGTCCTCGAAATTTGAAGATCACAAAGTAAATCTCAAAATCACAACAAGTTCAAACACGAGTCATTTAAAATAGAGTTTTCGAACACTAGATTACAATCAAGCAAACAAGCTAGGATAGCGCTCTCGCATCTCGTCCTCGCACTCCCACGTGGGCTCTCCCAAAGAGTGATGTCTCCACATGACATAGGCAAGTGGAATAGTCTGGTTCCGCAGGCGCTTCTCCCTACGATCAAGAATCTCCACTGGCTGCTCCTCGTAGGTCAAGCTCGGACCCACCTCTAGCTCTGAATAGTCCACCACATGGCTCAGATCTGGAATGTAGCATCGAAGCTGGGACACGTGGAAGACGTCATGCACTCCCTCCAAGCTAGCTGGAAGTGCTAGTTGACATGCCACCTCGCCAATCCGCGTCGTCACGTCGAAAGGCCCGATGTACCTCGGACTGAGCTTCCCACCTCTGCCGAAACGAATGCACCTCTGGTTTACGAGATCTTCAGGAACACTCTATCTCCAACTGCGAACTCCAGTGGCCGTCTGCTGTCGACCGTCCAGTGCTTCTGCCGATCTTGTGCAACTCTGAGACGCTCTAAGCCTCGAGACCAAGTACACACAAGAAGTTTGAGATAACACGATCTAACGACAATCAAGAATTAAATAGGCACGAAATGGAATGAAGTTTCAATTACAACTTAGAGGAGTAAAATCATGAAGACACAAATTATTAAGTATGATCAAAAATCGATAGTTTAACACAAGTGGACTAGGCCAAGATAGGAACATCATGGTCAAATAGACATGATTTAAGATTGAAGTTTAGACAAGACACAAACAAAGCATGGAATCAAAATCTGGCAATGTATAATTTTGAGGAAATCAATGATATAACGATAAAATGCTAGAAGGGAAACTAGCAAGGGCTGATTGAGGAAACGTACGAAGTACTCAGGAGATACAGTATCAAATTAGGATAAACGTGCAAGGATTTGTGATTCTCGAAAACCAATAATTATATGAAAATGGAATATAGTCTCCATGATATCCAAGAACATATAGGTATTTGAAATCACTTTGCTTAGAATCCCTACCCTGCCAGTATATATCTGACTGCAGTAGATTTTCGGCTCTGTGACCCGAATAACAATATGTCACCGAATATTCCATCAACTTTATCCATTTTCTAATAATCATTGATTAAGCAAATCGAGAGATCAAGATGCGAAGAATATGAAAAGGTCTCAATAATATTCGAAAACTTATGAATGTTTGAATTTACTTCAACTTAGAATTCATGCCTCGCCAGTGCACTGCTGGCTGCAGTGAACCCTCGGTATCCGTAATCCAGATAATGACTGTAGCGTTCAACTGCCACGCCCCAGTAGATCATCGAATAGTCTCTCAACCTTATCTATAGGGATTTTAAAAGAAGTTTCAAGGGAACCAAAATGAGTTTCAATAGTCCAAGTCATAATAATGGTGAGGTTATCTGTCTGTTAGAACACAAGGGTTTATTAAGTACAAAAAAGCAACAAGAAATTCATTCAAGGAGTAGTGAATACTAAAAGGAATAACAAGGAGATTTTTAAATCTTGAACAGAGAACGAAGTTTCAAATAGTAATCGGAATCTCAAATGACAACAACCCCATATAGGGAACAAAATCTCAAAATAGATAACAAGGTCCCGGATAGTGATCAGGAAGTAAGGTATAGAATAGAAACAAAATTTTTGAAATAAGGAGCAATTCTCCTATTTGAAAACAGAGTTTAACAAAATCTCGAGTAACAACAAAATCTCGAACAGATCTACAATAGGAAACAAAGTCGCAGGTAGGAAATAATTCTCGAACAAAAAATCTCGAACAAGAAGCAAGATCACGAATAGTGAATAGAAAACATAGTATCAATTAGCGAATAGGAAACAAGCATCGAATGGTGGATATGAAACAAGCAGAATCTCTAATAAGAAATGGGGTCAAACGAGTCGTGAACAGAAACAAATTCTTGAACAGGAATGAGTCACAAATAGAAAACAAAACTTAATAGGAGATAAGTCAAAATCTCAACATAGAAAACGAACCTCCAAACGAAACCTCGAATAGGAGCAAGACTCAAACACGATTTTGAAAGTGACAAGGTTTCGAATAAGAAATAAAATCATGAATAGAATATAGAATGTCCAAACAATGTCTCAAATACGGCAGAATCTCAAATAAGTCCTGAATAGAACAAGGTTTAAATAGAGAACCAACTTCTCAAATAGAAATCAATCTGTAGAAAACAAAGTCATGAACAATAAATATGAAACAAGTTATCGAACAAAAGATCTTGAATAAAACAGGGTTACGAACAAGATTCTAGAATATGAACAATCTTTAGTGGTACATCCCGAATATCACCTAATGTTCAAAAATAGAAAACAAGAAGTTTTAAGAAATGATCTAGGTGCTTCAAGGAATTTTAAGGGAAGACTGGATTGCGAATCACGATACATGGTTTTTCCAACCATACAAAAGAAACCTTCTATCTTCAGTCTGTCTTCAGTATTCCTTCGGAACTGGAATCACTTCAATTTCTTCAACTGACGTGTCGTAGGCTGGTCCTTGCAGTAGTACTCCATGTGGTTGCTGATTCTGAAAAGGTGGGTCCCTTTGCTGTAGTCCGATGCTCCTCGTGCTTGTTCTCGGACAGTGCGATCAACGGTCTTCGGAAAATCTTTGACTTGGTGAGTAGGCGATCCGCAGTACAAGCATAGTCTCCGTCTTTTGTGGCACTCTTTGTGGTGATGTCTTGACGATGGCAGAAATTGTAAGTGGTCGTCATCTGAATCTAAGTCTGGATCTCCCGCTGGGGCTGAAGCGCAGAGCCTCTGATAGAAATATACGTCTGCTGGCGTGCTGGCTGTTAAGACCTGCTCCCGATGATGCGACTTGCTGCCAATCCTTTATTAAGTGAATATGGACCTGAATCTGCCTCTGATGGTGCAGCTGATGACGTGACTGAAGAAGCGTCGACTGAGTGTTGCGATGCTTTACGGTTCTACAGTAGCTGCTATCTCCGTCATAAGTCTTTCTGTATCTCATGGACTTCAGCTTCCGGTCTCGTTTTATTGTCTGTGCTATATTCTGGATCTCCTGGCTAGTGGCTCTAATATTCAGAGGAGTCGGATCCTCCAAGACTTGGATGATCTTCAGTGGCGGCTTCAGATTCTCGATCTGCTCCTCGGTACAAGATATGCACTCTGTGTCGGGGAAGTCCAAGGATCCGAGAGTCTAGAATTCTGAAGTCCTTCCTGGCTCGAAGAGTGTATCCACGAATCTGGCTTGGAGAAGGATGGCCTGCTCCCTCTGGTGTCAAGGAACTCTTGAAATGTCCTCGTCAACTGTGTACTACCCATGGGGATAGTTGGACGATATAAAGTAGTGGAGGCTCGAACCCTAAAGTGTAGGTGGAGCAACTATTCCGGTATTACGTGCTTGATCTATCTGAAAAACAAAAAACTGTTAAAATGTCCTAATTCTAAAACAACAAGTGTTTATAGAATATCAATATACCTGATATACCCTTATTTCCCGATTTTTCTTATGCTATGATCGAGTTTCCCTAGTTTAAATCAAGTCCTCCAATAGTACTCTAATACCTAAGTACTATTAGGACAGACCTGCATGGGCCACCACTAAAACATGTCACGACCTGCTCCCGAATAATTGGACACGAGTCGGACACGCCCAGCCATCGTCATTAGACACGACGAAGTAAGCTGTACCAAACTAGGGAAATCTAACCAAATAAACATAATGTACACAATCACAACATCTATACACGATACCAGAATGATTACCATAATCCACAATTCTGTATTTTATAAATGTACTAGTCATCAGGAATGAAATATACTATGAACTCTAAAACAATATCTAAGAGTAAAGCTAACAGTCTAAACCTAAAACCTCTAGCTAAGTCATGTCTCCATCCTGCTCAGCTAATGTTCCGGGCTCTGGCCCATAATGTAGAAAAATGTCCTGCAAGTACACCTGCAACATATCCTAGTCAGGAGCAGAGCAAAGTACAGTTCTAGGTAATGAACAAGAACATCATGATATGAAAATGAGTACAGGAGTACATAAAAATGAAATACAGGAAAAGAATATGAAGGTACACGAATGTAAGTACATGAAATAAAGTACATGAATGTAACTATGAACCTGAAGTACAAGACATGACAAGTACACCATGTTTGAAATACAACTAGTCTATGTGACCGGCTGGGGTGAGTACAAGAGCATGTACAGGAGTACATGATTATGGTACGGCTTAAGGCCCGCGTGCACGATGCGAGGCCTAAGCTATCTATATGAATATAGTAACCATAGTTTGGTCACATGGCTAGTGTCTTTCTCCACCCGACACAAGTAAGTACAAGAACAGGAATATAGGAGTACATGGGTATAGGATATCGTGTCATGACGTGTCACAAGAAGAGTACAAGATATGTAAATGTACAATAACCATAGAAAAGTACTTGCCTTGTACCGGGTGATCAAGGAAATGGAGTAGATCTGTAGGTTGTAGGTCCTCCTGATTAATGGATACAAGTTGGTTAATTTCTAAACAAGCTATACTAGCTACTCTCTTCTACTAACCAAGTCCAACTATAGAACATCTATAGGTATACTAGTATTAAGTAACCTCTCATAATGGAAAGTTATATAAATCTATATAGGAAGAAGAAAACTACGAATAAAGGCAGTTGCTATCTGTCAATACTATAACATATAAAGCCCCAAGTTAAACCCAAGGTCAGATTTGACTCTGCTCAGTGTGCTCACCATTCTATGTTCAATTTCTTAGTAACAATGCACTGCCTACTCCTACATAACCTGCCAACCAAACCAAATTTGTACATACCCCAAAGCTAGTCCAACTGCACTAATGCCAGTGATGCACTTAACTGTTCATGCACAACTATACTGTGTTCATACTGCCCAAAATTCAACCATCAATTGGTTAAAGTGCTTCCTGCAAGAACACTAATCCACTTCTAACAATCAAAAGTCAAGTAAACTTTATACACAACCTTCCTATGCACCCAGAAATCAAGCTCAGCATGCTACACAACCACACAACTAGTCTTAGTAAATATGCACACAAGCCATTCCCAATAACCATATGCTAATTAAGTTCAATCATAAATAAAGAACTTAATCGAATTCGAATTCAACATAGGAAAGGTCCCCGCCCTTGCGAACTTCCAATAGAACCTAAAATGAAATCTCATTAATGAAATTATATAGGAACTAATTTTCAAAGAATAAGACCAATCTAACCCAGCAACATGACCAAGAATCCTCATTAACTAACTAGTCTGGAATCTCCAAATACACAGGAACATAGAATTTACAAACAAAATTATACAACAAAAACTCTAAAAATTGTACAAACAAACTCAACATAATCACCAACTAACGAATATATGGCAGCCTCCATCCTGGACACTGCACTCGGTCAACTTGATACTGCTACAGGGCTTGCATATAATCGATCGGGTACACACGGACACAATCCACTGTTTGGACATGAACAAGTCTTGGTCACACAAACAAAAATTCTGCTACGGCCAACACACGCCATACCAAATGGACACGAACTGCTCACGACCAACACCCCGTACTCAAAACTGAAACAACATGCAATAATCATTCAAAATGGTAACATAATACCTGAAGGAAAGAAATCAACGAGATTAAAGACACGTCCCAAGTGTCGGATGCAAACCACAAGCTTGGCTGAGCTTAGAAATTGTACTACGATATTTCCACGAACAACCAGATGATCGGATCTCCACGTCCTACTGGAATTCTCGTGGATTCCTCGTTCCCGACCTATCTCTCTGTTCGAATATCCCAAACAAACACACACAACCGATTACAAATCCAAACGAATCACCAGAAACCTAAGAAAATCTACTACCAAGTCGGACTGGGGTTTTAGAGACTCATCTAGGCCTCTGGATCGACACAGAGGGAAGAAATACTCGTCGGAGCAGTAGAGCCTGCACAACCATGCCACTGATTGAGGAAGGGACGTCGGTGAGCTCGATTAGATCGTCATCTCCGATTTTGTGTTTCTAGCTCTAGATCTGTCGAGGAGGAAATCACCTGTCATCGGAGACGAATCCTTATTGCTGCCGTTGTCGAGGTGGACTAGTCGCCGGAAAATCTTCGCTTAGCTCGCCACTGTCGCCGGAGTCGATGGGTTAGGTCGGGATGGAGAATTGGGGCTGCTCCCGAGAGAGAGAAAGAAAAGAAACAAAAAATATAACAACAGCTTTAATGATTTTACTCTACATTACAGTCTTAATATAACTCACCCATTTTTTTGCATTTTAATCCCTCCACTATTGGTACTTTTGCACTTATCCCCTCCCCTTTTTTGTTATTTACAACCTAGCCCTTCCGCCCAAGTAAATTTACACAATTCCCCTTCACCTTTTCACTATTGCAGGCTTTGTTAAAAAATCAATTGGAAAATCACATAGTAGGCCCCAAAGTTTGTTACAACAAACTTTCAAATTTTTTTTTAAAATATTTCCTGCTCTAACTAATTTCCCTCCAAAAAATATAAATCAAATATTTATTATTTAAACTAAACTTATTATTATTAAATTATTTTAATTCTCTATAAAAATAGGAAAGTGGAGCTACACCTTAGCAGATAGAGGCTAGGTATCGTGATAAAAATAGTTAAAAGTGCCGCTCAGACTCCCGAACCTGTCACCAGCAGCCGGGCCCTCTTGGTGCTTTGTACCTGAGCACCCACTTATTCCAGAGACTGGGAACTCCTAACAGCAATCCAACCAGAGGCGCTAAGGTTAAAAAGATAACCAATCCAAGCCTTGGTATGAGGAAGGTTCCCTTCCGAATTATCGTCCTTCTTCTTGGATATTTGTTGACATGTGCTATGGTGACATAGCACTTCCTGATATACGGTAAGGAATCCGGTGAACCGCCGTTCCAATTCCTCAAACTCTTCGTTTGTCAGGGTATACTCCTCATAAGCTTTATCTCCCCAGGGCAATTTGGACACATCATGCATCTCGTGAAGAGCAAGCCCCATCTCTCTCCCGGGAGTAAAGATGGTCCCAGTCCGACAGTTGTACATATCGAGCAATGCCATAAACAACTTCGGGTTCATAAACAAGCCATAGCAGGAGCCCCTAACGGCGTGATGGAGGCCGATCCATCGTAGGGTGTCCTCATACTCTGCTGAAATCCAAGAGTTTAGATTGACCCATGGAGGGGAACGATGCTGCCAATGACAATCTTCCTGCAAGGTATGACCGTTTGTGAGCCATCCGATTCAAAAAAGTATCGGCCTCGGAGAATCGTATGTTGGGCTTCAGTTTGTTGATAAGACTGCCAGGAGCCAGCCTAATGACGGAGTAGCTCATTGTTTTCCTTACTGCAACCGCTGACCGCGTGGGATTATTAAAATGGATATGGCCCACGAAGACTCCCTGCTGATCCAGAGTTAGCGAACCCAACATCTTCCCCTCAAGAGGCACCATATTGAAACCTGATAGGGGGAAGTGGCACTCCATTAGGGGTATGTGAATCACTTTCTCCTGAAAATAGAAGTCCCAGCTCTCAGATGACTCTATGATGCTCGGGTCTGAAATAATCAGGGCATCCCCGAATAGAAACATAGGCTTCAGATGAATGCCATTCAGTTGCCCAGAGTTCATCATGCTAAGTAAGAAAAAGAATGATTGGCTTATGATCTCCCTCAGTCTGTCTTCAGGTTGACTTCGAGTGATCCGAGTCGACATATCTTGGACTATGTGGTCAAATCTAGCACCAAAGGCAGACTGAGCATATCCTACCAGAACCTCCCCCGAAGGAGCCGTGGGCAAGGTCACTGCAAAGACCAAAGAAAGAAGATATTCAGAAGAAAACAGAAGTAAATAGGCTTTTAAACAATACACAGAAGTCTATGCGGCTCAGTTACGAAGGGAACGTATGCGGCTCAAATTAAGTAACACATGTGACCTAGGCAAGCATAACTTATGCGGCCCAGATGTGGGTGGATTCATGCGGCTCGATCATATGCAGCCCAGATATAGAGGGGGTACAACCCGCATGTACTCTGATACTCATGCGGCTCGGTCCATACGACCCAGTCATGTAGAGCACATGCGGCACATGCCCCATGAAGGCCAACTTTACACTAAAGGTGTTAAAACCATGGCGCAGTGGAGAAGGGTGGTCAGACCCGCGCATAAAATATGCGACATGGCTATTTAAATTCGAGCGATCATTCTCCCGCCTTACCCTTGATCGGAGGATGGACGTCTGGGTGGAAGAAAGGTGATTTGTTAGAAGCGGACCCCTTTCCCTTGTCGGCGGTGCTAGCGGCTCTAGAAGCTTTGGGGGCCATGGCTAGTCGGAGAAGAAAATACAGCAAAGAGAGAGAAAATCGAAAGAGAATAGAAGAAAGTCTCTCTATTATATAGCCTGTATTTATAGGCTAAAACAAATGGGCGCCGCTTCGATTATCGTACCATTAAAAGATAATGATGGTCTTTTTGGATTTTATCCTTAATAACCGTCATTATTATCTCGAAAAAAGCCCCCAAATCTAAAAAATTAAATTCGAGCATTAAATGCAGCAGTAACAGCTGGACAGCCTGGACAAAATCTTTCTGCGGCTCGAAGCTTCCCTGCGGCTTGAAGTTTTCCTGCGGCTTGAAGCTTCCCTGCGGCTTGACATTTCTTCTCCATGCTTCTTATTCAAAGTATTCCAAATTTGCAATTTGAAAACTTTGAAAGGGATCTTGTAGAAGCATGGGAAAGATGGAGCTTATGCGGATCATCAGTCCATGCGGCTAAGTAAAACTAAGTCGCAGAAACAGTGCTTATGAAGACTCCATGCGGCCAAGCAAAACTAAGCCGCAAAAGCAGTTAAGACTCCATGCGACCAAGAAAAACTAAGCCACATGAAAAGTGCTCCATGCGGCCAAGCGAAACTAAGCCGCAGAAGTAGTGCCCCTGGAGATCTCATGCGGCTAAGACAACTCAAGCCGTAGAAGAGAGGCTCTCGAAGGCCCCATACGACAAAGGGGACTCGAGCCGCAGAGGAAAGATTCTCATAGATCCCATACGGCCAAGTGAGCCCAGCCGCAGAAGCAAGTTCTTATGCAGCCAAACGGAGCCGAGCCGCAGAAGCAAGACACCTAAAGCCACTATGCGGCCAAAATAAGTCAGACTCTACTCTGTGGAAGGGACACATGGCAATTTGACCAAGTCTCAACTACCCAGATTCGCTACAACAAAATTTCAACAACCCCCACCAGCTGGCAGCCCAAGATCGAGTCTTTGTGTGCTGTTACAGACATGTGGCCACGTAGCCCTTTATGCGGCCCAAAATCTGCTTTTGCAGGAATTATTATAAATAGCAGGGTGCTACACCGATGCAAAAGGTTGGCAATCAAATGCTGGCAAATTTTTTCGAGAGCAAAGACTGTGTCTGATAGTCTAAGGAGTAAGGCAGAGTTTCTACACTTTCTCGAGCCTTTATCGTCACCACCATAATCAAAAACTAAACAATTGTACTTAGATTGTTTTCTATGGTTTCTTTCCAGGCTTTCTTTTGTACAATCAAGTTTGCAATCAAGTTCAATTCTTCTGTAATTTTTTTTCTTGATATTTAATGGCAAACATAACCCAATCGTATGTCCAAAGTTGGATTTCGGCGAGCCTGTACAATTTCGCCCGTTGGATCAGGTCGCAGGCCCGCCAAATAGGCGTTCCGGCCGACCTCTCAGAATCGGACCAAACTTGGCACATAGGACCAAAATTTTGATACGGTCCTGTTGGCGTAAGTTTCGTCTCGATACGATGAACGTACACGAAGTTATGTCCAAGTTTACAAAAGGTCGATACTGGAGTATTTTGACGGATACGTACTGATTTCGTCGCGCACACGCAAAGAAATCAAGTTTTGTCAGTTTTCAAACGTTGGGAACATCTATATGCGCATTTCGATGTGTATAGTGCGCGACCACGTTGCCCGATTTGTCGGGGCGCACGTCGTATCGGGAAATGTTTCTTGAATTTTGATAACAGTTTTTCTCTAATTTTAACATCGAATAACTTCCTGTACGTATACATACTGAAATTATAATCTACGAATTAGGTTTTACTCATGTATAGGTTGTCTACAACTGTGGCAAATTAATTTTCGAAAATTGTTCGTAGGTCGACCACAATCGGCCTTCCAAGTCGGGTAGGTTGACTGTTCTATTGCTCTGTTTTAGACAGAATTTTCTCTCAACTTCGTGTCGATTTTCTGGGCGAACTAGTGCACTATATTTAAATCTATTTGAATGAAAATATAGCCGTATATGTTGGAAATGTACCAGAGAAGACGATTCGTAAAATGAACTATTTTACGCGGAGAAATTGGGCGACAAAGTGGCTTAGGTTGCCGTTGGCGTTGTTGTAGATGTGGCTGCGCGCGCGCTGTCCGGCACGGTTCAGTCGACTCCGGCGACCCACGATGGCGCATGCGGTCGCCTGAGGTCGCGGGGCTAAGATGGAAGGGTTGGGGTTGATGGATTACGGTTTGGTTTGGTCGAGAGGATTTTCTCTCTCCCGATCAGTCTATTAAAACGGCTGCTACATTTGGAGGGGTCGGGTATTTAAGCAGTTTTTTTTATCTCGCGAGATCCTCTGGATCACGCAAGAAATTGAATTTCTTTTCTTTTTCTCTCTATATATGTATTTATATTTCTTCATTTATCTATACACACTAAAGAAATATAAATAAATTAATAAAAATTTGTAAAATTTATAGAAATATGTCTAGAATATCTTAGTAAATAATCTAGGCCATTAAAAATTGCCAATTGTATTTAATGTAGCAATAACCTCATGCTAGTAAATATAAGCAAAAATTATTTATTAAACATTACGTAATTTAGTAATCAAATCCTGTAAAATATAAAATAGATAGTAAAAATTTCATTATATATATATATATATATATATATATATATATATATTCTAAACTTATTTCATGCATAAACTTATAAAATCTTTATGTCTTTATATAATGTAGCTTGCTACCTATATATTAGAAAATTAAAATTTTTTAAAAGTCCATAATTCAAAGATAATGTAATTTTTTTATTAAATCGGACTAAAACCCTCAAATAATTTTGGGGGTTTACATCCTAGCCAACTTTTAAAAATTTTGTCCTCGAAATCAACAGAATTTAAGTCAAGGGAGAACAGGTACGTCAATTTGTAACTTGTTTTTGAAAATGTGGTGGAGGTACTTAATAAAAGTTGGCTAATCGCGAATCGTCGTTACAAGACTTTGGGGGAGGTCAAATGTCTAAATGGTGGCACAAAAATATTGGACACTCTGGCTGCAGTCAAGGATTCTAAGTGAGTCTAGATATCGTCATGGCATTCTTGGTCAATAACATCCGAGAGTAAAATTATTACCATTTTCTATAGGGTTACGTTTCATCAAGATAGAAATCTCTTTTTCGAATATAACAAAAACTTGCTAGTTCAAAATGATTTCGTTCTTTGCCTAACATAGATAACTAAGAGATGGGGTCGAAGGAATTAGGGAAAGAGAGTTCATGGGACAAGGGATGAGATCCATACTAAGTGCAGAAACTTTGCTATAGAATATGATTAGGTAAATATTCGAGATGTTTAAGTCTTAGTGTCCGGTGTATGCGAGTTGGTGTTGGTATCGTGTAGGAGGCATGCGCTTGCTTGGCTAGAGTGCCTACCTCATAAGTGTGTTGTGTCTTGCATGGATCATGGATATCCAGTTTAGTTAAGAAAATGGGTTGATATTTGCAAGGTTTAAAATCAAATGAAACCAAAATGGGCATATATGGTTTGTTCTAATGGAAAGATGTCATACATGTGGTGTATTTGAAATGGGGCACATGAATGTAGGTCTGTGTGAGACATGTATGTCATTGTGTAGCTTGACTGGTCTAGTTCATGAGTGTGGACTTTATTAGAAAGAAAAAGGCTAGTGTTGTGTTCGAAATATCAAAGTCATAATGGAGGTCATCAGATGATACAGATAGGAGTGGACGCTATGAACCATTAATTTCTTAACCCCAGTAGAATCAACCTATCCCAATCATTTGTTAATCCTTGAAGAGGCTTGCCTATTCACTATAGGAATTTTATTTCAAAATCGAAACCAGGGCACAATTCTATGATAGAACAAAATGTGAAGAATCAAGGTTGTTATCCTTTACCACGATTATCCAACGCATGAGCAAATGGATACAAAATATGATACGAAGATCGTTTCACAACTTCCACCAGATGGGAGAACGATTATTGATGGCATCCCCTTCTAAGAGATAAAGCATGCTAAGTTCAATGTTCTTCATAACCTACGAAAGTTGGTTAATCGTAGAAGTACAGTAGCGGGGCTTATAAGAATATCAAATTGAAGGTGATGTATGAGAGTAAGAAGGACTTCTGATCGTAGTCAGAGATTCTATAGGATGCCTAGGTATTACCTATTTAATGTGGCTCATGTACTGACCATGTTTTATCAAGGTGGTAGGAGATGTCTTGGTCATGCCTAACCGAAAAAAAAATTGGTACATCAAGGTTCCATTCAACTGTTAATACAGGTTACGAAGAGATACTGTTAAGGAATTCAAGAAAAAGAATTAGTGGGCTATGAGATGAGGGCAACCAGATAGGTGTAGGACCTATTTCATCAAGCTTGGTGTTATAGTCCGTATATGGTGAGAGACAAGGATGGGTTTAACTTGGGTTTTAATAAGGTTCCCAATGGGTCATCAATCTTTGAATTGGATTAACCTTGAGTTTAATTCTATCTTGGCTGGACAAAATCTTGTAGAATCAGTCCAAACCATCCCAATTAGGTTAGAGTAATCTATAATAAGTTCCAACTCAAGTGATCGAGCTAATTTCCCGTCGGGTTGGTAAAATAGGTTCTAGAAGTAATAAAGATGCGCCTTCCGTGACTTTTGTGCTTAAGTAGCACAATGGGCCTTTATTAGGTGGCACACTAATAGCATGTGCATAGAGGCTTCAAGCAGATCATAACCATATTTTGGGCCAAAAGGTTTAAGTCGAGGTTGGATCTCTAATTGCAGTCAAAAAGTACATCAGTGTTATGGTAAGGGTTGTCGCTAGTCCTTTTTGACCTGAAAGTCGTATCATAAAAATAGAGTACAAGGGGACGTGCTTTAGTGGGACATGATATGTCTACATGAATGTGGAGTCGTCTATGTCTTATATGTAAAATTTGTTGGATGGTAACAGCTGGTCTCATGCTCCGAATATTAATGTCACGATCGGGGACACCAAATGATCTAAATGGAAAGTGGGAGTTCATGGGGCACTAATTTACCATCCTAATGAGAACCAATTTACTTTATTCAATCATAAGCTTAGTGAATCCCAAAATGTAGAAGGCATACAATCTATTCACTCTAGAGACTAGGGCATGGTTTTAGGAATAATGAGGTTGGGAATATTTAAGTCGTGACATCGTACCTTGACCTCTGATAATAATAAGGCACGATGTGATCGATAACATGATATGGTAATTATGAATCCACTTTGAGGACCGTACCCCAATTTCTAATAAATGGAATAATTGCGTACAATGATGCATGAGTCGATAAAATATAATGATCCACTCCTCCATAGTATACGAGAGTCTATCGATGGGGGTAACAAAACAGATCTCAAAAACTAGGTCATAAATTTCTATTTGTGTTAAGTCGGTCAGACTATAGTCATAGGGTTTCTAATGGTGTTGCACGTAGTGCTCATGCATTACTGTTGATAACTAGTGAATCAATATGATGGAGCATCATGCTACATATATTGGCTAAGCTGGTGAAGGTGTTGTTCTAATGCTAAGTCACGTCTTTAATAATAAATTTTTTATACCTAGAATGACACCTGCTGAATCCCTAATCTTAGAATGGTGTCTATCACAATCATTGTAAATGCTTGTCCTTGTTTTTGTCTATTCCGTTCTTTTCTAACTGTGGGGGCCTGGTCGAGTAAGGGTTGGGTTAAGGCATACAGGTTGCTAGTTTAAGCAAGAATCAAGATGAATAATTAGAGACTCACAATAATTGGTTCCTTGAGATTAGATAATCTCCTAGGTTAGTATTTTAACCAAGGGTAAGATCCTACTCATTCTCAAATTTAAATGACTAGAAGTCAAGATATTAGCTTCAGGGTCGAGGAGAGGACAAGTAACTCAAGCAAGATTGTAGTCATATGGCTTGGCTGATGGTTGCTCCCCTTGTGTATATATAGCCTTTCATAGCCAGAGGTGGGATGGTAAACCAAGGAAAATATTTATGTATCTATCTTCCCTCAAATATGAGCATTTGTCTTTCCGTAGTAAGTAATGATGGAAAACAATAAGGAGTTCAAGGGAGAGGGAATCAAATGCGAATAAGGGTTTCCAAGGGCAATTAAGTAATTCAAAGAGAGTTGTCAAGGTAGTGCGGATGAGATCCCAAAACATTTATATCTCAATCCACGTACGATAATCATATGAAGAGCGAACCAAGTGCACCAAGGTTGATCAGACCATAACACACTGATTCTGATTAGATGATATGTTAGTGGGGATCCCCGGTATACATATGTCCTGAACAAGCTCAATAAAGAATAAGCTTGCAAAACTAGGCTATAAATGGTGACATCACTCATGTAGTGCAAAGTATAAGTACGAAAGATAATGATAAAAGCAGTTGTAGATAGTTCAAGTTTCACAAGAATCTAAGTCTTGTCTGGGGTTCGTGTCTATATTGTCGTCCTACTGTCTCTTGTATCAAGCCCTGGTTTTCCAATCGGGTATGGACTACTGAAACCCTATATTCCAGATAAACATATCTTCCTACACTAGCATATATCTAGTGCCACCCAGTTTATACTTCATTAATGGGTCATAGGAATACGAGGTGATAGGCCATGAAGCATACTACCAACTTATAAGAGTCGACTATCAGGGTGATTGAAAAATATATCGCGTACAACTAGTGTTATTCATCTTCCTAACCACTCTATCAAGCACGAAGGAAAAAGATAAGATTTATAGTGGAAGGAATCAAGCAAAAGAAAATCAAGGTAGTCAGACGATAGTTCAAAATTGGAATCAAGGGTGGAGATCAAGCATGTGGATAAGATACCTAGATGCTAATCCTATATGCAGGCTCACATCGGTACAGTAACGTAACCGAAGTGACAAACTGACCTGCATGGGCCACTAAAAAAACATGTAACGCCCCAGTCTCAAAATACTTAGGACTAAGTACGTAGACATGCCAGCTGCATACATACGGAGTATGCTCTAATATATAGAATCCTCGTATATATACGTAAGCTGTAAAATGCAGTAAACCATGATAACTAAATCTCATCCATAGAAATAAAGAATAATAATATAATCACTATGAATTTATCATTTGTACATGTAATTGGGCGGAGACAAATCTACTACCAACTAATTTAAATGAGAAGAATATACAAGGAATTGATCGATAAAGATGGCAAGATGAACCAGGAGCAATCTTCTTCGAAGGAATGGAGAGGATCACGACCTTGGCTAGAACACCTGCAAAAAGTCATAGAGCACACACCTGGAGAGATCACCAGGTCCTCAGAGGGATGTAACAAGATACAGGAAGAACATGCCATATAAACTGTGATATATAATAGAAAATAAATGGATGCATGCAATAAGGTGCCTACTAGTTCTACAGTGATAATGCAGTTAAGGACAAACCTTCAACGCATGGGCACTCTGGTTACAGGAAACTCGGTATGGTCCTACCAGGATACCAGGGACCTCAAAGTATAACATTCCTCGAATGGCAGAGGCCAGCAAGATCAGGAATATGAAAGTGCATACATGGCCCATACGTTAAGAAAATGTTCTCCCTACCCAAAGACTAGTAGTGTCACATCCATGACTCATAGGAATCTCAAGTAACTGCCAAGTCCACTAGCATGCAATTCTACTGGCAGTTACTCCTAACTGTCGCATGCCTCATACGTATCGGTGGCCGACCGACTACACGAGTACGTGTCCTATATGTAACTCACAACACATAATAAAGTATGTGTTAAGGCCATATGAGATATACTAATATCTCATCACCAATGGGTGGTCACTAGTCTAAGTCAATGCAAGAAAATAGAACAAAATAAGTAAAACGACTAATACAGTCGCTTGCACCCAAGTGTGACATAGACGCACAATGATATAATACTATCAATAAGTAAAAATGCTGAAAATAAATAACTAAAACTAAGACAAAGTAAATCACAGAGTAAGGTGACAAGGTAACTTGTCTGGCGGTAAGGAAATGGCAATCCAACAATCAAGTACGTCGGCAGTAAAATCTCAAAATCCCCGAACGGCTCCGGATGCTGAAAAAATATCAAGAACATTTTCGATGTAAAATAAATATTTAGGAAACGCCTGTCTAAAAGTCCAATTCTGGAACAGGAGCAAAATCATAATTTTGGGTCAAAACGATATCTGCTGTTGGATCCGTTTTGTACCGAAATACGTGGCAGTATCTACAGTCTCTAAAGTTGTCAAATTACATGTCTACGAGTCCGATTTGAGGAGACAAACCCAACCATATATCTAAAGTTGGATTCCGGCGGGCCGCGTACAATTTCGTCCGTTGGATCGGGTCGCGGGCCCGCCAAATAGGCGTTTCGGCCGACCTTCTTAGAATCGGACCAAACTTGGCACACAGTACCAAAATTTTGATATTGTCCTGTTGGTGCAAGTTTCTTCTCGATATGACAAACGTACACGAAGTTATGGCCAAGTTTACAAAAGGTCGATACGGGGGTATCTTGACGGTTACCCACTGCTCGCGCGTACGCAACGAAATCGAGTTTCGTCAGTTCCCACACGTCGGCAACATCCATACGCGCATTTCGATGCATATAGTGTGCGACGATGTCGCCTGGTTTGTCGGGGCGCACACCGTATCGAAAAAAGTTTCTTAAATTTTAATAACAGTTTTTCTCTAATTTTAACATCGAATAACTTCCTGAATACATACTGAAATTACAATCTATGAATTAGGTTTTGCTCATGTATAGGTTGTCTATAACTGTGTCAAATTAGTTTTTGAAAATTGTCAGTAGGTCGGCCACAATCGGCCTTCCAAATCGGATAGGTTGACTGTTCTATTGCTCTGTTTTAGACAGAATTTTCTCTCGACTTCGTGTCGATTTTTTGGGAGAACTAGCGCACTATATTAAAATCTATTTGAATAAAAATATAGCCGAATATGTTGGGAATGTACCAGAGAAGACAATTTGTAAAACAAACCATTTTACGCGAAGAAATCGGGCGGCGAAGTAGCTTAGGTGGCTGTTGGCGTTGCTGTGGATGTGGCTGCGCGCGCGCTGTCCGACACAGTTCAGTCGACTCCGGCGACCCACGGTGGCGCGTGGCGGTCGCCTGAGGTCGCGGGGCTAAGGGGGAAAGGTCGGGGTTGATGGATTTAGGGTTTGGTTTGGTCGAGAGGATTTTCTCTCTCTCCGGACCAGTCTATTAAAACAGCTGCTACATTTGGAGGGGTCGGGTATTTAAGCAGTTTTTTATGTCGCGAGATCCAGAGGATCTCACGAGAAATTTATTTTTTTTCTTTTTCTCTCTATATATGTATCTATATTTCTTCATTTATCGATACACACTAAAAATTATATAAATAAATTAATAAAAAATTGTAAAATTTATAGAAATATGTCTAGAATATCTTAGTAAATAATCCAAGCCATTAAAAATTACCAATTGTATTTAATGTAGCAATAACCTCCTACTAGTAAGTATAAGCAAAAATTATTTATTAAACATTACGTATTTTAGTAATCAAATCCTATAAAACATAAAATAGATAGTAAAAATTTCATAATATATATATATATATATATATATATATATATATATATATATATATATATATATATATATATATATATATAATTTCTAAACTTATTTCGTGCATAAACTTATAAAATCTTTATGTTTTATATAATGTAGCTTGCTACCTATATATTAGAAAATTGAATTTTTTTTAAAAGTCTGTAATTCAAAGATAATACAAAATTTTTATTAAATAGAACTAAAACCCTCAAATAATTTTGGAGGTTTACACTACATGAACCACAAGAGCCTTAAATACTTATTAACCCAATGAGAACTTAACTTGAGGCAGCAACGTTGGCTCAAACTAATAAAAGATTATGAGCTAACGATCGAGTATACGTCGGGCAAGGAAAACGTCGTCACAGATGCACTGAACATAATGTCTATGGGAACACTGGCCATAAACAATAAGAAACGACAATATTTAGCAACGATGGGTATCGAACTATGAATTAAATATCGATGTGTGCAGCTGGCTCAACTGACGCTTGAGTCGAGCTTGCTAGACAAGATAAAGACCGAATAGAAGGATGATCCATGCCTGAAGAAGATGTGCGAGATGATTTCGACAGGAAAGGCGACAGACTTTGCGAAGGCCAAAAATGGGTCGATGCGATTAAAAAGAAGATATGCATTCCTGAAAATTTTGAACCCAGAAAAAAAATTCTGACGGAGGCACATTATGCGAAGTACTCGTTGTATCTTGGGAGCACCAAGGTGTACAAGGACTTGAGCATGAAATTTTGGTTGTACGGTTGTAGAAGCATGAAAAATCTTAGCTGACAATATTCCTCCACCACAGTGCAAATAATACAAATGTGCAGACAGAGTGTTAAAAAGACAAAACAGAAGATATGGAGGAAAGTTCTTTTATTATCATGTGTACAAAGGTCTAGTACAGATTCATCAAGGCTACATATAAAGGACCAACCCTATTCTTCTACAAAAGATCGATTACAGATTCAACAAAGCCTAGAGGTGCCTACAAGGGGTTTAGTTTTCACCAAAGTGCAGGCCCCTTCTTCTTGGTACGTATATTGCAAGTTGATCTCCATTGAAGCGTATTCTGACTTTCTTGTGCGCACAATCGTACAAAAGTGCATCAGCTGCTCGGCTGAAGCAAGCAATTTTTGGAAGTAGCTATTGGCCCGGGTTTCCAGAAAGTGCAGCAGGTCACAAAGCCCAGAATGGACAGGACAGAGCACAACCAGTGGCTCTCCGGGTTGGCCATCCACCCACAAGCTAGGTCGTCAGGACCTCCAAGACCTTCAAGGCATCGCCCAGGTTCAAACTCCTCATGAGAAGCGTTCCAGCACATTCCGAGGCTCATCAACAGTTCTTTTACGAAGGCATATTCCCTTTGAACGAAGGAATCCTCAACCAAAATCTGACTTAGGCAAGGCCAACCGCCGCTCGAAGCTAAGTCTGGATCCATCATGGTGTTGAAGGACAAAAAGAAGAAGAAGAAGACGTGACTCTTCAGAAAAAAAACTCCTCCTTTATATAGGGCAGGAGTGGTCCAAAACGCAGGCCATATGGACGACGGTCAAAGTTCCCACAATAATGGGATGAACCTAGGACTCAACACAATGAACCTCATTAAATAAAGTTCATTCGACTAAGTCCTAGACTATCCTACGACCCCTTGAAATTTCCCAAGTAACGGTGGCAATTAAGAGGGAGTCGTTTATTAAGGAGCGATCATTCATTGCTCTTTAAAAGAAGACTTCAAAAGCCAATGCCTTCAATCTAGAGGCGCAGCTACACTCCTGCGCCAAGGTGCAGACTGGTGATGTTTTTACACCATCTCAACTCCAACGGTGCAACACTCTGCTGACCCAGCAGCTCAACTACCTTTCGTCAGAGACTTGGGAGATACCATTGCATCCAACACAAGTCTGCCTGTCGCTCCAAAAGCATAGTAACCTCGTCAACCTGAAGCACAAGCCTATTCGTCGGCCAAAAGTATATTGACTTTGTCGCTTGAAACACAAGCTTCTCGTCGCTCATACGCACAGAGGCCCCGTCGTCTTCAAAGCATAGTCCACTCGTCGCCTGAAAGCAAAGTGACTCCGTTGTCTCTAGAAGAAAGGTCTACTCGTCGCACCAGAATCGCATCAGTACTCAGACCTCGCCAGAGGCTCAGGAAGCATAGTTCCACCCAGTCGGTTTGCTTAAACCGGCTCTCTCAAAGATAGGATAGGGGTTAATCATGATTGATATCTTATCAAATTAATTTAAATCTTAGACGAGGATCAATCAGAATCCAAATTTGAGATGTAATCCCAAGATTTATTCGGCTGCATCCGAACAAGCAAATCGGCACACGCTACATGTCTCCTCCTTCGGTTATTTTGTTAACCACCAGAGATCTCGATTGAAAGAAATCTCAATGTCTGCCACGTGTCAGCGCTGCAGAAGCCCGCACCGTGCTATGACGACAGATTCCTTCATATCTCAAAATCCTAATGCACATCGCATACGTACTCTCTTCTCCTATAAATAGAAGGAGTTTTCCTTCAACAAAAAAAGGAGAGGACCACCGAACATCACATCTCCAGCTCCAGGCATCCTCTTGATCGGCAACCCTAGAGTTCCATCAAAGGCATCAAAAAGTCAGAGCAAGTTTAACCCATCGTCATATCATCAACGGAGTAAAGGAGCCACTGTAGTGCTCGATCTTCACCGTCATACTTTTCCAGAAACACTTCCCTTATACTTAGAATATCCTGTTTAGGACTTCCTTTTCTGTATACAGGTCTTTTTACTTTCAATATACAAAAAGTTTGTTCAATCTTTTGTGATGTCAAACAAAATAGCGACTCTGCTGGGGACTACCTTCTCCTCCAACGAGAAGGCGGTGATACAATCTGACGACAACTTACTGGCATGTTCCCAGAAGATGCTAGTTGTACGCTTCGACCAGCAAGCTTTTAAAGATCTCCTTTTTGATGAGAAGTCTAATCCTTCGAAGTAGTTCGTAAAATCGAAGAAGACTCGACGTGTCTGGAGGCCCAAGGCAGCTGCGACGAGCATCACGACGAAGGGAACTGCGATCCAGAACCCTCTCAATGCCGAAGCCCCAGAAAAGATTTTGGCTGTTACAGCCATATCTCCTCGTTCATTTCCTACCCTGGGAAAGTATAGCGAGGAATACTGTGTCTCTATGGTAGGCCTGACGAAGGCACAATACCGAAGGAAGCGCACACCAGTTCAACTCCTCATAACGGGAGCATTGCCGATGAGAAGATCCGTACCACGCCTATGCACCCGTTGGGGGTTGTAGAAAGAAATCCAAGGCAGTACGTGCCTCGTGCAACAAACGTACCATGCCTATGACCGACTAAAGGCCCGTGTTGACAGTCACATGCGTTGCCGATGGAAAGTTATACAAGGCTGGTCCCCGTGCTCCGATGCCTCGACCAATTGAATCCCTCTGTCGCTTGGGCACTCATGTGCGTGATGCAAGCTAGGGGGTACATTCCGTAGAGATTCACTCGTGTGAGCAGCATTCCTGCAAGTATGATAGGAGTCTGCCTCACCAGACCCTCTCTGATTGTACCCACGTACGGCTTTCCTGTGCGTTCAATAGGGGTACCACAATGGATGACATGGTGCTGTCCCAAGCAGAAGAAGAATTGGCGACTGAGGGCATGCCTAAATCAAGGCATCCTTGTACCCAGATTACCATCAATTGCTATTGTCAACAGGCGGCTGTACTACCACAGTGGAGGCGCTCCGTCTTTTAAAGACTTCAACCTACGTCGACTGTACGTCAGAGACTCAACAGGGGGTCGGCAAACAAGAGAGAAGATGAACTCCGTATCGCCACGTGTAACACGGTGCAGGGTTCTAAAACTTTCAAAAAGTCTTCTAAGAATCCTCCCGTATCGGCCACCAAGCCCAAGAAGCAGCCCAAAAGTAGCAAGACAAAGGTACCCTGCACAGGTGTGTTCCAAGGCACACGTTCCAAATCTCTATTGGGTGCCACGTCAAATGCTAGGGGTAGCCAACCTCCCACTATTCATGACAATGCCGTATTCCAATCTAAGGAGGAGCCATATGATACAGATGCCTCCTCAGGCGCAACTAGCCACCAGACTGGGGGTAGCGACCGCAATGAGTCTGAGGAAGACCGCAACCTGCCAGTCTATCCTCAGGATGATGAGGCTCGGACATCTGAGCCAGAGTGCGAAGGATCTACTGTCCTTTTAACCCATCCACACACAAGGTCCGTATTTATGGCCGTGGGTGATAAGGCGTAGCGAAGCGCCTGACCAGCTGAAATGCATCGAAGCTCTCGAGGCGAGCCTAGATACATTAAATGCCACAACTAAGACTCTGTCTTCTCTTATGTTGGACATCAAGGGGAATTTGGTACCTACTGCCTCCACACCTACGCCTGGTCCAGCAGCCAATGATGGATCCAACAAACTGTGTGCCGTCCATCAGACGGGACCGTCGTCGTCTACTCCATCGACTACAGGCCCGACAATGTCAACCGAGAGACAATAGGCCATCAAGGAACTGTATACTCGCTACGATGCCAAAGAGAAGCAAACAGTACTACGGAAAATGGAGATTCGATAGCCATATCCTGCCGAGTGGGACAACGTAGTTTATCCTTTCAAGTACAATCTGCAGACACTCGCGCCCTACGAGGGAAAGGAGTCTACCCGATGATACTTGAGGTATTTTGCCTCAGAGATAGGGTACTTGCCGAAGGATAACGCCCTCCTTACCAACATCTTCATAGGAGCGGCAGGGGGTAGCTTACGAATAGTCCTGCAGCCTTCGGGACGACCGTATTCCATTGTTCGAGGACCTGAAAAATCTATTCATAGATCGATTCTATGAAGGAGGGATGGACATAACAATGTTAACTCTCATGGAGGTCGTCCATAGAGAGAAGGAGCCTGTCCGCGCATACATTGAGCGCTTCCATCAGACAGCCTTAAGGCTACCGCCTGGTATGCCCGAGCCCAAGCTTATGGACTCATGTCGCAAGAACATACTGCCTGCGATAAAATTATGGCATATTGCTCCTTACACAGAGTGGACGCCTTTCATTACAGAGGCGGATGTGGCACAAAGGAAAGCCCAGGACGTGCAGCACCTGAGACTAAAATTTTTTTCTCTCGAAGACAAGGGGAGACGTTCGTCTAGCAATAATCCTAAGGACGAAAAAGGCAAACAGGCCATGACCATCAACATCTCCAAAGTTTCGGTAACCAAGAACCCTAAGTCTGCAGAAGAGCAGAAGCCAAGGGAGACTTACTCCTTCAACGACGAGGATACGCTGGAACTCTTCGATATGCTGACAAAGAGTGGCAAGCTGTCTCTCCCGACACCAAAGTGCCCCGACGAAGTAGAGAAGGTGGACAACCCTAAATACTGCCGTTATCATCAGTATGTTCACCATTCAATACAAGACTGCTATGTATTGAAAAGATAGATCCAGCACCTCATTGACGCTAAAGTCATATCGTTGGATCATAAAGAAAAGACTGTCACGGCCAATATGGTTACTCTCTAGTTTGGAAGCTTTCCAACCATGGAGGCACATGACGAGGTCGTCCCCATCTCGAGGGCGATAATGGAAGTACTCAATCTTCCACCAGCGCGTGACAATAATCAAGGGCTCATCCCATTCTCCACACCATGAGACGAGGTCATGTGGGTCCACCCCGACCTTCCGACATGATGGCACCTACAACCCCTTTTGATAAAGAAAATAAGGTCAGGACATGCCGCATGGTCTCGGCTTCAACCGATGACACCTTGGTAACCACTCGCACGGCACAGAGATAAGAGACGAACCAGGCTCCAGAAGAGGTAGCACCTCCACTAACTACAGCCCCTGTTCCTGATGTATCAGAGATAGGCCTATCTCAGACTCCTGTCGCAGATAGGCAGGAAAAAAAATAAGGTTCGCTTTGATAAGCCTTTCAGAAAAGACTCGGCAGTAGGGCTTATCAAACCCTACAACTTCAACATACTGGTGCAGCTAGCCAACACCCCAACTAGATTGCCACTTTTCGAGATCCTCCGTCTCTCCAAAGAGACCCGGGATGTGCTCAGCAAAGCCTTGCAGAACGCCGAGTCCTTCCTCACTCAGGTACGACCACCAAAGGAAGATCCTGCAGCCTGCCCATATTATTATAGCATGGTCAAAGTGATCCCCAGTATCACCTTCACATGAGAAGACATATTGCTGAAGAACAATCGGCATAATAGGCCTCTATACTATACATGGTATGTCGGTGCCATTAAAGTCGATCGCATCCACATCGACCTAGGCTCCTCTCTCAGCATCATCCTAAGGAGTCTGCTCCAAACTCTAGGGACTCTGATGCATCGGCTGACTGCATCAAACACAACAATCAGCAGCTTGAATGCAGAAAAGAGCGAGCCTCTGGGCAAAATTTGCTTGAAGTGCCAAATCGGCGGTCTCCACACCGAAGTGACTTGCTATGTCATTGACGTTGACATAAATTACAACATGCTATTGGGACGACCATGGATCCATGAGTACATGACCGTTCCTTCTATCCTCCATCAGTGCATAAAGTACATGGCTAGTGATGGGACTATCAAGACCAAGTTTGCTGACATCGACCCGTTCTGGAGACTTGAAGCCTACTTTACGGATGCTTGTCTATACAAATCAGTCCCTTAGGATGATGAGGGCAATAATGCTGATGACGAGGCAGAGACGGCCTCAGGAAGCGCAGCGGTTGCAGAAGAACCTCTAAAGGTTCGACTGAAAGGAAGACCCCCCAAGGTGTCAGCGCCTCTCGTCGTCAAGCTCTGAGGCAGAGCACCATCTTTGCCCTCAATAATATCAGATGATGGCCAGGAGCCCATGTGAATAAGGCTACCTCGGAGGTCCCCAAGGCCGACCATGAAGGCGCAGGAGCCTCCGACCGTGACCCCTTTGGTGATCAAACTAAAAGGGAAGCATCCTCCTCCTCCTCCCTCGATAGCCCTAGTCCTCACCGATGAGGAGCTAGGAGACTACATCTGTGCCAACACGAAAGTGCACTCTTTTGATGATATAATCCCCCGAGATAAAATCTCTCATTTTATTAATAGAAAGTTGTCTTCGAATTACTCTTGTGCATATTGGAATACTAGATATTTCCTAGACAACTCTCTATGTAAGCTACAAACGCAAGCGAGAACCGCTAACCATGCGAGCCAAGTTGTCCCCTCCCGGGGTGCCTACTTCTTCGTTCCAGCAAGGAGGATAGAAGAGGAACCCATCATCTTTGGTCGAGTGGATCATCCTCAGCGACTAGCTTCCGAAAATCCAGAATTCGACAGCGGCAAGATGCAGCTGTACTGCTAAGCTACTCAGGCCAAGCACCTCATACAGAAAATGGGTTATAACCTGAACAGCAACAAAGGGCTCAATTATGGTAAAGGTCGGAGCCTTCCCTTACGGATTCGAGCTCCAAAGGTAAAGACCTAAAACTATTACCAGCGCACCAGCCGGGGGTTGGGTTATATTACGCCAACTTCCACTTTAGAAGGCTCGAAGACAGAAGTCATTATGCACTCACACTCTTCTGACTCCTCAACCTAGGACTCTGATACCAGTACCGGCCAGGTCTTCAAAAAGATGCTGTCAGCTAACATGGCCTCTGCAAGCCCTCCAATCGAAGACGAAGACCAGGCGGTCGAGTACTTCGAAGATGAACCTTGGGCTTAACGCTTGGGGTTTCAATGGGAATGGCATTTCGAGCAGCAAAACCTCCCACAGAAGATAAAGTCACCCATGTCGAATTGGGAAACGAGGCCTCCTCTAAATCCATCTTCATCAGCAAGAGTCTGAAAGAAGAAGATAAGCAATCTCTGATACAGCTTATCTGAGAATACATCAACATTTTTGCCTGGAGCTACGAGGATATGTCGGGTCTAGACCCACAGGTTGCCATGCATCGCCTAACATCTTGCACAACATCAAGTCTGTTAAGCAACAACAATGTCAGTTTTGCCCGAACATCATGGATGCTATCGAGGACGAAGTCGCCAAACTTATCGAGAGTGGCTTCTTCCGTGAAGAGTAATATCCAGATTGGGTGGCAAACGTCGTCCCGGTCACCAAGAAGAACGAAAAGATACGAATTTGCATAGACTTCAGGGATCTCAATTCAGCTTGTCCTAAGGATAAATTTTATCTTTCAATCACTGATGTGATGATTGACAACACTTGTGGCTTCGAGCATATGTCCTTCATGGATGGCTTTTTCGGCTACAACTAGATCAAGATGCTCCCCGAAGATGAGAAGCATACAACATTTCGGACTCCAAAAGGGGTGTACTGTTACACACTAATGCACTTTGGATTGAAGAACGTAGGAGCAACATACCAGAGGGCTATGAGCACGATATTCCGTAAGCATCTCCGGAAGACGGTAGAGTGTTATGTCAATGACGTTGTCGTTAAGAGCAAGGACAAGTCCAACCACCTGGATGACCTACGGACGATGTTCGATCTAATGCAAACGCATCAACTGAAGATGAATCCGACCAAGTCCTTCCTAGGCATTTCCAACAGCAAGTTCTTGGGCTTCATTATCATAGCAATGGGGATTCACATCGATCAAGAGAAGACTAAGGCAATTCTGGACATGGCTCCTCCAAGAAATCTTCGAGAGCTTCAAGGATTGCAAGGACGCTTGGCGTATATCAGAAGATTCATAGCAAATCTTTTTGATAAATGTCAACCCTTCACCAAGTTAATGAAGAAAGGGGTCTCCTTTGTATGGAATGGGCCGAAGAATGCCAATGTGCGTTCGACGACATCAAAAAGTACCTCACCAGTCCTCCCATATTGGTAGCACCAGTCGTGGGAAAGCCCTTTCTGCTATATGTCCGAGCTATGGACCATTCTCTTGGTGCCTTACTAGCCCAATAGAACAGTGAAGGCCACGAGCAGGCGATATACTATCTCAGCCGAACCATGATTGGAGCCGAACATCGGTATAATCATGTTGAGAAAGAGTACCTCACCCTTCTCTTTGCTATCCAGAAGATGCAGCACTATGTGACTGAACATACAATCTATGTCATGTCCAGGATCAATCCCCTCAGAGTCCTCATGACCAAGCCAGGGACATTAAACTTATGATTAGCCATGTGGGCAATCCTTCTGACTCCTTATGATATGGTGTTCGTCCCGTAGAAGGTAGTCAAATGCCAAGCGCTAGCAGATTTCTTGGCAGCACATCCTATGCCAGAGATATCAAGACTCTACGAAGAGATTCCTGACAAAGTTCTGGAGACCAATACAGTCTCTGACAACTCGCTTTGGTGCATGTTCTTCGACAGAGCCTCGAGAATGGGACCAATATCATCGCAGGGTTCGAGATCGTCCTCATCACTCCCGATGGTCTGGTTATCAAGCACACATATTCCCTCATAGAGTCTTGCATGAACAATGCTGCAGAGTATAACGCTCTCATCATTCGACTCCAACTCGCTAAACAGCTGGGGGTTGACTATATCGAGGCCTATGGAGACTCGAAATTAATCATCAGCCAGGTTCGAGGGCAGTACAAGGTTCAACATGAAGACCTGATCCCCTACCAATAGGCCGTGATCGACATCATCTCCACCTTCACAGGGCCTTTTATAGAACATGTGCCGTGCCTGCAAAACTTGTTGGCCGACGCACTAGCTGGTCTCGCTACTTCGCTGGCTGCCCCCGTTGGGTCCCAATATACCGTTACGGTAATGGGACGGAAGCTAGTCTGTCCAAAGAACGCTCTACATATATGTCAAAGCTACTTGCTATAAGTAGATACTGACACTCGAGATTGGCGATTCTCATTCATAGACTATACAATCTACGGGATCCTGCCTAAAGACCCAAAAGAAGCAACTTCCGTCAGAATGTGATCACTCCGATTCTTCTATGATACTGCCACCAAAATGTTGTATCGTTGTTTATACGAAGGACTCCTCCTATAGTTTTGTCTCAGACAGAGGCACAAGAGGCACTCCGACAGGCACATGATAGGACATGCAGAGCCCATCAGCCTGGTCCCAAGCTACAAGACCGACTGTGCTGTATGGGCTATTATGGCCCACCATGATGGCAGACGCTGTAGAATATACAAAAAGTATCGGACGTGTCCGTTTCACGCTGACTTCATCTACCAACCTTCAGAATATATACACCCCATGGTAGCATCTTGGCCGTTCGAGGCACGGAGAATGGACATCGTTAGGCCAATCAGCCCGTCCTCCCTCAAAGGACACCGGTTTATCTTCACCATCACGGACTATTTCTCCAAATGGGCTGAATCAGTACCGTTGATAGAAGTAAAAACCTCCAACATGATCAGCTTTATCAAACACCACATCATTTACCACTTCGGAGTTCCTAGGAGGATTGTCCACGACAATGGCCTCCAGTTCGTAAGCCATGCTGTCCATCGATTTTACGACAAGAACCGAATTCAGCATATGGCGTCAATGGCTTACAACCCTGCGACTAATGGACAAGCTGAGGCATTCAACAAAACCTTTGTCAAGCTGCTCAAGAAAGTCATCTCTTCTAACAAACATGACTGGAATGAGAAGTTAGGCGAATGTCTATGGACTTACCGTACGATCGTTCCCACACCCATAGGCAGCACACCATTCTCCCTTGTCTATGGGAGCGAGGTAGTCCTCCCCCTAGAGATCCAAATCCCGTCCTTATGGGTAGCCATCACTAACCAGCTGACTAACGAAGACAACCAGCACCGGCAGTTACAAGAGTTAGAGGCGCTAGACGAAAAATGCCTGTTAGCGTAGCAGAGAATCGAGCTTTATCAGGCTCGTATTTTTGGTGCCTTTAACAAAAAGGTACAGGAAAGAACATTCCAAGTGGGCGACCTCGTCTTGGCAGTCCGAAGACTGATGGTGATGGATCACAAAACGGCAGGAAAGTTCGAGCCAAGTGGGAGGGACCATTCGTTATAGAAATGGTGTACTCTAATGGTGCTTACCGGCTGGCGAAACCTATTGGCGACTTGCTAATGATGCCCATCAATGACAAGTTTCTGAAGAAGTATTACACCTGAGGATGGAACATGCATAGGCTTCCACATCCCCTAAGGGTGCCTGTGGGTTCTGGTAAGGGGATTCCTCTCTTCTATATTTTTCCTCAAGTAGATGAAGAACTTCATGTCCATATTACCTCTAGGTTGCTCCTCTACACCCAAAATCTACCATGTCTATATTACCTCTGAGTAGTCGTCCTCTCCTTGATTGATCCTATGATTATCATGGCTATCTAGAAAACGCTCACGTTCATACTACCTTTGAATTGTTATTCTACATTCTAGCAAGGATTATGCTTGCCACGTTCATATTACCTCTGGTTAGGCATGTCTTCCATGATGACTCCTTGTCATGGTCATCAAGGGCTAGAAAAACTTTCACCTGAGCTCGTTAAAGACAGAAAAGTCTTTATACAGAAGCATGTGGCCACAAAGACCTATTACAGACTCTTCGTAGTTATATACACAGAGACAAGAATCTGAAACTTCAGCATAACTCTCTGTAGTGCGAACGCGGTTGTGACAGAGCGGATCACTTCCTTGTCAAAGCAAGCCACTACCCGAAGCAGCTATTGGCCCAAGTCGAGATGAAGCGCCAGTACAGAACTCTCTATCCCAGATGGCCGACAGAACCGTGGGAGCAGGTCATGTTATTTCTCGGATTGGCAATCAATCTAAATCCAGGAGTCGGGGTCTCGATGAAATCTAAGACACCGTCAGTACCCATGACGCCCAGAGCTTGGAGATATCTCGAGACTCAGTAGTAGTTCTCCTACAGCTTCATTGAACGGAAAGATCTGCAACCGGTAGCCGACTCAAGCGAACTTCAGGGTCGTCAGGAGCCAAGTTAGAGTCATGCAGGATCATGATAGAGGAAGGCTGCTGAGTCCACTCTTAGAGAAATAGTCCTTTATATAGGCTATGTGAATGATCCAAGCACGGGCTACGTGTCGATCAACTCAAAGGCTTACGAGTTGGACCAAAGCGCAACTCTTCGAAACTTCCATGGCAAATGGCAGCAATTAAAGCGACCTGACCCAAGTGGAAGACAACTGAGAGACGTGACTCTGCACTCCCTCAAAAAAGATTCACGAAATCTGCAAAGACGCAAGAGGCTCCAATACCAACATATCCTGTCAACAGCTCGCAAAAGCCCGGAGACTATCAGAACATCTTGTACTCTAAAAGGACTCTTCGGAAGAAGAGAAGACAAAAGTGGGATCATGACCACTTTTTAGCCAAGGAGTCGTCATGGCCATTCCCATGAAATGACGGCTTAGGGCAATCAATGCCAAAGGCTAGTCGTGAAGCCAGCCCATTATCAAGCACAGATGCTCGAGCCATGTGGTCATACTTCTGTTCAAAGAATCCCGAGCTTGACTCAAGTTCGGAACACTTTGAAGGGGGTCTTGTAGAAGCATGAAAAATCTCAGCTGATAATATTCCTCCACCACAGCACAAATAATACAAATGTGCAGACAGAGTGTTAAAAAGACAAAACAGAAGATATGGAGGAAAGTTCTTTTATTATCATGTCTATAAAGGTCTAGTACAGATTCATTAAGGTTACATATAAAGGACCAACCCTATTCTTCTACAAAGGATCGATTACAGATTCAGCAAAGCCTAGAGGAGTCTACAAGGGGTTTAGTCTTCGTCAAAGTGCAGCCCTCCTTCTTTTTGGTACGTATATTGGAAGATTGATCTCCATTGAAGCGTATTCTATCTTTTTGTGGGCGCAACCCTACAAAAGTGCATCAGCTACTCGGCTGAAGCAAGCAACTTCCTGAAGTAGCTATTGGCCCGGGTTTCCAGAAGGCATAGCAGGTCGTAAAGCCCAGAATGGGTAGGACAGAGCACAACCTGTGGCTCTCCGGGTTGGCCATCCACCCACAAGCTAGGTCGTCATGACCTCCAAGACCTTCAAGGCATCGCTCAAGTTCGAACTCCTCATGAGAAGCATTCTAGCACGTTCCGAGGCTCATCAACAGTTCTTCTACGAAGGCATAGCCCCTTTGAATGAAGGAATTCTCAACCAAAATCCGACTTAGGCAAGGCTAACTGCCGTTCGAAGCTAAGTCTGGATCCAGCATAGTATTGAAGGATACGAAGAAGAAGAAAACGTGACTCTTCAGAAGAAACTTCCTCTTTATATAGGGCGGGAGTGATCTAAAATGCAGGCCACATGGCCGACGGTCAAAGTTCCCATATTAATGGGATGAACCTAGGACTCAACACGATGAACCTCATTAAATAAAGTTCATTCGACTAAGTCCTAGACTATCCTAGGACCCCTTAAAATTCTCCAAGTAACGGTGACAATTAAGAGGGAGTCATTCATTAAGGAGCGGTCATTCATTGCTCTATAAAAGAAGACTTTAAAAGCTAATGCTTTCAATCCAGAGGCGCAGCTACACTCTTGTGCCAATCTCAGGTGCAGACTGGTGATGTTTTTATACTACCTCAACTCCAACGACACAGCACTCTGCTCTGACCCAGAAGTTCAACTATCTTTTGTCAGAGACTTGGGAGATACCATTGCATCCAACACAAATTTGCCTGCCGCTCCAAAAGTATAGTAACCTCGCCAACCTGAAGCACAAGCATACTCATCGCCCTAAAGCACAGTGACTTTGTCGCTCGAAACACAGCCTTCTCGTCCCTCATATGTACAGAGGCTCTGAAGTCTTTGAGGCATACTCCACTCGTCGCTTGAAAGCACAGAGGCTCCGTTGTCTCCAGAAAAACAGTCTACTCGTCGCCCCAGAAATGCAACAGAACTCAGACCTCACCAAAGGCCCATGAAACATGGTTCTACCCAGTCGATTTACTTAAACCGACTCTCTCAAAGATAGGATGGGGTTAATCATGATTGATATCTTATCAAATTGATTTAAATCTTAGACGAGGATCAATCAGAATCCAAATCTAAGATAAAATACCAAGATTTACTCGACTGCATCCGAACATACAAATCGGCATATGCTACGTGTCTTCTCCTTCGATTATTTTGATAACCACCAGAGATCGCGATTGAGGGGAATCTCAATGTCTGCCACATGTCAGCACTGCAAAAGCCCGTACCGTGCAATGATGACAGATTCCTTCATATCTCAAAACCCTAATGCACATCGTATATGTGCTCTCTTCCCCTATAAATAAAAGGAGTTTTTCCTTCAACAAAAAAGAGAGGACCACAGAACATCAAATCTCCAGCTCCAGACATCCTCTTGATCGGTAACCCTAGAGTTCCATCAAAGGCATCAGAAAGTCAGAGCAAGTTTAATCCGTCGTTAGATCGTCAACGGAGTAAAGGAGCCGATGTAGTGCTCGATCTCCACCGTCACACTTTTCCAGAAACTCTTTCCCTTGTACTTAGAATATCCTGTTTAGGACTTCCTTCTCTATACACAGGTCTTTTTACGTTCGGTAAACAAAAATTTCGTTCAACCTTTTGTGATGTTGAACAACGGCATGAAACGAGACGTAGCTATTTTGGTGTTACAATATTTGGCTTGTCAACAAGTGAAAGCATCAGTGGCCAGGCGGAGAGCTACATAACCTTGCCATCCCACAATGGAAGTGGGATAACATCTTAATTGATTTCATCGTGGGATTTTTTAAGACGCTATGGGAGAATGATGCATTTTGGGTCATTATTGATAGATTGACCAAGTCTGCTCATTTCATCACAAGCAAAGTATAGCACGGAGCGTCGACCGGTTGGCACAAATCTACATAGATGAGATTGTTAGACTATATGGGGTACCAGCCACAATAGTTTCAGACAAAGACGGACGATTCCTATTGCATTTTTGGATGAGTTTTCAAGCTGTGATGGGTACCAAACTGAATTTTAGTACTACGTACCATCCCCAAACAGACGGTCAGACATAAATGGTAAATCAAATCCTAGAAAATATGTTGTTTTTATGTGCGATATATCTAAAGACTAGTTGGGATATCATTTGCCATTAGCGTTCGTTTGGTAAATCATATTTGGAGTTGCATTTTAGAATCTTATGGATATGGAGCCAAATCCATGAAATCCTATATTTGGTTGGAGATAGATTTGGATATGGTAAGTATGACCAAATCCAAAATTTGGATTTGGAAGAAAGAAAATCAGATTTGGAAGGAAAAAGTTAGTTATTTTTTTAATAATTTCGTTGTTCTATTAAATATTTACTTAATACTAATTAACAACTAATTAACTAAATTAATTAATAACTAATAATTAGTTATTTTTATAATTATTATGTTTAAAAATATTTAATTTATAGTTAATTAAAAATTAAATAATAGTTAATTAAAATGAGTCATTATTATTATTTTAAAAATAATTATTTTATAACTAATAGTTAGTTATTTTGTATAATAAATTAACTAACAGTTAGTTATCATAATTATAACATAATTTAATAATTAATAATTTTATTATTTAATATTTTATAGTAATCTCATTTAATAATTTATAACTTTATTAATCATAACTATAATCACAATTATAATAAATTGTTAATCATAACTATAATCTTAATTAATTTTGTTAATTAATATCCAATTAATCATAATTAATATTTTATTAGTCTTATTTTAATCTTAATTAATAATTTATTAACTACTATGTTATTATAATCTTAATTAATAATATTTTAATCAAAATAATATTCATAGATAATAATTTTCAATTTAATAATTTAATAATAAATATATTATAACAATTTTAATTAATAATTTATTAATCATCGTTATAGTCTTAATTAATAATTTATTATTCATATGTATTATCCTAATTATAATAATTATTTAATTATTAATGCCAACTATAATTGTAATTATAATATTTAATTAATAACTAATTTATTATTTGATTAATTAACTTTTTTATAATCATTTTTATTTATTTATTAATTATAATTACACTCTTAATTATTAATTTATTTAACAACATTTTGTTATAATCTTAATTAATGTAGATATAAATTATAGAGATACATTGAGTCCATATTAGGTTAAAAAAATTAGCCCAGTACTATTCACAACCCGTGAACAGTACTAAAGCAAACCCGCTGCTCTTTTCCCCTTTCATTTAAAACCGACAACTCAAGATTTGATTTAATCAAATCTATAGAAAATCTTAAATTCCTTGATCCAATCCTATCTTGAACTAAATAGGATCAATCTAGTCCGACCCTAGCAAGGAAAGAAAAATGCAAGGAAAATATTCGAGTATATACATGAGTGTATCGGCAGGATTTTAAAGCAAAATCGAAAGAAAAAGCCTCGAATTCAACTGTACCTAACCTTCGTCTGCAGACTCTCGACTTAGGAAGAACCCTGCACTGCCTGCCGCCCCGTCGTGACCATCTACCGCCGTCGGATCCTGCCACGGTCGTCGAAAAAAACACACCAACCCGACCGTAAAACAGGATAATCCTTGTTCTCAACCAAAGCAGGTACACACATTCGTCACAATCTTTCTCATTCTTTGTGTAGCCAATCCACGAACCAGTTCATCCATAGTAAGCACAATATGTAGGGCTACAGACCCCGCCAAATGGATCCAGTTAGATACCCCTGTACCTCCCCATAAATTCGTCGAAAGTTGACGAATAACTGTGATCCTACATGAGGAATACGACAGTTTTGAGGCTGCCATAGAAGGTGTTTCCTGGGCTCCAAACAATTTTTTTTGATAAACTAAGTTAAAACAGAGGCAGACAACCTATACGTGAGTAAAACCAATTTTGTAGATCATGATTTCAGTGTGTCTACACAAAGTTATCTGATTTGAAACTTGCGAGAAAAACTGCCCTTAACACATTAAAAATTTAAAAACTTTTCCCGATACGACGTGCGTTCCGACCAAACGGGCGACGTAGTCGCACACTATATGCATTGAAAGGCACGAATGGATGTTGCCGACTTGTGTGAATTGACAGAACTCAATTTTGTTGCGTGTGCGCGACAAAATCAATGCGTATCCATCGAGATACCCCCGTATCGACCTTTTGTAAACTTGGCCATAACTTCGTGCATGTTCGTCGGATCGACGCGAGACTTGCGCCATCAGGACCGTATCAATTTTCTGGTCCTATATGCCAAGTTTGGTCAAATTCTGAAAAGGTTGATCGGAACGCCAAAATTGGCGGGCTGGCCCGTAACTCGACCCAACGAGCAATTTTGTGTACGGCTCATAGAAATCCAAAATTGGACATACCGTTGAGTTCATCTCCTCAAACCGGCTTTGTAGACATGTAGTTTGATGACTTTAGAGACTGTAGACATTGGCACGCATTTTGGTGCAGGCTTTTCCTAGGTATATCACTTATTCCGAGTATGTTCTTGATGTTTGTTTCAGCATCCGGAGTCATTTGGAGATTGTGACATTCTTTACTGATATTGTGATTTTTGGACTTGCCACCTTTATACCACCAGGCAAGATACCTTGCCATCTTACTATGTGATTTATGTATTCCTATTTTTAGTTGTTATTTTTTAGTATTTCTTAGTTATTAATATTATAAAACTGTGCGTCCAAGTCACACTTGGGTGCAAGAGACTCTATCGATCGTTCTCTCGTTTTTATTTATTTCTCTTGCATTGACTTAGTCTAGTGACCACCCCATTGTTGATGAGGTATCGGTATATCTCATACAGCCTTGACACTTGCTTTACCACGCATTGTGAGTCACATGTACGACACGCGCTCGCGTAGTCGGTTGGCCACCGATACGTATGAGGCGTGCGACGGATAGGAGTAACTGCCAATAGAATTGCATGCTAGTAGACTTGGCAGTTACTAGAGGTTCATGAGTCATAGATGTGACCCTACTAGGCATGGGGTGGGGAGAACTGCTTCCTTAACATATGGGCCACTTATGCACTTTCCTATTTCTGATCCTGCTGGTCTCTGATATTTGAGGAGTGTTATGCTTTGAGGTCCCTGGTATCCTGATGGGACTATACCTGAGTTACCTGCTCCTGAGCCAGATGCCCATGCGTTGAAGGTCCGTTCTTAACTGCATTATCACTATAGAACTGGAAGGCACCCTATTGCATGCACCCCTTCTTCTTATTATATTATTACAGTTACATGGCATGGTGTTTTCTTGTATCTTGTTACGTCCCTCTGAGGATATGGTTATCTCTCCAGGATTAGATGACTTTTCGCAGGAGTACGGAGCGGCACTGGATCCATCCTACATTGATGACGAGGCATCTTTCGCTGACTTCTAGCTTTGATTTCCTTGAGACATTTTAGTCGATATTTTGACATCTCTTTATATTTCTATTTTGCGGAGGTTGGACTCCAATCATTGTGACTATTTATCATTACTGTTTGGAGTGGAAGTGACCACCCGGCTTTCTTTTGATACACTCATTTATTATCTGGACTTTATTATCTTCTGTGTTGAGCTGTGATGAGATTATATTATATTATTCTGGCCTGTGACGATTTATTATACAGCTTATGTACTTATACGAGGGTTCCATATATTGGAGTATTCTTCGTATATGTGCAGCTGGCATGTTCATGTACTCGGTCTTATGTATTTTGGGACTGGGGCGTTACATGTTTTTGTGGTGGCCCATGCAGGTCAGAAAATATTATTGGGTTACATGACTGTGCCCAACAAGCCGGCATATAGGAATAGGAATATCTCATCCAGAACTATTACTTCCCTTGACTTCCAAACTTTTTCAAATTCCTTTGATTACTTGAATTACCTCACATCTAACCTCTCCTAATATCGTCCTATTCTTCCTCATGCCAACAATATGAATCTAAGAAGCGAACGCAATTCTGCCTTGGCCCTCACATCTGGTGAAGGGGCTACCCTGGAGGGACAGAATCCTCCAATGACTACGATGACACCATACCAGCTAGGACAGTCGCAACCTAATACGACACCGCCGACGATGCACCCAGAGATCACAACACCCCCAGTCAGCCAGGCTGGACAAGACACTACTATGCCACCAGGAGGAAATACACCACTGCCCCCACCACCACCATTCCCTCAGCAGTTTCTACCACAGTCGGGGCCCCAGATGCCTCCGCCACCGACGGATGGGATCCCTACTTTCCAGTTTATGTACGCTATGATGCAGGCTCAGTGGCAACAGACTGAGCTGATAAGACAGACCATGATGGCAGCATTGGCTAGACCTCCACCTCCGGCACCAGTACCAGCACCAGCACCAGCACCAGTACCAGCACCGACTCTGTATCCTTATGAAGGCTCTATCAAGAACTTCACAGACATGAATCCCAAGGCCTTCAGAGGAACGGAGAAGCCACTAAAGGTGTCACAATGGCTCATTATTACGGAGAATCTACTGAAGGCATCCCAGTTGCCAGCTCGAGATTGGATGACAACAGTGCACCTACTACTAGAGAATAATGCCCACCACTGGTGGAATGCGGAGGAGAGACAATTAGGTGTTGGGATCACTTGGAAGTAGTTCTATGATCTATTCTATGAGAGATTCTTTTCCATCCATGTTCGAGATGGTCTATACGACCAATTCCTTCATCTGAAGCAAGGAAACATGATAGTTGATGAGTATGACTCAGAGTTCAATTGCCTGAATAGATTTGGTACGGGACTGATCCCGACCGAATTAGAGAAGGCGAGGAGATTCCACCAGGGGCTAGTACCAGAGCTCAAGTCTTATATGACTACACAATCTTGAGTCTCCTATTCAGCTGTATTGGAGGAAGCTCGTGCTCAAGAGATTCTTCGTAACGAGCAGCAGCAGACATCGAGACATCATACACCAGCAGTGACACCAGCCCGAGCTACTCCGGGTGGACCTATCAGGAGGCCTAAGGACAGTTCCAGCAGAGGCCCACACCTTATCAGAAGCCCACCTACAACTATTACAGGAAGCAGGGACACCTTTTGAAGGACTGTCGAACCCGACTTAGTATATGCTTGAGATGCGGGTCAGGACAGTACAAGGTGAAGGATTGTCCGGAGCAGCATTCCTTAGTTTATGCCCAGCAGGACCCAAGACCGACAGCTCCAGCACTAACAGCACCTCGTCCAGCAGCAGGAGCACCTCGCCCCCCATTACCAATCCAGTCAGCACAGTTCGAGAGGGTCAGAGCTCAGGGCCCTGGACAGAATTATGGGCAGGTATTCTCTCTAGCTGTTGAGAATACAGAGATAGAGACAGAGGCAGAGGTCATAGCAGGTATGGTTTTAGTTGCTTCATTTCCTTCTATTACTTTGTTTGACACTGGAGCTACTCATTCATTCATAGCCACTAGTTTTGCCACTAGACACAGCATTCCCATCATACCCTTAAGAACATTAGAATCCTCACTGGAGGAGAAGTTGTACCTGTTAGTGGTGTTTGTAGACTTTGTCCTGTAGCAATTTGTGGTAGAGTGATAAGAGCATGACTTCTTGTATTCCCTATACCTACCTTCGATATGGTTCTCGGAATGGACTGGTTGAGCCAGCATTTTGCTCTTATAGACTGCCATAGGGGCAGTATTGTTTTTAGACCACCGAATGCGGCAGCGTTCGAGTTCACCAAGGAACAAGGAGAGAGTTGTGATGCACCCATATTGGGGACTCACATGATGATGTAGGACACCCTTTCGCACCCTGTCATCACTGAGTTCGAGGATGTATTCTCCGAGGATTTGCCAGGACTGCCACCTGACCGAGACATTAAGTTTTCAATTGAGCTTATTCCCGGAGCCGAGCATATTTTATCACGATTTTATCGTCTGGCACCCAAGGAATTGGTAGAGATAAAGATACAGATTGACGACTTATTGGAGAAAGGCTTTATTCGTGCCAGTACGTCACCATGGGGAGCGCCCATTCTTTTTGTGCCTAAGAAAGACGGGACAGTGCGCATGTACATCGACTACCGAGCTTTGAATGTAATAGCGGTGAAGAATATGTACCCCTTGTCGCGTATAGACGATCTATTTGATCAACTGAGTGGAGCAAAAGTATTCTCCTAGATTGACTTATGATCAGGCTATCACCAACTGAAGGTTCAAAATGAAGACATTATGAAGATAGTATTTCGCTCGAGGTATGGACACTACGAGTTCTTGGTCATGCCTTTCGGTTTGACCAACGCTTCCGCAATTTTCATGAATTTTATGAACAAGATCTTTCACCAGTACTTGGACAAATTTGTAGTCATCTTCATAGATGATATCTTGATTTACTCTAAGAGTCAAGAGGAGCATGAGCAGCATCTACGGATTATTTTGGAGACTTTGAGGAATGAGTGACTTTTTGCAAAGCTTAGCAAGTGTGATCCTGAGAAGATCACAGCAGTCAAGGCATGGCCCGCCCCTACATCAGCTTTCGAGGTGAGAAGTTTTTTGGACTTGCGGGTTATTACCGAAGGTTCGTAGAAGATTTCTCTCGAATAGCAGGACCTATGACTCGACTCACTTGTAAGGATCAGGAGTTTGTATGGACGGAGGAGTGTCAAGCTGCTTTTGACGAGTTGAAGAAGCGCTTGACCGCGGCACCAATCTTGACACTACCATCGGGCCCAGGAGGATTTTTGATCTACAGTGATGCATCCGAGAAGGGATTGGGATGCGTATTGATGCAGTACGGTCGTGTAGTTGCATACGCATCGAGGCAATTGAGGGTTCATGAGAAAAACTATCCAACCCACAATTTAGAGCTCGCAGCGGTTATCTTTGCTTTGAAGCTATGGAGATACGACTTGTACGGCGAGAAGGTTGATATCTATATTGATCAGAAGAGCCTCAAGTACGTGTTCACACAAAAAGAGTTGAATATGCGACAGCGACGTTGGTTGGAGTTGATGAAGGATTACGAGATCGATCTACATTATCATCCGGGCAAGGCTAATGTCGTGGCAAACGCATTAAGCCATAAGCCCATGGCTCACTTCTTGACCACACAGAAGGAGTTGATTAGAGACTTGCAGCAACTTGGCATTGAGGTAGTGTTGCCAGGAGTAGATGGCGTATTAGCCAATCTCCAAGTACAATCATCATTAGTAGATCGGATCAAGGCGACATTGCCCGCGGATGCTAGATTTCGACGACTTTGTGAAAGGACTGAGGCAGAAGAGCAGACAGGATTGAGTATTCATCCCGATGGGACATTACGATGTGGTGATTGTATTTATGTTCCTAATGAAGAGTTATTAATGGAGAGTTGCGGCAGGAGTTGATGGCAGAAGCACACAGTTCGACTTACTCTATTCATTTCGGAGGAACTAAGATGTACCGGGACTTGCGACAGTATTATTGGTGGCACGGAATGAAGCGAGAGATAGCTCGTTTTATGGCCAAGTGTTTGGTATGCCAACAAGTGAAGGCCGAGCACCAGAGGATGGCCGGATTATTGCAGTCGTTACCCATTCTCGAGTGGAAGTGGGAGCACATTACGATGGACTTCGTCATAGGATTTCCTCGGAGTCCCAGTGGGCGTGACGCGGTATGGGTGATTGTTGATAGACTTACCAAATCGGCCCACTTCTTACCTTTTAGAGTGGGGCAGTCTACGAAAGTTTTGGTGGAGATATATATGAAGCAAATAGTGAAGCTACACGGTGTACCAGTCAGCATCGTGTCAGATCGTGACTCGAGGTTTACCTCATACTTTTGGAGGAGTATACAGGACAGTTTGGGTACACATTTGAAGTTTAGCACGTCATACTATCCGAGACAGACAGCCAGTCAGAGCGTACGATTCAGACGCTAGAGGATATGTTGAGAGCATGTATGCTTGACTTTGGCAGATCATGGGAAGACTACCTTCATCTTGTGGAGTTTTTCTACAACAATAGCTATCAAGTGAGCATCCAGATGGCTCCTTTTGAAGCATTGTATGGTAGGAAGTGTCGATCTTCTGTCTGTTGGAGCGACATCGAAAAGTGACAGATATTGGGACCCGAGTTGGTTTTGAGCACAGTGGAGAAGGTTAAGAAGATACAAGAAGACCTGCGAGCAGCGTAGGATCGATAAAAGCAGTGGGCGGACAATCGTCGTCGACCTTTGGAATTCAAGGAAGGCGACCATGTTTTTTTGAAGATATCCCCCACTAGAGGCACGATTCGATTCGGAGGACGTGGCAAGTTGAGTCCAAGATACATCGGCCCTTTCGATGTCTAGGAACGTATTGGAGAGGTGGCCTATAGATTGGCATTACTACCGTCATTACAGGGAGTACATGACGTATTCCATGTGTCACAGCTGAGGCGATATGTGGCGGACAACAGTCACGTGCTTGATCACTCCGAAATCACAGTTAGACCGAGTTTGTCGTACGAAGATCAACCAATAGGTATCCTCGATCGTCGAATGAAGGTGTTGCGGAATCAGTCCATACCATTGGTTCGCGTGGCATGGAAGCATCACTAATCATGGGAGTCTACTTGGGAGCGCGAGGACGACATTCGGAATCGTTACCCGCATTTGTTTGACAACCAAGGTATGATTTGCACATGTTAGTTCCATATAGTTCCTTGCATTGCATTGCATCCCCCTATGTTAGTTTAATTTCGAGGACAAAATTTTTATAAGTTGGGTAGGATGTAATCCCCCTATAATTTATAGAAAGTTTTTATTCTATTTCTCTATATTCATTAAAAAGTAAATGAAATTACTTCGGTGTGATAGTGTTATAGTCAGCACAGATATATTTTACCAAATATGGATCTCATTATTTCAAAATATTTTGGGGAGTTTAGAGTTTTTTTTATATTTGAAGTTTTACAAGGGTTATATATGTGTGTGTGAGTGTGTGGGTGTATACAACGAATTATATACATGTATACATATATAATGGATTATATATATAAATGAGTATAAGGGGTGTGTGTGTGTATATATATATATATATATATATATATATATATATATATATATATATATATATATATATATATATATATATATATATTTTATATATATATATTTTATATATATATATATATATATATATATATATATATATATATATATATATATATAAAATATATATATATATATATATATATATATATATATATATATATATATATATATATATATATATATATATAATTCGAAAAAGAAAATATATATAAATATATATATATATATATATATATATATATATATATATATATATATATATATATATATATATATATATATATATAAAATATATATATATATATATATATATATATATATATATATATATATATATATATATATATATATATAAAATATATATATATATATATATATATATATATATATATATATATATATATATATATATATATATATATATATATATATATATAATTCGAGTAATATATATATAGGTATATACTGTGTAGATATAAAAGGTGCGAAAATAGATAGATGTAGATATAAATTATAGAGATACATTGAGTCTATATTAGGTAAAAAAAAAAAAATGTAGCCCAGTACCGTTCACAACCCGTGAACAGTACTAAAGCAAACCCGCTGCTCTTTTCCCCCTTCATTTAAAATCGAGAACTCAAGATTTAATTTAATCAAATCTTTAGAAAATCTTAAATTCCTTGATCCAATCCTATCTTGAACTAACTAGGATCAATCTAGTCCGGAAAGGAAAAAGCAAAGGAAATATTTGAGTATATACATGAGTGTATCGGCAGGATTTCAAAGCAAAACCGAAAGAAAAAGCCTCGAATTCAACTGCACCTGAGCTTCGTCTGCTGACCCTCGACTTGGAAAGAACCCTGCACAGCCTGACGCCCCGTCGTGACTATCTACTACCGTCGAATCCCGCCACGGTCGCCGAAAAAAACACACCAACCCCACCGCAAAATAGGATAATCCCTGTTCTCAACCAAATTAGGTACACACATTCGTCGCAATCTTTCTCCTTCTTTGTGTAGACAATCCACGAACCAGTTCATCCATAGTAAGCACAACATGTAGGGCTACAGACCCCAACAAATAGATCGAGTTCGATACCCTCGCACCTTCCCACAAATTCGTCGAAAGTTGACAAAAACTGTGATCCTACATGAGGAATACGACAGTTTTGAGGCTGCCTTGGAAGGCGTTTCCTGGGTTCCATACAATTTTTTTTGATAAACTAAATTGAAACAGTGGTATACAACCTATATGTGAGTAAAACCAATTTTGTAGATCATGATTTCAGTGTGTATACACAAAGTTATCCGATTTCAAACTTGTGAGAAAAACTGCCCTTAACACATTAAAAATTTGAAACTTTTTCTGATACGGCGTGCGCCCCGACCAAACGGGTGATGTGGTCGCGCACTATACGCATCAAAAGGCACGTATAGATGTTGTCGACATGTGGGAACTGAAGAAACTCAATTTCGTTGCGTGTGCGTGACGAAATTAATACGTATTCGTCGAGATACTCCCGTATCGACCTTTTATAAACTTGGTCATAACTTCGTGCACGTTCATCAGATTGATGCAAGACTTACGCCATCAGGACCGTATCGATTTTCTGGTCCTGTATGTTACGTTTGGTCCGATTCTGATAAGGTTGATCGGAACGCCAAAATTGGCGGGCCCGCAACCCGAGCCAACGGGCAATTTTGTGCATGGCTCATCGGAATCAAAAATTGGACATACCATTGAGTTTCACTCCTCAAACTGGCTCTGTAGACATGTAGTTTGACGACTTTAGAGACCGTAGACATTGGGACACATTTCGGTGCAAAAAGGGTCCAACAGCGGACATCGTTTTGATCCAAAATTACGATTTTGCCCCTATTTCGGAATTTAACTTTGGACAGGCATTTCCTAAGTATATCACTTATTTTGAGTACGTTCTTGATGTTTGTTTCCGCATCCGAAGTCGTTTGGAGATTGTGACATTTTTTGCTGATATTGTGATTCTTGGACTTGCCACCTTCGCACCACCAGGCAAGATACCTTGCCACCTTACTCTGCGATTTATGTATTCTTATTTTTAGTTGTTATTTTTAGTATTTCTTAGTTGTTAATATTAAAAAACTGTGCGTCCAATTCACACTTGGGTGCAAGCGACTCTATCGGTCGTTCTCTCGCTTTTATTTATTTCTCTTGCATTGACTTAGTCTAGTGACCACCCCTTTGTTGATGAGGTATCGGTATATCTCATACGGCCTTGACACTTGCTTTACCATGTGTTGTGAGTCACATGTAGGACACATGCTCGCGTAGTCGGCTGGCCACCGATACGTATGAGGCGTACGACAGATGGGAGTAACTGCCAATAGAATTGCATGCTAGTAGACTTGGCAGTTACTAGAGGTTCATGAGTCATAGATGTGACCCTACTAGGCATGGGGTGGGGAGAATAGCTTCCTTAACGTATGGGCCACTTATGCACTTTCCTATTTCTGATCCTGCTGGCATCTGACATTCGAGGAGTGTTATGCTTTGAGGTTCCTGGTATCCTGATGGGACCATACCTGAGTTACCTACTCCTGAGCCAGATGCCCATGTGTTGAAGGTCTGTTCTTAACTGCATTATCACTGTAGAACTGGAAGGCACCCTATTGCATGTACCCCTTTCTTCTTATTATATTATCACAGTTACATGGCATGGTGTTTTCTTGTATCTTGTTACGTCCCTCTGAGGACATGGTTATCTCTCCAGGATTAGATAACTTTCTGCAAGAGTACGGAGCGGTACTGGATCCATCCTACATTGATGACGAGGCATCTCCCGCTGACTTCTAGCTTATTGATTTCCTTGAGACATTTTAGTGGATATTTTGACATCTCTTTATATTTCTATTTTGCGGAGGTTGGACTCCGATCATTGTGACTATTTATCATAGCTATTTGGAGTGGGAGTGACCATCCGGCTATCTTTTGATACACTCATTTATTATCTGGACTTTATTATCTTCTACGTTGAGCTGTGATAAGATTAGATTATATTATTCTGGCCTGTGACGATTTATTATACAGCTTATGTACTTATACGAGGGTTCCATATATTGGAGTATTCTTCGTATATGTGCAGCTGGCATATTTATGTACTCGGTGCTATGTATTTTGGGACTGGGGCGTTGCAGTTTAAGTATAATCATAGAATTCTCTTCCATTTGTCACATAATCGAAATGACAGAAAAATCAAAGTTCTCAGTAGGGATGAAAATAGATAGTGCATAAACTAGTAAGGCATAGATGAAAACACATAACTAGAAATGCATACATAGAGTGCTGAAATAATACTAAACTGTCTCAGAATACTAAAAGTGTGAATAATTCTTTGAAGTAGCATTTATCACTAATACATGAAAATAAAACAGCAACTAGAACATAATAGTGACACCGTATCACTAGACATCATCCTCTAATGATCATCCTCATCATCATCAGCTGCCTGAGAAGGGTTCTTGGACTCAACAGTACAGTGTGGATCATAACGGACAACAGTAGAGTCAAAATAGTCCTGAGCCTCCGGATCATCAATCCGATAACCGATCATCTAGGGGTCACGAACCATGGGTATAGGACTGCCAGGATTGTGATAAAAGCTATAGCAAAAATCCCTCAAAGTGTTGGTCATGGCCTAGAACTGCAATGTGGTACAAAAATCCATAGATCAAAACTGATCCATAACAAATGCCTGGAAGGACTCAAGGGTGATGCCTGCGGGAGGATGGAAAGGATGGGAACTGGCTGATGGGTCAACAACAGGAGGAGGAGGTGGAGGAGCCTGTACTGCTGGAGTAGAAGCGACTCGATGATGCATATGAAGAAAAGTAGGTGGAGCATCTCGAGGAAAATCATCGTAAACGATATGAAAATACTCAAAGATGTAAGATATATACATCGCGCATAGAAGATTTCGCAGTTTCTTGCGACACCGTTCCATAGCAGAAATGATAGTCCTAGGTAGACTAAATGGAACCTCAAAGTGGAAATGATAAATAGAAGAAAGCTCAAGATAAGTGATTTCATCGGTAGAAGTTTGTTTAGGAATGACAACCGAAATACCATCCAATGTAAATCATAGAAATAGTCATTCAAATATTTCGGTCGAAGGCAAACTTTGGGACATGGATTGGGTTCACATAACGAGTCATAAAATAAATTTAAAGTCATGTAAGCCAAAAATAGAACTTTTGTGACGTCCACAAGTGCTTCCTCTTTATTAGAAATATGAAGCATAATAGCCAAATTATCAACATCAAATTCGATATCTATCTTACCGACTTTGGATCTAACCGTGCATTAGTGACCGTGAGATTGCAATAGAACATACGAATTGTATTTCAATAAATTGGATAACTAGATTGCACCAATTCTTCAAAGTTAAAGTGTTCAAACATGGATAAATGACCAGGAAATAAAGTGAAATTGATCAGATTCCCTGGACAAATTGTTCGTTCGACAAAGTCATCAAACCACTCATTGGATGTATCAATGGAAACAAAGATGAACTCATCATAATAGTCACCATCTGGCATGGAGGGACTAAAAAGTGAGAAAGAACCTTCCTTTTGAACATTAGAGAAGGAAGCTTCTCCAACTTTTCTCTTCTTTTTGGAAGCATGAGAAACTGTGGGAGCCATTGAAAATAGAAAGTAAAGAAAAGATAGATATAAACCGAAATTGAGTAGAGAATATGGAAGAGAATCCTGAAACAAATCCCAATCCAAACTTTTAGACGTTAAAAGGCTTGGAAGAAGAAGAATAGGGTCGCTAGGGTTAGGTTTTTCGGTCGTTGCCGCTGTTTGTAATGGGAAGATGATGATGATGTGGGGTTTTGATAAGGGAGCCTGACCATCCAGCTTATGTTCGGATTTAGCCTTGACCAAGTTTGGCCCGTCGTCGGGGTGGGGCTCGCTGCATTAGCTGCATTTGTTTAGCTCGCACATAGCTCGGTCCCTTGGTAGTCTGAACAGACTTGGACAATTTTGATAGAGGTTTTAACATGTATACAAAATAGTAATTTGAAATATTTGTGTTCATGAAAAAATAATTTATATTAATTAACCGAAATGCAAAAAATGTATCAAATATTTCGGGTTAGCTGTAGGGGCCGGATCCCAGCTAGCGGTAGTCCAAAGATACTTAGCACCGTGTCGCTTAGGCTTTTACACCTTTTGTCAGAAGAGCCCTTTTGGCTTATAACCAAAATACTTTCTACGATTTTATGAATTTCAGGCCAAGTTATATATAATTACAAAACTTCAACCTTAAAATTTTTTAATTCTTTTCGTATAAAGTTAAAACAATCTTCAGGTAGGGGTTTAGTGAAGATGTCAGCTAATTGGTTTCTGTGTCAACATATTCTAGACAAATATCACATTGTAAAACATGGTATCTAACAAAATAATATCTTATCTTTATATGCTTAGTGTGAGAGTGACAAATAAGATTCTTTGTGAGATTTATCGAACCAGTGTTATCACAGTAAATAGGGATGTGGTTGTAAGATAACTGATAGTCTTCCAAGGTTTGCTTAATGCACAAAATCTGGGCACAACAACGTCATGCAGCTATATATTCAGCCTCTGTTGTTGATAATGCAACAGAATTTTACTTTTTAGAAAATCAGGAGACTAAAGATTTTCCTAGAAAATGACATGTGCCACTAATACTTTCATGATCGACCTTGCACCTAGCAAATTCGTGTCCGAATAACCTATCAGGTCAAACGAATCGATTTTTGGATACCATAAACCGGTTGTCAAAGTACCTTTAAAGTATCGTAGGATACGCTTAACGGCGCTCACATGGGATTTCCTAGGACAAGCCTGATATCTTGTACATAGGCATACTGAAAATATAATGTCTGTATGACTAGAAGTTAAATAAAGTAAGCTACCAATCATACCTCTGTACTTACATACTTCAGTTCGTTTACTACTTTCATCCATATCAAGCTTTGTAGACATTGCCATATGAATTCTGATTGGTTTGAAATTGTCCATATCAAACTTCTTTAGCATGTCTTTTGTATATTTGGCTTAATTGACAAAAATCTCTTGTAAATTTTGTTTAATTTATAGCCCAAGAAAGAAAATCAGTTCTCCCATCATGCTCATTTCAAATTCACTCTTCATACACTTAGCAAACTCGTTACAAAGCATCTCATTTGTTGATCCAAAAATAATATCATCTACATAGATCTGTACTAATAAAATATTCTTATCAATAGATTTTATAAAAGGAGTAGAATCAACATTTGAAAAATTATGTTTAAGTAAGAAGGAACTAAGGTGCTCATACCATGCACGGGGTATTTGTTTGAGTCCGTAGAGAGCCTTACGAAGCTTGAATACGTGATCTGGTCTTTTAAAATCTTTAAATCCAGGAGGTTGTTTAACAAAAACTTCTTCTTTTATAAAACCATTTAGAAAAGCATTTTTGACATCCATTTGAAAAAAGTTTAAAATATGAAAACTTGCAAAAACGAATAACATATGAATGGATTCTAGTCTAGCAACTGTTCGAAGAAATATCAATTTCAAGGCCAGTAGGTCTAATCGACGAGAGTGGTCGAATTCGAACAAGATCCTCTATGAGGCCCGTATCTGACATAGTTGTTATCGATTCTCTATATGTATGCTCTATCTTTTCGTATTCTTGATTAAGTAAACAGGTTTATCTGTGTCCAGGATAACACAAAGATGTGTGTATCAACGAAATATGTTTATTCAGAGTAACAGAGATGAATGAGTTTGGTGTCGTATCCGCATTGGGGGAGACTCTGACTTCTCAATCATTTGAACAGAGAATAAGGGCAGAGGGATGGTGGAGAGGATCACTGGACCTGTCACCACCACTTTCTAGAAATGAGGGTACTTTTTGACTTTTTGTAAATTTTGATTATTTTAACTCTCTTTTAATTGATGAATTGTGTTAGTGTCATAATTGGTAAAACCTTAGAACCACATTGATTAGATATTAGACATGACCAAAGAAGACTTGGATTATTGAGATTAGACAACTCTAGAATTTATTTCTAAGTAGTTAGTCAAGCCTATAATCAATATGAAACCTTAGAATCTATTTATTGACTTGAAACACTAAGTTAGAATGGACCTCTATTTAGAAGTCCAAGACAAGTTAGAAAGGCCTTTTAGGCATTTTCACCCAAGACAAACCCTAACAAACCCTAGCATGGCCGGTTTAGAAGGCCAAGACAAGTTAGGAAGGCCTTTTAGGCCTTTTAGGCATTTTCACCATTACTCTTCACCTACTAAGTTAGAATGGACCTCTATTTAGAAGGCCAAGACAAGTTAGGAAGGCCTTTTAGGCCTTTTAGGCATTTTCACCATTACTCTTCACCTATCTAAGAGAGAGAGGGAGAGCTTAGGCAAGTGCATCTTGCTTCATGGAGGAACTCAACTTTTGTTGCTCCATTCTCTTTCTTACAATATTCTGAGACACTTTAGTACTTAGTATTTTTAATTTCCATGGCTCATTTATATAGATCTAAGTTTATTTTATTTTCGAATTTCTTGGATTTTGATCTACTTAACCTTGTTATTTTCAAGTTTTTATGGTTCCATGTTGTGGTGAATTTTATTCTACCCCAGATTGACCTATGGAAGTTCGGACTCTGACCCTGGATGTAGGAATTATGGAGCTTGGGATCATGGCCTTCATGGTTCTTCTTCTCGAAAAATTGGAGAAGAAGAACAGTGCTTGACCGCATGGCTATTTCATGCGGCAAGTTTCTCCCAGCCGCATGAACTTCTAGCCGCATGCGCCTTTAATCCTGCCGCATGTTTTCTCAGCCGAATGCGCCCCATTTTCCCTGGCCGTATGAACTTTTCCTGCCATATAAGACTCAGTCACTTCCAGCCGCATGCGCCCTGTTACCTCAGCCGCATAAGACCCTTCCCCTCCCCTGGCCGCATGAGTTTATTTTCTCTGAGCCGCATGAGACTCGATACCCAGAGCCGCATGAACCATTCCTTCCCCTACCGTATGCTCTCTAGCCGCATGGATCGCTCCCCTCCAGCCGTATGAGATCCATATCCTGCGAGCCGCATGAGTTCATTTTCCTATGCCGTATGAACCCGAGCCGCATGAGCCCATGAGCCCTATGTCGCATGAGTTCATTTTCCCTGGCCGTATGAACCTATTTCCCTGAGCCACATGACTCCTCCCCAATCTTGCCCCTTTTACTATTTCAATTGTTTCATTATGCTCATGTATTATGACCTTCTGTGTAACCTGGGTCCCTTGATAGAATGCTTGTACCATGTAACCTTGCACATGTACTATGAACACGATATTGACCTGTAGTAGTACACTCTTGACAAGTAACTTGACATGATAGTAGCCCGTCATGGCGTACTCTTGAATAATAAACCTGACATGATATACCTTGATATGCTGTTGCGACGGCTAACATGACATGACAAGAATAAATGGCCTGGACACCATGGACCATTGTGTTTGTACAAATGAACCAGTATTGTCTTGTATCATGTCTAGGACAGGGCCCCCTGAGTACCACGGTCAGGGGTACCTACCGAATTCAACTAAGGCTAATAACTAGAATAATCCAGTAGTCATGAATAGATTTTCCAGCTACAGGCAATCCCGTTATCTGGGCGCTCAAGTGGACTTGTAGCCTGCCGATGAGTAGGGCATATTTCCAGCACACTGCCAAGTATTTCACCCTCCATGAACAAGATATTCGACCTGGATAACCTGGATGGTCTGCAGGGCTTGTGGCTGTGGAATAATCTTATTGCATCTTGCTAGTAACTAGGCCTGTGATAACCCTAGTTAGTTAAAATATCAAGCCGTACTTATTTGCTTGGTCGTGAATGTTGGATGGAGTCTAAGTCTTGCCCAGTCTCGGTTCCTGGTTACTTCAATATCATGATTAAGCTTACCTTAACAATAATGCTCAGGGGTCCTGTTCTGTTCAGGCGAAGGGTTACAACCCCGGTCCTTGTTTGGTTTAAGGGTTGTAACCTGGCTCCCGGAGCGGTTCTGTGTCCTCTCTTCGTTTATTGCCTTATTGCACCCTACGTCATGCTCGTCATATTTTACTTTACCAACAAGTAATTGAGACGGGTTTCTATTCAGGTGAAGGGTTGCAACCCCGGTCCTTGTTTGGTTTAAGGGTTGCGACCTGGCTACTTGAATGGTTTCTTCGTACTCAATTTACTGCTGTTGTCCCTGTTTTTATCAGATTCTTTTATAATTATCTTTAATATTATTTATGTTATGTTGGTTTTAGTTCCTAAGTGAAGCCTCCTTTGTGGCACTTGCTCTTTCTGGGATCTGACCCAGCTGGTTTTGTGTGGCCAGATATCGGAGCAGCTCCAGAGGATCTACCTATCTTCCAGCCAGATGGTGACCACCAGGCGTAACCAAGGCAACGAGTGGGTTTCCTTTTTGTTCTCCCACTCTATTATAAAAATATTCTTTTGAGGCGTTTAGCCGGCGAGCACGTGTTTAGCTCGTATTGCACCTTTATTTACTGATTGCCCACGGGCTGTAACATGATTGACAAATCCTAGGGTTGATCATTTATGACTGAAACTCTTGCTAGTCTTGACATTTTGTACGACTAGCTTCATGATCATCTAAATATTTAATGTATGGGACGCCTTACTATTATATATTTGGTGCTCTGACATCTTGTAACTGTTATTACTTGCTTGAGATTGAGACAATAGGCTTGTTCATGACCCTAGAGACTGATGGCTTGTAGTTAAACCCTCATATATCTAGACAGCCGTGACCGTATAATGAGATGGATCCCATTTCATTATACGTAGCTGGCTATGTATGCCTCCGCTCTACAGTATTCTGGTTCTGGGGCGTTACATACCGTGTTCCATAACATAGATTATATAGAGCTTGTTAAGCTCGAGGTAGTTCAAAGATAGCCCTTTATTAATAAAATAAGGTATCTTCTCTGGCGGTATTACATCATCGACAGAGGGAACATCAGTATGTGCAGCCACATATTTGGCTAGCTCTAGCTCCTTTTCAGCCACCCCCGGCATTATCGAAGATTGGGAGGATGACCTGGGCAGCTTGATCATCAAGGGTTCCGCTGGTGATACTGGTCGTGGGTTCGTTGGCTCACAGGGTAGCTTGATCATCAAGGGTTTTGTTGATGATGCTGGATGTGGAGTCGTTGGCTCACTAGCGGTCCCTGGCTTAGCGCTTGGCTGTCGATTTGTCCTGGGGAGACGAATGACCATCGGCTTAACAGAAGGATTGATCTCTTCTGACTATTGTTGGCCGGCTCTTGGCAGTCTGATTGTCATTGGCTCCACAGTGGGTCTCGGCCCCGGGCTAGACCTTGGGAGTCGGATAACCATTTGCTCCTTTTGGGCGATGAGTACCGGTAGACTGGTAACTTCTTTGCGCAGAGTGACTACAAGAGGTGCAGTTCTGCCTGGCTTGCGGGCCTGGAGGTGGATCTTCAGAGGTTCTTCTGATCCTATTGTAGCCTCTGTTTGATCTTGAGCATCATCTTTGACCAGGTGCTTTTTTGATTTCTCGTACAAGCAGGCATTCGAATAGTAGGATTCAACCCCTTTGAAGAGATCAATGTCGGCGAATTCCGTTCTTACGAAGCCATGCTTATCGACATATTTGAAGCAATGGTGCAATATGGAGGGCACGATCATATAATCGTGTATCCAGGGACACCCCAGGAGAATGTTGTAGGACGTATCTGCGTCTATGACATAGCAAGTTACTTCCGACTGGAGGTCGCCAATTTGGCATTTCAGACAAATCTTCCCAATATGATAGCTTCTTCCTGAATTAAAACCGCTAATGGCAGTGCTGGTAGGTGTCAGCCGATGCATAGGGATGCCCAGGAGGTGAAGTAAGCTCTTCGGAATGATGCTTATTGAAGAACCGGGATCAATGTGCATCTGATCTACTTTGATGTCACCGATGTATCCAGTGTAATACAGAGGGCGATCGTGCAGATTGGTCTTGATGAGCATGTCCTGCGGAGTGAACACGATGTTGGGCATTGCACCTGTACAAGCACTATCCTGGAAATCAGCTGGCGAGCTCTCTCCTGTAAGCTTGACCTGAGCTAAATAAGCGTCAGCATTCTGGAGAGCTTCGCTCAGTGCGATACAAACATCCTTGGAGAGTCTCAAGAGCTCGTATAATGATAATTTTGCGGGTGTATTGGCCAATTGTGCCAGGATGTCAAAATTTTAAGACCTCTCCAGCCCTTGAGGTACGTCTTTACAGAGCGGCTTGTCGAAGCGGGTCTCCTTTGGCTTAGGCTTGTCGGCCGACGGGGGTTGATAAGTGTCACGACCCGCACCCACTGTGAGGGTACGAGAACGTAACAACGCCCAGCCTACGCCGCAGTGTCGGCGGTAGAACGCTGTCCTAGGTCAACAACCAACTAGCAATATATATCACTAAACAGTTTATACTCCCCGAATGGGGGTGACATAGCAGTAAAACTCAATCACAACTAAGGAAGAGATAGCACGATATGAAATAGAACTCAAGGAAATAAATAGATGAAATAGTAGTAGTCTAAGATAATCCCAGCAATATCCAGCAGTACAAGGTCTCAGATACAGAATGAAGGAATATATACAACTCTGAACTCCAAATAAAGTCTAGCTAACAAGTCCCATGACTACATAAAAGATAGATAAGCCTAACTAATCTAATCTAGACAATCGGGGTGATATCCTCAGCTAGAGCTGGGTCCTCCTGAGGGTCCAGCTCGCAGGTGTCATCTAAGGCTGCCCCGTAGTAAGTGTCCAGGCAAGCCTCCTCCTCGTCCTCTGTAATATTTTCAACAGGTCCAGTCAGGACAGGAGCGAGTACAGTACATCTCAATAGTTCATAGCAGGTTAGAAGATATAATCATGCAGTAAAGTAAGATACAAGTACTGAAAGAAGTGCAGTATGTAAACAGAGAGAGAAAGCTGTAATAGAAATATCTACTATACATAGAGAACTATCATGTGACTAGTGAGTCAGAGTACAACATAGACATGTAAATGGCATAGGAGATTCTGATAAGACACTATGGAAGAGATTCTGATAAGATACTACTTGGGTATTATTTACATGTCCATTTCTACTCCCCCGTACCCCCAATCAATACACAAGGATCCAGCCAGGTTATGTTATGATTCTATGCAAGGCCCCCGAAGGGTGATACATGGATGCCCATAAATGGGTGATTCTAGGAGATTCTAGGATACCCAGTGAATGGGATAAGAGATTCTAGGAGACTCTGCGATCATAAGAGTATATGTCGCAAGTGATCAAAGAACCAATGAAGCATAGTGATATGCCATGTAAGTGAAACACACAGAACATGAAGTACCCGATGCTCCCTAAGGATAACATCTCAAGAAGGGATCCATATAGTACCGATCCGTGTGACCATCGTGACAGTACAAGTAAAGTAATCTACTGCAGGATATGAAAAGATCAGAGAATGTACTCGCCTGTATCTGAGTGTCCAATATGAAAAGTACCATCCGAGGAGTGGTGTCTGGCTCCTAATCAGAACAGCACAAGTCACAACAAGTCTAAAATGGTAAAATAAAGTTCTACTATGCATTCTACATAATTACAGGTCAATCTAGGCCAAAGTCAACTCTTGGTCAACTCTGGTCAACCCTAGAAGTCAAACTAGGTCAATCAAGTCTAAACTAGGCTATACTAAGTCTAATAATGTTGTACAAGCCCTATCTAGGCTCACCAAGCTATACCAAACTACCTAGGCCTATTCTCAACACAAGTATATACATTACCTATATATAGTAAATATCCAAGTTATATGGCATATACATGTACTTGTATAACCCATACCCCTATATGGGTACTATCATATGGCATCCCCATACACCATATATATCTATATATATATATATATAAAACACACACTCATATATATAGGAACATGTATATATCACAATGTATATGTTAACTTATATATATAAAATACAATTGCATTAAATATAGACACATATATTAGAGGGTTCATTAATGTACTCTACAATAGGTAGGCATATAGAGAAGGCATGAGTAACTGTATGTGTGTGAAGAGAGTGTACTGTGCTGTGCAGAACAGCAAGGGACAGACCCATTCTTAGTTAAAACATCAGAACTCAGTTCAACCCAATTACCCTTCCCCCAGGTTTGTGACTTGTGGACCAAGTATTTCAGGATAAGGGAATGAATCTGGAACATAGAAACAGTGGCATTACATTAACCCAAAATACTGTGAATAACAGTGTCATGTGTGTGTGTGTTTGGTGTTAAATCTCTGGAACATAGTGTGGCAGGAATAGCATAGTGTGTGTGTGTGTGTGTTCACATGAATGAGTGAAAGGGGTGTGAGTGATGGAGAGGTGTGCATAGCTGGACTGCAAAGGAGAATCATACACAGGGAAAGGGAATTTAAAGGGTCAGTCCATATACAGATTTAGGAACAAAGCAGTACAATGAAAAGTAACTCAGTACCAAAAAAAACTGGGAATGAAATCCAAACACAATGTTCCTGGAGACTGGGCTAATCCCAGGTTCATAACTGGGAACACAATCCCAGTTCACAATTCGAAGTAAACCACATACTAAAATCCTGTCCCTCAAACCAAAGCCTATACTCGAATTTAATAAGACTTAGATAGCATGTATTATAACAGGTAGGGATCATGATAGTTAAAGAATCATAACAACAGTGACTAACATATTCTCAGGTATCATCTTAATATAATTAGGAAATCATTTGAATCAATGATGACAGTGCATTAAGGACTGGTAATGACAGTTAACAATTGGAAGGAAAAACTGGAACATCAGTTATCAACCATTTGAAAATCAACCCAATAGCCAATATCTCATACCAAGGCCTAATTCGAATGAATATTGCATTATCATGAACCAACTTATCATGTGAGAATCATCAAACAACAGAACAACAATCTAACATAAGTTAACTCAGGGATTAACAGTTTAGGAAAATAGGAAAACACTGTATACCAGTCTATGTATCAGAAACATGTAAAATTACCAAGTTCGAATCCAATCCTATATCAACCACCTAAACTAACATTTAAATCTAATCTCACATAGTCAATACATGATAATTAGGAGCTAAACAACAATTAAAATCATGATTTAACTAATTTAAACTGAAACAATCACAGAGAACCAACACAGACTGTGCACGCACAGGCATTGCCCCGTGCACGGTTGATTTCACCCTCGACACGACACGGCGACACGTGGGACTTGACACATGGCGTGTCAGTCAGTGCCCCATGGCTCATGTCGAGTTTTACGTGTGCTAGAGGCGTGTCGTGTCCGCTACAGGGCCCGAGTAGCAGGGGATCTCTGTAGCACGCGCGCGAGCGTGTGCACGCGCGTATCCAAGCCGTAAATCCGACACGAAATGACACTGATACTACCACAACAGATCAAAAATGCATAAGCAAACATGAAACTAAATTTTCTATTCAAAAGTATCCTAGAAACTAGGTCGAAGGGTTCATTGGGGTTTTTCGACAAACAGTCTAGGTCAGGGACTGATACGTGTCCAGAACGGACACGAAACCTAATGATACTCGACACAAAGTCTATGCAGACACTTAGGGACCCTTAGGGCTTCCTAATCATGAAGACCAATTGAAAATCCATAGAGAAATGACAAAGTTACCTATTGATGAACTATGGGTGAAAAAGCCCCAAATGGAATGATTTCCTCAAACCACCAAAATTCCACAAATTGTTTCTTTCCTGCAAACAATCAATACCAACAGCAAGAACAATGATATTAGGATCTAATGCAACTAGTTTGGGGGAGAAAGGACCTAAAATGGATTTTATATGAATTTCTAAAGATAGGAACTCACCTCTTTCTTCTTGAAATAAATTTCCTAGGGAAAGAAGGCTAGCCCTAGATTTTAGGAGAGGTTTTATAGTGGAGGAATCCCAATGAAGATAGGGTGGCCGGCCATGATGGGCTAGGGATTAGGGTTTGGTAGTTTGGGTTTGGGCCATGTTACATAAGCTATGGTTTGATTGATTAATAAGGACTCTAAATCATAAGTCATGGCTTATGGCTTTCTAATTTCTATAGCTAAATAGGTTCTAATGACCAAACCATAGATTAGGCTAGGTTAGACTAGAGTCACAAATCCTAACCAAGCTCATACTAACTAGGGTTAGCTCCTAGGTTGATCTACCTGGGTCCAAACTAGCCAAAATCAATCTAGTCCAAACAATTCCAAAATAATTCCTAAAAATTCCCATAAATTCTAATTAATTCTAATAAATTTAAAAATACCCCAAAAATGACAAAAATACCCTCACACTAGAAATGTGGTAGTGACAAATCTACCCTCCTTAAAAGAATTTCGTCCTCGAAATTGAAAGGTGAAATACAACTGATGAGAAGGATAGAAAGCATACCTTACGGTCCAAAAAGATAAGGGTAGCGCTCACACATCTCATCTTTCCGCTCCCAGGTAGACTCTCCTGGAGAATGATGCCTCCATGCGATGCGCACCAAGGGTATCACCTGGTTCCTCAGAACCTTCTTCCGTCGATCCAGAATCTCCACTGGCTGCTCTGGATAGCTGAGAGAAGGCCCAACCTCTATCTCTGAATGATCGAACACATGGCTAGGGCCAGCCATGTACTGTCTCAACTGTGATACATGAAATACGTTGTGGACCCCCACTAGTACAGGCGGCAAGTCTAGCCTGTATGCAACGTCACCGACTCTCCCGCTGATAACGAAAGGGCCGATGAAGCACGGGCTAAGCTTTCCGCCTCCACCGAAACGTATCGTACCACGAGTCGGAGATATCCTCAAGAAAACCTGTTCTCCGACCTAATCACAAGCAATGTCTCAATTAATATAATAAAGAAACATGATCAAAATCACAAACAAACAACCTAAATCTAATCCTACTCTAATCTGTACCTCAAACTCCAAGGGCCTCCGGTGGCTATCGGCCCAGTGCCGATGTCTGTCCTGCGCCACGTAAAGTCTGTCCCTGATGAGCTTCACCTTCTTGGCCGCATCAACAACCATCTCTGGCCCCAGTAAAGCTCGCTCACCAACATCATTCCAGGATAAGGGTGTACGGCACCTACGCCCGTACAGAGCCTCAAAAGGTGATATCTCAATGCTGGCCTGGTAACTATTATTTTAGGCAAACTCCACCAGATGAAGATGATCCTCCCAGGAACCTCCAAAGTCTAGGACGCACGTTCGCAGCATATCCTCAAGAGTCTGAATGGTCCGCTCTGACTGTCCGTCCGTCTGGGGGTGGTATGCAGTACTAAAATTGAGCTGAGTGCCCAAGCTGGTCTGCAGACTCCTCCAGAAATTGGAAGTAAAATGGCTATCCCGATCTGAGACGATGCTGACCGAAACTCCGTGAATCCTGACTATCTGCCGTATATACAACTCCGCCAGCCTCTCTATAGACGTACCCACCTTGAATAGCAAGAAGTGGGCCGATTTGGTCAACCTGTCAACGATGACCCAAATCGCATCTTTCCCTCCTGGAGTACGCGGCAATCCTGAAACGAAGTCCATAGTGATATGCTCCCACTTCCACTCGGGAATGGACAGCGGCTGCAACAATCCACCGGGCCTCTATCTCTCTGCCTTGACCTGCTGACAGACCAAACACCTAGCCACGAAGCGGGCCACCTCCCGCTTCATTCCTGACCACTAAACATGCTTCCGCAGATCTCGGTACATCTTGTTGGCACCCGGGTGTATAGAGTACGGAGATCTGTGGGCCTCCTGCATAACCTGCTCTCTGAGATCTCCACTGGGAACACATAACCTGGAACCGTGCCTCAAGGCACCATCCTCTGCAAGAGAAAACTCGCCCTCCAGCAATCCTGCTCGAACCTGCTCTCAGAGACACCGCAGAGCAACGTCCTCAAACTGTGCTGACTTGATCCTCTCCACCAAGTCTAACTGAATCTGCATCCCCCATAGCTGCATCTGCACTCCGGGCACGATCACCTCAATCCCAAGGCTCTCCAAGTCGGCAAGCAAATACCGATCCATGGTCAAACACATGGCTATCGGATACCTACTCAAGGCATCAGCAACCACGTTGGCCTTCCCTGGATGATACTGCAGTGCAATGTCAAAGTCCTTCATCAACTCCAACCATCTGTGCTGCCTCATGTTCAACTCCTTCTGAGTGAACATATACTTTAAGCTCTTGTGATCTGTGAAGATCTCCACCCTCTCACCATACAGATAATGCTTCCATAGCTTCAGAGCAAATATCACTGCTGCTAGCTCCAGGTCGTGGGTAGGGTAGTTCTTTTCGTGGGGACGTAATTGCCTGGAAGCATAGGCAATCACCTTTCCATGCTGCTGCAAGACGCAACCTAGCCCCTTCCCTGAAGCATCACTATAAATAGTAAAACCACCCGATCCTGAAGGCAATGTCAGAATCGGAGCTGTCGTAAGCCGCTTCTTCAACTCATCAAAAGCTGCCTGACACTCCACTGACCACACATACTCAGCATCCTTCTGGGTCAACCGTGTCAACGGCTCTGCAACCTGGGAGAAATCCTGTACAAATCTCCGATAATACCCTGCTAGCCCCAGGAAAATCCTGATCTCTGCAACTGAAGTCGGTGCTGCCCATGCCTCAACTGCTACAATCTTCTTGGGGTCAACTGAGATACCATCTCCAGTCACCACATGCCCCAAGAAGTCCACCCGATCCAAGAAGAACTCACACTTGGAGAGCTTTCCGTAAAGCTGCTCCTTCCTGAGAGTCTCCAGTACGATCCTCAAATGTTCCTCGTGCTCCTCCTCAGTCTTGGAATATACCAAGATGTCGTCAATAAACACCACCACAAACTGATCCAGATACTGGTGGAACACCTTGTTCATAAGGTTCATAAATACTGCTGGTGCATTGGTTAGTCCAAACGGCATAACCAAAAACTCGAACTGCCCGTACCGCGTCCTGAAAGCGGTCTTGGGAATATCCTCCCTCTTCACCTTCACCTGGTGATATCCCGACCTCAGATCAATCTTGGAAAATACTCGAGCTCCGCTCAACTGGTCAAACAGATCGTCGATCCGCGGTAGTGGGTATTTGTTCTTGATCGTGAGGTTGTTGAGTGCCCTATAGTCAATACACATGCGTACTGACCCATCCTTCTTCGGCACGAACAACACTGGTGCACCCCATGGCGACAAACTCGAGCGGATGAAGCCCTTGTCCTGTAGCTCATCCACCTGCTTCTTCAGCTCCACCAGCTCGCTGTTGTTCACCCGATAGACATGCTGAGAGATGGGTTTCGCTCCTGGAACCAAGTCTATCAAGAACTCTATGTCTCTGTCTGGTGGTAGTCCCGACAACTCCTCTGGAAAAACATCCATATAATCTGCTATCAAGGGGTGTGGAATCGTCTGCTCCTCGACCGAGACTCCACAGAAGACTCCGCTGCTCTGCTCTGCCTGACGTCTGGAGTACTCGAACTCTGGCTCCCTCGGCGCTCTGAAGAGAACTCTACCCCCTCTGCAATCAATGCTGGCATGGTGCCTGCTCAACCAATCCATGCCTAGTACTATATCGTAGTTTGGCAAAGGCATTATGAGCAGGCTCACCTCCATCTCACGGCCTCCCAAAATCACTCTCCGACCCTTATAAACATCACTCACGAGGATAATGCCACCCCCGGTCGTGATCTTGTAAGTCCTAGGCAATGATTCAGCTATGATACCGTGTCTAATCGCAAAAGATACTGATATGAAGCTATGCGAAGTACTGGAATCGAATAATACAAATGCTGGACTGGAGTCGAGAAGAATCGAACCTGCAATCAGCTCTCCTATCACCTCTGCATCCCCAGCTGCTATGGCAAAAGCTCGCTCCTGCTGGACTCCCCTGGCCTGCTGCTGGTGCTGGACGAACCTCTGCTGCTGTGTCGGCAAGGCTGGTCCCCTCTGCTGGCCTGCCGGAGCTCTGGCTCCTCCTTCCGGGCCTGCTCGTGCTATGCGGCACTCCCTTATCTGGTGGTCTGCTGAACCACACACCATGCACAGGCCCAGCCTCTTTCGGCACTCATTGAAGACGTGCCTAGGCTTCTTGCAGTCGGCACAAGTGACTCCCTGTCTCTGACCCTGCTGGTGCTGTCTCGGCTGCTGCTGCTGAACTGGCCTCTGCTGGATAGGCTGCGACTGAAACTACCTCAGCTGCTGATGCTGAAAGTGGGGCCTCTTGGCCTGGCCCCAGCTGCTGCTGCCTCCAACTGGGTCTCTCCCCCTCTTGAGCCTAAGTTCAAGGTCATCCTCAGCCAACAAGGCTCCCGTCTAGATCTCCTCAAATGTAGCATCTCTGCTGCCCTTGGTCAGGGACTTGACCTCCTTGACCAGACCCTTTCGGAACCTCTGGGCCTTCGCCATCTCGCTCAAATCCTCTATAAACCTGTTGAGATGACCAAACTCTCCAGCATACTCCTCTACTGAGAGGCTCCCCTAGACCAAGCTCTCAAACTGCGACTCTAAGGCTCTAACTGCTGAATCTGGGAAGAACTTTTTCTTGAAGAAGCCCCTGAACTGTTCCCAAGTCTGCCCTGGTACCCCCACCCTAGGGTCTGACTGATACCAGGTGCGAGCAAGATCTCGTATCCGGCTAGCTGCGGCCTCGATCTGAAGGTCTGCTGGAATCCTGGCCAAGCGGAAGATCTCCTCTATATGCTCGATCCACTCATCGGCATATAGGATCCCCTCTGTCCCCAGAAAGTCTCTGGGGCTCATCTTCTGAAACTGCTCGATCCCCGGTGTCCTCGGCTGCTACACTACTGGTCGAACTGCGGCTGTCGTGACGGCCAACTCCATGTCTCTGTCCTGTCGAACCTGCTGTCGGTCCATGAACTGCTAGAAATACGCGAACATCTGAGCTGCGTCCACGTGTCCTGGAGGCGGTGGCTGCTGAAAGGGATCCTCTGGAATGACCGGTTCCTGCCTCCCAGTCGGTGGATGCATACCCCCTGCTGCGGCTGCCGATGTCTCAACACGAGATGAGGTGGCAGGAGCTGCAGTCCCCTGGCCTCGCCGTGCTGGCTGAGAGGTAGCAGTCCCCTCTATAGCATCCTCATGAATGGCACGCTGCGATCTAGTCTCTACCATCCTGAAGATAGACAAACAAGAGTATCAATTTCTGAGAAAGAAGCGAAATAACAAAGGCGGACAATTATAATTCAAAGGATCAGTTGACAAAGGATTTAGATGGCAATAAAAGTAATTTTTTTCTTAAAGTGATTGAGTACCTTAAAATTAATGTCCTATATCCTACTGCAGGCTGTAGTGATACTCTAATTCGAATACCACTACACTTCTAGTCTAGACCTGCATGGGCCACCACTAAAAATGTGTCACAACCCGCACCCACTGTGAGGGTACGAGAATGTAACAACGCCCAGCCTACGCCGCAGTGTCGGCGGTAGAACGCTGTCCTAGGCCAACAACCAACTAGCAATATATATCACTAAACAGTTTATACTCCCCGAATGGGGGTGACATAGCAGTAAAACTCAATCACAACTAAGGAAGAGATAGCACGATATGAAATAGAACTCAAAAAAGTAAATAGATGAAATAATAGTTGTCTAAGATAATCCCAGCAATATCCAGCAGTACAAGGTCTCAGATACAGAATGAAAGAATATATACAACTCTGAACTCCAAATAAAGTCTAGCTAACAAGTCCTATGACTACATAAAAGATAGATAAGCCTAACTAATCTAATCTAGACAATCGGGGTGATATCCTCAGCTAGAGCTGGGTCCTCCTGAGGGTCCAGCTCGCAGGTGTCATCTAAGGCTGCCCCGTAGTAAGTGTCCAGGCAAGCCTCCTCCTCGTCCTCTGTAATATTTTCAACAGGTCCAGTCAGGACAGGAGCGAGTACAGTACATCTCAACAGTTCATAGCAAGTTAGAAGATATAATCATGCAGTAAAGTAAGATACAAGTACTGAAAGAAGTGCAGTATGTAAACAGAGAGAGAAAGCTGTAATAGAAATATCTACTATACATAGAGAACTATCATGTGACTAGTGAGTCAGAGTACAACATAGACATGTAAATGGCATAGAAGATTCTGATAAGATACTATGGAAGAGATTCTGATAAGATACTACTTGGGTATCATTCACATGTCCATTTCTACTCCCCCGTACCCCCAATCAATACACAAGGATCCAGCCAGGTTATGTTATGATTCCATGCTAGGCCCCCGAAGGGTGATACATGGATGCCCATAAATGGGTGATTTTAGGAGATTCTAGGATACCCGGATAAGAGATTCTATGAGACTCTGCGATCATAAGAGTATATGTCGCAAGTGATCAAAGAACCAGTGAAGCATAGTAATACGCCATGTAAGTGAAACGCACAGAACATGAAGTACCTGATGCTCCCTAAGGATAACATCTCAAGAAGGGATCCATATAGTACCGATCCGTGTGACCATCGTGACAGTACAAGTAAAGTAATCTACTGTAGGAAATAGTTCTAAGCAGGATATGAAATGATCAGAGAATGTACTCGCCTATATCTGAGTGTCCAATATAAAAAGTACCGTCCGAGGAGTAGTATCTGGCTCCTAATCAGAACAGCACAAGTCACAACAAGTCTAAAATGGTAAAATGAAGTTCTACTATGCATTCTACATGATTCTAGGTCAATATAGGCCAAAGTCAACTCTTGGTCAACTCTGGTCAACCCTAGAAGTCAAACTAGGTCAACCAAGTCTAAACTAGGCTATACTAAGTCTAATAATGTTGTACAAGCCCTATCTAGGCTCACCAAGCTATACCAAACTACCTAGGCCTATTCTCAACACAAGTATATACATTACCTATATATAGAAAATACCCAAGTTATATGGCATATACATGTACTTGTATAACCCATACCCCCATATGGGTACTATCATATGGCATCCCCATACACCATATATATCTATATATATATAAAACACACACTCATATATATATAGGAACATGTATATATCACAATGCATATGTTAACTTATATATATAAAATACAATTGCATTATATATAGACACATATATTAGAGGGTTCATTAATGTACTCTACAATAGGTAGGCATATAGAGAAGGCATGAGTAACTGTATGTGTGTGAAGAGAGTGTACTGTGCTGTGCAGAACAGCAAGGGACAAACCTATTCTTAGTTAAAACATCAGAACTCAGTTCAACCCAATTACCCTTCCCCCTGGTTTGTGACTTATGGACCAAGTATTTCAGGATAAGGGAATAAATCTGGAACATAGGAACAGTGGCATTACATTAACCCAAAATAGTGTGAATAACAGTGTCATGTCTGTGTGTGTTTGGTGTTAAATCTCTGGAACATAGTGTGGCAGGAATAGCATAGTGTGTGTGTGTGTGTTCACATGAATGAGTGAAAGGGGTGTGAGTGATGGAGGGGTGTGCATAGCTGGACTGCAAAGGAGAATCATACACAGGGAAAGGGAATTTGAGGGGTCAGTCCATATACAGATTTAGGAACAAAGCAGTACAATAAAGAGTAACTCAGTACCAAAAAAAAAACTGGGAATGAAATCCAAACACAATGTTCCTGGAGACTGGTCTAATCCCAGGTTCATAACTGAGAACACAATCCCAGTTCACAATTCGAAGTAAACCACATACTAAAATCCTGTCCCTCAAACCAAAGCCTATACTCGAATTTAATAAGACTTAGATAGCATGTATTATAACAGGTAGGGATCATGATAGCTAAAGAATCATAACAACAGTGACTAACATATTCTCAGGTATCATCTTAATATAATTAGGAAATCATTTGAATCAATGATGACAATGCATTAAGGACTGGTAATGACAGTTAACAATTGGAAGGAAAAACTGGAACATCAGTTATCAACCATTTGAAAATCAACCCAATAGCCAATATCTCATACCAAAGCCTAATTCGAATGAATATTGCATTATCATGAACCAACTTATCATGTGAGAATCATCAAACAACAGAACAACAATCTAACATAAGTTAACTCAGGGATTAACAGTTTAGGAAAATAGGAAAACACTGTATACCAGTCTATGTATCAGAAACATGTAAAATTACCAAGTTCGAATCCAATCCCACATCAACCACCTAAACTAACATTTAAATCTAATCTCATATAGTCAATACATGATAATTAGGAGCTAAACAACAATTAAAATCATGATTTAACTAATTTAAACTGAAACAATCACAGAGAACCAACACAGAATGTGCACGCATAGGCATTGCCCCGTGCACGGTTGATTTAACCCTCGACACGACACGGGGACACGTGGGACTTGACACATGGCGTGTCAGTCAGTGCCCCATGGCTCGTGTCGAGTTTCACGTGTCCTAGAGGCGTGTCGTGTCCGCTACAGGGCCTGAGTAGCAGAGGATCCCTGTAGCACGCGTGCGAGCATGTGCACGTGCATGTCCAAGCCGTAAATCCGACACAAAACGACACTGATACTACTACAGCAGATCAAAAATGCATAAGCAAAAATGAAACTAAATTTCCTATTCAAAAGCATCCTAGAAACTAGGTCGAAGGGTTCATTGGGGCATTTCGACAAACAGTCTAGGTCAGGGACTGATACGTGTCCAGAACGGACACAAAACCTAATGATACTCGACACAAAGTCTATGCAGACACTTAGGGACCCTTAGGGCTTTCTAATCATGAAGACCACTTGAAAATCCATAGAGAAATGACAAAGTTATCTATTGATGAACTATGGGTGAAAAATCCCCAAATGGAATAATTTCCTCAAACCACCAAAATCCTACAAATTATTTCTTTCCTGTAAACAATCAATACCAACAGCAAGAACAATGATATTAGGATCTAATGCAACTAGTTTGGGGGAGAAAGGACCTAAAATGGATTTTATATGAATTTCTAACGATAGGAACTCACCTCTTTCTTCTTGAAATAAATTTCCTAGGGAAAGGAGGCTAGCCCTAAATTTTAGGAGGGGTTTTATAGTGGGGGAATCCCAATGAAGATAGGGTGGTCGGCCATGATGGGCTAGGGATTAGGGTTTGGTAGTTTGGGCTTGGGCCATGTTACATAAGCTATGGTTTGATTGATTAATAAGGACTCTAAATCATAAGTCATGGCTTATGGCTTTCTAATTTCTATAGCTAAATAGGTTCTAATGACCAAGCCATAGATTAGGCTAGGTTAGACTAGAGTCACAAATCCTAACCAAGCTCATACTAACTAGGGTTAGCTCCTAGGTTGATCTACCTGGGTCCAAACTAGCCAAAATCAATCTAGTCCAAACAATTCCAAAATAATTCCTAAAAATTTCCATAAATTCTAATTAATTCTAATAAATTTAAAAATACCCCAAAAATAACAAAAATACCCTCACACTAGAAATATGGTAGTGACAATAAGGTCCTGGGGCATTAGTAGTGGCTGGCTGATGATCTTCAGCCGAGTTACCCGATATGGGTTGAGATTGTGCACCGGACCGGGTAACAACAGTTGTTGCTTCTTTGGTCCCGGCTGAGATTGTGTGGCAAGATTTAGCCTTCCCGCCCTTCCTCTTGTCGATAGAGGATGATGCTGACTGAGTTACTTCAGGCACCAAATTCGGGTGGACCCATATGACCTCCCCTCGTAACGTAGTGAGGGATACCAGCCCAGTCGTCTGGTCTCGGGGAGGTGGAAGATTAGTGACCTCCATTGTTGCCCGAAGGACGGGTACTACACCATCTTGAGTCCTCGTTGGAAGGAAGTGCCGAATTGGACCGACACCATGTTGGCGGCGACAGTTACCTCTTCGAAATCAATGGACAGAGCTTTGGAATAGATGAGGTTCTGGATGTACCACTTCAATTAGAAGCAGTCCTGAGTAGCGTGGTGGACATAGCGGTGGAAGTGACAATACTTTGGGTTCTCCATTTCTGCAGGTCAAGGTTCACGTCTCGGCGGAGGGAGCTAAATTCTATCTCTTTGTAAGAGCATATCAAAGATGGGCTTGACATGACTATCCTCGAAGGAGTAGGTCACCTGAGGCTACTGCTTCTCTACTTGTATTGGTTCAGGCTTCTGGGCTGTATCGGCCACCATAGCCTGTTTGCCTTTGGTGTTCGGGTTATTAGAGGAACTACCGCCATTATTGTTGTTGGTATTAGGGCATTTGCTCTTATCCTCTCCATCCGAGATATGTAACCCCAATTGGCGAGCCTTCTTCAATTTTGCTTCTACGCTAGTGGCGCTGATGATGAATGCCTTCCAGTCTTTAAATTGACTTTCGCCCATCCATAGGCTGATTGTGGAGAGCAGCCTCTTTTGGCAAATCTCAATTAAAGAAGAGTCCGGGTTACCATAGGTTAATTTCATCGCGGTTTGGCAAAACCACTCAATGTAATTCCTTGTCAGTTCTTTTTTCCCTTGAACAACATCCATGAGGGTTGACATTGTCACATCTTGTCCCACCTCGTAGAACCTTTCCAAGAACATATGTTTGAAGCCGACAAAGGAATGGATGCAGTTATCCGGCAAGTTGCGGTACCAATCGAACGCGACCCCCTCTAATGCCCCAATGAACAACCGCGTGAGGATGGCGTCGTCATACGGCAGATGGTCCGTTGTGACTTTAAAGTAGGTCATGTACCGGCTCACAGAGGTCTTCCCGTCATATGCATTGAGATTGAATGGTTTGTATCGTGGAGGGAATGGGACATCTCTCTATGCAACGGGATACGACTGTCGTATCCTGAGGTCCTGAGAGGATTCTCGGACGTGAAACATTGCACGGAGCTCTTGGACTTCTCTTCTCGCCTCCCTAGCCTCTTCTGCAGCAGTGGGAGTCGATATTCCGGGTGGATTGTTGCCCGGGGTTGGTGTGGTCGTGTTTGAGTCTACATTGATGGCGGGACCCAAGCTTATTTGACCAGGTATCCTTGCTTGTAGAGCCGGTAGGGCCATCTTGATCTCGTCCACTGACTTAACCAAGGTTTGAAGTATGGCCTCAAGAGTGTCGAGGCGTTGCCGATCACTGGGACTGTCTTGGTCATTCTCCGTCATGAATACAGTTTTCACGTGAGGAGAAGTGGAAGGAACTGTAGAAGACGTGCCCTCCGAATCATACCCTCACATAGAGAAGTCATCGGGGTATGTAGGAATATTCTCCTCTGGTTCGGACTCAGAGGAGGTGCTACCCCTGCATAGGAGGTTGCCTCGTCTTGGCACTTGTGGACGTTTTCAGGGACGTCTGAGTCTGTTGTATCTGTTGGGGGGATTGTTTTCCCTGGTTCATCTTCCTGAAATGCCGAATTATTGTGGATGTTCCGAGGAGTGCTACCCCCAGCTCCAGCTACCCCCAGGAGAGTGGACGACGAATCCCCAAGTGTTGAAGATTTTGTCTTTGAACGGGTACCTTGATAAATCCCTCCTGTGACGGCTGTGGACAACCCCCGGGATGAGAGTTTCTTGGCCGTGTTGGTTGAGATTGTCGGGCTGGATATGTTTATTTTCTTTCCTCCCTTGCCGGTAGGGACCTTCTGGGCAGAGTTACAGGAGGCAAAAGGAAGCGCATCGTCCCCCGAGCTTTGTTCTAGGACCGATCCTGACTGCTGCAGTCGTTGGAAGACGGACTGTCGGTCCTCTTGCACTGCTGTCCTGTTGCAGCAGCAATTGACAATGCCTTGAGTGCAGTGACGTCCCTGGAAGGTCTCTTTGCACGCCAAGGTTTCTTCTCTTTCCTTGCGCTTGTGAAGGATCACATCTCGCAAGTCAAGAACATCTCGATCCACCTTTGCACTCGTTTTATGGGCCCGGGAATCCCAAGCACATGAATGCGTAGGTATCATGTTTGCTCCCTGATGCGGGGCTATTAAAAGTACTTGCCCTCGATCAATGTTGGGAGACTCTTGAGAACTACCCTGTCCGTTTGCCGCCGGGGGCTGGACACGGGCGGTTCTGTACAACTTTCCATCAGAGGCCCGCATAACAGTTAGCGGAACTCTCTGATGGTCAGAAGTTGGGACAGCTGACTGAGCTCGACGAGCCCGTGCTGTCCTAGACTTCTTCGCTCTAGCACCTGATGGTGCATAGTAGGAAGAGTTCGAGCTATGTCGTATAGAATCTGGCACATTCTCATTGGAGCTTCTGAGGTCAGGCTTTCTGCATGAGAGGCGGTCGAAGACTGAACCCGAGTCGCATAGGGCGGACGGTCGACGGCTGGGATTGGGTGCCGCATAGGCCATTTCCCTGCGACTGAGATTAGTGGCCGCATATGCATTCTCCATGCGGCTGGGATTGGTGGCCGCATATGCATTCTCCATGCAGCTGGGATTAGTGGCCACATATGCATTCTTCCTGCGGCCTGCACCCTTATACGGCTTCTTCTTGGACCGAATAGAGTTCCCCTTTGCCCCCACAAGTCCAGCATCGTAGTATTTTCCTTTGCCAGACTTGGGGACAGCAGGGTCCTCTGCGTCCTGAAGTGGGTCCGCGTCTTCTTTGCCGTCTTGAGCAGTAGAGAAACTTGTTCCAGAGCTTGGGGAGAGGCAACAGTTTTAGGCCTCCATGCCCTGCGGGACTTCTTTGTGCCGGCTCGCTTCTGGATCGGGCTAGCGCTCCCTTCGAAGAGCATCTCTTTAAACGCTTGCTGGTCGAAGCAAACAACTAGCATTTGTTGTGTGGAGCCGAGTTTGGCTGCGTTCGATTGTGTCACCAACTTATCAGCAGTGGAGAAGTTAGTCCCCAACAGAGTCGCCATCGTATTTGCCATTGATCGTCGTAGAACAGAACAGTTTTATAGGAGGACTGAACTTGACTTACAATTATAAACTCGCTTGTACAAAAGAGAGCCTAGGAATAAAATCTAGGAAAAGCAATCTAAGTATAATTGTTTAGTTTAGATTCTGGGGGGTGATGGTGGAGGCTCGGGAAAGTGCTATTAACTCTGTCTTACTCCTTGGACGATCGAACGCAACCTCGGCTCCGGTAAAAAAATGCTCTCTGTATGTATGTGTCTCTGTCTGTGTGTGTAAAGGAATAGCACCTTATTATTTATAGGAATTCATGAGGAATGGGGTGTACAGTTACGTGGCTAATTTTGGGCCACATCCTTGTAACTGTGCCTCGAGACGCGATTTATAGTGAACAGCTGGGGATTGGTTGAGATTGATCATGATCTGTTTGTTGCAGTAAATCTGAACTGTTAAGGCTTGGTCAATCTCTGCCACATGTCTCAACTACTATTCTGTGGCGAGCTGCATGAAGGATGTATCCTGGCTGAGCCGCACGAGGGACTGTCTCATAACCGAGCTGCATAAAGAATGTCTCATGACCGAGCCGCATGAAGGAATGTCTCATGACCGAGCCGCATGAAGGACGTCTCATGACCGAGCCGCATGAGGAATGTCCCATTACCGATCCGCATGAAGAGTCTTCTTTGAAACTGTACACTGTGCCGGATATCATGATAATTTTCTCGTCTTTTTAGGAGCAAGTCACGTCTAGTCTTCATGTCAGAGCTGTCATCTTTGTCAGAGCTGTCACTTTTGTGTCAGAGTAATTATGGCCAGCTACATAGAGAGACGTTTGTTCCTTAGGCTGATTTCGAACCGCATAAGGCTCCCTGCTGCTTTTGGGCCGCATGAAGCTTTCTGAGACGCATGAAGCTTTCTGGGTTTTGTTGAGCCGCATGAAGCTTCCTAGGTTTTGAGCCGCATGAAGCTTCCTGGGTTTGAGCCGCATGAAGCTTCATGTTTGATTTTCGGTCCGTATAGCAAATCTCATCCTTTTCCATGCTTCTACAATCTCTAGATCTTGTACTTGTCATGCCGTCAACAGCTCTCTATCACTCGACTCCGAAGTCATCGATGAAGCTGCCGTCGTGTCCGACATTTTCTCGTCGTTGCTGTCTCATCGAGTCGCCGAGACAAATTTGACCGGATCTCGAGTCCTCACCGCTTCTTGTCGTGTCTATTTTTACTCGCTTCAAAGCTTCACCGCACCTCGCCAACCTCCTTACCGCATCCAGATCCACCACCGTGTCTTCTTCTCCGACGAGTCACCAAATTCATCTCGGCGAGATCTTATCGGATCTTCTCCTTCTCCACCTTTGTCTTGGATGGCACGCCTCCCTTCGCCAGATCTCTTCCACCGCCTCTTCTACCGTGATGTCATCTCTCCTCGACTGTCGAAGTTGTCCTCGATTGCCAGATCTGACCCCGCTAGTCTCTACGTCTCCCGCTTGACCGAATCTCGACCGTAGTCACCACCACGCCTCGAGCTCATCGATTAGTCACGATCGTCCACCACAGCACCTGGATCCATCGTCGAGGAGCCTCCGCCACCGAGCACTGAGGTGAGCACCGTCTTATTCTTCCTTTTCTTGATCTTTTTCTTCTTCTTTATTGGTTTTGTGGCATGGAGTGAGGGAGTAAAAAAGAATGAGTGGTGAAGAGAATAAGGATTAGGGTTAGGGCTTTGCCATTACGGCGGCTCTGTGTGTAGATGAGAGTGTAGAGAGTGAGAAGTGAGAGAGTAAGTTAGGATTTTGATATATTATTGGGCCGGGTTTATGGGCCAGTGTTGGATGGGCTTCTAGGCTTTAAGAGAATAAAGCAAAGAAACAAGAAAAGAAAAAAAAGGAAGTATGTCATCGACTGGGCCGGCCAACCTGGCCTACAGGGCCGGGTTAGACTATTATTGGGTTTTTGTTAAATAGTTTAATTATTAATTATTATTTAGTTAGAGTAATTTAGTGTATTAATAAATAATTTCTTAAAAAGAATTTAATGAGTTTAATTAGTATTTTTTATTAGCAAATTACTAATATTTTAACTAATATTTTCTAGACAAAGTTTAGATAATATTTTAACTACCTTATAATTGACATAGATATTTAGCCTAATTATTAAGTAGTATTATTCTTAATAGTAATTAATAATTATTTTGAAGGGTAGATTAGAGTATTAGTGCTAGGAATCTTCTAGAAATTCTTAGCATGTTTTCTAACCTATATTTCCTTAACCATTTTAGGTTGGATTAGAGACTCTTTCAAACAATCTGGTAAAAGGCAAGTACATGTACTCACTTTACTTAGCAGCTTTACATTCATGTTACACTCACTTACTTGACATGTCTTCTTGTTTTTACTTGCTTGCATGTTCATCATATCGTATCGGATGAGGGGGGACGGAACGATCATGAAGCATGTAGCCACCTAAGCCTTGGACAAATACTCGACTGCTAGTATAGAGCACATGATATGTCTTATACCTATACATGACTGCTAGCATATCATTGCACTATACCTTATGTCCATTTACTTGACTGCTAGTATATAGTACATGATATGCCTTATACATGATTTCTAGCATATCATTATTGTATACATTATCCCTGTTAGTATAGTGTACATGGTATGCCTTATACCTATACATAACTGCTAGCATACCATTGCCCTATACACTAGACTTGATAGCCCTACATGCTCAGTGATGTTCTATTGCATATGTTTCACGTAGCTAGTACATGATTTCAAGTACTTTTCAATTTATTTGATATTTACTTTCCTTTGCAATTTTATATACTATTGCATCATGATATTGAGTATTGTTGAGTTACATTGTACTTTGCTCCTTTTCTGACTGAAACGTTGACATATTAGACCAGGACAAGAGACTGTAGACAGCATGGGATTAGATGACGACTTTTGAATATTCTAGAAGATCAAATACAGATACTATTTGATGTTTTAAATGATTTAGATGAGACAGATGTATCACTTGTATTATTATTGCTTTGAGGATATAATTACCGAATTTGTCTCCGGTAGAGCTAGCAAAATGTATTTGTATCAAAACACTGATAGTGGACTCTGTAGTGACATGTGTTGATGTGATTTGCTTGAACATTCTAGTTGTTGTGATGAGTGATCGATATATTTTATCCTTAATAATTTTTAAGGTTTAGACGGCTGACTACCGATGTCCACAACAGTGTAGACCGGGCATGATTCGAGTCATACACGATTATTCGGGAGCAGGTCGTGATACAAGTCACTCAAGCTCACTTTCTCTCTAATACAAACACTCAGCTCTCTTTCTCTCTATCCCTTCTCTCAATTACAATCGCTCATGCCTAAAGAGTTACAACTTTATGGATTTCTTCAGAAGGCGATGTCCATACATTATCTTCCGTATAAGTGAAGTCTTCAACGCGGTCGTATGCCTCGAAATGCCAAGCAACTCCATGCCTCATCACGTCCAAGCGAGCTCCGCCTCGACAAGCAAGTACCTGTAATCTGCGTATGAAAACTGTTGGGTGGTCAGTACACAACCGTACTATGAGTGAGCTCCTCACCCACCCATACAAAACTAATATGTTATTTTGGTGAGTGCAACTATTCTTTTAATTTTCTTTCTAATCTTGCCTTAGAATCAGTTTCAAGTCATAAACTCTTGGCCTATTCGTGTTGCAATGACATGGTCGTGCCATAAAATCCCTTCATGTAACATCATCGGGGCGTGCCTCGCTACTCAGTGGTCGTGCCATAAGTCGATTCGTATTTCAACGTCGAGGCCATGCCTCGAAACTCAGTGTGACTTACCCATTCTTACCTTAAGGCCTTTCATGCTTCAAACTCGATGACTCAATCCAAAACCTGTGGAACTTGTGTTAATGACTCAAACACGACACCATATCTCCCGCTGAAGCACGTGTCTCTGTTATAGCCAAATCTTAGGCTCCATAATCGTTGTGTTACAAACCGTATACGCACTTCTTGACTCATCAGTACCGTTGTTATACTCTTTGCGACTCAACCAACATCGTACATGAGAATTGCCGCTCAGCACACCACTTATCTATATGAAAGGTCACTGGTATTAACTAGCCATCATGGCCATAGCTAAAAAAGATGGTGGGTCGATCAATGCAGGTAGCTAGCCCCAATAAAAGCCTATCGAATTCTTGGTTGCCTATCCAGCATGAGCTATATCGTGTTTCATCCATGGCCAAATCGTTCCTGTGGCCCTAGGTTGTCGTCCGAAGAAACATCATCCTTATGCACAAATTGTCCACGACCACGCACCTATGAGACTTCATTTAGACTTACATAAATGTATGGCCTAATTTGTGGTACGACACAAACCCTTTGCATATTGTGCTTATCAACCGTACTTTGCATATTTCGTTGGAGACTCCCAAACGAGGGACCGCCTAGGCGACAAACGGTCGCGTGAACTTTTCATTCTTTGAAACTCAGGAAACGGCTACCGCATAGCCTTCCTACTTAGCTTGAACAAAACATGTTCCATAAGTGCCATAGACCGTAGCATACTTATCATTGAATCACCGTGTTTCGTGCCTTAAACTAATTGTGTCATGTGCGACACTATTGCCCAAGTCATACTCTATATGGTGCGTCTTGAGACCGAAGGAACATGTGGCTATATCTAGCCGTAGAACCGTAGGACAATGTCTACTATGACAACAAGTCGATAGCTCGTGGCGTTACTTTGCTTAACTCGATACGTGCAGTCAAAGACCGAGTGCCAACTTTAAAAACCATCATGGAGTGATATCTAGGCAACAAGTTAATCATTTTCCATGTTCTACTCAATTTGACTCAGAGCGGGATTATTCCCTTTAGTTATGTGGGTTTGTCTCTTTTATTATCAAACCTATTTAGTGCAATGGAAACTACTAGTTATTAGTGTGAAGGCCAAGCTGAGGCAAGTTCACCGAAGCCACCCACCTGAACGAGAAGTTGCCTCGGTCGAGCGAGACTTCGAGCAAGCCGTTACATGGCTAAGTCCAAACGTCATTGCATTTCGATTCATCCAGTTGAGCTGAGCGGGACAGAGCACTACAGGTAGGATGGTGCATTTGGGGATCCATGTGATGTTTGGATCCAGTTATCTTTTTCCTTCCTTTACTTTTAGTCTTCAGGTGGTGAATTTGTCTCCACCGAACTTGACTTATATATATTTAGGTTGGACTTGATACTCAATAGTTTTACTTTCAAACAATTTATTTTAGTTATTTTCTTAGTTATATATTATTATTCATGTGGGTGAGATTTAGTCATATACATGTATATGTTATTGTGACTTACAGAGTAGAGTTTATACTAGACAATGTAGATGATATTCGATGATATATTAGATCAAAATATTGGAATACATATTAGCTGACCATTATCTGATTTCATCCACATTGATGGTAAAAAATTTATTGTTATCCACTTCAATCACATTAGAACTTCTACTTCTCCTTGCAGCCTTGTTGTCGTCTCATTCGTCTCTTTCTTGGAGCTTAATTAAGGGGTTGTTTGATTTTTTCGGAAGTATTAAAAAAGTGTGGAAGTAGAAAAATGGGGTTTGCGCACGCGATGCATACTACTTTTGAATTTTAAATTGTTGTTTGGTTGCTAAAATTGGAAGAAATAGAAGTGGTGAAAAAATGGAGTTCAATTGTTGGATGGTTGTTGAAATTGGAATTTCTAGTAGTTTCTTTGTTTGGTTGTTATAATGAAAGTGAAAGTTTGCTGGAGATATGATAACCTTGGGTAAGCGTACCCTTTCCTTAAAGAGTAAAAGAAATTTTGATTTTTTTAACACAAATATATGGTGATATAAATTGTATCAAATAATTATTGAAATGAAACTTACATTCTCATAAACGATAAAAAAATATTTATGATAAATTATATTCAAAATAAAAAACTTTCTATTTCTAGTTACTTTCTTCTTCTTCTCTTTAACCTAACCGAATCTTGATTTAAAAATCACTAAACATGTTTAGACCCGGTTTGGTTCACTGTAATGTAATCGTAAGCAAATAATTTTTTTCCATTTGATTATATTGCGATTACGATTACATTACAGTGAACCAAACAAGGCCTTAATTTTTTATTAATTAAGTGTCAAGAGCCGCTCCCAAATATTCGGATATGTGTCGGACATATCCAGCCTACGCTATGAGATAAAGTGTAGTAAGCTGTTCTAAACCTTTAATTATCTTCGAACTCATATTAAATCAGACTAATCACTAACATATAAATCAAGATAAACTAGAAATAAGTCCAAAGATGTCACTTAGTTATATTCTCAAAGCAAAAGTAAACTGGAGACAAATCCAGCCAAATGATTGTAACTAGTTATTACAAACTAAGTTCAAATGCGAGATGTAAACTAAGCTATAGGTTATTCCCCAGTAGGTACATCCTCTGGGATGTGAGCTACCGTATTAGGGACATGTCCATAGTATGAATTGTAAAGTAACTCCTCATCGGTCAATTCACCTGCAACGATCCAATCAGGAATAGAGCAAAGTACAACCCTACATCTTACAGTTACTAAAACATGTAATTGACAAGTATGGAAGACATAAAAAATAAGGAAATGACAACAAGAGTAATGTAATTACAACTGGAAATAGCAGTTAAAATATGACAAGTGTTATGAACATGTAAAGTGAATTGAAAACCTAGTGGATATGTGATCGGCTATAATAGGAGAACATGTAACATGTAAATAAATACAAATTGGGAGTACGGTATTGACTACATGTGCACAATGTGCAGTCAAGCTCGGATACATGTACTATACTACGGACTTTGATCACATATTAACTAGACATTTCGCCAACCCATGCAAGTGTAAGAAAAGAGAAGTACAATTTAAAACATGTAAGGAAAGTACAACTGGAGGAATGCTAAAAAAACAACTTAAGAATCATGTAAAGAATAACTTGTAGGAAAGACATGAAACATGTCACGAAGTCTAACATGCAAAATAGGAATCACGAACAGTAATGTAAAGATGTAGTGTACTTGCCTTGTTTTACCGAAAAGGTGATATTAGGATGATCGGTGTCCGGAGTTCGCACATTGTGCAAAGGGACAAGACGTTCTCAGTCTAAATAATCTCTAAGTCTAAGTGTTTGTCTCAACTAAACTAAGTATGACACGCTAAAAGTCTAACTACGGTAACATTAACCAAAGAACAAGTTGCTACGCAACACAAAACCCAAATCAATACATAAAAGCTACTAGAATAATAAGATAAGGTAAATACAAACAAAAATAGATTGGTTTACTAAGTTAAAAGGTTATGGTTTACAATTTATTTAAAAGAATTTTGTTATTAAAAAATAATTATTTAATTAAAGGATAAAATATCGTATTTAAAGTCGTGCTACAAAGTCGTTCGCTTAAATACTTAGCGACTTCAAACCATCATGTTCATAATTTATAATTATCAAAATAGATTAAAAATGAACAGGAAATAATTTACATAATTTTTACAACTAATTTTATAATTTAATTAAATTATAAAACAGTATTTAATTTTAAATCCAGAAATACCCTAACAAAAACTAATTAATTATATGTCAAAACTATAGTAAAATTTACAAAGAAATACACTACATTAATCTACAAAATGTGTACTAATTTAGTAGGAATTTTATTTTATTTTTTAACAACATTTAATATTTTCTAAAAATTAAAATACAGAGATACACAAAAAATTATTTTTAGCTTTTTATTAAAATAAAATAAAAATATAAATTAGTTATTTTAAAAAAATTGATAATTAATTATCTAAATTAGCAGCCATAATTAACATAATTTTTAAATAATTTTACAGTGTTTAAAATATCAAAATACAATAAAAAAAACACAGAAATACAGTACTATATATATATATATATATATATATATATATATATATATATATATATATATATATATATATATATATATATATATATAAAAATTATATATATATATATATATATATATATTAAAACTATATTAATAACTAACTAAATATTCAACACGGCTTCGTACCAAATCTCCTCGGCAGATGCGGACATGGACAGAAAGTCGGGTCGGCAAGTGCGGCACGGATCGCTGGGTTGCTCCAAAGGAAGAAGATGATAATGCTTAAGTTTGTCTCAACATTTTTCTTTTTATAGAGAAATGAAGGGAAGTTACGAATAGGAAGGGTCGGGGGTTACGAAATAGAAAAGGTTGGAGTTACAGAATGGAAAAGATTAGAAGTTATGGAATGGAAAAGGTTGAGAGTTACGGAATGGAAGAGGTTGGGAGTTACAGAATGAAAGAGGTTGGGAGTTATGGAATTGGCTGTGTCGGGGTTGTCCAACACGACGGGGAAGATTTGCGGTTCGTGTTCGGGATTGTCGGACACTGCCGCTAATGTAAATGTAATATAAAAATAGTGGATGAGAATAGAGATGGACACGGACATGGTGCACGGACACGATGATGATTGTTGATGATTAGCAATGGTTGGAAATTGTGGTTGTGGGAAAAAATAAAGGGAAGCCTCCCCTATATATAGGAGTGGGGTTTCCCTAATTAGGAAAGGATTAGAATTTCCATGGATAGATCCTTCTATAGAATTAAATCAAAAAGATTGATCAAATCTTTATACATAAATAATATCTAATTTTTAATATCTATTATTTCAAATAAACAGTTTTATAAATCAAAACCTTTAAAAAATAAATGATAATAATAAACGAAATAATTATATATTTATGAATATCAAATTATAAAATTGATAATAATAAATTAAACAATTTTTGAATATATTTCTATAAATTCAAAATTTATTTTAAATAAAATCGACAAAGCCCTTCCTTAATCAAAATACCTTTTATAGATTTAAAATATTTTCTAACTCAAAAAATATTTAAAACTAAAATAAATAAATATTTTAAAAATTTGGGTAGTGGGCTTGCAAATCTACCCACCTTAGAAAATTTTCATCCTCAAAATTTTTAGGGATACGACTAGGCACGACTAAGAATATAATCAAAAGATGATACAATCAATCGATGCGAATAGGCACGATAAAGGATATAATCAAGAAAATGATATGATTCATGATTGAATTAGTTAGACAAAATCGCGGATAGAACCAATAAATAAATAAAAATGTGATTTGACAAGATTAATTTATAATCAAAAGGGTCTAGTCACAATAGTTAAGGATATAATCGAAATAGGTTTATCTAAACAAGAAAAGGGTCATTAGACACGATTAACTATTTAAACAAAATCATTTAGGCACGATTATAGAATCAAAATCTATATGCGATTTTGAATCTAGCGGAATGGAATCAATTATAGTAATTTGTTCTAGAGGAACTAAATGGAGATTTTTTGAATAGAAAGATAAGAAACAAAAAACTACAAATTTATTGAGAACATAATAATAAGAAATAGGATATCAAATGCAAGATTTGTCGATCGTGAAAAATAATAGTCATATGTCAATAAAAGATATAGCCTATATGGTATTCGAAAACCATTATGTATATCTGAAATCGTTTCGTCGAGAATCCATGTCTCACTAATGTACATCTAGCTACAGTAAACTCTTGGTTTCATGACTCAAATATAATATGGTATCGAATATTTGATAAACTTTATCGAATAATAACTCAAAGATCAAATATGGTAACTAGGATATAGTTTTAATAATATTCAATAACCTACGCTTACTTGAAATTACTTTAACTCAGGGGTCATGCCTTGCCAGTGCGCTGCTGGCTGCATTGAACATGCAGTCTTCATAATTCAAATAAATGGCGATAGTGCGTATCTGCCTTCCATTGTAAGTTATCAAAAATTACTTTAACTATATCCATAAGAATTTCAAAGGAGCCTCTAGAAATTTCAAGTTCCAAGGTGATCAAGATAGGAAAAGTATAAGTATCTGTCCTTCAAGTACCAATTCTTGAAAATAAAATGAGCGATTATGAGAGGTAATGATCGAAGCCAAAATAAGTATAAACCTTTTAATCTCTATTGTACAGATTTTCAATGATTGAGGAAAACTTATATACTTAAATCAAAGACTAACTTGAGATCAATATGGATAATTGAATGAAAAATTATAAAAAAATAATTCCTTATGGCCAAAGAGAAATAAATAAGCAATATGAATTTTATGATATGATGATGATTAGAGGGGAGAAAATAAAATTGTACAAATGATCAAGATTATGAATTGAATCCTAGGAAGGCCTAGTTTACCGAGCGAATAGTCTACCCACCTTTGATCATATCATTGTATAAAATACAATAGTACATCCTTCTATAAAAATTTCTCAAGTTATCTAATAGGGCTTATGATTCAATAAATTTCTACCTAAATTATATGGCCTACATAACAACCTTAACTACCCAACAGTCAAATTGAATAAGGGACTCCTAGTCCTAGCCATTTTTCTAAAATTATATCAACCATAATTGTGAATGAGCACTTCCTAGTCGCAAGGTCCTAATAGTACGTCTAACTTAAGTACTATCACGAGTTCACACAATTTTGCGAAAACGGACTTATATGGGCCACCACTAGAAACATGTCACGACCCGCTCCCGAAAATTCGGATACATGTCGGACATGTCCAACCTACGCTATAAGACATAGCATAGTAAGCTGTTCTAAACCTTTAATTATCTTCAAACTTATATTGAATCAGATTAATCACGACATCTATATCTAGATAAACTAGAAATAAGTCCAAATATGTCACTTGGTTACATTTCCAAAGCAAAAATAAACTGGAGACAAATCCAACCAAATGAATGTAACTAGTTATTACAAACTAAGTTCAAATAGGAGATGTAAACTAAGCTATAGGGTAATCCCCAGCAAGGGCATCCTCTGGGATGTGAGCTAGCGTATCAGGGCAGGTCCATAGTATGAATTACAAAGCAACTCCTCCTCGGTCAATTCACCTACAACGATCCAATCAGGAATGGAGCAAAGTACAACCCTACATCTTACAGTTACTGAAACATGTAATTGACAAGTATGTAAGACATAAAAATAAAGAAATGACAACAAGAGTAATGTAACTACAATAGGAAATAGCAGTTGAAATATGACAAGTGTTATGAACATGTAAAGTGATTTGAAAAGCTAGTAGACATGTGATCGACTGTAATAGGAGAACATGTAATATATAAATAAAGACAACTTGGGGGGTACAACATTGACTACACGTGCACGATGTGCAGTCAAGCTCGGATACATGTACTACACTACGGGCTTTGATCACATATTAACTAAACATTTCTCCAACCCATGCAAGTGTAAGAAAAGAGAAGTACAACTTGAAACATGTAAGAAATGTACAACTTGAGGAATGCTAAAATACAACTTGAGAATCATGTAAAGAATAACTTGTAGGAAAGATATGAAACGTGTCACGAAGCCCAACATACAAAATGGAAATCATGAACAGTAATGTAATGTTGTGTACTTGTCTTGTTTTACCGAAAATGTGACGCTAGGATGATTAGTCCGGATTCCTTATACTGTGCAAAGGGACAATATGTTCTTAGTCTCAATAATCTCTAAGTATAAGTGTTGTCTCAACTAAACTAACTATGACACATTAAAAGTCTAACTACGATAACATTAACCAAAGAACAAGTTGCTACGCAACACAAAACCTAAATCTATACATAAAAGCTACTAGAATAATAAGATAAAGTAAATACAGACAAAAATGGATTTGTTTACTAAGTTAAAAAGTTATGGTTTACAATTTATTTAAAATAATTTTGTTATTAAAAAGCAATTTATTTAATTAAAGGATAAAATATCGTATTTAAAGTCGTGCTACAATGTCTCTCGCTTAAATACTTAGAGACTTCAAAACATCATGTTCATAATTTATAATTGTCAAAATAGACTAAAAATGGACAGCAAACAATTTTCATAATTTTTACAACTAATTTTATATTTTAATTAAATTATAAAAATAATTAATTTTAAATCTAGAAATACCCTAACAGAAACTAATTAATTATATGTCAAAACTATAGTAAAATTTACAAATAAATATACTAAATTAATCTATAGAAAGTGTACTAATTTAGTATGAATTTTATTTTATTATTCAACCACATTTATATTTTCTAAAAATTAAAATACAGAGATACACAAAAATTTATTTTCAAATTTTTATTAAAATAAAATATAAATATAAATTAATTATTTCAAAAAATTGATAACTAATTATCTAAATTAACAACCATAATTAACATAATTTTTAAATAATTTTATAGTGTTTAAAATATCAAAATACAATAAAAAATACAGAAATACAATACTATATATATTAAAACTACATTAATAACTAAACTAAATATTCAACACGGCTTCGTACCAAATCTCATCGGCAGATGCGGACGCAAAAAGAAGGCCGGGTCGGCTAGTGCGACACGGGTCGCTGGGCTGCTCCAAAGGAAGAAGATGGTGATGCTTAAGTTTGTCTCAATATTTCTCTTTTTATAGAAAAATGAAGGAAAGTTACTAATAGGAAGGGTCTGGGGTTACGGAATAGAAACGGTTGGGGTTATGGAATGGAAATGGTTGGAAGTTACAGAATAAAAAAGGTTGGGAGTTACAGAATGGAAGAGGTTAAGAGTTACGAAATAAAAGAGGTTGGGAGTTTCGAATTGGCTGTGTCGGGGTTGTCCTACACGACGAAAAAGATTTGCGGTTCGTGTTCGGAATTGTCGGACACGACCGCTAATATAATTGTAATATAAAAATAGTAGAAGAGAATATAGACGGACACGGACATGGACACGATAATGGTTGTTGATGATTGACAATGGTTGAAAATTGTAGTCGTGGGAAAAAATAAAGGGAAGCCTCCCCTATATATAGGAGTGGGGTTTCCCTAATTAGGGAATGATTATAATTTTCATAAATAGATCCTTCCATAGAATAAAATAAAAAAGATTGATCAAATCTTTATACATAAATAATATCTAATTTATAATATCAATTATTTCAAATAAATAGTTTTATTAATCAAAACCTTTAGAAAAATGATAATAATAAATCCCAAATAATTTTATATTGATAAATATCAAATTGTAAAATTGATAATATTAAATTAAATTTTTTTTGAATATATTTCTTTAAATTCAAAATTTATTTTTGTAAAAAAAATCAATAAAGCCCTTCCTTAATCAAAATACCTTTTATAGATTTAAAATATTTTCTAACTTAAAAAATATTTAAAACTAAAAAATAAATATTTTAAAATTTTGGGTAGTGGACTTACATTAAGCATAAAGCCTCGTTTGGTACAATGTAATGTAATCGTAATCATAATGTAATCGAATGAAAAAAAAATTATTTGATTACATTAAGATTACGATTACATTACATTATACCAAACGAGGCCTAAATATGTGTCGTGATTGGGAAGAAGATATCTGAGTTGAACTTAGAATAAGCATCAACAAATTTACTTTATTCTTATTATTCTTCTTCTTATCTAACTCTTCATCTTCCAAAAAAAATCAGCCCCAGCCGACGCCTCCCGCTCGCGCTGGCAGAAATGATGGCGGTAGGGGTGGTGTTCGTGGTGGCAGTAGAGGTGGTCGTGGTGGAGACGGTTGTGGCGGTGGAAACTTCAACCGTGGTGGCAGAAGAGTCGGACATGTAGCGGCAACCGAGGACCTACAGAGAACTACAGTCCTCCATTGTAGCTACGAGATCAACCCAGACGAAGCCTCCCTCTCATGCCTCCACTTCCAAGCCATTGGTGTTGACTGCTCCCATTGTTGCTCTCATTATGCTAGCGATGTCGGCTTCCAATCGTCCCTCATCGTCGACTGTTAGATATTTATTGTACCCTGTCGATTCATGAGATAAAGAACAAAAATTAAATTATGAAAGCGTACCTGAATCCATTGCTAGACTTGATGGATCTTGAAGCGAACGCCTCTTTATTGGGTTCGATCTTCCAACTTGCTACGACCCTTAATGACAAAGAAGGATCCGAATCCTTTGTCCCTCTCTTTCTGTTGATGGGGATGCAGAAGAGAAAAAGAGAAAATATCTCTTTTGGTGGTCGTATAAGTTGTGGACCATAACCCTAATGAATACACATATATATAGATATGTGTGTTGTGATATTTCTAATTTGGCCCCTCATCAAATTAGAATTATCTCCGGTATCTACACATTAATTCCATGACAATTATACCCTTAAGCCAATTTTTCAAATAGACCACTTTAATTTGGCTTAATTATTTAGATAGTCCAAACACAATTAATTTTATATGTATGGCCCCATAATTATTGAATAATTCCAACAATCTCCCACTGGGCCACATGTGTAACTTTATAATTGTGTTAACCTTAGTGAGCTCATAAATTGCTATCTTAATCCTTAGGGTATATCCGGACAATCTCGTCCATTAACCATATCAACATAGGATCAAAGCGGCCTTCGTCACATATAGCGTAACTAAACCATCAATGGTCACATATACCAATATAGCTAAACGACATAGATCAATCATGGATGCGTAGCATGGAAATTACACGCAATGTGATCAATACATGTCTATTTCCAACTGGTCCTCCTTAACTTTAATGAGATCAATACTTTAACATAATAAAAACAGAATGAACTGAATTTTTATATATCTGATCAGATAAATATCCAAAATACTTTAATACATAAATGTGTCCAAAACCAAATAGCACCCAAATACATAAAATACAAACTTCCACTATATTGCCATATTCTTAATTAACACCCATATGAGCAGTATGCTCATGAAAGACCCTATGTGATAATACTTTTGTGAGCGGATCCGCTAACATAGAGTTTGTCCTAATGTGCTATATGGACACTATAACCATTCTGAATTCTTTCCTTCACAACTAAAACTTTATGTCAATATCTTTTGACCTATACAAGTTTCTGTTGTTTTTGGAATACAGTACTACTGATTTATTGTCATACCATAATTTATGTGGTCTTTCAACACCGTACTGTAGGCGCAGCCTTGTGACAAAATATGGCAACCATATTCCCTGAATAGATGCCCTACAGCATGTTATAAACCTTGGTTTCATGATAGAAGAAATTATGAGTGCATGTTTGACACTCATCCAAAATATATTTTCATTAGTCAGCATAACCTGATGTGGATCTCTTGCTGTGTTAGCATCCAACAAAATCGAAGTCGGAATACCTTATGATCTCCAGAATTATTCCATCTCCTACAAAGAACATATAATTTCTTGTTCTCTATTAATTACTTAAGTAGTTTGGCTGCTACCCAATGATCCATCCATATATGCTTAAATATCTGCCTAACATCCGAATTATGTACGCAATATCCTGACGCGTACATACTTGTGCATACATTAGACTCCCTACAACTGATCATGAAGGAAAAATCTATTATATTTTCTTAATTTTAAGGCTAACCTTAAGACACTTGATTGAGATCGAATTTGTCTCCTTTAACGAGAGGTGTCACCTGGTTTGCATTGAATACTTTAATTAATATACAAAACCAGAAAATTATTCCTACTCCCACTGAACATGTGATACACACAATCTTCAACAGTGTTCATCTCAAAACCAAACGAGATAATCACTTGAAGTACCTTTGACGAGAAGCTTGCTTGAGTTCATAAATAGATTTTGTCAATTTGCAAACCATATTCTTTGGGTCTTTCGACACAAAGTTTTCTGGTTGTACCAAAATTGTTTCGTCGATGTTACCATTGAGAAACACAATCTTGACATCCATTTAATGTAACTCAAGATCAAAATGTGAAACAAGTGCTATGATTGTTTTAAAAGAGTCTTTCAAAGATACCGAAGAGAAAGTCTCTTTAAAATCAATCGTTAACTTTTGAGTAAAGTCACTAGCTGCAAGACGTACTTTATACCTCTCCACATTATCCTTTCGAATCTTTCTCGGTTTTAAATGTCCATTTTCGACCAATGAACTTCGTATCTTTTGGTAATGTGATAAGTTCCTAAACTTTATTGTCTTGCATAGACTTATATTCCTTATTTATTTCCACAATCCAGTTTTAAGAGTTAGAACTTTCCATGGCCTGACGGAAGATTGAATCACCTTCCAATATTCTATAGTTTTTCTCACGTTCCTAGATAAATATGACAATATTATCCGAAATTATATTTCTCCTTTCTCTTGTGAACCATCTTAACGTTACTGGTTCTTGAGGTTGTTGAGTTTGTTCCTTAGGAATAATTACCTTATCTTGAATGGGGTGCCGCTACCTTGTCGTTGTTAAGGTATCTGTAACACCCAGTTTTTCAGATGAGGGTAATTTTAAAATTTTGTAATTATAATTATTATTTATTGATAATTATTTCATATTATGATTTTTGGTGATTTTAATCATTTTTAAACTATTTAAAATTATGACTTGTGATTTTGATATTTTACTATTGTTTGGTTTTAATTTCGAGGAATTTGTCACCCCCAGTTTTCAAGAACAGGAGTATTTTTGTCATTTTGTATTTTTGAAATATTTTTGAAATTTATTTTATTATTTATGATATTGTTTTGGGGTTATTTGAGTCGGGTTCGAATTTCAGCTCAATCCGACTTGAAACGGGGACCCGGGGGTAGTGTTGACTTTAGTGGACCCACATATTAGTTAGCCATGGCCCACATGATAGAAATATTTTAGTTTGAGGTTAGACTAATTATTATGGATAAGGTTAGTGTGATTAGAGACTTTAGAATGACTAATTTAGCTCCAACCAATTAGCCCTTTCCTAATACTAATAGAATAGGTTAGTGGGGGCATTTTGGACCTTACCATAATAGGACAAATAGCCCCATATGGCCAGCCACTTTGGGAGAGGATAGGCTCAAGTTCATTTCATTATTCTCATCCACACTCTCTCTTGTTCTTCCCCAAATTCCTAGAGAGCAATCCCTAGCAATTTCTTCACCAAATCCTTCCATTTTGCCACCAAATCTTCTTCTTTCCTTCTCCATTCTAGCCAAGGAGGAAGCTACCCAAGTTTGGGAGGATTCGGAGCTCGTTCGTGTCCTTTTGGAATCTCTACGTGTCGGTGTCGCTCCGGGAAGGCTTTTCTTCGATTCGATCTACCGGGAGGTATAAATCCCTTCTCCTTTTCATTTCCTCATGCATATAGGTCTATTTTGAACCCATAGGAATGATCTCCATGGTTGTATCTCCATTTGTGTCCATTTCGTGTCCATTTGGAGGTCATAGGAGTGTCCTTTGTGTTGTGGTTGTGTCCATGTGGAAAAACCCCAAATTTGGACACACTATGTGTTGTTGTTATGTATGAATGAATTATTACATGTTTAATCTCATATTTTTGTATTAGAGATGTGTTCTATAGTGTCTCATATATATATATTAGTGTAGAGAGTGAGTTCTTGATATATTATGTTATATACTTGTGTTCTTTTGTCTCAAACTACCCAAATTCGTCATAATTTTTATCCACATTTTTAGTAGCAATAACAACTTAGAAATATCATAACTTTTAGCTTAAAACTCCGATTTATCTCCCATTTTTTTAAAAGAACCTTATCGAAGTTAGCTTTCCAAATATATATTTTAATAAGCCAAATTCTTTCTGTAACTTTCTGTATAATTATTTGAGTGTCAGTTGTACGAAAGACGAATGCGTTTCAGTATTTTTGCGATTCCGGGAGCTTCCGGACACGAAAATACGATCCGTTTGAAGTTTCGAAAAGCTAACATAAAGTACTACAACATACTTTAATCCTAGAATTTAGTGAATTCCCAATTGGTACAGTATTGATTTTAAGTAAAAGAGTGACTATACGATATATACATTTTGTGTAACCTATGAGCCTATGTAGTATGGATATTAAATGAATATAGAGTATGTAATGCATGATATGTTAGATGAATGAAATGATATATATATCCTATTTACATTAATGTATATATTTGGTTGAATGCAAGCATGTAGGAATGCAATTAATGTAATATATGTAAGCAATGCATAAATACATGAATGAAAGAATGATATACAATGCATGCATGAAAGTATATAATGAATGCTAGATATAAATGCAAGGTATATATATGTAATGATAGATATGAATGCATAATGTATAAATATTATAAATGCAATATCAGATTTCATATGTAGACATAGAACCAATGCATAGCTGATATTTAGATTGAATGTTAGTTCATTTTAGGTTGTTCGAACACTGAACTGTCCATGTAAGCATATATACCTTCTTTTTTCTATTGCCAAGCCAATTTTAGTTTTCAATATAGTGGAATGTCTATGAATGTAATGTTAACCTTCAACCCCTTAATTCGAAATGTTAGTTAATTTCAATATTAGACAATGCATGAGCTGTATGCATATGGAATGTTGGCTTAATGGCAGATTTCAGATAACATGGTTCATTTTATGTGGTTAGTTACACCAGTTTATGGGATAGCTCACTTTAATTTATATGTAAATGTGGAACTAAACTGAGAATAAACTTCACCCTCTGCACAAGGACACCCCACTCTATATCAACCACCATGCCATGTAACCCTTCTCTAAATGATTGCTATATATATATATATATATATATATATATATATATATATATTTATGTAAAGTATAGATGCATGTTAGTTATAACTTAAATAGTCTCTACTCTAATGTATATAGATGTATACTTGTAGCCATGCATGTTAAGTATAATACATGTGTAATATAGATGGGTTAGCTTTGTGCCATGTGTAGTGTAAACTCATAACTAGTGTTGATTTCTCTTTTCATGTACACCTCCATGTTCACACACACACATAGCTTTACATGTTAGTTCTTTTCTCTTATATATATATATATATATATATATATATATATATATATATATATATATATATATAATGTTGAATATGCATGAATGTGATGTATCTTGATATGTGACTTGTGTTGGCTTGTATAGTCTTGGATTTGTTTGGTGTGTACTAGCAAGGGTAGACTGGTTAGGCCTAGTGAGACTTCATTGAGTCTATGTTGACCCAGTTGACCTAGCTTTGACTAGATAGTTGACTAGAGTTGACCAAGTGTTGACTTTAGCCTAGTTTGACCTAGACAGCATGTAGATGCATTGTAGCAGTCTATTTCCTTATTTTAGACATGTTGTAACTTGTGTTGCTCTGATTAGGAGACAGACACCTCTCCTCAGGTAGTACATTTACTTCAGACATTCAGATACGAGGCGAGTACATTCTCTGACCGTTTTATACTTGTCTGAATTTACATTCTTGCTATAGATTACTGTACTTGATGCTGACACGATTGTTATCACGGATTGGTACTATAAGGATCTTCTTTTGGGATGTTATCCCCTTGTATTCACTAGATACATATTATGATGTGCGTTTCACTTCCATATTGTATTTACTGAATACCTATATCCTTGTACACTCATTGTGCATATTGTACTCTCATTATCACATGAGTTCCAGGGATAGACCATTGTACACTATTGTATAATATTGTATAACATTGTATAACTATTGTATAACATTGTACACCTATTGTATAATATTGTACATTCATTGTATAATATTGTACACTATTGTGCAAGATAACGTAACTGGAGTGGATCCTTGTATATTGATTGGGGAGAGAGAGTAGAATTGGTTATGTACTCAAATTCTATTGTACAAGATTGTATAACTATTGTATATGTCTATTGTACACCCACGTATAATGGAGTTAGCATTGCATTTTTCTAGACCGTTTACATAACCATATTGTACTATAAATCACAGTAGGCTTACAGTTCTTACTTATCATATTTAGATATTTTCTGTTATCAAATCTCTACTGTTTTTCATACACTTCTTTTTTTCAGCGTTTCATGTACCTTACTCTATAGTATGCTTTATATTTCCTAACATGATATGAACTGCGTGAGATATTTTGTGCTCGCTCCCGTCCTGACTGGACCTGTTGAAAATTTTACAGAGGATGATGAGGAACCCTGCACCGTTACTTGGAGTTTACCTAGTTGACACTCGCGACCTGGACCCCTGGGGAGGTTCAGGCAGCTGCTCAGGATGATACCTTGTATAGTGTAGATAGCTTAGACTGTTCCTTCTTTTCATGCTTAGCTATTGTCTTTATTTTCAGAGTTGTATATTTTAGAGATGATGAGACTTGTATTCCATTTCTGCTACACCTCAGTTGAGGATTTCTTATCTATTTCCATCGTGCTACATTCTACCTTAGATTGTGATTGAGTTGTACCTCAGTGTTGGCCTCCTTCTGGAGAGTATATTTCATGTTATGTAGTTATAGTTCATGATCTAGAACAATGTTCTACCGCCGACACTGCGGCGTAGGCTGGGCGTTGTTACGTTCTCGTACCCTCACGGTGGGTGCGGGTCGTGACACGTTTTTAGTGGTGGCCCATGCAGGTCGAGTTTATGTAGTGGTATTCGAACTAGAGTATCACTACAGCCTGCAGTAGGATTAGGATATTTTGGAGGTACTCAATCACATTAGGAAAAACTCTTAATTAGATTCCTTTTTGTCAAAAATTGTTGCTTATTGACTTCCCTTGAATATAAACTGTCATCCTTTGAATTTTTTGCTTCATTCTCAGAAATTGCTTCTTGTTTGATCAGTTTTCATGATGGTTACGAAGACACGATCTCATCGCTTCGGTTCGGGGGATACTATCGAGAGGCTGGCCACCTCTCGTCCTGTTCATCAGGGCCTCGAGACCGCAGCTTCTGTTGTGCCGACTCAGGTTGGCGTTTCTGCTACATTGGAGGTATACCTCTATCTGTACAGAGATTTTCTCCAGTCATTTCTGATTTCTCTCAGCAGCGGTGATTCATGCAGCATCAGCAGCAGACCAGAGAAAATTAGCAGGGCGAGCTATCGTCAGGACAGTCAAGGATGCGTAGACCATTGGAGATCTTGCTGCAAGTTCCGTTCTTCTTAATTCCATTCCCGCAATTGTCTTTTATAATTACCTTGAAATCCGATTCCAGCTGTTCCTTGTTGATTGATTAATTTTGTCATGTTACTCTTTTGTTGTGTTTATTTTTTTTCTTCTAAGAAAATCATATGGGCTAGGTCGCCTAAATCATGGAATCTAGAATCCTCGATAGTCGTGTTAGTTGGCATAGTGAGGACATGTAGTCAGATTTTGGATATATTTTCGGGTATAGGAATTTAAGGTTTTCGCCGTCGCATGCGGCAGTACAAAAATTTTAAATACCATGAACCTAGAGGTACGTACCTTAGTCAAGGACTCTGTGATTATCGTAGCCTTGCTCACTAGCATGATGAAGACTCTGGACAACATGATTTTGGACAGACGCATATGATTAACAAATTGTATCTTGAGAAGGTTTAAATATCATACCCTTTTGATTGTTATAAATAACTTAGGAGTAAGGATATTTAGTTTTGTAGAGCTTATTCATAGGTAGTTCCTTCATAGTATAATGGTATGATGACTTGTAGAGTGTCTGTACCCTAGAGGTGATAGTTAGCATTGGTGTTAGAATAGTAACCCATTGCAGATAATTCTCCTGTTATCTATAATACCAAACAGTTACACATAGGATGTTAGTATGCCTTACATCCTTGATGATTATTACTACTTTTTCTTACCTTTTCCAGTGAGGCACCCATGACCAGAGCCTGCCTTTGAGTATAGTTGTAGTTTCATCTAAGACCGAGAGGTCTATTTGCATAGATAGATTGCAGATGATATTGGCATATGGGATATAGATTAGTTGGTATCTATTGGCCATTGTTGTATAGGGTTATAAACATGTTGTTTAGCCTATACTTGGTTCAGTTTTTCATTTTAGTTAAGTTCCCTTCGTGTTGAGTTCCTTTGTGTTGATCACCTTTATAGGCAGTGTGCAGACCCTTCACTAGACACCATGTCCCCTTGATTCAGACCATTCATCCTTAGCCTAGTTCTAAGCATTGTTTCAGACCCTTATAAGTTTAGTCTGCCTTAACCCTTGGTTGATCAGTCATGTATATATATAGATGATATACTTAGGATATATGTGATGGGTTGTTGTTCTTGAGCATATATATATATATATATATATATATATATATATATATATATATATATATATATATATATATATATATGTGTGGTATTTGGTATTCATGTGCTTAGCTTGTAGGTATTTAGTTATAGGTGACTTGATAGAATTGGGAAGTTAAGAGCTAGTCTATTATAGAGTTTCTCTTTTGCTAAATTCTAGTTGCCAACACCTAAATAGCTAGCATAGGTAAAACCCTAAGAAGTTGACCAGTTGATGACCAAGTACTTGGATGTTGAGAAATTGACTAGTGATTGACCCTTGACTATGTTTGACCTATACGATCATCTTAATTTCGAGGACGAAATTTTTATAAGGTGGGTAGGATTGTAACACCCAGTTTTTCAGATGAGGGTAATTTTAAAATTTTGTAATTATAATTATTATTTATTGATAATTATTTTATATTATAATTTTTGGTGATTTTTAATCATTTTTAAACTATTTAAAATTATGACTTGTGATTTTGATATTTTACTATTGTTTGGTTTTAATTTCGAGGAATTTGTCACCCCCAGTTTTCAAAAACATGAGTATTTTTTATCATTTTGTATTTTTGAAATATTTTTAAAATTTATTTTATTATTTATGATATTGTTTTGGGGTTATTTGAGTCGGGTTCAAATTTCAGCTCAATCCGACTTGAAACGGGGACCCGGGGGTAGTGTTGACTTTAGTGGACCCACACATTAGTTAGCCATGGCCCACATGATAGAAATATTTTAGTTAGAGGTTAGACTAATTATTATGGATAAGGTTAGTGTGATTAGAGACTTTAGAATGACTAATTTAGCCCCAACCAATTAGCCCTTTCCTAATACTAATAGAATAGGTTAGTGGAGGCATTTTGGACCTTACCATAATAGAACAAATAGCCCCATATGGCCAGCCACTTTGGGAGAGGATAGGCTCAAGTTCATTTCATTATTCTCATCCACACTCTCTCTTGTTCTTCCCCAAATTCCTAGAGAGCAATCCCTAGCAATTTCTCCACCAAATCCTTCCATTTTGCCACCAAATCGTCTTCTTTCCTTCTCCATTCTAGCCAAGGAGGAAGCTACCCAAGTTTGGGAGGATTCGGAGCTCGTTCGTGTCCTTTTGGAATCTCTACGTGTCGGTGTTGCTCCGGGAAGGCTTTTCTTCGATTCGATCTACCGGGAGGTATAAATCCCTTCTCCTTTTCATTTCCTCATGCATATAGGTCTATTTTGAATCCATAGGAAGGACCCCCATGGTTGTATCTCCATTTGTGTCCATTTCGTGTCCATTTGGAGGTCATAGGAGTGTCCTTTGTGTTGTGGTTGTGTCCATGTGAGAAAACCCCAAATTTGGACACACTATGTGTTGTTGTTATGTATGAATGAATTATTACATGTTTAATCTCATATTTTTGTATTGGAGATGTGTTCTATAGTGTCTCATATATATATATTAGTGTAGAGAGTGAGTTCTTGATATATTATGTTATATACTTGTGTTCTTTTGTCTCAAACTACCCAAATTCGTCATAATTTTTATCCACATTTTAATAGCAATAACAACTTAGAAATGTCATAACTTTTAGCTTAAAACTCCAATTTATCTCCCATTTTTTTAAAAAAACCGTATCGAAGTTAGCTTTCCAAATATATAATTTAATAAGCCAAATTCTTTCTGTAACTTTTTGTAGAATTATTTGAGTGTCAATTGTACGAAAGACGAACGCGTTTCGGTATTTTCGCAATTCCGGGAGCTTCCGGACACGAAAATGCGATCCGTTTGAAGTTTCGAAAAGCTAACATGAAGTACTACAACATACTTTAATCCTAGAATTTAGTGAATTCCCAATTGGTACAGTATTGGTTTTAAGTAAAAGAGTGACTATACGATATATGCATTTTGTGTAACCTATGAGCCTATGTAGTATGGATATTAAATGAATATAGAGTATGTAATGCATGATATATTAGATGAATGAAATGATATATATATGATATATATCCTATTTACATTAATGTATATATATGGTTGAATGCAAGCATGTAGGAATGCAATTAATGTAATATATGTAAGCAATGCATAAATGCATGAATGAAAGAATGATATACAATGCATGCATGAAAGTATATAATGAATGCTAGATATAAATGCAAGGTATATATATGTAATGATAGATATGAATGCATAATGTATAAATATTGTAAATGTAATATCAGATTTCATATGTAGACATAGAACCAATGCATAGCTGATATTTAGATTGAATGTTAGTTCATTTTAGGTTGTTCGAACACTGAACTATCCATGTAAGCATATATACCTTCCTTTTTCTATTGCCAAGCCAATTTTAGTTTTCAATATAGTGGAATGTCTATGAATGTAATCTTAACCTTCAACCCCTTAATTCGAAATGTTAGTTAATTTCAATATTAGACAATGCATGAGCTGTATGCATATGGGATGTTGGCTTAATGGCAGATTTCAGATAACATGGTTCATTTTATGTGGTTAGTTACACCAGTTTATGGGATAGCTCACTTTAGTTTATTTGTAAATGTGGAACTAAACTGAGAATGAACTTCACCCTCTGTACAAGGACACCCCACTCTATATCAACCACCATGCCATCTAACCCTTCTCTAAATGATTGCTATATATATATATAGATTTATGTAAAGTATAGATGCATGTTAGTTATAACTTAAATAGTCTCTACTCTAATGTATATAGATGTATACTTGTAGCCATGCATGTTAAGTATAATACATGTGTAATGTAGATGGGTTAGCTTTGTGCCATGTGTAGTGTAAACTCATAACTAGTGTTGATTTCTCTTTTCATGTACACCTCCATGTTCACACACACACACATAGCTTTACATGTTAGTTCTTTTCTCTTATATATATATATATATATATATATATATATATATATATATATATATATATATATATATATATATATATATAATGTTGAATATGCATGAATGTGATGTATCTTGATATGTGACTTGTGTTGGCTTGTATAGCCTTGGATTTGTATGGTGTGTACTAGCTAGGGTAGACTGGTTAGGCCTAGTGAGACTTCATTGAGTCTATGTTGACCCAGTTGACCTAGCTTTGACTAGATAGTTGACTAGAGTTGACCAAGTATTGACTTTAGCCTAGTTTGACCTAGACAGCATGTAGATGCATTGTAGCAGTCTATTTCCTTATTTTAGACATGTTGTAACTTGTGTTGCTCTGATTAGGAGACAGATACCTCTCCTTAGGCAGTACATTTACTTCAGACATTCAGATACGAGGCGAGTACATTCTCTGACCGTTTCATACTTGTCTGGATTTACATTCTTGCTCTAGATTACTGTACTTGATGCTGACACGATTGTTATCACGGATTGGTACTATAAGGATCTTCTTTTGGGATGTTATCCCCTTGTATTCACTAGATACATATTGTGATGTGCGTTTTACTTCCATATTGTATTTACTAAATACCTATATCCTTGTACACTCATTGTGCATATTGTACTTTCATTATCACATGAGTTCCAGGGATAGACCATTGTACACTATTGTATAACATTGTATAACTATTGTATAATATTATACACCTATTGTATAATATTGTACATCCATTGTATAACATTGTACACTATTGTGCAAGATAACGTAACTGGAGTGGATCCTTGTGTATTGATTGGGGAGGGGGAGTAGAATTGGTTATGTAATCAAATTCTATTGTACAAGATTGTATAACTATTGTATATGTCTATTGTACACCCACGTACAATGGAGTTACCATTGCATTTTCCTAGACCGTTTACATAACCATATTGTACTCTAAATCACAGTAGGCTTACAGTTCTTACTTATCATATTTAGATGTTTCTTGTTATCAAATCTCTACTGTTTTTCATACACTTTTTTCTTTCAGCGTTTCATGTACCTTACTCTATTGCATGCTTTATATTTCCTAACATGATATGAACTGCGTGAGATGTTTTGTGCTCGCTCCCGTCCTGACTGGACCTGTTGAAAATTTTACAGAGGATGATGAGGAACCCTGCACCCTTACTTGGAGTTTGCCTAGTTGACACTCGCGACCTGGACCCCTGGGAAGGTTCAGGCAGCTGCTCAGGATGATACCTTGTATAGTGTAGATAGCTTAGACTGTTCCTTCTTTTCATGCTTAGCTGTTGTCTTTATTTTCAGAGTTGTATATTTTAGAGATGATGAGACTTGTATTCTATTTCTGTTGTACCTCAGTTGAAGATTTCTTATCTATTTCCATCGTGCTACATTCTACCTTAGATTGTGATTGAGTTATACCTCGGTGTTGGCCTCCTTCTGGAGAGTATATTTCATGTTATGTAGTTATAGTTCATGACCTAGAACAGCGTTCTACCGTCGACACTGCGGCGTAGGCTGGGCGTTGTTACGTTCTCGTACCCTCACGGTGGGTGCGGGTCGTGACAGTATCTCAACGACTTATAGAGGTAATTCGACATTGTCTTATTGAGGCTCCAAATTTACTTCTTGATCATGACAGGTACCTGCACATCGTCAAAAGTGATAGTAGGAATCGTAATTGATTCCTTCTCAAAGACAATGATCCTTACTTTATTTCTCCCCCAAACTCAACATCCTCAAAAAATATTATACTTCTCGTCTCAAAATTTTTTTATTTATGTGGGACCGTATAATTATTAACCCCTTGATTTGTCAGCATAGCCAATAAAGTAGCTGCTTACAGTTGAACTTTGGTCTGTATTTCCTTTACATATTAATATAGATATTAAAGTCTATAAAGTCAATAAAATCCAAATCTCATCAGACACAAGTTGTTCAACTCTATTTCTAGAGATGTGACCTAATCGCTTATGTCATAATAAGACTAAAAATATTTATTGTTAATTTTGTATTTAGTACCACATGACTCCACTTGCAAGATTTTATTGTAAGATGCAATAGTTTTAAATAAATATAGGTTATCATAAACTTTAAGGGAACGGTTACCAATAATATTTGGATTTAAAGATAGACTAAACTTATTATTTTCAAATGAACAATGATAACCAAATTTGTCCATTAAGGAAACTGAAAATGAATTTCGTCTAAAAGACGGTACAATAAAAGTGTCTATCAAATCCAAATAATAATCGGTTCCTAAAAATAACCTAAAATATCATATTGCTATCACTTCTACCGATTTGCCGTCACCCACATAGATGTATCATTCACCATCAATTGGCTTCGATAGCTCAGACAACCTTGTCTATAAACACTAATGTGGGTAGTAGCACCAGAATCTAACCACCACGTATTTTTAGATACTAAATCTAAATTAACCTCAGAACAGACCAAATTTGAAAATATACTTTTCTTTATACGCCATGCGTGGTACTTTGTACATTTCTTCTTTATGTGTCCAGGCCTGTCACAAAAGAAATAATCCTTAGTTTTATATTGTTATTTCTTTTGAGCTGGACCCTTAGCAGCTTCTGTATTTATTTTCTTTTTTGCCCTTAAAGTTTATCCCATTAAACATGAAAATTAAATTCTTATTGGCAGATATTGTAGCAACATTAACTGTAAAGAGAACAAAGCAACAAAAAACAAACATGCTCTATTTAATAACCAAAGAGTAAAATATAGTCAAACAAATTTAAATAATGGTGAACCCCATCTCAAGATACCTAGTACATCATTAATATCAAGTCTTTGGACAGTGATATTAACTGCAAGTAGTACTCTTGGTGTAATGATCAAACGTTGACAATAAGTCATGTCAAATAAAGCCTATCTTTCGATCGGGTTATTATTCACAGGTAAACCTTACAATTGTCACACATTTATCACTACAAGTATGTGTGCAATTCGGCCAAGTATTAACCTTCCTTTGGGCCGACTAATACCCGCATGAATATACACACACAAACATTCGACATCCCTCGTAGGCTAGCTACGCAAGAGATGTCACTTTGGCGACATCTTGTTTCAATGAGCCTACTTACAATATTAGACAACTATTGCTAGTCACAAAAGGCACCAAAAAATTGAATGTTTACTAAATTTTACAAAACTGAATCATGTCAAATCTTTATGCTCATTTAAATTAAAATAATCAATAATCAACAGATTAGGTTGTACTGAATATATGCATCAAAAGATTACACTAAATAGGCTATAAAGATTCTACCAAAATTGATCTACTATATTAAAAGCATGTGAATCTTTTGCATGTCTTAAAATATGCATTCCATATTATCACATGTCCAACAATAAGCATATATTCATGCATATTTAATATAAAGAAAAATTTATACCGTCATCATCACATGTTTCCATATCTTATTTAGAGATCATTATTGTACAGAAATTATGAATACTATCAATATTTTTCTTAAATATGCCGATCAAATCAATGAAGGATTGACAGCAAATCAATGCAATTATGATAAACCACAATACTTGGTCTGGAATACTTTTCTTATGTTGTCTTATCTAGACCCTGCCAATATATATATATATATAATTTTATATATATATATATATATATATATATATATATATATAATTTTATATATATATATATATAATATATATATATATATATATATATATATATTCATAAAAGCAAATCAATCAAATAATTTGTTTATGTGAATCTTACTTGCTGACTTATACATAAAAAGGACTCACCAACCAATCATCCATAAGCCAACTAAAACTTCTCATCTAAGCATCCTTATGGCACATAAAAAATGTGTCCACTGTATCAACAACATATTGGAAGTTCTTATTGGAATTTGTGTAATCGAACTCTTGATCATATAACCTATAACCTATGATGGAGGTTTTTCTCAAGCATTAGACTTAAGCTAAAGTTTAAGGCTGACTTTGGCAACGCAGCAATAAGCTTAGCTTAAGCTTAAGACTTACCATGCCAAATATAGGAGTAGGTGAAAAAAACATCGTCCACATCTTTCTTAGAAAGGAAAAAAAAAATCATTATGGCATAAACAATTTCTCCATTAATATTGAATGGTGAATCGATTACTATCTATTATATATAGATCATTCTTGTGCAAGAAGCCAATGCTACAAGCACTTCGTCCAATACTATGTACCGGGTATCGCCATAAGCCACGTACCTGTTCCTAATCAATAATATAAATATTTGGACGAAATATACCAAAAGCCAAATCATCTAAATAAAATACCAACTGAAAATTACACGGACAAGAAACAACTAAAGTTGTAATGATTTAAACTACCATGTAACCATACATCTATCTGAAATTTTTATCATGACAATTAATTTAAATACAATATCATAAACCAATTATTAATAAATAAAAATTAGGGATCTGCTAACCTAATGTGTTCTTCCTCAATGGATCATAAAAAATTGATCGAACAATCCGATACCTAAATTAAATTAGATGGAACGATCTAGGTTTTTGAACAACAACAAAATTAAATTTAAAAACTTCAACCTTATAAATCAAACAAGGGAGGCTCTGATACCAATTGTTAGATATTTATTGTACCCTGTCGATTCATGAGATGAAGAACAAAAATTAAATTGCGGAAGCGTACATGAATCCATTGCTAGACTTGATGGATCTTGAAGCGAACGTCTCTTTATTGGGTTCGATCTTCCAACTTGCTACGACCCTTAATGACAAAGAAGAATCCGAATCATTTGTCCCTCTCTTTCTGTTGATGGGGATGCAGAAGAGAAAAAGAGAAAATATCTCTTTTGGTGGCCGTATAAGTTGGGGACCATAATCCTAATGAATACATATATATATAGATATGTGTGTTGTGATATTTCTAATTTGGCACCTCATCAAATTAGAATTATCTCCGGTATCTACACATTAATTCTATGCCAATTATACCCTTAAGCCAATTTTTCAAATAAACCACTTTAATTTGGCCTAATTATTTAGATAGCTCAAACACAATTAATTTTACATGTGTGGTCCCATAATTATTGAATAATTCTAACATCGACTCCTTACGGTGCTGTATGACAGGAGCGGACGGTTAGGCGTGACTCGAAGGAGGGCCTCCAAATCAACATATCCAAACAATTTCAGGATCAATAACTCCTTTCCTATTTCGTAGTTTTTAGAGGGCTTCTAAAAAATGAAAGTAAAATGTGAAGGAGAGTGTCTCCAACATGAACTTGAATATGTCCAGTCTCACTTACTTCTTGACTCTCAAATACAACCACAACTAAACGCCTGAACCATGCTATTTGGTGGCAAGTAGGAGGGGGGGGGGGGGGGGGGGGGGGGGGGGGTGTTAGGACGGAGTAGTAGGGGAGGGGGCAGGGCTAACACTGAGCTCATAGGAGTCTGAGATGAACTTTGAAAATGTGACCCCTATACATAATTTTAAAAACTAAAATAAAGTAATATATTTACGTTTAAATTGATTTCTTTACGTCCTCCTGGTTCGTGGTTCTTGGACGGTCGCCTGGTTTCCCTGGGCCAGGACCGGCCCTGAAGGGAGGACTAGGAAGCTTCGGCGACGAAGGAGGGGTCGGCGGCATCGCAAGAGTAGTGGGGAAGGGAGACGGGGGCAGAGCGGGAGGAGGATGACGATGACTCCTCTCTCGTCGGTCGCACGTATGCATGCCAAATAGAATTTTCGAATCAAATATGAAAATGTTCTTTGGCACGCACGCGTGTACAGCAGGCAGGTGCACGACCGAGTACGACAACTCTGCCGCCGCCACCACCCTCATCCACCGCCGTCGTCATCCTCCCTCCGCCCCTTCCGTCTTCATCTATGTCTCCTCCTATGCCCAGGGGCGGATCTACATGGGCAGCACTGGGGGGCTAGGTCCCCAGTGAAATCACTAGCGGCCCATAAGATGGGCTGTCCTGGGTTGTAGTCCGGGCTACAAAACTAAATATAAAGATGTACTAACAAGTTAATAGATGTAACACACAACTTAATCAGTTGAGTTGTTTGCTAATTGTGTTGGTGATCCAGGTTCAAATCTTCTAGTTGTAGTTTTGTAAAAAAAAAATATTTGAAGCCAGTAAGCTATTGGTTTAGTAGTTTTTTTAAGCCAATAAGCTGTCAAAATATAATATTTTATACTATAAAATAGTATTATTTAATATAATATAATATTATTATATCTTAAAAATTTTGGTGGGGGCGTTGCTTTCGAACTTTCTTATGATTTGTGTCCGCCCTCCCCCCCCCCCCCCCCCCGTTGATTGTAATTCTGAATCCGCCACTGCCTATGCCGACGCCGATGCCAACGCCCTACCCCCTACTTTTTTGGTGTCTGCTCCGCCGGCGCCATCGTCTTCTCCACCGCCCACGCAACGCCTCCCCTACCGCTACAGCCTTTTCCTCCAGTGTCATCGGCCGCATGCGCACACTGTCCACGTGTGCGTGCCGAATAGCAGAATTGAATAACATATGCCGTAAGCCATCGTCATCTTTCTCTCGCTTAATTGCCAGCTAAGTTTCCTCACCATGAGGTCATCATCTTCAGCGGTTGCTCAAGCCAGCCTCTCACATTGAAGTTCCATGCATGCATGCAAGCAAACACGTGTGAATTCACCTTTACAACGTTCCACGTCTTCGATCTCTGCCCATGCTCCACGTATACAAACAACAATGCCAAGAACAAATAATTCACCAATGACTCGAAACCTCTCTCTCCCACACCCACTTCCCATGGTGGTGGTGGACCGGTGGTGCATGGTCTTCACATACATCGCTCATGCCTTCTTCAAAATGCAAGTCCGGCTTCAACAGTCCATGCAACCTCTACTTCTCCCTCCTCCTCCTCCCCTCTCTCTTCGCCTCTCTCGTCTTCCTATTCCTCTTCTCCTTCTTCCTCTTCTTCCCCATCGTCTGCGTCCTTGCTGCCACCTTCTCTCTGCCGGGAATCATAAGCCGGGTGGCGCCCTTTTCGACAGGGAGGCCTACCTCAGCTTTCGACAGAGAAACGAGTGATCACGTTAGACTCTCTTGTTTTGCTGACTGCATCGAGCAAGACAGAACCGAGGTTCCGTGCTTCGGAGGAGAATCGACGTCGGAGGAGGAGGAGGAGGAGGAGAGCCCTGAAGGACACGTGGAGGATCGTGGCCACGAGGGAGGATGGGCCGGTGAGGATTCGCAAGCTGCTTCGTCACATGATCTCGAGAGAACGGGTGAATATAAGAATGTAAGTCACGCAAGCACACTGAGCTAAGCTCCTTAATTTGCTTCAGAATTGTGGACTGCAATTTGAATCCTCTTCTAATTCCTAAAGAGGAGAACTATTACCATTTACCGCCTTTGCTATTAATGGTGTTAGATGAATTGCTTTGTCCAAATAACCAAACATGTTCTACCAATGCTCTTCCTACCCTCTCATCTCTGCTCTTTATAATGCGGCTGAAAAATAGCTCAAAAATTAATCAATCCAAGTCCTAATTATATCATCCACCATTTATTTTATTTAAAAAATTAAAAATAAAAAAATAATTTTTTCTCCTTTTTTTGCATACAAATATATATGTTTAAAAATTAAATTTAAAAATATTTAAAAACCAAATTTAAAATTTAACTTAAAGTGAAAAAAATATTATTTTTTTAAATTATTTAACAAATAAATTATATTATATATATATATATATATATATATATATATATATATATATATATATATATATATATATATATTTGAAGTAATGGATAATTGTGGCAAATTCGTCTCCACTGGAGCTCGAACTCCGAACACTTGGACCGCATGCATCTCTGTTAACCACTAGGCTAGAGGTCATATATATATATATATATATATATATATATATACATATATATATATATATATATATATATATATATATACACCACGTTAGTGAGGGATGAGTGTTTTTTATGTTGTTTTTTTTCTAGTCAATCACGTACTAACACATGGTCTGTTTGCTTTTCGATTTTTTGTTTTCCGGACTGTCAAATCTTTTTCATATATATACTAGTTTCTTTCATGTGCGTGCGTTGCACGTTTAAAAAAAGAAAAAAAAATCTACATTATGATTGTAATATAAATTTAAATTATGTTAGAATATTTTAAATATAATTTGAATATATTTTAGTTATGATTTATTATAAATATATTTTTAAACTCTTGGGTATGTGTTTAGTTAGATAATATCATCGTGTTAGTTAAGATATAATTTTAATTCTAAAATATTTTAGTATTTATATATATTCATGTCACGTCCCAGAACCAGAATACCGGATAGCGGGGGAATGACTCAGCCAGCTACGTATTACGGGTAGATGAATACCGTATAATACGATCAATGATGTCTAAAAGACGAGGGGGTGCATATTACATAAAATTTTTACTAGGGTTACTCGATATCTATTGTCTCAATCATTCAGACAAGAAACAATAATAGAGAACATGTAAGATAAAGCAGTAAGGCATTACAAACGCTCAGTCAAAATATTCTTGAGATCTGGCTTTACAAAACATAGCCAGATGATATGACGAGGTATACACAATCGTTAGCAGCTGCAGTCTAACATAATTACATTTATGTAAGTGAAAGACAGTCCGACTAACATGTCGGTGCCAAGCGGCAAAATATAAAATAAGTAGTAAAACGAGCAGGGAAGCAAGGAACCCATTCGTGTCCTCCTGCGATCATCCCTCTAGTATTGACCATCTTGGAGGTGGAAGTAAGTTGAGTTCTCGGGAGCTGGCTCTAAATCTGGCCATGCAAAACCAAAGAGGTTAGACCTTTAATAGCAAGTACCACAAAGAAGCACGACATGAAGAATTAAGCCAGTGATAAGGGTTAAGAATATGATGCATATGTCTCTGCTTATTATGGGGGTTCACACAACATCACGACACTTCAAGCCAACTTCCCAACCAAACAAGGACAAAAGTTGACCCGTCATGTCCTGACATTCTGATCATCTCAGTAGTTAACAGAGTAAGTACAGTACACAAACAAATCAATTTAAACGACAATACAACTACTACGGCTTGCTAACTGTAAGTTCCAAGTTGTCCTAGAATTATGCAATAAGAGATTTCTCAGTTCTTACAATGTACACGCAAGGCTAGTCTACCCAATAATCAACTGTGCCAATCATGAATTAGATGTGTCCCAACGAGATATCCGTCATCAATATATATATATATATATATATATATATATATATATATATATATATATATAAACAGATACCACTCCCTGCCCGTGTGGCAGGTTTGTAGTATCTGTGTCGGGGCACTAATTGTCCCGAGATGGCTGACATGTAAGAACTCGAAAATTTATTCTCTCCATGCAATCTTTATTTTATTTAACTTAATAGTCCCTATGTTTAATTGAAATCTCGTGCCGTGGATCATGGTCATTCAGAATGAGTACTTTCGTACAGAGTACGATATACATAACTCTACAACGATGCTTGTGCGGTTAGGTTGTAGGTCTTACATAGCATAATACAACAATCAAACCTAGCCACGGAATAATCATGCCTTGACTATAAGGTACACATGCTGCTTTTGTAGAAATAAGTTGAAGTCTGTACGTATCCATATGCCAAGGTTTGGGATCGGCTAGTCGATTGCAATGGTTCATGTTTAATATATGAACGTGTCTCATTCAGTTCGATAAGACGACTAGCCAGTCTTTTAGTTCCAACTAGGAACGCATGATCAATCATTTAGTCAAGGTAACAATCAATGTCAATTTGTGACAAAGCATGAAAGTCAAACTAGTATTTTGTATGGTCAAGTCTATAACTCTCATAGTTAAATTCCAGTCATACCGGGTATCCATAAACCAATCAAGACACAGGACACACTCCACACAATATATATCAAAATATTAACATATCATGATTATATCGAGTTCATATCAAAAAGGCGTAAAGATATAATAGGGGTGCCATGCACCCTATAAAGGTGAATAAAGTATAGAGCAATAGGAACACCATGGTTTGATTACGTCAAGGCTGATCTATGCCATGATTAGTCTACGCCAAAGCTTTACGCTAAGGCCACTGGTTTACGCCAAACTTTATGCTAAGGCAACAGGGTAAATAGGGGGCTACGCCAGAAGGGTCTACGCAAGACTAATGTACGCTCCACAAGGTCTATGCGTAACAAACGTGGCTCTCTACGCGTAAAGAAATGCCCAAGATGGATCTTTACGCGGACTAGTAGAGTGACTGCCACCTGCATATAGGAAATCAGCCTCTACGCGTAACACGCATGGCCCACCATCATAGCAACATGAGGAGTACACGTACCAGGTGTTCCTTGATAAGTATGGCGTAAAGGCCATAATTGCATTTATGCGTAAGGAAGTTATGTTAAGCATGGAGCGTAAATAGCTAAAGGTTAGCATTACGCGTAAAGCAACAAGGAATAGTCTTGAGCGTAAGGTAGCTCAAGACTAGCTCTACGCACGACTATTGCCGGGTAGAAAACATTCGCGTAAAAGTCTTAATCGACTTCGCGTAAAACTTGGAAGTAGCCTCTGCGTAAGGCTTAAGCTTCTTCCGAGAACGAGGTTCATGGAACCCATGAATTCTACCAGCCAAATATTGGTCAAAACAAATCCAAATCTGGGTTGTCAGGGTTCTACTTGGACAAGGTTGAATGCTCTACAACATATAATCCTAAGGTTTTGAAAATAAACAAGTTAAATAGATCAAAAACCCTAAAATTCGAAAGTGGTCAAATTTCTAGATCTACTAAAAATAAAACTTCAAAATGCAAAATGTCAAGTTCTAAACTATCTTAGAATCATGAGGGAAACATAAATGAACCATAAAAATATGGGTTCTCATGTGGAAGCAAGATGCACTTGCCTAAGCTCTTGGTAGGTGGAGAGAGTTATGAGGAAGAAGAAGAGTAAATGAGAATAAGTGAAGAGAGAGAAAGTGGTGGGGCTTTAAATGGAAATGATGGTAGGGGGTTGGGTTCATGATGAACCACCATAACCCAAAACAAACCAACCCAAGCCGAACCGAAGAGCAAAACTAAGCGGAAAATAAAATACAGAAAAATATTTAGCGAGAAATTAAAGGAATTAAATACATAACAAATGCATGATAAATATCTAATAAATACATTCAAGCAGTACACGTATTAAAACACGTATTCTGGGAACGGGAGTGACAATTCATGTAGTTAGGAGGATTTTAGGTTTTAATTTTAGTTTAAACTACATGAAAAAATAACTACGGTTACAGACTTAATTTTTTTTCAGAAATTTTACTGTAGAAAAAATATTTTAATTAAATTAGGCAGAACGAAAATATTCTGAATAAATTAGAAGAGGAGATATGTTCTGCTATCTGAGACGTTGAAAAAAGGGTACGCACAAATACGCCAACCGAGTTGGCGGAAGGTGGGTTTTTGGTTTTGGTTTTATGTGGTTTGGTTGGATTTTATGTGGTTTGGTTGGTTTGGCTTTTACATGAATTAGTTGGTTTTGTTTGTTTGGTTTATCTTTTATTTTGATTTGGTTTAATTTTTTAGTTTGTTTTAATTTATTAGTTAATTTGTTATTATTTATACTATCTTTTGGTATTATTTATATTAGTTAATATATAAATTTCTACTATTATAATGTGGCTGTATGTTTACCATCAATGAATAAATTTATATTAAAAGTAATATGTAAGGAAATAATTATATAAATTAATATAGATAATAAACATACGACTTAGAACCGGATAAATCTACGGTTTATAACCAGATTTAAGCCGCATTATAATTAATAGTAGATATTTGTATATCGACTAATATAGATATACCAAAAATCTTTTACTTAATATATAATTATTGTATAAAAATATATTGACTAATATATTTTGTTATTACCTACGGTAGAAATAACAACAAATTAACTAATAAATTAAAACAAACTAAAAGATTAAATCAAATCATACTAAAAGATAAACAAAACAAACAAAACCAATAATCCATGTAAAATCCAAACCAACCAAACCACATAAAACCAAAACTAAAAACTAAAAATCAATCTTCTGCCAACTCGGTTGGCAAAATTTGTGCGTACTATTTTTCCGCCGTCCCAGATGACGAAACATATATTCTCTTCTAATTTATCCGAAATATTTTTGTTCTGCCTAATTTAACTAAAAATAATTTCGCTACAGCAAAATTTCTGAATTAAAAAAAATAAAAATAAATGGTTGATGAAATACACACGGCTTAGACGGTTCAATCTTGAGCCGTTTTGAAACCCCCTTATATTACTAGAGATATGAGACAAGGCCCAATCATCCCTAGAAAAATTCAGCTTGTCATTTGACTTTATTAGTGTGTTCTTCTTTTTTCCTTCGACATAACAATCTTCTTAAATACTCTTTTTTCCTTCGACATTACGCTCGAAATTTTTTGTACACACTACATTATATGCCTTTTGGACTCACTCCTCCCCAACTTCCACCATAAATAGAAGAAGTAATCTTTTATGTGGATCCACTGATCTTCTGATACCTAGTCAGAACTTTTATACATTTTTCCATTGACCACAAGGATTATTCGGGTTCGACACTTTTTAGTGTGTTAGGTATAATACATCTACTTTCGAAAATATATTATTTATGTATTACATAAAATAATAAAATTTTCAGAGTAAAATATTGTTTAGCATAATTTTTCTGAATTGTCGCTACCTTATAAGAATATAATGTAAAATTTTATGGGTATTTACCTTTTAGTGTGGTCAATATAATACATATTACTTTTAGAAACATATAATAATTTTATGTTTTTGGTACAATAATAATAATTATTCAAATATGAATTATTAGATGCATAAAATTTCTAAATTGCCACTGCCTTACAAAAATATAATATAAAAATCTAATAGAGTTGGTCTGTTTCAATCCGGTTATGTCAGATCTGGGTCGGGTCAATATCTTTTTTTGCAATGTCTGACGTAACGTATGGGACTTTGAGCATACTGCGTTGCATGTCTTTCGGGCTCATTGTTCTCAATTTTCTGTTAGATTATAAGATAATATTTGCAATATTTGCAATGTAAATATGGCCCATACCCATAAGTCCAAATGTAGACACTATATATATTGTAACAAATCCTAGCAATGAGAACAGAGCATTATTATTTCCTACATGGTATCAGAGCCAGCAAACCCTAGCCGCCATTTCCTGAAAAATTTCAGCCCGCTCCCGTGCCGACTGCGCCAGCCGTTGGGCGATCCTTCAACAAAACTGTTCTCCTTCAGGCGATGTGATTGGTGGCCTCAACTTCTCTTCGGCTTTGATGCGTCACCAATACATGCTGCTGGTTCGAAGAGAAGATGCTTCTGGTTTTTTTTTTTGTTTTCCGATCAAAGGAAGCCTGAACTTCCCAATGCTTTTGATTCCTTTTGCAAATCAAAGGAATCTTTCGAATCGTGAGAGCCTGAACTTCCTTTTGCAAATCAAAGGAAGCCTTTGATTCCTTTGGTTTGAAGAAAAGGACTCTGCTGCTTGTGTACTTAGTTTCTTTGGTTTCTTTGTTCGGTTTGTGAGCAAAGTTTTTCTTTTTTTTTTCGGTTTGTAAAAAAAAAAAAAAAAACAAAAGAAAAAAAAAGAAAAAAAGAAAAAAAAAGAATATATATATATATATATATATATATATATATCTTTTATCTCTTTCACAGATTCGTTGGAGTTGTACAAATTTTTGTACACCCGACATCCACTCGCCCCTACGCGCCAGATCAGGCGTCCCTGATCGCGGCCGATCCCGTCTATCAGCGGTCGATTCGTCGGCGTTGTACAAATTTTTTGTACAACCGACATCCGCGATGGCAGATGATGTTGCGTCCAGCTACTCCGTCGCGACTGGCGGTGGCAGTGCACATAACCCAAATTATCCTAATCCGAAGGATCCATATTTTCTGAGTTCTGCTGATCAACCAGGAAATATCATTACTCCTATTGTTTTCCGTGGACCAAACTATGCTGAGTGGTCTCGGTCGATACGTTTCTCCCTGATCTCTAGGCGAAAGATCACTTTTCTGGAGGGTACTGAAGTCAAACCTGTTAATGATGCTAGCAAATTGCTCGATTGGAGATGCGTGCAAGCGCTATTGGTTCAATCGGTTCTTAATACCATTGATCCGTCTCTGAAGAAATCTTTGCCGTACTTTGAGGAGGTTTATCCATTGTGGAACTTGTTGGCGAAACGTTTTGTTGTTAGCAACGGCACTCGGAAGCAACAAATTAAGGTGGCTTTGGCCGAGTGCAAACAAACGGCGTCGATGTCTGTGAAAACCTATTTTGGAAATTTGCAGTCTTTGTGGGATGAACAAGCTGCTTATTTTCCATTGCCTACTTGTACCTGTGGTGAACTTGCTACCACACTACAGGCTATGAGGGATGAAGACCACTTTCAAGACTTTATGTATGGGTTGAATGCTGAGTTGTATGGTCATACCCGATCTAATCTTCTGGCTCAGGATCCTCAGCCAAGTTTAGATCGGGCATACCAGGCCGTCCGTGAGGAGGAGGACATGCGAAAATCTCAGATCCAATCCGCTACTGAGGATGTGATGGCGCTGGCTATCAAGTCTTCACCTCGTATTTCTACTACTTCTAATAGTAGCACCTCAGATTCCAGGAACAAATCAGGTATGGTTTGTACTCATTGCAAGAAAATAGGTCATGATGTTGCAACTTGCTTTGCCAAGATTGGCTATCCAGAGTGGTGGGAGACTCGTCCTCAACGTGAGGCCGGACGTGGTGGTGGTGGTGGCAGAGGCCCGGCACCACCACAGAGACGTGATGGGGGACGTGGTGCTGGTGGCGCAGGGGTTGTTCATTATGTCGCCGCTGCTGGTCATGGTGTCCCTGCTGGTCTTGCTGGGAGTTCGGCGGATATGATGCATGGAGGGTATCCTTCACCACTCTCAGGTGAACAATGGCAGAAACTGATGAGCTTGCTGGGTAACGACGATTCTTCCAACCCTGGTTCTTCAAACTCTGATTGTCTGATGGGTAAGAATTCTTCTGTCCCTTGGATATTCGATACTGGGGCTACTCTTCATGCGACAGGCTCTCGTGGCTGTTTAGTTGATTGTTTTGAGGGCCCTGTCTGTCCTGTAATTTTGCCTGATGGGAGCACTATTGAGGCTGTTCTGAGAGGCAAAGTATTTTTGACTGCTTCGTTGGTGTTGACGGATGTTCTTTATGTTCCGACATTGATTTGCAATTTGATCTCTGTCTCCCAATTGATTGGTGCCAGAAATTGTGATATGTTATTTACTCCTGATTTGTGTTTTGTTCAGGACCGAAGTACGAGGATGGTGATTGGAGCAGGTGAACAAAGGGGTGGACTTTACTTCTTGGGGGAGGTTCCAACTTCTTTGGCTTCGGTGATCCTGGCATGCAAAGAGAATGATTCTGAGGTTTGGCATAGTAGACTGGGACATCCCTCAGATAAAGTAATGCAGACGTTACCTTCTCTCTCTGGTAGTAGTGTGTTTTCTCATAAGGCTTGTGATATTTGTCATCAAGCTAAACAGACTCGTGAGGCCTTTCCTGATAGTAGTAGTCGTGCTTTGAGATGCTTTGAACTTATACACTGTGATCTGTGGGGACCATATCGTGTTCCGTCATCTAATGGGGCACGATATTTTTTGACTTTGGTGGATGATTTTTCTAGAGCTGTTTGGGTTATTTTGTTGACGGATAAGTCTGCTGTTTATTCTATGTTTCTTAAATTTATTGCTATGGTGAAGCGTCAGTTTGGGGCTGATATACGTCGTGTGCGGAGTGACAATGGCACTGAATTTAATTGTTTACGAGATTATTTTTCATCTCAAGGTATATTGTTCCAAACATCCTGTGTTGGGACACCTCAACAGAATGGAAGGGTGGAAAAAAAACATCGACATATTTCAAATGTAGCCAGGGCATTGCGATTTCAGGGTTCTCTTTCCGTAGATTTTTGGGGAGAATGTGTTCTGGCTGCATGTTATTTGATAAATAGAACCCCTTCTAGTATCTTGCATTTTAAGTCTCCTTATGAAGTTTTATATGGCTCCGCTCCTTCGTTTGGTCATCTACGTATTTTCGGTTGTCTGTGCTATGCGTATGATTTGAAATCCCGACATGATAAATTTGCTAGCAGGAGCAGAAAATGTATCTTTGTTGGGTATCCACTTGATAAAAAGGGATGGAAACTGTATGATTTGGAGACTGGTGAATTTTTTGTGTCCCGTGATGTTACTTTTTATGAAAAAGAATTTCCTGGGTATGACTCTGCTTGCGAGATGTCTTCTGCGACATGCCATACATCTGTCGAAGTGCCAGAAGACGATATAGCGGCTTTTGGGATGGTGCCGGCTACGGTTGCTGGGGCCGGAGTGGTTGCTGGTGGCTCGGCACCGAGTAGCCAGGATACACAGATCGATGCAGAAGTATTGACAGGAGAGTCCTCTGTCACGCCCCGCTCCCGTAGGAGCGATCGTCCTCGCTAAGGCGTGATGCCGCACGGGCCTAGGTTGCGCCCGTGCAAGGCCAAGTCCAGAAACGGCCGATTTGATGCTAGGCCACGGAGTCGCACAGAGTGTCCCCAATTGCAGCGGAAAGTAAACGAACACACAAGTTGAATACGAAATCAAACTCTTTATTGATATTCAAGAAGTTACAAACGGCGCTAGGCCGATATTACAAGTCACTCAAGCTCTCTCTCTGAAACATAAAAGGCGTGCCAAGTGGCTTACAAGATGGAATGATACACGGCGATGTTCCGATACATTATGTCCTGTATATGGTGCTCCAGCTCCTTGCAACACTCCAAGGCTCAAGAGATAGCTCCACGCCTTAGCACGTACGAGGAAAGCTCTGCACCAGCCAACGTCTCCTGCTTTCTGCAAGCAGACTGTGGGGTTATCAGTACATTGTTATGCACTGGTGGGGAGGCTAGCTCGTCCACAATGCTATCATTACCAAACACGTTGCATTTACTTTTGTGCACCGTCTATCGTTCATTGTCTTTCTAATCTTGCCTTAGGATCAGTTTCATGGCACATATCATGACCTATCTCGTGTTGCTGATTTCAAGTGTCGCATGGAAAATGCATGCACGACTTACCCATACTTATCGTCCGGCCTTCCCTGTCCAAGGTAAACCAAGTTAGTCAACAATTTAACATGAAGTAACTTAACATGATTCATATAAACATTCAATGTTACGGGCGTGTCCATGTCTCGGGTTCTAGCACGTCGTAGGCATGTTCAGAGTGTTACGTATCGAGCATGTTCAGGAGGCACATTTCCAGCATGTTCATGGTGTTATATTTCAAGCATGTTCAGGCATGTTACATTTCGAGCATGTTCATGTGCAGGATGTTACTTTACAAGCATGTTCAGGAGACACTTCATTTAGTTAACTTAGACTACTTGTGTCAATGCAAGAACTTGCACGTGGATTGCCACCAGCATAGTCCACTTAATCTACATGCATGGGTCACTGGCTTTACAAGCCATTTTGGACATATCACGTGGGCATTCTCACCTATCGAAGCATGATGGCTGGTACACCTTGATAGTTTCTTGAAATGCCTGGCCTTACGTCTCTTTGAGTGGCCGAGCCCCCATTCAAAGCAGCCCGTAAGCCCCATGTCTGATTCCGCCTAGGCCGGCCACGGTATTTCTCCCCATCGCCCGTGCCGCAGAATCCTTCCTCAAGACGGCCACGGTATTCCCCCCATCGCCCGTGCCGTTTGCCCACGACCATTTCGTATTTTACTTGTCATTTAACATATCGGCTGTCTTTAGCCACAATGCGTTATTGACCAGGTTGGCGTCCGTGCGGCGCGGGTAGCGAGCCCCGTCGCACGTGCCCGTCACACCTGTCGCTAACGTCTTTCATGTCTTATCTTGTATTCACTCTTTCATTTCTTTCTTTCACTTGTTCGTTCATTCATTCATGTTTCACGTATTTATTCAGTCGTTCATTCATTCGTTGATTCATTCATTCACGCATTACGCAACTCCCAGTACGGGAGTCGCCTTGGCGACCCATCGGTCCCATAGCCTTTCAATGTTGCTATACTATACTCGGAACGACTATGTTGATAGTCTTCCCATTTTATTGTTGTAATCCATTCATTGTTTCATTGTTGAACGCGTACGGGACTTGAACGTAAGCTTGTGCCGTAGCACGAGCGTAGAGCGCGGTGCGAGAGTTTCTATATTTGCCGAGTTCTTTTCCATGTTCTAAACAAGCATGCAAGACGGGATTATTCCCTTAGCTAGGTGCATTGAGTCATTTATTAGCATGTACGGGTTATCGCCTAGCGATTCTCGTGATAGTGTCCGTATTGTTATGTGTCTAGGCTAAGCACAGACAGGTTCATCGGAGCCACCCACCTTAGCGATGTTCGCATCGGCCAAGCGATACTCCGAGCGCGCCTTTGAAAGTCTAAGTCCGGATTCATCTTGACGGGCCAATTCAAGCATTGCATCGATTCTTCATCTGGTCGATGCCAACTCTTCGGGTCGACGGCTCGTTTGAGTCGTTGCACTTGCCGTTTGGATCGGCATTCCGCTAGGGCGGAGTGGGTCGTTACATAATACACCACTCAAAATAAGTCTCGTCCTCGAGACTTCTTGAGTGCAGGTCATCCTATCATTCCTTAACTCATGTCGTCGTGTTTCTTAGACAATTTCTTCGAACGGCTCTATCGTTCGATGGAATCGAACCATACTTGATATCTTTCTAAGTTCCGTGTCGCACGCGTTTGGTCGATTTTATTGAATAGCCTTTCATTCCTTTTATAGTTGATTGTACTTATTCAATTCAAGTGTTTCTTCGTCTTGGTTGCTATTTCTCTTTGTCATGGGACGGAAATATTCGCACGAGGCACATTGTAACTCGTCAAATGCGGGGGTCGTAGGCTGAGGCAAACTCACTTTCATTTATCTCGGTCATCGAGATGACCCGATTCGCTTCTCAAGCGTTCGTGTCCACGAAATCAGTATGATTTCTACTTAGCGGGGTCGACCAAGTCTAAGGAATTTTCGTCCTATTCAAGACTAAGTATTGCACTATCCTCGAGTATATCTTCCTATCAATGGTCCAATTCGTTATACCAACTTTTATTTGCACGATATCGATTCCATATCATTCACTTGTTTATGGCCCATCTCGTTGTCGTTCACGCACACTCCGCTTACACGTTTCTTTGATTCCGAGCCACGCTCGTACTAGTATCGATCCTTTACTTAACGCAATTTCAAGATCTTCGACACTCTCCCATTCCTCAAGTCTTGCTTTCACTCAATGTATCACTTGGCTGGATCGTGCACGCATTCCAAGCGTCCCCAAAATACATGCATTCAGCCAAGCCGTATGATCTAGAAATTGTCATTCTCACTCGAGTCGCATCGTGCACAAACTCAAGCATCCCTGAATATGTGCATGTCAGCCGAATCTCGTGAGGGGTATTCCTATATTCGTGATTCACACTATCCATCCATGCCAATCCTCAAGATCAATCCTTCGATTGATAACTCATGAAACAGGACGTCTCGCCTACCCGCTAGCCATCTTTTCGAGGCTAAGTCAATGTCAGGATTGGAATCATAGTTCCCCAACAATAATGCCAACACTGACCCCAATCCTAGGGTCAAACCAAAGTCGATAGTACAGGATTTTCTACCCAAGCTCGCGTCACTCAGATTTCTAAACATCGAGCACGATCACCTATTTGCATCAATGTATTCGTTGCACACCGCAACGAATTCAAATCCATTCAAATCACTAAATTGACATACTTCACATATCCATTCTAACCAATTCACGTATTCGATCACGAGTTCATCTAACTTGACAATATGTTGCGCCCCAATCTCACGCGAGTCCGATTATCCATGGTGGTTCATGAATTACCATGCAACGCTCCCGTGGAATAATTATTCTCATCGAGACGTAACTCTTGTTTGGGTCCAGACTAATTCATTCTCGATATGCGGATCGGACCTACGCAATCCTCAAGCTTAATCATCAAGCACACTGAATCATTCTCAAGTCACCTTCGCATCAAACTATAAGTCGAAGCACACAAATTGCCATGCCATGCTAGTTCAATCACCTCCGCTGTATGAATCACCATACCAGCGCTCACGCGGAGTGATCGTCCTATCGGCGCGATGCATGTGCGAGGCAGGAGTTGCGCTCGCATAAGACAAGAATGCCGACGTTGGGGTTATCGTCGAAGCCAATCCAAGTATTTTTATTTTCATTCGAGCCAAGATCGATAGTTCATTTGTCATTTCGTTCAACTAAAAAATCCACGAGCCACGTCTATATTTTTCTCGACACATTTTAACATCCCAAGTATAGCTTCCAACGGAACAATGACATTTGTACGATCGTCATTTGCCGAGTCAGAGTACCCCCGAGTTATCGCATATCGATCTTTGATACGCCTCAATACCATCGACGATATGCGTAACCTGACGATCTTCCTTTGCAACCAATTTCGAGCCGTGCATTGATGCTGTTTGTCCGAGTTGGATATTCCACAATTTTATTTAATATTCAAGATCAAGTTCAACTGCTATTCCTCAAGCTAGTTTCAAGATCGTTGTTCAAACTCAAGTCACAATTCATTTGAATCAATTCGAAATCGTACGCACAATCCTCTAAGTTTCCTCGATCAAGACCATTTATTTTCATTCATCGTTCCTAACCATTTTCTAACTCGCATTGCCCAATGACAAGTTGTCCAGCGACATCTCGCTCGGGACTTTTGAAGTCACGACCAACTAAGCGTGACACGTTCTAAAGCTTTGCGCGATCGTATCGCCTCGCCGACATACCCGTTCTATCCGTATATCTTGTAGTCTCGCTCGAACAATTTCTATAACGTCCATACACCACTCAGGGTTCGAGCCACTCGACTAGTCGTCGTCACTCATTCTTATTCTTCTTCCAAACCTATCACATACACCACTCGAATTCAAGCCATATAATCTAGTCCTCAATTATGTTCGCGTCATGCGCTAAGACATCCTTCAGATTCGTTCGACGAATCTCTAGCATAATCGTTCACGTCGCCTCGACGTACTAAGTCGTTCAGGCTAATCCTCAAAATCCAAGCCAATCTTTCGTGCACGCCTAAGCGTTAGTTTGATAGCGTTCCTATCGATATACACTCTAAGTGTATCTCCGTTCCCGACCGAGCGGTACTTGATATCGCTCACAACTCGATTGCACTAGAAGTCGAGGTGCACGACACGCGGACTAAGTTGTGCCGTATAACCATCTCGTGCGGACTATATTTGAGTTTGCACGCTCACTTGCTAGGTCGACGCAAGACTAGTCAGGCACGCACGCGACATGTTAACTTAGCATATGTTCTCTATCGAGTCAAGTTTAACATCGTTCGACATTATTAGCGTAAAGTTATTCAAGCAAGCCTTGTATTTGCTAACTTCTAGCATTTTAGTTTTCCTTCGACTCAAGTCTGTCGTGGTTTGGCATAAAGGCCTTCGCCTATCGATCCCGTTCAACCGAGTACTTGTACGAGCTTTTGAAAGTATTAGACTTATTGTATGGAACATCCCAAGGCACATGAGAGAGAGCGTATACTTCTTTATTTCTAACGAGCTTTCAAAACTGAGAAAATCGAAATAAAGTCCAAGGACGTGAAGCCGTGCTCTGGTACCAATATGTCACGCCCCGCTCTCGTAGGAGCGATCGTCCTCGCTAAGGCGTGATGCCGCACGGGCCTAGGTTGCGCCCGTGCAAGGCCAAGTCCAGAAACGGCCGATTTGATGCTAGGCCACAGAGTCGCACAGAGTGTCCCCAATTGCAGCGGAAAGTAAACGAACACACAAGTTGAATACGAAATCAAACTCTTTATTGATATTCAAGAAGTTACAAACGGCGCTAGGCCGATATTACAAGTCACTCAAGCTCTCTCTCTGAAACATAAAAGGCGTGCCAAGTGGCTTACAAGATGGAATGATACACGGCGATGTTCCGATACATTATGTCCTGTATATGGTGCTCCAGCTCCTTGCAACGCTCCAAGGCTCAAGAGATAGCTCCACGCCTTAGCACGTACGAGAAAAGCTCTGCACCCGCCGACGTCTCCTGCTTCCTGCAAGCAGACTGTGGGGTTATCAGTACATTGTTATGCACTGGTGGGGAGGCTAGCTCGCCCACAATGCTATCATTACCAAATACGTTGCATTTACTTTTGTGCACCGTCTATCGTTCATTGTCTTTCTAATCTTGCCTTAGGATCAGTTTCATGGCACATATCATGACCTATCTCGTGTTGCTGATTTCAAGTGTCGCATGGAAAATGCATGCACGACTTACCCATACTTACCGTCCGGCCTTCCCTGTCCAAGGTAAACCAAGTTAGTCAACAATTTAACATGAAGTAACTTAACGTGATTCATGTAAACATTCAATGTTACGGGCGTGTCCATGTCTCGGGTTCTAGCACGTCGTAGACATGTTCAGAGTGTTACGTTTCGAGCATGTTCAGGAGGCACATTTCCAGCATGTTCAGGGTGTTATATTTCAAGCATGTTCAGGCATGTTACATTTCGTGCATGTTCATGTGCAGGATGTTACTTTACAAGCATGTTCAGGAGACACTTCATTTAGTTAACTTAGACTACTTGTTTCAATACAAGAACTTGCACGTGGATTGCCACCAGCATAGTCCACTTAATCTACATGCATGGGTCGCTGGCTTTACAAGCCATTTTGGACATATCATGTGGGCATTCTCACCTATCGAAGCGTGATGGCTGGTACACCTTGATAGTTTCTTGAAATGCCTGGCCTTACGTCTCTTTGAGTGGCCGAGCCCCCACTCAAAGCAGCCCGTAAGCCCCATGTCTGATTCCGCCTAGGCCGGCCACGGTATTCCCCCCCATCGCCCGTGCTGCAGAATCCTTCCTCAAGACGGCCACGGTATTCCCCCCCATCGCCCGTGCCGTTTGTCCACGACCATTTCGTATTTTACTTGTCATTTAACATATCGGCTGTCTTTAGCCACAATGCGTTATTGACCAGGTTGGCGTCCGTGCGGCGCGGGTAGCGAGCCCCGTCGCACGTGCCCGTCACACCTGTCGCTAACGTCTTTCATGTCTTATCTTGTATTCACTCTTTCATTTCTTTCTTTCACTTGTTCGTTCATTCATTCATGTTTCACGTATTTATTCATTCGTTCATTCATTCGTTGATTCATTCATTCACGCATTACGCAACTCCCAGTGCGGGAGTCGCCTTGGCGACCCATCGGTCCCATAGCCTTTCAATGTTGCTATACTATACTCGGAATGACTATGTTTATAGTCTTCCCATTTCATTGTTGTAATTCATTCATTGTTTCATTGTTGAACGCGTACGGGACTTGAACGTAAGCTTGTGCCGTAGCACGAGCGTAGAGCGCGGTGCGAGAGTTTCTATATTTGCCGAGTTCTTTTCCATGTTCTAAACAAGCATGCAAGACGGGATTATTCCCTTAGCTAGGTGCGTTGAGTCATTTATTAGCATGCACGGGTTATCGCCTAGCGATTCTCGTGATAGTGTCCGTATTGTTATGTGTCTAGGCTAAGCACAGACAGGTTCATCGGAGCCACCCACCTTAGCGATGTTCACATCGACCAAGCGATACTCCGAGCGCGCCTTTGAAAGTCTAAGTCCGGATTCATCTTGACGGGCCAATTCAAGCATTGCATCGATTCTTCATCCGGTCGATGCCAACTCTTCGGGTCGACGGCTCGTTTGAGTCGTTGCACTTGCCGTTTGGATCGACGTTCCGCTAGGGCGGAGTGGGTCGTAGATGGAGTCTTGTCGATTTGCCTCCTGGGAAGAAAGCATTGGGAAGTAGATGGGTGTACAAAATAAAGTACAAATCTGACGGAAGTGTTGAGCGCTTAAAGGCACGACTGGTTGTGTTCGGTAATCATCAGGTTGAGGGGATCGATTATTCCGAGACATTTGCCCCAGTAGCTAAGATGCCTACAGTCCGAGCATTCTTGGCTGTTGCAGCTGTGAGAGGCTGGACTTTGCACTAGATAGATGTGCACAATGCTTTTCTTCATGGAGATCTGACAGAAGAAGTGTATATGAAGTTGCCGTCAGGTTTTTCGCATAGTGAACCCAACAAAGTGTGTCGCCTGCGTAAGTCTCTATATGGATTGAAAAAGGCACCGCGTTGTTGGTTTGCTAAGCTTACTGCTTCTCTGATATCCTATGGATTTATTCAATCACATTCCGATTATTCCCTTTTTTCTTTTTTTAAAGGGAAGGTAGAGTTGCATGTTTTGATCTATGTGGATGATATGATTGTGTCTGGTAATGACACAGGTGCTTTAGATGCTTTCAAAAAGTACCTTAGTTCTTGCTTTCACATGAAGGACCTTGGTGTGTTGAAGTACTTTCTTGGCATAGAGGTGGCTCGGAGCACGGAAGGAATTTCCTTGTGTCAAAGGAAGTATGCTTTGGACATCATTTCAGAATGCGGTTTGATGGGGTCTCGTCCTGTCGGTTTTCCCATGGAGCCCAATCACAAGCTGGCAGAATCGACTAGTCCAAGGATGGCGGATGCAGAGACTTATAGGAGGCTGGTTGGGAGATTAATTTATCTATCATTTACTCGCCCTGACTTGGCCTATGCTGTGCATATCTTGTCTCAATTCTTACAAGAGCCTCGACAAGATCATTGGCATGCAGCTTTGAGAGTTGTCAGATATCTCAAAAATGCACCAGGACAGGGTATTCTTTTGAAGGCTGATTGTGATCTCCGTCTTTCTGGTTGGTGTGATTCCGACTGGGCCAGTTGTCCTTTGACTCGCCGCTCTGTTACAGGCTGGTTGGTGTTTCTTGGGGGGTCTCCTATTTCTTGGAAGACCAAGAAGCAATCAACTGTTTCCAGATCTTCCGCTGAAGCTGAATACCGATCTCTTGCTGCGCTCGTTTGTGAGTTGAAATGGTTGAAGGAGTTATTGGTGTGTTTGGGCGTTCACCAGGAGTCTGCTATGTCGGTGTATTGTGACAGTCAGTCAGCCCTGCACCTGGCTCAGAACCCGATATTTCATGAGCGCAGTAAGCATATTGAGGTTGATTTGCATTTTGTTCGTGATGCTATTAGAGATGGCACCGTAATAGCCTCGCATGTTCCTACTTCTTCTCAACTGGCTGACATCTTCACCAAGCCCCTTGGAAAGCAAGTGTTCGATTCTTTTCTTCCCAAGTTGGGCATTTGTGACCTACATGCTCCAACTTGAGGGGGGGTGTTAGATTATAAGATAATATTTGCAATATTTGCAATGTAAATATGGCCCATACCCATAAGCCCAAATGTAGACACTATATATATTGTAACAAACCCTAGCAATGAGAACAGAGCATTATTATTTCCTACATTTTCTTACACACACACATACACCAACACCTCTCCCGCGATTCCATTCCGATATCGTCCGCATAACCAGGAAGGTTATAGCTCTTTCCACTGACCACATGAGCCAGCTCACCGATGTGGTTGGGTCAATTTGTATTGCGTTTGGTCAGGTTCAGGTCACGTTGGGTCTAGTTGGGTAAGATTCGGGTTCCAATTCACATTGGGTCTAGTTTAAATCACATTGGGCCTAGTTGGCTCATTGTCAGATTTGGGTAGGGCCAGCTTTTGGTCTGGTCCAGATTCATATTCGATGAAGTTTTGAGTCCGATCTGGGTTGGTGAGGTTGTACTCAGGTTGGATCCGGATTAAATTTTGGTCGGATTTGGACATGCTCCATTTATGCCAGATTTGGGTAGAATTTAAACCTTTTTAGATATAAAGGGTTACAAGTAGATTGAACAAAAGTTCAAAATCTTATTCCCAGCAAAACTGAAACCCCAAAACTTTGCACATGTTAGTATTCCGAGATAGCTTGTAGACGTTTGTAGACTGTACTTTCTACAAGCAAACCCATGATCGTTTCTAAGCATGTACAAGTTGTGTGATTGTACATAATCGAGAAATCGGTAAGTTCCAAAAGTTTAATCTATATATGTATTACTAATGTGTAGTTTTCATTTTTAAGTTTAGCTATGACTCTAATTTGATCTTTTAGAACCTACAATAATATACCCTTAAAATGTCAAAAAGGCAATATTTTTAGAGTGGAAAAGGGTTCATTTTTAGTATTTGTAAATGTCCTTTAGAATCAAGAATGTCAGAAACAGCCTGAGCAAACCATAACCAGCTCTCAACTGAGCAAATTTTATGACTGCAAATTTTAGGGGACCCCCACGTTTCAAGAATGAAATGTAAAAAAAGAGAGGGGCATTCCGAGAATCATACCACTAGACCAAATGCCCTCGGATGTACAACTTTCCTAGTTTATAAGACCATCTCCAATGGGGTTTCTATCTTCCCTATTTCTATGGAAGAAATCCATTTTAGAAAAAACTTCTCCCAATCGTAATTTCTATCACCATTTCTATCATATGTGGCAATGATGTAGGATGGAATAGAAACTCTCATAGAAATTCTCCTATCTCTTAGAACATCTCCAATGGGGGTTTCTATCTTCCCTATTTCTATGGAAGAAATCCATTTTAGAAAAAACTTCTACATGTAGAAACTCTCATAGAAATTCTTCTATCTCTCATGACAATTATTATTGGGCCCCACACCATTAAATTGGTTCTTTTACTATGTGACACATAGGATAGAAATGGAGAACCATTGGAGAACATTTTTATATGTCCACAATTTCTATGTAGAAACTCTTCCAACTAGGATAGAAATCTCCTTAAAGTACAATGCCAAGTAGGATAAGAACTCAATTTTAGATATCACCATTGGAGATGGTCTTATGACAATTATTATTGGACCCCACACCATTAAATTGGTCCTTTTACTATGTGACACATAGGATAGAAATGGAAAACCATTGGAGATCATTTTTTTTATGTCTACAATTTCTATGTAGAAACTCTTCCAACTAGGATAGAAATCTCCTTAAGTACAATGCCAAGTAGGATAAGAACTCAATTTTAGAAATCACAAGTGGAGATGGTCTAATGTTGTTGAGGCGAAGTCTACATATCTGTAGAAGGATATTCTAACCTAACATCATGCATTCTCTTCTTCTTTTTCTGCATGACAAAAATAATTTAGTTTTCTCGTTTCCATTATTCTTTTCAGTTCTATGAGCTTTTGTCCTACTGGAGGATGAAAGAAGAACGCTAATAACGAACTAAACAAATACAGTAAGGTATGTTATACAATTATCGTTCCTAAAAGCGTCTCAGAAATTTTTTTAGTTGTCTTATCATTTTTCTTTTTCGTTCATTAGGGAAATCATCAACAAAGAAGTAGCTGAGTTCGTCGAAGAAAATAACAATGAATTGAAGCAAGAGAGATATCTCCGTGGAACGTCTAGTTCTGGACAGAGAGGTTTGCCTCGAGCAGAAATCAATGCGGTAGTAGTAATTAAGCATATATATTCTCTCTTCTTTTTTTTTTTGAGAATTTATGTATATAAACTTGTTTTCTGTGTTTCCCAAGTTAGTAGAGTCTGATATTGACACAATAGGACTTGCTTGACTACATTTGGATGTAATACTGACTTTATTAAGTCACAAACTATATATACAGTGATTTTAATTCTTGTTTTCATTCACCATCTTCATCTTCGAAGAAGAAGAAGAAGAAGAAGAAGAAGATGATGATGATGATGATGATGATGATGGATGGATGATGACGATAATATAGAAGAATGATTTACGATGAAGTCTGATGGTAGAACTTGTTGCTTGTATTTTGAATGATACATGTTCGAGTCACATAAATAATCTTTTCATATATATGGATGTGATTGTTTGACATATTCCGAGACTTCGTGGCACTGGACACCCTTTACTTAAGACAACACTTAATTAGCTGAATCGGATCTGGAGAATTGGTTCGTCACGCGCTTCTAGTCCGCTACTTGTCGCAGCGGAAATCTTGTGGCTTGATGCTACGAAAAATCCATGAAGCTTGAGACAAAGGAAGTCGGACACCATTGTCCTTGTGTTCGACTTTCACTAATTACTAGCAAGTCTTAGTTGTATAGTCGGAAGACTTGACTGAAGCGCGGAACCAATAATTAGAACTGAGGTGTGGGCTGGTTAGAACTGAGCTGGTTAGAACTGAGGTGGGCTGGATGTGTTGGGTGTGGGTGACTCACTAAAAAAAAGAAAAAAATGTTTTCATTTGGATAAACCAAAATTTGGATGTCCTTATTCATACCCAGAACAATCGCTCTCTCATTCCCTCGAGAGAAAAGCTATGTATGTATGTTTGATTCGGCTACCATTCTTTTCTTCCTCTCTCATTGTTATAACACGTTGTCAGCACCATTGGTCAAGAAGATTCAGGGAGCCCTATGCTGCCAGTTTATATTACTTTAGAATTTCTAAGAAAAGAAAAAGAGGTTGATGTCTAGTTGTCATACAAATTATCATTGACATGAAGTTCTAAATCTAAATAACTCTTGGTATTTTGCAGTTGCAAACCCCATATAAATTAAAAAATTATAAAGTTTGAGACATAAGTTTGTCTAATCTGTATGGCGACTACTGATGTTTGGCTGTCCTACCGACTATAATAGACCCGAAATTTTATGTTTAGAATTATTATTATTGATTAATAATATATTTATTTGCAACTTTTGATATGACATTGTCATATCTAGAAACTGAAATACATGAAAAAACTAAATAGAGACATCTTATGCATGACTGATAGTGCTACGTACTACCAACATCAACCTTATGAGGAAGATCTTTTCCTCCAATATAAATACTAAAATCCATGATAGCTGGTCATGCTCATATTATTGAAGGCTCCGACAGATACAAAATGTCTTATACTCTCATAATTCTAAAAAAATTTATTGAGTTTTAAGGACATAAGGGAAAACAAGTATCATACTGAAATTATGAGTAAAAAAATATATAAAATACATAGGGTAGAACCAGAAGTTTGTTCTAGAGATATTCTCCAGCTTCATTAGACATCTACTTTATTCACATTGGGATAGTCGAGTCACATACTACTAGAAGCAATGAGCTCAATTCTAAGGGTTCATTGTGAGTCAGAAGTCGAATGATCCTATAACTTTTAAACTGTGACATGATCGACAAGACACCCAAAACAATGATGATAAGAATTATCAAAACTAATTAATGTGATCATCTCTTACCAAATTGCAGCATACATCCTTGATCTCAAGGATAATTTTATTTCTAAACCATATCAATCCTAAAGATTGTGTCTGAACAACCAGTAACATAGTTCCAAATTATATATTTTTTTCCTTATGTTGGTATTATTTGAAACTTTAATATTGACAAATATGTTTTGTGAATTATAATGTTGAAATTTTTATGTTTATCTCCTTAAATTATTAAATCTTCTAGACATGAGATTTTTTTTGTAATATGTCATTGATAAGGCATAGTTTCTGCCATTATGGGAAAATAGGAAGAAGATAAATATCCCGTTCTATAAGAATAACGTGAATTACCATTCTAGAAGAACTTCATTATTGTTCTAGAAGAATGTCACATCGTTCTAGAAGAACGCATCCTAGCATTCTTCAACTTTATCTAAACTTGATTAAATTAGGAGAAATTATTCGTTGTATTTTATTGCAAATGAATTATTAGATGCTTACTTGATGACTTTAATAATATTGCTAGACCACTATGAATGTATCTTCTAGCAAAAGTAAGTCCTAAAAGAACCAAATAATGACAACAAATGAATAAGTTCTATACTAAGAACTCGTAAGACCTAAAGGTTTAAAGATTCAGCTCTCCATAAGAAGAGACTGAGTAATATAACACACCTTAATGCTCTTGAAGAAATAGCTCCTGTAGAAAAAATTCATGATGATCTGAAAGATATCATGAACAAAAAAAAATCTAATTTTTCAAAGTTTATCGCTCCAGTCGAGGATATACCTCTGATTCTAGAAGAGACTAAGAAAGAGGTACTCTGATTACAGAAGAGACTGAGAAAGAGGTATCGGTACCAAAACAATCTATGTTTTATAGATATTCAAGAGAAATTTGGAATCAAGAAGTTTGTCATAAATGACATTATCAAAAAGAATTAAAAAGGGCGATAAAAATAAAAGATAAACACTAATCCACGAATAATCTAATGAAGAGATGCAATATCTCTCGCAAAACATAAAACATGGAATGTTCGGTCCTATAGTACAAAACCTAAATGGAATAAATCTTGTAGGTTTTGAATGGGTATTTATAACAAATAGAGATCCAAATGTATAGAGCAATGTTAGCTCAATGATTCCCCCGAAATGATCAGGAGTTGAATATGATAAAATATCTTGCCCGGTCATGATAACCTAGACGATAAAATATACATAAAATTTCTGAAGGATTTAAATTTTTTGGTATATCCTTAAAGAATTTAAAATTACCATGCTATACTCGAAGTATTTACAAATTGGTCATATATGGACTAAAACTATCCAACAGAATGTAATAGGCTTATTACTACAAAATAAGTCACTTTAGCGATGCCTAAAAACATCGCTAAAGTGTATGAAAACGTCGCTATTCAAAATTAGCGACGAATTTAGCGACAAATTTTGTTTGTCAAGTATTTCTTAGTCGCTAACACAAAAACGTCGCTATTGGTCGCTATTGCGATGTATGTTAGCGACAAATTGACGTCGCTATTTTTTTAGTGGATAGCGACACTTATCGACGAGACGTTGCTATTCAGTGTTGTATATTTTTGTTGCTAAATGTCATCGACAGTTCAGTAGTTAGTGGCGTAATTTGCAGCATTTAGTGACTACCTTACTGATATGGCAAACTTTGCCATGTCAGCAAATTAGCGACGTGTAGCATCTGTTTGTGACGTCTATGATACATGCTAGCGACGTTTGGATACACATTTAGGAACATCTGCCTCGTTGTTAGGAGTCGTTGAACGTCGCTAAACTGCCAAAAAAATTAAAAAAATATAATTCTGTTTGCTTGTTTTCCATCCAGAATCTACCCGCTGTTTGCCATGAACAAAAAATTATACAAACTTTTTATATTTTAAACAAGAGAAGTACAAGAGATTCCTAAACAGGAAATCTAAGTACATGATTCTGGGAAAGTGCAACGAGGGAGATCGAGCACTACAGTGGCTCATTTACTCCATTGACGATCTGACGATGAGAAGAACTTGCTCTGACTCTCTGAATGCCTGTGAGTGGTGATCTGGGTTTGCCAATCAAGTAACAGCCAAAGGATCCTGAATGAAGGAAGACTTCTTCTATTTATAGGCATGCACATATACGACGTACGCATAGGTTGTTGGCATGCATGAGCGCTGTACGCATGAGAAAATAGCTGAATCTGTTGTAATTGTACCGTTGGGCTGCAGCAGAGCTGATACATGGCAGTTGTTGGAATTTGCTTGTTGCTGAGATCTTGGGTGGTTAGCACCCATTCATAAATATGACTGAGTCAGTGTCACATGTCATGTGTGCATTATACGAAGATCTCATTCAGTTTAAACAAACTGGATCTGACAGTATCTAGAGGGATACGGTTGTCATACTGGCCACGTAGACAAATACCATGGAAAAGGTAAGGACGGTACGGGATACATCCAAGCCTGTTCTAGTGAAGGACCTTCATGATCTGTCTCTGAAGTACGATCAACTAAGCCACAGAGGAGAGGACTGTATCGCTCGGGAAGAGGCCGCATCTCGTGGGATAGCCGATACCAACGAGTAGATCCTCCAGCTTCAGAGGAAATTAGCTTCTTTAGAATCTGAGCTCCAGGCTTCCTGCAAAGATAATGAGCTAATTTTTTGGGAGACCAACCAGGTCACCCGAACCTCTGCTGCCTTGGAGCGTGCACTGAAGAAACTTGAAGACGATTGGCAGGCACATGCGCATCTGGAGGATGCAGAGAAGTTGAGTCAGGAGGCTGAGCGCCGGCCCACACTGAGGATTGAGCGGTCGACGACCAAGCTGAAGGACCAGCTCAGAGAATTGTGTGTTGCCGAACCATAATCGGCTTTTTCTTTCTTTCATTATTATGTTCCTCCATTTTTCAACAGGGACGTGGTCCCAAAAAATGTAGTAGTTTTGATTTTAAATGAATGTCTATGTTTACAACATCCTTTATCTATTGTGCTTGTACCGTATCTTTGGTATTATGGTATTTGTCCCACTGGGGGACTTTCTGTGGACCTATTACCCTTGGTATACCTTGGTTTTAGGTATGGGTAATAAGTTCGATAGAGATACCTAGAATAACTCCGTGGTAAGGTGGACATGTAAGTTCTTGGTATTGGGCGAAAGAATGCCGTGGAACAGCTGGGCTCCAGAGGCATGTGATGGTGAGAAAAGAGGCACATGTACTAGAGGACCTAGTATAACATTTGTGGTCAGTTACGGACATTTGTGGTCAACTATGAACATTTGTGGTCAACTATGGACATTTGTGTCCAACTGTGGATATTTATGGTCAACTGTGGACATTTGTGGGCCTATTACCCTTGGCGTACCCTAGTTTTGGGTATGGGTAATAAGTCGAGAGAAAACCAACATACTTACTCAGAGGTAATGAGGACGTGGTAAATATGAGGGCTTTACAACGGAGTCTTCCTACTCAGAGGTAATGAGGACGTGGCAGGAGTGGACTCAACGAAGGGTACATAGAATAACTCAGAGGTAATATAGACATAGAAGTTCTATGTAAGGGGTGATTTGTTTGTGATGGGAGAGAAACAACTCAGAGGTGATATCGACGTGGTTGTTTCGAGGATTTTGTGGACCTGTTACCCTTTTTTTATGCACTGAAAGTGCGGGTAATAGATTATGAGGAAGATGCTCTTTTAGGGAGAAAGTTCAGAGGTATGATCATACATGACTTACTACCCTGAAGATGCGATATGGATTCAATTTTAGTGACCAGAGTGTAGGTTCAGCGGTACCTAAGGGTACATAACTCAACAATTCGGTTGATTCGGCAGATGTCGTTTAGACATAATATTTCTTCAGGAACTTGTCGTTGATGGGCATCATGAGCAAGTCTCCTTTTTGCTTTGTGAGACGGTATACACCATTGGAGAATACAGCCTCGATGATAAATGGGCCTTCCCACTTTGGCTGGAACTTACCGACGGTTTTGTGAGTCATAACCATCGACCTCCGAACTGCCAAGACGAGATCGCCTACTTGGAATGTTCTCAGCTTGACCTTCTTGTTGAAGGCTTCGGAGATGCATGCTTGATAAAGCTCAATTCGTTGTTGAGCTAGCAGGCGCTTTTCATCTAAGGCCTCCAACTCTTGTAGCCGACGACGGTAATTATCATCCGTCGTTAATCGGTAAGTGAGGGCGACACGGAGCGAGGGAATTTGAGTTTCCAAAGGGAGAACCATCTCACTTCCGTATACTAGAGAGAATGGTGTGTTCCCAGTGGCTGTCCGGACTGTAGTACGGTACGCCCATAAGTATTCGCCAAGCTTTTCATTCCAGTCGCGTTTGTTTGAGGACACGAACTTCTTGAGAAGCTTGATTATTGTTTTATTGAATGCTTCAGCCAGACCATTAGCCGTCGGGTTGTACGGTATTGAAGCGACATTCTGGATTCGATGTTTGTCACAAAATCGATAGAAGGTGTGGCTTGCAAATTGTGGACCATTGTCGTAGATGATCTTTCAAGGAAGTCCAAAGCGATAGATGACGTGATGCTTGACGAAGTTGATCACGTTTGATGTATTCACTTCTGCAAGTGGAACAGCTTTCACCTATTTAGAGAAGTAGTCCGTAATTGCCAGTATAAAATGGTATCCTCTGGATAAATGCGGGATGATTGGACCAATGATATCCATTCCCCATGTCTCGAATGGCCAGGTTGCCACCGTCGGATGTAAGAATTCGGATGGTTGGTATATGAAATCTGCGTGGACCTGACAAGCTTTACATTTTCTTGCATAGTCTATCGCATCTGCTATCATCATAGGCCAGTAATAACCCATCCGGCGAAGGCGATCTTACAATTTCGGGCCCGGTTGATGGGCCCCGCAAACGCCGTCGTGAGCTTCGCGCACGGCTTCTTTGGCTTCTGTATTTGACAAACACCGGAGCAGCAACCCATCATAGGATCACCGATACAACATTTTTGTCTCTATATCGTAAAAGAATCTGAGAGAACGTCTTCTGATAGAAGTGGCTTCTTTCGGATTTTTCGGCAAGATACCATAGACTACGAAGTCAATAAATGGAAGTCTCCAGTCCTGTGTTTCGTCAACCGCCAGGGCAGAGTAACTCACATCAAATTGCACGTTGTTCTTAGGACAAACCAATTCATGGCATATTACGTCAACCAAATGATGAGTATGGTTTGGAACCGCTAGAGAAGCGGCCAGTCCTGCTAGGGCATCGGCTTCAATGTTCCGGAGTCTGGGAACATGTTCTATGAAGAACCCTTTCAGGGACGTAATGATGGCGATTGCTATTTGATGATAGGGGATCATGTCTTCATGACGAACTTCATAAGAACCCCGGATCTGATTAACGATTAACTGTGAATCGCCATATGCTTCTAAGTACTTTACCCCCAGTTCCTTTGCAAGTCGGGGGCCGATAACCAAGGCATTGTACTTGACCACATTGTTTGAACAAGGTTCCGTGAGTGAGTATACCCGATTGATCACCAATCCAGAGAGAGAAATCAGAACCACTCCGACCCCAACGATGATATTGTCCTTGGGTCCGGTTCTTGAAGAACCGTCAAAGAACATTCGCCAGACGGTATCATGGGAAGCCATATTTGAATTGGCGATCTCTTCTGGGATCTCTTCATATATTCTGATTGACTCCGAACCTGGATGGGCCGCTAAAAAGTCCGCTAGAGCTTGACCTTTAACAGCCTTTTGCGGGACGAAGATCATGTGGTAGGGGGACAATAATATCGCCCAGGTAGCAAAGCGAGAGCTGAGTGCACCTGGTTTGGTCATGAAGACCCTGAGGATTTAACTCGTGATATAACATGGATGGTTTGTCCTGTAACATAGTGTCGCATTTTCTGAATAGCGAACACCAAAGCAAGACACTCCTTCTCCACGACGGTGTATCTATGCTCAGGTCCTATCATTATTCGGCTGAGGTAATAGATAGCTTGTTCATGCCCTGTATCATTGTTTTGTGCTAGTAGAGCACCGGGGGAATGCTCCATTGCTCGTACATAAAGCAAAAATAGTTTTCCCGCGACCGGGGCCACAAGGACTGGAGGGTTCGACAGATATTCTTTAATGCTGCAAAGGCACGTTGGCACTCTTCATCCCATACAAAGGAGATGCCTTTCTTTATGAGGTATGTGAATGGTTGACATCGTCCGGAGAGGTTAGAGATAAACCTCATGATATAAGCTAGCCTCCCTTGAAGGCCTCTGAGTTCTCGGAGATTTCTTGGGGGACCCATCTCCATGATTGCCTTCATCTTTTCAGGGTCTATATGGATTTCCTGGGCGGTAATGATAAAACCCAAGAATTTTTTGCTGGATATGCCCAAGAAAGATTTGGTGGGATTCATCTTCAAGTTGCGTGCTCATATTAGGTCGAATACTATCCTCTGATCGTACAGATAATCTTCCTTAGAGCGTCTTTTGACGGGGATGTCGTCGACGTAACATTCTACTGTCTTGCGCAGGTGATCTCTGAAGATGACACTCATAGCTCGTTGATATGTAGTGCCAGCATTCTTTAAACCAAAGGACATGACTGTGTAACAGTACACGCCAATCGGCATTCGAAATGATGTATGCTTTTTATCGTCAGAAAATATCTTGATTTGGTTGTATCCTGAGAAGCCATCCATGAACGACATGCACTCAAAGCCACATGTGTTGTCAATCATTATGTCCGTAATAGGAAGAGGGAACTCATCTTTAGGACATGCTTCGTTCAGATTCCGGAAGTTGATGCAAATTCGGATCTTCCCATTCTTCTTGAGGACCGGTACTATATTGGCGACCCAGTCTGGATGTTGTTCCTCACGGATGAAGCTGCTGGCTATTAGTTTGTTGACCTCAGCTTCGATAGAGTTTATGATGTCTGGGCGGAACCGTCGTTGTTGTTGCTTGACCGGCTTTGCGTCCGGGTGAATGTTGAGCTTATGGAGTGCAACCTCGGGGTTTAGCCCTGGCATGTCTTCATAGCTCCAGGCGAACACGTCAATGTACTCTCTGACGAGTTACAATAACGACTCCCATTCTTCGTCTGTCAGACTTTTGCTAACGAAGATTGGCCTTGGAGAGGATTCATCGCCGAGGTCAACTTGCATGACCTCATCTTCGGTAGGGGGATCTCTTTGTTTGAAATACTTCTCCCACTGCGCATCTAGCTGTTGAACCCAAGGCTCTAACTCGAGAAGTTTGGGTACGTCTTCTTCATAGGCGTCAGTAAATACCATATTTACAGACCAAGCTTGCCTGAGTACATCCCTGATGCTGACATCTGAATCGGAAGTGGGTGATCCGGTTGAATGTGAATGCCATTCGCATTCCTCATCCGAGCTCTCAGGAGTTGCTGCAGATGTAACATAGCTTAGACCACGTCTGGTCTTACTGTAATAATCCCGTAGTTTTCTAGCCGGGACTGGCAACTACAGAGGTAATCGTCGGCCGGTGCCGTAGTTCAAGCCTGGCGTAGCCTCCATATCATACTCCTGTTTTTGCATGAGGTACTTGGATCAGAAGCTATACAGATAAAGGGTCAGTCTCCCGGTGTCGAGTTCGAGATCGACTTCTTCTGGCCTGAAGGACTGTTGACCATTCTTTCGGCCGAAGATGATTGGATGATCCTCTCCCTTGACTATGAAGCAAGCGCCTTCCACGGGAGTAAGTTGGTTCGTAGTATAGACATTTGTCACCTGTGTGTGTAAGTTGATGCCCATACCTTGTTCCATAGCATACATTATACGGAGCTTGTTAAGCTCGAGGTAGTTCAAAGATAACCCTTTATTGATAAAATAAGGTATCTTTTCTGGTGGTATTACATCATCAGTAGAAGGAACATCAGTGTGCTAAGCCACATATTTGGCTAGCTCTAAATCCTCTTCAGCCACCCCCTGCATTAATGAAGATTGGAAGGATGACCTGGGCAACTTGATCATCAAGGGTTCAACTGGTGGTGCAGGACGTGGGGTCGTTAGCGCACTAGCGGTCCCTGGCTTAGCGCTTGGTGCTGGACGTGGAGTCATTGGCTCACTAGCAGTCCCTGGCTTAGTGCTTGGCTGTCGCTTGTTCTGGAAAGACGAATGATCATCGTCTTAACAGAAGGATTGATCTCTTCTGATTGTTGTTGGCCGGCTCTTGGCAGTCCGATTGTCAGTGGCTCCACAGTGGATCTCGGCCCCTGGCTAGAACTTGGAAGTCGGATAACCATCTGCTCCTTTTGTGCAGTGAGCACCGGGAGACTAGTTGCTTCTTTACGCAGAGTGGCTATAAGAGGTATAGTTTTGCCTGGTTTACGGGACTGGAGATGGATCTTCAGAGGTTCTTCTGATCCCATTGTAGCCTCCGTCTGCTCTTGAGCATCCTCTTTGATCAGGTGCCTTTTCGATTTCTCGTACAAGCAGGAATCAGAATAGTAGGATTCAACCCCTTTGAAGGGATCGATGTCGACAAATTCTGTCTTTACGAAGCCGTACTTGTCAACATATTTGAAGCACTGATGCAATATGGAGGGCACGATCATATAATCGTGTATCTACGAACACCCCAAGAGAATGTTGTAGGACGTATCTGCGTCTATGACGTAGCAAGTCACTTCCGACTGAAGGTCACCAATTTGGCATTTCAGGCGAATCTTCCCAATAGAATAGCTTCTCCCAAAATTAAAACCGCTGATGGCGATGCTAGTAGGTGTCAACTGATGCATAGGGATGCGCAGGAGGTGAAGCAAGCTCTTCGGAATAATACTTATTGAAGAACCAGGATCAATGTGCATCCGATCCACCTTGATGTTGCCGATGTATCCAGTGTAATACAGAGGGCGATCGTGCAGGTTGGTTACAAAGTGAACACGATATTGGGCATTGCACCTGTACAAGCGCTGTCCTGGAGATCCGCTGGAGAGCTCTCTCCTGTAAGCTTGACCTGAGCCAAATAAGCGTCGACATTCTAGAGTGCTTCACTCAGTACGACGCGAACGTCCTTGGAGAGCCTCAAGAGCTCATATAATGACAATTTGGCTGGTGTGTTGGCCAATTATGCCAGAATGTCAAAATTATAAGGCCTTTCCAGCCCCTGAGGCGCGTCTTTACAGAGCGGCTTGTCGAAGCGGGTCTCTTTTGGCTTAGGCTTATCGTCCGGGGGAGGCTGAGAAGGTCTTGGTGCATCAACAGTGGTCGGCTGACATTCTTCAGCCGAGTTACCCGGCATGGGTTGAGATTGTGCACCGGACCGGGTAACGACAACTGTCGCTTCTTCGATATCGGCTGAAATTATGTGGCAGGACTTAGTCTTCCCGCCCTTTTTCTTGCCGGTAGGGGATGATGCTGACTGAGTTACTTCAGGCATCAAGTCCGGTGGACCCACATGACCTCTCCTCTTGACGTGGTGAGGGGCACCAGTCCAGTCGTCTGGTCTCGGGGAGGTGGAATATTAGTGACCTCCATTGTTGCTCGGAGGACGGTACTATGCCATCTTGAGTCTTTATTGGAGAAAAGCTGCCGAATTGGACCGACACCATGTTGGCAGCCACAGTTACCTCCTCGAAATCAATGGCCAGAGCCTTGGAATCGATGAGGTTCTGGATGTACCGCTTCAATTGGAAGCAGTCTTGAGTAGCGTGGTGGACGTAGCGGTGGAAGTGACAATACTTCGGGCTCTCCATCTCTGCAGGTCGAGGTTCACATCTTGGTGGAGGGAGCTGAATTCTATCTCCTTGCAAGAGCATGTCAAAGATGGGCTTGACATGGCTATCTTCGAAGGAGTAAGTCACCTGAGGCCACTGCTTCTCTACATGCTTTGGTTCAGGCTTCTAGGTTGTATCGTCCACCATAGCCTGTTTGCCCTTGGTGTCTTGGTTGTTAGAGGAACTGTCGCCATTGTTGTTGTTGGCATTAGGGCGTTTGCCCTTATCCTCTCCATCCAAGATATGCAGCCCCAGTTGGCGAGCCTTCTTCAACTTTGCTTCTGCGCTAGTGGCACTGATGATGAAGGTCTTCTAGTCTTTAAATTGACTTTCGTCCATTCAGAGGCTGATTGTGGGGAGCAGCCTCTTTTGGCAAAGCTCAATTAAAGAAGAGTCCGGGTTACCGGAGGGCAATTTCATTGCGGTATGGCGAAACTGCTCAATGTAATTCCTTGTCAACTCTTTTTCTCCTTGAATAACGTCCATGAGGGTTGACATTGTCACATCTTGTCCCACCTCGTAGAACCAATCCAAGAATATATGTTTAAAGCCGGCGAAGGAATGGATGCAGTTATCCGACAAGTTGCGGTACCAATCGAATGCGACCCCCTCTAATGCCCCAATGAACAACCTCGTGAGGATGGCGTCGTCATGCGGTAGATTGTCTGTTGTGACCTCGAAGTAGGTCATGTACCGGCTCGCAGATGTCTTTCTATCATATGGATTGATGTTGAATGGTTTGTATCGTAGAGGGAAGGGGACATCTCTTCATGCAGCGGGATACGGCTGTCGTATCCTGAGGTCCTGAGAGATTTTTCGGGCGTAAAACATTGCACGGAGCTCCTGGACTTCTCTTCTCGCCTCCCTAGCCACTTCTGCAGCAGTGGGAGCCGATATTCCGGGGTCGTTGTCGCCTGGGGTTGGTGCGGTCGTGTTTGAGTCTACATTGGCGGCGGGACCCAAGCTTGTTTGACCAGGTGTCCTTGCTTGTAGAGCCGGTAGGGCCGCCTTGATCTCATCCACTGACTTAACCATGGTATGAAGTATGGCCTCATGAGTGTCGAGGTATTGCCGATCACTGGGATCGTCTTGATCATTCTCAGTCATGAATGTCGTTCTCACATGAGGAGAAGTGGAAGGCACTGTAGAAGACGTGCCCTCCGAATCATACCCTCGCATAGAGAAGTCGTCAGTATATGTAGGAATATTCTCCTCTGGTTCGGACTCGGAGGAGGTGCCACCCCCTGCATAGGAGGTTGCCTCGTCTTGGCATTTATGGACGTTTTCAGGGACGTCAGAATCTGTTGCATCTGCTGAGGGGATTGTTTCCCCAGGTTCATCTTTTTGGAACACCGAATTGTCATGGATGTTCCGAGGAGTGCTACCCCCAGCTTCAACTACCCCCAGGGATGTAGATGGCGAATCTCTAAGTGTTGAAGATTTCGTCTTTGAGCGGGTACCTTGATAAACTCCTCCTGTGATGGCTGTGGACAACCGCTTAGATGAGAGTTTCTTGGCTGTGCTGGTTGAGATCATCGGGCTAGACACATTTATTTTCTTCCTTGCCTTACCGGTAGGGACCTTCTGGGTAGAGGTACAGGAGGCGAAAGGAAGCACCTCGTCCCTAAGCTTTGTTGTAGGACCGGTCCTGGCTGCTGCAGTCGTTGGAAGACGGACTGCCGGTCCTCTTGTACTACTGTCTTGTTGCAGCAGCTATTGACAATGACTTGAGTGAAGTGACGTCCATGGAAGGAATCTTTGCACACGAAGGTTTTTTCCCTTTCCTTGCGTTTGTGAAGAATCACATCTTGTAAGTCAAGTACATCTCGATCAACCTTTATACTCGTTTTGTGGGCCTGGAAATCCCGAGCACACAAGTACGTTGGTATCATGTTTGCTCCCTGATGCGGGACTAGTAAAAGTACTTGCCCTCGATCATTGTTGGGAGACTCTTGGGAACCACCCTGTCCATTTGCCGCCGGGGGCTGGACACGGGCAGTTCTGTACAACTTTCCATCAGAGGCCCGTATAACAGTTAGCGGGACTCTCTGATGGTCAGAGGTTGGGACAGCTGACTGAGCTCGACGAGCCCGCGCTGTCCTAGACTTCTTCGCTCTAGCATCCGAGAGCGCATAGTAGGAAGAGTCCAAGCTGTGCCGCATAGAATCTGGCACATTCTCATTGGAGCTTCTGATGTCAGGACCGCATGAGAGGCGGTCGAAGAATGAACCCGAGCTACATAGGAAGGATGATCGGCGAATGGGATTGGGTGCCGCATAGGTTATTTCCCTGTAGCTGGAATTGCTGGCCGTATAGGCATTCTGCATGCGGCTGGAAGTGGTGGCCGCATAAGCCTTCTGCATGCGGCTGGAATTGGTGGCCGCATGAGCCTTCTGTATGCGGCTGGCATTGGTGATCGCATAAGCCTTCTGCATGCGGCTGAGATTAGTGGCCGTATGATCCTTTTGCATGCGGCTGGGATTGGTGGCCGCATGAGCCTTCTGCATGCGGCTGGCACCCATATACGGCTTCTTCTTGGACCGCACAGTATTTCCCTTTGCCCCCACAAGTCTAGCATCGTAGTGTTTTTCTTTGCCGGACTTGGGGACAGCAGGGTCCCCTGTGGCCTGAAGTGGGGCCGCATGTGAGTCTTCTTCGCCGTCTTGAGCAGCAGAGAAAACTGGTTCCAGAATTTGGAGAGAGGCAACGGTTTTGGCCCTCCACGCCCTGCGGGCCTTCTTTGTGCCGACTCGCTTCTGGATCGGGCTAGTGCTCCCTTCGAAGAGCATCTCTTTAAACGCTTGCTGGTCGAAGCTAACAACCAGCATCTGTTGCGTGGAGCCGAGCTTGGCTGCGTCCGATTGCATCACCAACTTCTCAGCAGTGGAGAAGTTAGTCTCCAGCAGAGTCGCTATCGTATTTGCCATTGATTATCGTAGAACAAAACAGTTTTATAGGAGGACTGAACTTTGACTCACAATTACAAACTCGCTTGTACAAAAGAGAGCCTAGGAACAAAACCTCGGAAAAGCAATCTAAGTACAATTGTTTAGTTTAGATTCTGGGAGGGTGACGGTAGACGCTCGAGAAAGTGCTATCAACTCTGCCTTACTCCTTGGACGATCGAACACAACCTCGGCTTCGGTGAAAAAATGCTCTCTCTTCCTGGGTGTCTGTATATCTCTCTGTGTGTGTGTACAAGGGAATAGCACCTTGCTATTTATAGGAATTCACGAGTAATGGGGTGTACAGCCACGTGGCTAATTTTGGGCCACATCCTTGTAACTGTGCCTCGAGAAGTGGGCAACTGGAAATTGGTTAAGGTTTATCATGATCTGTTTGTTGTATTAAATCCGAACTGTCAAGACTTGGTCAATTTCTGCTACGTGTCTCAACTGCTATTCTGTGGCGAGCCGCATGAATGATGCATCCTGGCTGAGCCGCATGAAGGACTTTCCCATAGCCAAGTCGCATGAAGAGTGTCTCATGACCGGGCCGCATGAAGGTTGTCTCATAACCGAGCCGCATGAAGGACGTCTCATAACTGAGCCGCATGAGAGTTGTCTCATGACCGAGCCGCATGAGAGTTGTCTCATGTCCGAGCCGCTTGAGAGTTGTCTCATGACCAAGCCGCATGAGAGTGATCTCATGACTGAGCCGCATGAAGGTCGCATAGGCGATCCGCATAAAGAATCTTCCTTGGATTTGGGAACTATGCCAGATATCATAAAGATTTTCTCGTCTTTTTAGGAGCATGTCACGTCTTGTCTTTATGTCAGAGCCATCATCTCTGTCAGAGCTATCGCCTTTATGTCAGAGTAATTATGGCCATCTGTTTAGGCTGATTTTGAACCGCATAAGGCCGCATGAAGCTTTCTGAGCCGCATGAAGCTCCCTGGGACTTTGAGCCGCATAAAACTCCCCAGGTTTTGAGCCGCATGAAGTTTCATGTTGATTTTGGGCCGCATAAAAATTTCTATTCTTTTCCATGCTTCTACAGATTAATCTGGGTGAGTGGACAAAGTCTCATTTTATGATTCGCTTACGCCTAATAAGAATCTGAGTTTTTGAATGAATGCTTTTGCTAATAACAAGACGGTAATCAATGTGTATGCTTATGCTTATAAGAGATTTCACATGTTGCTATGCTAAGAACAAGAAAAGAATTAACTTGTATGCTGAAAATAAAGATTGTTGCCTGTTAATAAGAAATGATATGATGTCTGTATGCTAAAAGAAGAGTATTGCCTGATAAAAAGAAAGGAACTTTTGCTATGTTAAATCAAATGAGATGATATCATGCTAAATTAGATATTTGTTCTGAATATGACTCATTTTCATGCTTAGTAAAAAGAGAGAGAAGTTGTTGGCTATGTGATCCGAAAAGAACAAAGTCATGAAATGAATATGTCGTATATGTACAAAGGCACAAAATGAACGTTTCGTACATCTGCAAAGGCATGAAATGAACATGTCGTATATTTGCTAAGGCACAAAATGAACGTGTCGTACATCTACAAAGGCATAAAATGAACATGTCGTATATCTGCTAAGGCACGAAATGAACGTGTCATATATCTGGAAGATTTGATCAAAATCTGTTCATATGATAGAAATGCTAGAGCATATGCATTGATCTCGGACAACCTGTGCACAAGGTAAAATTTGCCTCTTAGGTGGTATCTGGGGGTGCCTGGAACCACTCGACCTAGGAGAGATTAAGAGCACCCTGAGGTAAAAAAGACATTATGTTAAAAGGGTAGCCGACATCTGAGTCCTTAGCGACGAGCTGAACCAAAGAGTCACAGCGGCTAATCATGGAATTTTCCATGGACCATCATATAGATAAGTGTTGATTGGTGCAGAGCTGAACCGAAGAGTTACAGCTGCCAATCGAGTCTGCATGTGTTGATAACGATTTTGCTAAGAGCTAACAATGCAGAGACGAACAGAAAATAAGAATGTTGGTTATGTTATGTTGATGCTTGTCTTATGCAGGGATGGACCGTCGGCTATGGTAAGAATCACTGAAAAAGTGATACATTCGTTGCTAAGTTTCCTGAACATGAGTTGCTTAAAGAATAAATTATTGCCAAGAATAGATATATTTCGTCCAAAGAAGTTATGATAATCATGCTTGTAATCTGCCTGAGAATGTCTTGAATAAGAGAAAAAAATTCTAATGTTGTTGTCCCTAATAAAATGATATGGTTCATGGAACACGCTGCGCACTGCACATGAAATTAATAGACATCGTGCTTGAAATGAACAGTCCCGTTGTATGCTTGAGATTAATTGAAATGAACTGTGGTTTTTCGAAAGTGTTTTCAAAATAGATGTAATCTGACTCTGAGTATGTATGAAATGAACATAGGTAAAAGTAGCAAGATCACATCACAAGAAATGTTTTCTCACTAAATGAACAGTAATCGTTTCAGACAAATGTAGCCCTTTATTCACAATCACCAGTATGCTGATATACTAACCCATCATCAGTCTGCATGCAGGTGCAAGACGCATCGAGAAGGATATACCGAAGCGATAGCCCGAACCTCATCCTCAGGAGCCAGAAATCAGAAGAGATGCCAAGAGGAGGACATCTGTTGCCAAGAGTTGGTTTTGTATATAAAGGGATGTAATATATGGAACGGGATCATTGTAATCTGTAAAATTCTGAGAGAATGTAACCATTATATCAGAGAGAATTGAGAGCTTGTAATCTGTTCAAAAGAAAATCAATAAAGAGAATTGTTTTTTGTTACCAATGTGTTCAATTCTTATATTCTGCAAAATGTCCGCTGCGGCTTTAATTATCTGTGTAAGCCCCCTAAATTTCTAATTATTTATTATTATTTTATTAAATATAATTTTGGTATTTCTTTCCTCGTAATATATTTAGAGTGGTTATTATTTAGTAAATGAGTTACAATTTTTGAAAGATAATAATATTTTATATTGATGGATATGATGGGCATTTTATCTTATTTTTACAATAATAATAATTGTTTAATTATTTTCATTTAAAGATAGTTAGAGATTTTTAGAAATTATTAGAATTATATTAGAACTTTAGAGATTATTTATTAAATATTTACCTGTAGCAAATGGGTTTTCTTTTCATATTATATAAATAAGTAATTTTCACTAAATAATAGTAATAATGATAAGTTTTTTAGATTTTAGAAATTATTGAGAATTGTTTGGTATTTTAAACTATTCTTAGGAGTTAGGATTTATTAGTCTACAATATATGTGTATATATATATATATATATATATATATATATATATATATATATATATTTTTTTTTGGAGTTAGGATTTATTAGTCTACAATATATATATATATATATATATATATATATATATATATATATATATATATATATATATATATATATTGGTAAAAAAAGAGAAAAATCCCAGGTGAACAGTACCCGCGGAGGGGGGGGGGGGGGGGGGGGGGCGCACTGTTCACCCGAGCCCTCCCGCGACAGCAAACCGCGACCCCCTATTTATACATATTGCAAAAAAACCTAACCCTACACTCCAGATTGCCGCCCCGACCCCCTGGCCCTGCGCGCCGCCGCAACAGCGCCGGCCGACCACCGCCGCCGCGCCGGAGTACGCACGTATGTGGGCCAAACAGAGGAGTAATAGCAACAGGACAGCAGCATTAAGCATATATATCATCTTCTTCACCCTGTTTCTTTGCGCATATGCAAGAGATTACGATTCTGTAAAATTTTGTGGATAGCCTACATAACCCTCTAGGAACCCATCCAATTAGTTTGGATCGACCTGTTTCGATTTCAATGAGAAATCGAGACGAAGTCAGGAGAAAACCTAATCTTTGCGTAAAATAGAACATAATCACTCCTGTCCAGATTGCCAATTTGGAAGGCAATTCCTAACAAATCCATTGACAATTTTGAAAACCTATTTGAATAGATTTGTAGACAATATATACGAGATTCAAACCCTTTTTGTATTTCCTGATTTCATCAATTATGTGCCCAGTTATTTGATTTCAAAATTTAAGAAAAACTTGTGTTCAAAAACTAAAAAAATTAAAAAAATCTCCTCATTACGACGCGCGTCCTGCCAAATCGGGCAACGTGGTCGCGAACCGAAAGCATCAAAAGGTGCCTATTGACTTCGTGGACGTGTGGGCTTTGACGGAATTCAAATTTATCGCGTGTGCGTGACGAACTTGATGCGTATCCGTCGAAATTTACCGTATCGGCCTATTTGCAAATTTTCCAATTATTTTGTGCACGTTTGTCAAATCGAGACAAAACTTACGCCCGCAGGACCGTATTATTTTTCTGGTCCTGTATGCCAAGGTTGGTCCGATTCTGAGAAGGTCGACTGGAACGCCTATTTGGCGGGCCCGCGATCCGCTCCAACGGGCAAATTTTTACACGGCCCGCAGAAATTTAACTTTGAACATACGGTTGGGTTCACCTCCTCAAATCGGACCCGTAGACATGTAGTTTGACGACTTTAGAGACCGTAGATTCTGACACACGTTTCGGTACAAAACGGGTCCAACAACGGACATCGTTTTGACCCAAAATTACGATTTTGACCATGTTCCAGAATTAGACTTTTGGACAGGCGTTTCCAAGACATATCTTATATTCTGAACACGTTTGTGGTGTTTATTTCAATATCAGAGGACGTATACGGGATTTGGCTTTCATCGCTTCACTATTCTAACGGTTCGAGCTATTGGACGTCGCTCTTTTGCACACAACCTCAGGCAAGATACCTTGCCATATTTACTGTTTATATTTAGTCTACATTTTTAGTTATTTGCGTATTACTGTTTATTTATTTTTAGTTCTTGTAGTTGTACTATTATTATAATTCTTGAATTCTTACCTGCTCAGCGATATTAACTTTACTTTGCTTATTATCCTTTGATTGCATATGGACCTAGAGTTAAGGGACTACCAACTGTAGTGTATTGCATGACCCTTGACATAGTTATACCACGAGATATGTGTGAAATGAGTAGCATGTAGAGGTACTTGCGTGTTGGCTGATCACCCGTACGCATGCGTTAGGGCTAACTGCTAATAGAGGCATGTTAGAAAACTTAGCAGTTAGTAGAGCTATATGATCGCAGATGCGACCTAGATAAGTGCATCGGGTGGGGAGAACATTTACTTGTCGTATGGGCTTTTATTACACATTCCCTTGTAACCCAAAAGCTCCGCTAGAAATACGGGTATGCTTACCCCCTCATGTTGGCTACTGACGTTCTTGAACGTTATGCGCTTGGGGTAAGATGATCCTCTCAGGTTGGCCACTGTCATTTTTGAACGTCATGCGCTTAGGTCACTGGTGCCCAAGTGGGGACTATACCAGATCCTATTTACAGCCAGGGCTCATACGACGAAAGGTTTGTTCTTAACTACATAAACACATTAGAATGGTTAGGTAAAACCTAGTCAATGTCAAGTCACCCCTGTTCCTTTATGTATCATGTTATGATTGGGACTATTTTACTTTACTTGTGGCTTGTGACATTTTATATATTCAGTTTATTATGGCATGTTCTTCCTGTATCTTGTTACGTCCCTCTAAGGACCTGCTTATCTCTCCAGGTGTGTGCTTTATGACTTTTCGCAGGTGTTCTAGCCAAGGCCGTGATCTTCTCCAGTCCCTCGAAGATGATTGCCCTTGGTTCATCTTGTCATTTTCATCTATCCTTTCCTTGTATATTTTTCTCTTTTAAAATAGTTGGTAGTGGATTTGTCTCCGCCCAACTACATGTATAAGTGACAAATTCTTGAGTTGATTTATATCATTATTCTTCTGATTTTGTGGATGAGATTTAGTTATCATGGTTTTACTGTATTTTACAGATTATGTATACATACGGGGGTTCCATACATTGGAGTATACTTCGTATGTATACAGCTGGCATGTCTACGTACTTAGTCCTAAGTATTTTGGGACTGGGGCGTTACATGTTTTTGTGTTGGCCCATACAGGTCGAGTTTATCACTTTGGTTACGATATTATACCGATGTGAGCCTGCATATAGGATTAGAGGAATCTCATCCACAAGCTTGACTTTGTCCCTTGATTCCAATTTCAAACTCTCGTCCGACAACCTTGACTCCCTTCTGCTTGATTTCTTTTCTACAACAAATCTTAACTTTTACTTCGTGACTGATAGAAAGGTTAGGAAGATAACTCATACTAGTTACACATGTTATATTTCTTAATCACTCTATTAGTTGACTTTTATAAGTTGGGTAGTATGCCTCACGGTCTACCACCACGTATTCTTATAACACATTAATGGGGTATAACTGGATGACACTGAATATATGCTAGTACAGGAAGATATGATTACCTAGAATATAGAGTTTTAGTAGCCCTACCTCCTTGGTCAACCAATGCCTGATGCAAGAGACAGTAGGACGACTGTATAAGCAGGAACACCGGACAAGACTTAAGATTCTTGTGAAACTTGAACCATTTGTAACTGCTTCATCATTGTCTCCCGTACTTATACTTTGAACTACCATGAATGATGGCGCTATTTATAACCTAGTTTTGCAAGTTTATTATTTATCAAGCTTGTTCAGGAAATATGTATACTAGGGATGCCTACAAGCATATTGTCTAATTAGAATCAATGTGTTATGGTCTGATCAACCATAGTGCACTTGGTTTGCTCTTCATATGATTATCCCACGTGTATTGAGATATAGAGGTATCTAGGATCTCATCCACGACTGTATTGACAATTCTTCTTGAAGTATACATTCGCCTTTGAATAGCATTATTGTATTCGATGACATCTTTCTTGAACTCTTTATTGCTTTTGTCTTTCACTAATTTAGAAAGACGAAATGCTCGTATTTGGTAGATACATACAGATTATCCCCCATAGCCATGATAGCTGTATACACAAGTGTAGCTACCATCGGCCAGCCATGTGACTACAACCTTGCCTTGAGTTACTTGTCCACCCTCGCCCCTAAAACTAATATCATGACCTTCTAGTCATTGGAATTTGAGAATGATTAGGATCTTACTCTTATTCAAGATATTAACCTAGGATACTATCTAATCCCTAGGAATCAATTATGGTGAGCCTCCAATTATTCATCTTGATTCTTGGCTTCACTAGCGACCCGTATGCCTTAACTCAACCCTTACTTGACTAGGCCTCCACAGTTTAGACAAAAGAGGAATTTGGAGTGAATAGATTCTAAGTCTTCTAAAATTTTATGAGTTACTAGTTTACCAATTGATTATAATAAGTTTATTTCCATTAGGATGATAATTAGTGACTTATGAACTCCCACTTTCTTTTTAGATCTTTTGGTGTCCCCGACCGTGACATTAATATTCGGAGCACGAGACAAGCGGTTACTTCCCAACAAATTGCACATACAAGATCTAGACGAGTCCACCTTCAAGTAGGCATATCATGTCCTACTCAAACACGTCCCCTTGTAGTCTATTTTTATAATACGACTTTCAAATCAAAATAGCTAATGATAACCCTTACCGTAATACCGAAATACTTTCCGGCTGTAGTTAGGGATCCAACCTCGACTTAAAACTTTTGTCCCAATATATGGTTGTGATCTGCTCAAAGCCCCCTACGCCCATGGCAATAGTGTGCCACTCAATTGAGTTTTATTGTGCTACTTAAACACAAAAGTCACAGAAGGCGTATCCTCGGGCTTAGGAACCTGGTTAACCAACCTGGCTGAAAAATCTACCTAACCACTTGACTTGGAACCTATATAAGATTATCTTAAACCTAATAGGAATGCCTTAGATTGATTTCGTAGAATCTCATCCAGTCAATATAGATTAAGATCTATGATTCGTTCAAATCCAATATCGTTGTCCCATTTGAGAATTCAATAAGACCTGGTTAAACCCATCCTTGCATATCGCCATATTTGGACTATAAAACCAAATCTGATGAAACGGGTCCCTACACCTACCATGTAGTCCCCATCTCTTGGTCCTCTAATTCTCTTTCCATATGGTTGAAGGTATAGTACTATCTCCGTATGATGTTTTACATATCTTACTCGTGCGTTAGATAACTGCGGTAATAGATCACAACATTGGATCTCCAAATTCCTTCTGTTGTAGAATAAAACCTTAGTTTAACTTCGAGAATGAAAGTTTTGGAGTGCATATACTGCAAGCCTCTCTAAGAAATATAAGGTTTTATTGGATTAGCCAATGATTAAGACAGATTGATCCAAGAGAACTAATAAACACAATCGTTCATAACGCCCACTCCTATCCATATCAGTTGATACCCTCGACCATGACTTTGACATTGGGAGCATAACACTAGCATTTTCCTCCCAACAAACTTCAAATTCATAAACTACACCAATCAAGCTACACATGTGTCGTACATGTCCCATACATACGCACTTTCTTGTGCTCCATTTCAATTGCGCCACATGTATGACATGTTACCTTAGAATGAACCCTAGGTGCCCAATTGCCATTCCATTTGAATTTAACCATACAATATCGACCCAATCCCTCGAGCAAGCTAAAACACCCATGATCCATGTAAGACGCATCACACCTATGACATATGCCTTTCACTCAAGCAAGCACAAGCCTCCAATCCGCATACCTTAGACGTTATGACTTATAGGGCCTAAACACTTACCAATTCATGTCTTATAGCAAGGTTCTGCACTTATTATAGGTTCTCATCTCTTGGGCGTAAAAGTTGTCCCCTAAGTTCTCCAACCTCATCTATCAGTTATCCAAGTTAGTCGAAGAGCGAAATCCCTGGGACCAACAAGTTCTAGTTATATTCGAATAAGAGATGCCTATCATCTTCTTAAAATGACCCTATATGAACGACATTAGACAATTGTAATTCTTCTAACGAAGTTAGTGACCAAGAACGCCATGACAATATCTATGCTCACTTGAAATCCGTGACCACGGTCAGAAATGTCCAATATTCTTGTGCCACCCGTTAAAAATTTTCCTCTTAGAAGTCGTGTAACAACGATTTTTACGGTTATCCAACTTCTATAAGTTGGATAGGGCCTCGAACCAACAATACCTTATCTTGTAGGATATAGAGCCATTATGGATTTCTTTTATAGCTACGTACCCCTCCATCTTTCGGAATCGAGTTATGATTCGATATACATACTCTTCTATCGTATTCAGCCTCATTATTTCTAGTTAATTATTAAGTTTTATATTAATTTCGAGGACAAAATTTTTATAAGTTGGGTAGGATGTAAGCCCCCAAAATTTTTAATTAATTAATTATTATTTTATTAAATACAAATTTGGTATTTCTCCCCTCGTAATATATTTAGAGTGGTTATTATTTAGTAAATGAGTTACGATTTTTGAAAGATAATAAATATTTTATATTGATGGATATAGTGGGCATTTTATCTTATTTTTACAATAATAATAATTGTTCAATTATTTTCATTTAAAGCTAGTTAGAGATTTCTAGAAATTATTAGAATTATATTAGAATTTTAGAGATTATTTATTAAATATTTACATGTAGAAAATGGGTTTTTTTTCATATTATATAAATAAGTCATTTTTACTAAATAATAGTAATAATAATAATTTTTTTAGATTTTAGAAATTATTGAGAGTTGTTTGGTATTTTAAACTATTCTTAGGAGTTAGGATTTATTAGTCTATAATATATATATATTGGTAAAAAGAAAATAAAAAAAACCCAGGTGAACAATACTCGCGGGGGGGGGGGGGGGGGGGAGAGGGGGGGTCATTGTTCACCCGAGCCCTCTCGCGGCCGCAAACCGCGACCACCTATTTCTATATTTCGTAAATAAAAAAACCTAACCCTACAATCCAGATTGCCGCCCCGACCCCCTGGCCCTGTGCGCCGCCGCAACAGCGTCGGCCGACCACCGCCGTCGCGACGGAGCACGCGCGCGTGCGGGCCAACCATAGGAGTAATAGCAACAGGACAGCAGCATTAAGCATAAGTATCATCTTCTTCACCCTGTTTCTTCGCACATATGCAACAGATTTCGATTCCGTAAAATTTTATGGACAACCTACATAACCCTCTAGGAACCCATCCAATTAGTTTGGATCGACCTGTTTCGGTTTCAATGAGAAATCGAGACGAAGTTAGGAGAAAACCCAATCTTTGTGTAAAACAGAACATAATCACTCATGTCCAGATTGCCAATTTGGAAGGCAATTCCGAACATATCCATTGACAGTTTCGAAAATATATTTGAATAGAGTTGTAGACAACATATACGAGATTCAAACCCTTTTTGTATTTCCCGATTTCATCAATTATGTGCCCAGTTATTTGATTTCAAATTTAAGAAAAACTTGTGTTCAAAAACTAAAAAAATTAAAAAATCTCCTCGATACCATGTGCGTTCCGCCAAACCGGACGACGTGGTCACGAACCGAAAGCATCGAAAGGTGCGTATCAACTTCGTGGACGTATAGGCTTTGACGGAATTCAAATTTATCGCGTGTGCGTGACGAATTTGATGCGTATCCGTCAAAATTCACCGTATCGGCCTATTTGCAAATTTCCCAATTACTTTGTGCACGTTCGTCAAATCGAGACAAAACTTGTGCCAGCAGAACTGTATCATTTTTTTGGTCCTGTATGCCAATTTTGGTCCGATTCTGAGAAGGTCGACTGGAACACCTATTTGGCGGGCTCGCGACCCGCTCTAACGGACAAATTTGTGCACAGCCCGCCGGAATTCAACTTTGGACATATGGTTGGGCTCGTCTCCTCAAACCCGACCCGTAAATATGTAGTTTGAGGACTTTAGAGACCGTAGATTCTGGCACGCATTTCGGTGCAAAACTGGTCCAACGACGGACATCGTTTTGACCAAAAATTATAATTTTGCCCCTGTTCCAGAATTAGACTTTGGACAGGCGTTTTCTAAAGATATCTTATATTTTGAACACGTTCGCAGTGTTTATTTTAGCATCCGAGGACGTATGCGGGATTTGGCTTTTATCGCTTCACTATTATGACGGTTCGAGCTATTGGACGTCGCTCTTTTGCACACAACCTCAGGCAAGATACCTTGCCATATTTACTTCTTATATTTAGTCTGCATTTTTGTAGTTGTACTATTATTACAATTCTTGAATTCTTACCTGCTCAGTGATATTAGCTTTACTTTGCTTATTTTCCTTTGATTGCATATGGACCTAGAGTTAAGGGACTACCAACTGTAGTGTATTGCATAATCCTTGACACAGTTGTACCACGAGATATATGTAAGATGAGTAGCATGTAGAGGTACTTGCGTGTTGGCTGATCATCCATACGAATGTATTAGGTCTAACTGCTAATAGAGGCATGTTAGGAGACTTAGCAGTTAGTAGAGGTACATGATCACGGATGCGACCTAGATAGGTGCATCGGATGGGGAGAACATTTCCTTGTTGTATGAGCTTCTACTACACATTCCCTTGTAACCCGAAAGCTCTGCTGGAGATACGGGTATGCTTATCCCCTCATGTTGGCCACTGACGTTCTTGAACGTTATGCGCTTGGGGTAAGATGACCCTCTCAGGTTGGCCACTGTCGTTTTTGAACGTCATGCGCTTAGGTCACAGGTACCCAAGTGGGGACTATACCAGATCCTATTTACAGCCAGGGCTCATGCGACAAAAGGTTTGTTGTTAACTACATAAACACATTAGAATGGTTAGGTAAAACCTAGTCAATGTCAAGTCACCCCCGTTCCTTTATGTATCATGTTATGATTGGGACTGTTTTACTTTACTTGTGGCTTGTGACATTTTATATATTTAGTTTATTATGGCATGTTCTTCCTGTATCTTGTTACGTCCCTCTGAGGATCTGGTTATCTCTCCAGGTGTGTGCTTTGTGACTTTTTGCAGGTGTTCTAGCCAAGGCCGTGATCTTCTCCAGTCCCTCGAAGATGATTGTCCTTGGTTTGTCTTGTCATTTTTATCTATCCTTTCCTTGTATATTTTTCTCTTTTAAAATAGTTGGTAGTGGATTTGTCTCCGTCCAACTACATGTATAAGTGATAAATTCTTGAGTTGATTTATATCATTATTCTTCTGATTTTGTGGATGAGATTTAGTTATCATGGTTTTACTGTATTTTACAGCTTATGTATACATACGGGGGTTCCACACATTGGAGTATACGTCGTATGTTTACAGCTGGCATGTCTACGTACTTAGTCCTAAGTATTTTGGGACTGGGGCGTTACACTATACAATATGTTCCGATGCGTATTGTCTATCTTATCTATTTTGTCATTGTGCAGGTCTTGTCTTTGTGCAAGTGCAACTTAGGCTTGCACGGCATCACGCCCAAGTGAGGACGAACGATCTCACAGAGTCCGAAGCGAGGATGGAAGGTCTCTGCGGGATCGGGGCACGACAGAATGGTATCAGAGCAACACGATCCTCTGGCCAATTGTTGGTTCAAAGATGTTCTTTTGATCGAAATTCATTTGCCTACTCGATATCAATAACGAGATTAATGTTCCATACAATAAGTTCATAAATATTTTTATGATGCCGGCATATGTTTTATCGATTTGATTGATTGAGATTGAAATGCTTTATTGAACAAGAGTTTGATATGATCTGAATTGAGAGTTTTATCGATTGATGATGGCGAAGGATGAGGACTATCGCTGCTATAGATATCGTAAGTTTCTCCTTAAGTATCGAGGACGAAACTTCTTCTCGGTGGGTAATTATGTAGCACCCCGCTCCGCAAAGGCACTAGATAAACACAGAAATCGGATTGCTGGCTCTGCAACAGAAGACGATTAATCTGGATGAGTGGACAAAGACTCATTTTATGATTCACTTACACCTAATAAGAATCTAAGTTTTTGAATGAATGCTTTTGCTAATAACAAGACGGTAATCAGTGTGTATGCTTATAAGAGGTTTCACACGTTGCTATGCTAAGAACAAGAAAAGAGTTAACTTGTATGCTGAAAAGAAAGATTGTCGCCTGTTAATAAAAAATGATATGATGCCTGTATGCTAAAAAAAGAGTGTTGCCTGATAAAAAGAAGGGAACTTTTGCTATGTTAAATTAAATGAGATGATGCCATACTAAATTACATATTTGTTCTGAATATGACTCATTGTCATGCTTGATAAGAAAAGAGAAAAACTGTTGGCTATGTGATCCGAAAAGAACAAAGGCATGAAATGAACATGTCGTATATCTACAAAGGAACGAAATGAACGTGTCGTACATCTGCAAAGGCATGAAATGAACATGTCTTATATCTGCTAAGGCACGAAATAAGCGTGTCGTACATCTGCAAAGGCATGAAATGAACATGTCGTATATCTGCTAAGGCACGAAATAAACGTGTCATATATCTGGATGATCTGATCAAAATCTGTTCATATGACAGAAATGCTAGAGCATATGCATTGGTCTCGGACAACCTATGCACAAGGTAAAATTTGTCTCTCGGGTGGTATCTGGAGGCACCTGGAACCACTCGACCTAGGAGAGATTAAGAGCACCCTGAGGTAAAATAGACCTCATGTTAAAAGAGTAGCCGATATCTGAGTCCTTAGCGACGAGATGAACCAAAGATTCACTGCGGCTAATCATGGGATTTTCCATGGACCATTATGTAGATAAGTGTTGATTGGTGCATAGCTGAACCAGAGAGTCACAGTTGCCAATCGAGTCTACATGTGTTGATAACGATTTTGCTAAGAGCTAACGATGCAGAGACGAACAAGAAGTAAGAATGTTGGTTATGTTATGTTTATGCTAATCCTTGTCTTATGCAGGGATGGACCGTCGGCTATGGTAAGAATCACTGAAAAAGTGATACATTCGTTGCTAAGTTTCCTGAATATGAGTTGCTTAAAGAATAAATTGTTGCCAAGAATTGCTATGTTCCGTCCAAAGAAGTTATGATAATCATGCTTGTAATCTGCCTGAGAATGCCTTGAATAAGAGAAAAGAATGCTAATGCTGTTGTCCCTAATGAAATGATATAGTTCACGAAACATGCTGTGCACTGCACATGAAATGAATAGTCATCGTGCTTGAAATGAACAGTCCCGTTGTATGCTTGAGATTAATTGAAATGAACTATGATTTTTTGAAAGTGTTTTCAAAAGAGATGTAATCTAACTCTGAGTATGCATGAAATGAACATAGGTAAAAGTAGCAAGATCACATCACAAGAAATGTTTTCTCACTAAATGAACGGTGATCTTTTCAGACAAATCTAGCCCTTTGTTCATAATCACTGGTATGCTGATATACTGACCCATCATCAGTCTGCATGCAGGTGCAAGACGCATCGACAAAGATAGACCGAAGCGATAGCCCGAGCCTCATCCTTAGGAGCCAGAAATCAGAAGAGATTCCAAGAGAAGGACATATGTTGCCAAGAGTTAGTTTTGTATATAAAGGGATGTAATGTATGGAACATGATCATTGTAATCTGTAAAGTTCTAAGAGAATGTAACCATTGTATCAGAGAGAATTGAGAGCTTGTAATTTGTTCAAAAGAAAATCAATAAAGAGAATTGTTTCTTATTACCATTGTGTTCAATTCTTATATTATACAAAATGTCCGCTGCTGCTTCAACTATCTGCAATATGTTCCGCTGCATATTATCTATCTTGTCTATTTTGTCATTGTGCATGTCTTGGCCTTGTGCAAGCGTAACTTAGGCTTGCATGATATCGCGCCCAAGAAAGGACGAACGGTCTCACAAAGTCCGAAGCGAGAACGAAAGGTCTCTGCGGGATCGGGACGTGACAACAACTTCTTTGAACGAAGAGATCTACAACCAACATTCGACTTATGCAAGTACTATGGCCGTCCGAAGCTAAGTCGGGGTCGAGAATGACAGAGGAATATTAAGAGGTAATGAAAAAACTTCTTCAAATGCTCCCCTTTATATATGCTGTGTGTGATCCAACCCACACGCCACGTGGTAGTTGGTCAAAAGCCTAGAATTCATTGGATGAACTTAGAAATCATCACGATGAATCTCATTCAATGAGGTCTTGTTGACTTAGTCTTTAAGTCACCGCTTCTCGAGCCCCCTAAAGTGGCAGCAATAAAGAAGGCGTTGACTCAGCCGCTCAGAAGCAGTCACTAGTCGTCCTAAAAGCGTAGTGACCAGAGTTATAAGAAGCACAACCACTTCACAGCTCCTTCAGAGTTCCATCCCTTCACGGCTCCTTCAGAGCTTCCCATAAGTGTAGCTCTTTTGCAGCCCCTTCACGGCTCCTTCAGAGTTCCAAGAAGCGTGGCCCTTTCACGACTCCTTCAGAGCTTTCCAGAAGCACAGCTCTTTCGTAACCCCTTCATGATTCCCAGAAGCGTAGCCCGTTCATGGTTCCCAGAAGCACAGTCCCTTCACGGTTCCTTCAGAGCTCCTAGAAGCGCAGCCTCTTTACAGCTCCTTCAGGCTTCCCAGAAGCATAACTCTTTCGCAGCCCCTTCATGGCTCTTTCAGGCTTCTCAGAAGCGTAGCTCTTTTACAGCCCCTTCACAGATCTCTCAGAGCTTTCCATAAGCACAGCTCTTTCGCAGTTCCTTCAGAGTAAACACAGTTACTCGTCGTCTCAGAAGCGCAGTCCCCTCGACGCCCTAAAAGTGCAGATCATAAAGCATGCAGCTCCTCCACAACGTGGCACTATGCCACATGGCCAATATAACAACCGTTTCTTTTCAGATGCAAACAGATATAGTTTATTCAAACAGTCATATCTCTTCAGATACAATCTGATCTAGGTTGTATAAACCGCCGCTTTTTTGATAGAGTTGAAATCCAGTTTGTTTAAACTAAAATAAGATCTTCGAACAATGTGTGCATGCCATAGTCACTGATGATGAGTGGTGCTAGCCATCACTCCTTCAATATAATCAAAATCCAGTTTGTTCAAACAAAAAAAGATCTTCGAGCAGTGTGTGCACGCCATGTGTCATTAATGATATGTGGTGCCAATAACCCAAGACCTCAGGAACAAAGAAATCTCAACAACTGTCATGTGTCAGCTCGGCAGTAGCCCCCACAAAGTAGTTACAAACATATTCTCCTGAAATCTCGTGCGCGCAGTACTCCTGTACACCAAAACCCATTCGCACATCGTATATATGCTTGCCTATAAATAGAAGAAGTCTTCCTTCACTCAGGATACTTCGACGTCTTCTTGATTAGCAACCCAGATTACCACTCACAGACATAAGAAATTCAGAGCAAGTTCATTCATCATTAGACCGTCAATGGAGTAAAGGAGCAGCTGCAGTGCTCGATCTCCACCGTCATACTTTTCTAGAAACTTTTGTACTTAGATCTCCTGTTTAGGAATCTTATGTACTTTTCCTCGTTTGTATACAAAAAAGTTCCTATAACTTTTGTTCATGGCAAACAAAATAGAGACTCTGCTGGGGACTTCCTTCTCCTCTGACGAGAAGGTGGTGACGCAATCTGACAACGACTTGCTGGGATCTTCACAAAAGATGCTGGTCGTGCGCTTCGATCAACAAGCATTCGAAGATCTCCTTTCTGAAGGCAACTCGGATCCTTCAAAACGGCTAGTAAATCCGAAGAAGACTTGACGTACTTGGGTGCTGAAGGCTGCTGCGACATACAACAAAATAGAGGGGGACGTGCTCCATGCTCCCCTGAACCCTCGAAGCATCGAAGATGCCACCACCCGCTGCTGCTGCACTCGCTCAGGCAACTCCAGTTCTTGAAAAGCACAGCGAAGGGCGTCGCTCCCTTGACGCACGCCAGACGAAGGCTTAGTGTAGGACGAAAAGCATAGCTTACCATCCGCGCACGAAGATGGTGGCGCAGGCTAGAACTTCTGTCTTCGACGGAGTTGCCTACCATTTGGGTAAGGCCATTTTGGACTCCGAATGCTATGCACCTTCTAGGGATAGTATAAAGAATTCTAAGGCAGCACGCGCCTTGCGTAATCAAAGTGCTACACCAACAACCATGTTGGATTCTGAGTGCTACGTACCTTCTAGGGGTTGTACAAGGAAGTCCAAGGCAGCACGCGTCTCGCACGATCAACGTGCTATGCCAACAGTTAATCGAAAGCTTGTATTGTCAGTAATACGTGCAGCCGACGGCAAGCTGTACAAAATTGGTTTGGGTGCTTCGATGCCTCGACCAGCAAAGCCTCTCTGTCACTTGGGCGCTCATGCACATTATCCAAGCCAGAGGGCACATACTGTGGAGACAGACTTGTGCGAGCAGTGTCGTTGTAAGCATAAAATGGGTCTGCCTCACGAGAAACTCCCTGGTCAGAACCTAGGCGTGCCTCATGTGAAGAAATTGAGTAGGAAGAAGCACTTCCTACATATTCACTTACACGCGCAGTGCTCCTGCGTGCATGAAGTAAGTATAGATATAGGAGCCTCAAAATGTGATCTCTCACAAGCGCAAGACGAGAGAAGACTCTGTCCCAGGGCACACTTGTGCTAATATCACCATCAACTATTGCTTCCACCAAATAGCAGCATTGCAACCGAGAAGGCAGTCTATTTTCCAAAGATTACGACCGGTGACCCCTATCCATCAGAGCCTCGCGAGAGATTATCAAGTGGAGAAGAAGATGAGCTCTTGGTTGCTTCATACAATGCCGCATGGAGGTCTTCATCCCTCAAGAAGCTCTCCAAGAACCCTCCCGTCTCAGCTAAAAAATCTAAAGGCTGACTTGGAGGCAGCAAGCTGGTGGTGCCTAGTACGGGTATGTTCCAACACACACATGCTAAGACCAAACCCTTGTCACAAGGGAATGTCGCTTCAACCGCAATACAGGGTAGGTCTAGCCAAGACCTGACATTCCAAGACAATCCTTCGTTCCAGCCAGAAAAAAGTTTATACGGAACAGATACAGATGCCTCTGTAGGTGCGAGGTTCCAACAAGCTAGAGGGAGCAACTGCTTTGAGTCGGAGGATGATTACAACCTACCCGTCTACCCTGAGGAAGGCAAGACTCAAGGATCCGAACCAGAGAGCGAAATATCTACGGTGCCCTCTATTTTCCCCCACCTGATGTTCGTCTACATGGCCGAAGGTGACAACACGGGAAGCAGTGAGGGGTCCAACCCACAACATCGTATAGAAGCCCTTAAGATGGGCTTGAATACGTTACACGAGACTATACAAGCCTTGACTTTCGTGTTTCTGGAGATTAAGGATAAGTTGCCTCCAATGCTCCTGCTCCAATAAATCAAGACCTGGGGACAAACAGGGAATCTAATGCACCTCCTCATGCGCCATCTTCGGTTGTAAACCAAGCATTACCGCAGTTGTCTAGCCCGTCAATGACTGGACCCACAATGTCAAACGACATGCAGCAGGCTCTCAAGGAGTTGTACGCTCGATTCGATGCCCAAGAAAAATAAAAATCACTCCAAAAGATGGGGATCCGACAACCATATCCCCTTGAGTGGGATAATGTGATATATCCTCCCAAGTACAAACCACAGACGCTCGCACCCTTAGATGTGAATGAGGAATGGACATGACCATGTCTACTCCCCGATAATTGTATCTCATCGTTCGACGATTTGAAGCGTCTCTTCCTCGCTCGGTTCTACAAAGGAGGAATGGACATGACCATGTCTACTTTTATGGACATTGTCTAGAAAAAGAAGGATCCTGTATGCACTTACATCGAGTGCTTCCGCCAGGCGGCCCTAAGGCTACCATCTAGTGTACCCGAGCCTATGCTTATGGATTCATGCTGCAAGAAGATGCTCCCCGCTATCAAATTGTAGCATAGTGCCCCATGCACAGAATGGACACCATTCATTACCGGTACAGATATGGCCGAAAGAAAAGCCCAGGATGCGTAATTGCTGAGACTGAGTTTTCCTTCACTCGAGGACAAAGGAAAACGCTCGTCCAGCAACAACCCTACCAACAAAGACGGAAAGGGCAAACAAGCCCTGACCGTTAACATATCCAAGGGTTCAGTATCTGTGAACCAGAAGCCGGTAGAAGCACCAAAACTGAAGGAAAACTATTCCTTCAACGACGAAGATGTACTAAAGCTTTTCAACGTGCTGATAAAAGGTGACAAGCTGCAACTCCTGCCTTCCAAGCGACCTGACGAAGTAAAAAAGGTAGACAATCCAAAGTACTGACTATCGTCAGTACGTTCACCATTTAACACACGACTGCTACGTGTTGAAGAAGTAGATTCAATGGTTCACCGATGCCAAGGTCCTTTTGCTTGATTACGAGGATAAGACGATCACCGCCAACATAGTGTCCCTCAAATTTGATAGCTTCCCAAAGATAGAAGCCCAAGACGGTATCGTCACTATCCCTAAGACGACGATGGAAGTGGTCAACCTTCCATCGGCCCGTGGCAATGCTCATGGCCTTATCCCGCTAACGACACCACAAGGCAAAGTTATATGGGTTTATCTTGATCTCGCCCCAGATATGATGCTACCCACAACATGCTCTATTAAGGGGAAGATATCCAAGTCATGTCGTATGGTTTATACCTCGACCGACGATGGCCAGGTTACCACTCGCTCGGCTCACCAGCGACAACAACCAAGATTTAGAAGAGAAAGCACCTCCGTCTGTTGCCGTCATCACACCTGATACTTCGAAAGCAGTCCGTCTCAACCTAATGCAGCAGACAAGCAGAAAAAAGGAAGTTCGCTTTGACAAACCGCTGAGAAAAAACTCTACGGTGGGGCAAATCTAGCCCTACAACTTCGACATATTAGCACAACTTGCCAATATTCTAACTAGGTTGTCACTCTTCGAGCTCCTCCAACTCTCTAAAGAGACTCGGGATGCCCTCAGCGAGGTATTACAGAATGCTAACTCGTTCCTCACCCAGGTTCAATCGCCTAAGGAGGATCCTGCCGCTTGCCCATATTGCCATAATGTGGTAGAGATGATCCCTAACATCACCTTCACCCAGCAAGACATGTTGTTGAAGAATAATCGGCACAATAGACCCTTGTACTATACAGGGTATATTGGTGCCATCAAGGTTGATCGCATCAACATCGACCACTGCTCCTCCTTCGACATAATCCCCAGGAGTTTACTCCAAACCTTGGGGATTCTGATGCATCGGTTGACCATGTCTAACACTACAATCAACAATTTCAATGCTGGAAAGAGTGAAGCCTTGGGCAAGATTCGTCTCAAATGCCAAATAGACGATCTCCAGATGGATGTGACTTGTTGTGTCATTGATGCTGATATAAACTATAACATGCTGTAGGGTCGACCATGGATACGTGAATACATGATCGTGTCCTCCACCCTCTATCAATACAAGAAGTATAAGGCCAGCAACGGGACTATCAAGATCGAGTTTGCTGGCATCGACCCCTTCTGAGGACTTGAAGTGTACTGCACTGATGCTGATATGTACAAATCAGTCCCCTGGGATGACGACACTAATGAAGCAGATGATGAGACAGAGATTGCATCGAAAAGCACAGCGATTGTCGAAGAACGGTTGAGAGTTCGACTGAAGGGGAAGCCTCCCCAGACATCGGCTACTCTTGTCATCAAGCTTCGAAGAAAAGCTTCTACTCCCTCGTCCCCGACATCGTCAACAACAAGTCAGGAACCTATTCGGGTTAAGCTGTCTCGAAAGGCCCCGAAATTAGTCCTAAGGTCGCAAGAATCTTCGGCTCTAGCTCCCCTAGTAGTCGAGCTGAAGCGGAGACCTCCCTCACCTGCTTCCATGGTGGCCCGGTTCTCACTGATGAAGAGTTAGGGGACTACATATGCAACAATGTTGAGGCGCATTCTTTAGATGATGTATTCCCTTGGGATAAAATTTCGTATTTTATTAATAGAAATGCTATCTATGAATTACTTTTGTGCACACTAGAATGCTATGTATTTCTTAAATAACACTCTGTAATGCTACAAACACAAATGACAACTGCTAATCTTGTAAGCCGAGTTGTCCCATCTCGAGACGCTTACTTCGTGGTTATAGCAAGGAAGAAAGACGAAGAATCCATCATCTTCGGCCGGGTAGAACGTCCCCAAAGACTCACTCCCGTTGAACCAGAACCCGATAATGGCAAGATGCAACTCTACCGTTATACCACTCATGCTAAGCACCTTATCCAGAAGATGTGCTATGATTTGACCAATAGCAGAGGTCTGAAGTATGGCAAAGGCCAATGCCTCCCTTTACGACTTCGTGTTCCAAAGGAAAAGTCTTAAAACTACTACCATCGTACTCGCCGGAGGTTAGGTTATGTTACATGTAACCCCTCTTTTCGAAATTTTGATAATATATTTTTATTTATTTATTGAAATTAAATGGTGATTTTTAAAATTTTATAAATAATTACTTAATTAATTATTACGGTAGATGACTTTAGCCATGGTGGAGTTTTGACGAACAAGACGGCTAGAATCATGGCACGAATAGTGCAGTGACGTGCCTTGACTAGTACATTAGCCATGGTAGGGAAGGCCCAACCATGAGTGTGTCCTAACTAGGAAAACCACACCAAATTGCGACTTAACCCTTACCGAAGATTTATTTATTTATTATTTATATAATTGAGTTCTAGAAAATCCGGTTGTACCGAACTAGTCCAGATAGGACCCAAAACAAGCCCAAGCCCATGTAGTCATGCGGGACGTCCAATGACATTCGTGTTGATATATTTTGGTATGATGGTGTTGTATTCCGTTTTAATGATTTAATGAATATTTTCTAAGTATTCGTAATTAAATATTATAAATATTATTATTAGTTGATATTCAGTGACATTTGTATAAAATAGGTCCTTGTACATTTTAGGATTTTTTTAGACTGTACATAATAGTATATACACCATTATTGATTTATTGAATTTTATTATTATTACTATTATTATTATTATTATGTTTATAGAGTTATTATTATATAATATTAATTTATTGTTATTGGTTACATTATTTTTGTCAAATAAATGTATTATATCTATATATATATATTTTATATATATATATATATATATATATATATATATATATATAATATAAATAGGCCCTACACTACGAATAAATAATATTAGGGTTTTATTTAGATTTTTATGGATATATATATATATATATATAAAATATATATATATATATATATATATATATATATATATATATATATATATATATATATATATATATATATATATATATATATATATAAAGATATATATATATATATATATATATATATATATATATATATATATATAGTTATTAATAAAGAAAAAGAAAAAAAAGAAAACAAAAGAAAAAAAAGAAAAAAAAAAGAAAAAAAGAAAAGAAAAAGAAAAAGAAAAAAACAACAACAGAACCATCCCCAACCCGCACATGTTATCCCCTCCCAAAGTCGCATTATATATATATATATATATATATATATATATATATATATATATATATATTTTTTTTTTTTTATATATATATATATATATATATATATATATAACCATATATATATATATATATATATATATATATATATATATAATATATATATATATGGTTATATATATATATATATATATATATAGAAAGGCAAATTACGTTAACTATCCCTATGTTTTACACTTATTACAGAAACTACCCCTACTTTGAAACTAATTACGCGGATCACCCCTAAAGTTTCTATTTTCTATAAAAATATAACACTAACTACCCTTATGTTTTATAAAATTTCTAAAGGAGAGGGGTGATGAGTGTAATTAGTTTCAAATAGGGGTAGTCTCTGTAATACTCATGAAACATAGGGAGGGTTGGTGTATTTATTTATATATATATATATATATATATATATATATATATATATATATATATATATATATATATATATATATATATATATATATATATATATATATATATAGAAACTGAGAGTTCGTGTAAACCCTATTCCAATACTTACGCCGCCCCAACCCCCGACCCCTGGGCGGTCGCTCGCCGCCGGTGCTGCCACCACACGCGGTCGGGAACCGCCGCAGCTGGGTCGCGCGCGTGCGCACAGGCGGGCTAGAACAGCAGCACCGCCATGTCTGACCCCAACTTTGGGATCAAGTCTCGTCGACGATTCCCAATCGTTTCGCAAAGCGATTTCTCTGGTGCGTACCCTGTCCAACCCCCTTTAACCTTGTTCAAATAGTTTGTAAGTAGCTTCCCTCAATCGTTCGAAAAATCAACGTAAAGTCGAGTAAAAACCATCTCGATAACAGGGCATGACACTGGTTCAAACACCCCAATTGGCAGACATTTTCTGAACTGAACATTAGGGGATTTCGAAAACTATTTGAAGGCAGTCCTAGACAACCTATAGGGCTCTGCAACCCAACTTACAGAGTTTTATTTCGTCGACTACATGCCAAGAAATCGGATTTCAAAGATTAGGAGAAAACCTGTTTTAAAATATTACATGTTATGAAAAACCCCTCGATACGACGTGCGTTCCGCCAATCCGGGCGACGTGGTCACGAACCGAAAGCATTGAAAGGTGCGTAATGGCTTCGCGGACGTGTGGGCTTTGACGGAATTCAAATTGGTTGCGTGTGCGCGACGAATTTCATGCGTATCCGTCGAAATTCACCGTATCGGCCTCTGTGCAAATTTTCTAATTACTTTGTGAACGTTCGTCAGATCGGCACGAAACTTGCGTCAACAGGACCATATCATTTTTTTGGTCCTGTATGCCAAGTTTGGTCAAATTCTGAGACAGTTGATTGGATTGTTGTTTTGTGGTCCCCACGTTCCGATTCAACGGACGATTTTGTGCACGTCTCGCGGGAATTCAACTTTGAACATACGATTGGGTTCGTATCATCAAAACAAATCCATAGACATGTAGTTTGATGACTTTATAGACCATTGACTCTGGCACGCTTTTCGATGTAAAGCGGGTCCAACAGCGGATACGTTTTGACCCAAAATTATCGTTTTGCCCCTGTTTCTAGCATTGGACTTAAGGATAGGCAATCTTAGCTATTTTGACTATTCTGAGAACATTGGTAATGTTTATTTCAGCATCTGGAGACTATTGTACGAGTTTGACTATAGTGGCACTGAGTGGTTTGGATTATTGGTTACACCAGCAAAGGACCACAGGCGAGTACAGTTTATTGTCTGTTTTCGATATTGATTTTTACTATATTTCATTGATTGGCCATTGGTTATGTAATTTTATATTCTATTATAAATTATTGAGTCGGGAATGAGAAGTACCAAGGATGTGTGATCCGACCTAGACATTATTTATTTTCATGCAAGTAGACCTCGTAGACATTGTTTATTTTCTGCAAGTAGACCTCGTAGACATTATTTATTTTCTGCAAGTAGACCTCGTAGACATTATTTATTTTTTGTACAAGTAGACCTCCTAGAACTCGCGGTGAAGTGTCCCAGACTGATCACATATCAAAGGTACTTCTAACAGTTGGGAATGTATTTTAGTTTATTTACTTGCTATTGATTTTCCGTCTTTTCTCACGTCTTTTTGATGTTTATTTTCAAACATATAATTGATGTCTAACCTCTGTTGTATAGTCATTTTCACTTATTGAAATTGCATTCAATAAATTGTACTAGTTCCATTCCTGACTGGAAACCAAAATTTTACAGATTAGTCGCGGCTGCCTTTAGCATTGGATTCGGAAGACATGGGTATATACGGAGGCCAAACCTAGAGGCTAGTAAAATATTTTAGTATTCATGTAGTTGTCTTTTTGTAATTTTGTGAGACATTGTATCTTGTATTCAAATGTAAATCTTGTAATAAGTTGTAGATCTAATTTAATAATGTGAATGATAAGTAAATGTTATATTTTGTGATTTTGAGCATCTTGGCCGTGTCACTGTACTACCGTCGACTCTGTGGTGTAGGCTGGCTTGGACACGTCTCGTATCCAAAAAGTGGGTGCGGGTCATGACATTACACCCACGACAACTTCAGAGAGTTCGAAACCAGAGATCATGATACACTCTCAGTCCTCCGATTTTCGGCCTGGCACTTCGATACCAGTATCGGCCAGGTCTTCAAGAAGATATTGTCAGGCAACATGGTCTCGACAAACCCCACAATGGAGGAGGAAGACCAGACGCTAGAATTATTCGAGGAAGAATCCTTGGCTCAACGCCTAGGATCCCAATGGGAATGGTGCTTCGAACAGCGAGAACCTCCCACCTAAGACGAGGTCATTCAAATCAACCTAGGAGATAAGGCTTCACCAAAACCCATCTTCATTAGCAAAATCTTAAAGGAAGAAGACAAAGAATCTCTGATACAGCTTATCCGAGATTACATCGATGTCTTCGCTTGAAGCTATGAAGACATGCCAGATTTAGACCCGCAAGTCATAATATACCGGCTTAACATTATGTCCAACGCTAAGCCTGTTAAGCAGCAACAACATCGGTTTTGTCCCAACATCATGGACGCGATTAAAAAAGAGGGGGGCAAACATCTTCAAAAATTGGTAGAATGTTTTATCGATGTCATTGCCTCAAGTCATAGTGTACCGGCTTAACATTCGTAAGTCGTAATGCCTTTCGGTTTGAAGAACGTCGGGCCGACATATCAGCGGGCTATGAACACCATATTCTGCAAACATCTTCGAAAAATGATAGAATGTTAAGTCGATGACATTGCCGTTAAAAGTCAGAAAAAAGCCAGCCATCGGGATGACTTGAGGACGGTGCTCGACTTAATACGGACATATTGGCTGAAGATGAACCCAACCAAGTCTTTCATGGGAGTTTTTAGTAGCAAGTTCCTGGCTTAATCGTCACTGCCAAGGGTATTCATATTGACCGTGAAAAGACCGAGGCTGGACATGGCTCCTCCGAAGAACCTCCATGAGCTTCGAGGCCTACAAGGACATTTGGCATACATCAGAAGATTCATAACAAATCTCTCTAGGCGGTGCCAACCCTTCACCAAGCTAACGAAGAAGGGAGTTTCTTATGTCTAGACTAAAGAATACCAGCGGGCGTTCGACGACATCAAGAAATATCTTACCAGTCCACCAGTCCTGGTAGCACCAGTCGTGGGGAGGCCCTTCCTTCTATACGTTCGAGCCATGGACCATTCTCTGGGCACTTCGCTAGCCCAAAAAAGTACTGAAGGCCACGAACAACCATCTAATATCTGAGCAATACTATGATTGGTGTCAAACATCGGTATAATCCTATTGAAAAGGAGTGTATCGCTCTGGTCTTCACCATCCAAAAGATGCGCTAGTATATGGCCGGACAGACGATTCATGTCGTCTCCAGAGTCAATCCCCTCAAAGTCCTTATGACTAAGCTAGGGGCACTAAACTCGCGACTAGCCACATAGGCGATCCTTAACATGGTGTTCGTTCCATAAAAGGCAGTTAAGGGCCAAGCATTGGCAGACTTCTTGGCTGCACATCCCGTACAAGAAATGTCAAAACTATACGATGGTATTCCTGATGAGGTCTTGGAGTCCAACGCGGTCACAGACAATCCTGTGTGGAAAATTTTCTTTGACGGTGCCTCGAAAATAGGCCCCAAAGGCAAAATCATCGCAGGAGTATGAGTATTCCTAGTCACTCCTGAAGGCTTGGTCATCCACCGTGCATATTCTCTCATAGAATCATGCACCAATAATGTTGCTGAATATAATGCTCTTATCATCGGGCTCCAGCTCGCCAAACTATTGGGGGTCGACTACCTCGAGGCCTATGGCAACTCGAAACTGATAATTAATCTGGTTCGAGGACAGTACGAGGTCCGACATGAGGATCGGTCCTTTACCATCAGACGACAATCGACGTCATCTCTACCTTCATAGGGTTCTTATAGAGCATGTACCTCGATTACAAAACCTGGAGGCCGACGCCCTAGCTGGTCTCGCCACTTCTCTGACAGCTCCAGTCGGAACAAACTACTCCGTCATAGTGATGGGTCGGGAGCTGGTTTGTCCAAAAAATAATCTATACACGTGCCTACGTTACTCTATACAGACAGACACTAATGTTGACGTTCAGGACTAGCGATTTCCGTTCATAGACTGTAGTCTACGGAATCCTACCAGAGGACTCAAAGGAAGCCACTTCTATCAAAAGGCAGTTGCTCCCGTTCTTTTATGACACAGTTACCAAAATGTTGTATCGTCGTTCAAACGACGGACTCCTCCTTCGATGTTTATCCATTACTGAAGCAGTAGAGGAACTCTGGGAGATATATGATGGCACCTGCAGAGTTCACCAGCCTACCCCAAGTTGCAGGGTCGACTGTGTCGTATGGGCTACTAATGGCCTACCATAATGGCCGATGTTGTTGACTATGCAAAGAGGTGTCGAATATATCACTTGCATGCTGACTTCATGTCACGACCAGCTCCCGAATAATCGGATACGAGTCGGACACGCCTAGCCTTCGTCGATGGACACGACGAAGTAAGCTGTACAATACTAAGGAAAACTCCAAGTCACAATGTAATGTAAACAAACACAGCTTATATAACGTTCCCAAAAATGATCACCAATATCCATCAAGTCTTTTTAGTACAAAATCAGCCGGAGACAAATCCGGTCAAATGAAATAAATATACAATAATGAAATCCAAAATACAATCTCCAGAAATAAAGTAAAATAAAAAGCTGCAATATCCTGATGCAATCACAAGCTCCATGTAATCTTCCACTCACCTGCAACGTATCCTGTCAGGAAAAGAGCAAAGTACAACCCTGACCAGACAATATACAATGTAATCTGTAGTACAGAATACAAGGTGAAACCAGAATACCAGAATACCAGAACAGGAAATAAAACTATGGTACCAGAGAAAAAAATGTAAAAACTGCAGGCAATGGACGACAATCAATATGCTAGACAATGAACCGGCTATCAATGTACAAGGCAATGAATCACGACAATCAATATGCAAGTGTGACAATTTGAAATATTAAAACTAATGTGTGATCGGCTTAGGAGCACAATCAATCAATGAGGCAATGAGTCAATGAGTCAATCAATTCTACAAGGTCCGGCTTCATCGTACGTGAAGTGTACGATTAGGCTATCCACAATTACCTATGTTGGGTGTGGTCACACAAAAGCTAATACTTCCCCCAATCCCTGCAATAAACAATGACTCACAAGCAATAAACAATGGTACAAGACAATCGTGTGTATCTCGTGTCCGATATGAGAACATGGTACATGAATGTAAGACAGAAATACAGAGTACAAGTCAAGTCAGTGTACTTGCCTCGGTTTGGTTGCACGAGAGTAGTACTGCATGGTTGTAAATGAATCACCTGGTAGTTGTATAATTTTTGTTAGGGTTTTGAAATAGTGACATTAGCTAACTTGAATATTGCTAACTATATCCATAAACTAGTTTGCCAATATATACTAGCTAACCATTTTTAGAAAGATATTGGATTTTTATTAAAAGCTAGTAAGTAATATTCTAAATAACAATGGTAAATATGTATAGGTAAAACATGAGTAAATATCTGTATAAAATTCACTATTTTTTCTAGTTAATCAAAATACTACATATTTAGTAATTGGCTAATTTGATACATAGAATTTAAAGCTAATAAAATAATATCAATAATTAATTTAAACTTCATTTGGAAATATTATTTGGAAAAATAATATTTAGTTTAAAATGCTTAAGACCATATTTTTGAAAATATATAAAGATATATAACTTGATCAAAATAATATTTTAGTGAAAATTACTTTTAGACTATATTTTGCAAGGAGCCATTTATTAATTTATTTACTATACAAATGATTACCAAGAAATATTAAATGTTAATTTGCATTTAACAACTACAATAATAATGATGATAGTAAAAGCAACAATACACATAACTACCCAAAATCATAATCTCACACAGACCACGGGTTCAGCCCAACAAAATCCGGCCTAGCCCAGCTTAACAAACTGCTGTTTAATTAAGTTTTTCCTTAAAACTCTGCCAGCCCACAAGTCCAACTCTCACTACCCAGCCCACTATCTTAACCAAAAATTTGTTAAAAGAAAATCAACCCAGCATTATTCATATTTCCTACTGGCCCAAAAAACCCGGTCCACAAACCCGGCCCAACTTCTAATCCCTAATATTAATACCCAATTCTTCTCTCTCCTAACTCATTTGACCGATTCCATTTTCGCTTCCATCAGTCGAACAGAAAAATATCCCAATCTCTTCTTCCCAGCCACTTCGTCTTCTTCCTCCGCAACTTCTTTCCAGTCCTAACCCTAACCTTGTTCTCCTTCCTCTTCTCCATATTTACTCACATCCGACTAAAAATACCCAGCCTTCCCCATCGTCTTCTACCTCTAGATTTCCTCCCGAAACCCTAGTTCCTACATAACCATCTCTCCTTCTTCCGAAACTAGGAAACCCTAGCTCTGGTTCCTTCCCAGCCGTCTAGCTTCTTCTTTCTCTCCATACTTCTTCTCGAGAACCCTAGTTCTACAGACCTCTACAGTTCCTCCCATTCAAATCAGTGCCTTAACCCTAATCAACTCCACCATGGCCGCAGCCCCCATCTCCATACATCTTCTCAGCTCGGTTTAGGAAACCCTAACCTAGCACTCTTCCTTCACCCTCACTTTGAAAACCCTAACCCCAAGTTCTTCTTTCCGTTACCACAAAACCCTAGATCTAGGTATTCTAGCAACAAGAAGAAATGGGCGAGTAGATCGATGAGAGATGCTCACCTAGCCGACGGGGACGTCGATCCACGATGCAGTGTCGAAGTTCTCCGGTAGCGGACGGTGAGATCTGGTTCTAGGTGGCTCGACTCGGCTCCAAGCGGCTGAAGAGCGTTAGTGACTCGGCGGCTCCGAAGGGCGATGCTCTGGTCACCGATGGCGGTGGCCCACTGCCCAAAGTGGCAGTGCAGACGGCGAGAAGACATGCGGTCTCCGAAATGGCCTCACGGGAACCGAAGAGTCTGCTCGGTCTCCGTGGGGGCTCGCGGCTCGAAGTGGTGTACGATCTACGAGGTGGCGCTCTTCTCGAAGGGGCGGCTCGGCTCTCAAGGTGACTCAGCACACGAAACGACGGCGGGCTTTACGAGGCGTCGGCTCAGAGAGGCGGTGGTGCTCTTTCCGACTGCACGGTCTCCAAAGCCTAGGCTCAGCAGTCGAGATGACGACTACTGGTGGTGATGGGAACAGGGAACTCCGGCAACTTCTCGGCGAGGTGCGGCGAGCTCGGCCGGGGTCGGCCAGGAGAGAGAGAATAGGAGAGAGAGAGAGAGAGAATGACAGTGTTAGTCTTGGATTGTGTGTAAAAAAATAATAAAATTTTATTGTATTAATAATAAATGGGCAGTAGCATAATTGTAAATTACAATAGATCTGGGGGTGTATTATGTAATGGCAGTGATGTAAATTAGGGTAGATCTGGGTGTATTAGTATAGTGGCATAGTAGGTAAATAAACACAAATCTGGGGCCAATAGTTAAAATGACTTGTAACAGTATTTTGAAATTCAAAATATCAACAGGTTTTCAAAAATCAATAGTAAACAAAATTTCCAAAATTGCAATGTTCCCTCCAACAGTTTTTTTCGAAAATCAAAATATCCAACAGATTTAGCTAATTCAAATTAATTACTTCATTAATAATAATTACCTAGCTAACCAACTAATTAGCAATAAAATAAAAACTGCTGTCCCTATATTTGGAATTCTCTAAACATTAGTAGTCAATAATAGTATTAAACAAAATATGAATTTAACTAAATAATTGCCAACTAGAAATACTACTAATAATTATTGACTAATTAACAGACAATTAAATCTTTTTATTATGAAATCAATTATATCTATATATTCATGTAGGAATAGAATTTTAGCTACAAAAATCTGTTTCAATTTAGCAAAATAATTCTTTTACGCACTCCATCAAATCATTAGAACTTCAAAACAGTATTCAAAATACCTTTCAAATAAAGAAAATTCTTTAACACTCGAAATTCAACTATTCAATCGAAATTAAATTTTCATAAGAGAACAATATTAAATCCGAAGAAAATAAGAAAAATCTCAAAATTTACCAAATATGATTTTTGGGAGTTACACTTAATCTACCAACCTCCCGAGTTCTTATACCCCACTGTGGCCACCTGGCCCATTGAAGCATATGGAATGGATATCATCAATCCGATCAGCCCTCCATCCTCCAAAGGATACTGGTTCATCTTCGCCATTACCAACTACTTTTCTAAGTGGGCGGAGGCGATACCATTGGCTGAGGTGCAAACCTCGAACATGATCAGCTTTGTCAAACATCATGTTATCTACTGCTTCAGAGTTCCTCGAAGGATTACTAACGATAATGGACCTCAGTTCGTGAGCCATGCATTCCATCAGTTTTGTGATAAAAATTGGATACAAAATGTAGCATCGACGGCCTACAATCCTACAACGAATGGGCTAGCGGAAGCATTCAACAAGATCGTTAAGTTACTTAAGAAGGTCGTACCTTCTAATAAGCGCGACTGGAATGAAAAACTCGATAAATGTCTATGGGCTTACCGTATAACCGTTCGGACACTTACTGGCAACACACCATTCTCTCTCGTTTACGGGAGTGAGGCTGTACTATCTCTGGAGATCCAAATCCCATCTCTACGAATAGTCGTCACCAACCAGCTGATTGACGAAGACAATTAACGCCGTCGGCTATAAGAGTTGGAAGTGTTGGACGAAAAGCGTCTGCTAGCTCAGCAGCGTATCGAGCTGTATCAAGCTCAGATTTTTCGGACCTTTAATAAAAAGGTCAAGAAAAGGACATTCCAAGTGGGCGATCTCATCTTATCGGTTTGAAGACCGATGGTCATGACTCACAAGACTGCTGGCAAATTCAAACCCAAATGGAAAGGATCATTCGTCATAGAGATGGTCTATTCCAATGGTGCTTACCGGCTTGCCAAACCTAATGACGATTTTCTGCTAATACCGATCAATGGCAAATTTTTAAAGAAATATTATGTCTGAGGTATAAATCAACATTTATTTCCATATCCCAGCAGGTAAATCTATGAATTCGATGATCGAGTTCATCCTCCTTGATTATGATATGCCTCTGGGGCCCAGCTGCCCCAGGGCATTCCCACATCCTCTGAGTTATTTTTCTACACCCCAACAAGGTTCATGTCTACCACGTCCATATTACCTCTGAGTAGACATTTTTCTATAGCAAACCATGTATTGTCATATTCATCTATAGAATATTTGATGTCCATACTACCTCTGAGTTGTTCTATACATCCTCACAGAAATAATTCTTACCATGTCCACATAACCTATGAGTAAGAAAAATTCTACCACAAATTTTGTGTTTACCATGTCCATACTACATCTGAGTAAATACCTTATCCCCAACGGAGTTACGCTACTACAAAGAATTCACAATGTGTGAGCAAATAAAGAAGGACGATTTTTTATTCATAAAAGAAGTTCTACTACATCAAAATAGAAAAACCTCTCCAAAGAAGGAAAACAAAAAGGAGACATCAAGACTGTTGTCTAAGTAGGCCAGCGAATCAACTCACTGATCTTATCACGCAAGAGGGCAACCCTGGGGCCAGTAGACTCTTTGGCTCTGCGCTCCATTTCTTTACATCTGGCCACCTTATCCCTTTGCCGGGACATGCCTTGATATGCAGTCTCCAGCTCGACTTGACGAGCACCAGCACTCTCCTTCTTCTGAGCTAAGGTCTTAGATCATTGACGAAGGGACCTCTGCTGATCCCTCGACTTCTCCAAATCACTTTCTGCGAGGGCTAATGTCTCTTCCAAATGTCGAATTTGCTCACGAAGGTCTTCACACTGCTCCTCCAGGGTCGCTTGGCGACAGACTTAGGTTTCCTCGGCGGTAATCACTTTGTCGATTTCTGACTCGTTCTTAACAATCCTGTTGGCAACAGTTTTTTGCTCCAATTCATGAAAGAAGAACTCGACAACCATTTTTCCTAACTTTGTATTCGCGATGACCGAGAAGTTATGCTCAAGGCCTTGAAGCTCCAGGGTAGCAGCTTCTAACTCTACCAGAGAGGCTTCCAGGGCATTAGCTCTTGCCTCATATCCAGGATACTAGTATAGTACCACCAACTGAGCCCTTACTGTAGACTGAGCCAGCATAAACATTCAGTTTTGCTCCAAGACAACATCTACACCGTGCTTAAAAGCATTATAAATGGTATTGAGGATTAGGTTGCCAAAATAATCACCATCAGCCATAGTCAACGGGGTCAATGGAGGCGCCACGATAGAAGGCTCTGGAACAGTAGTAATAAGAGTAACATCAGCTACAGTCATTACATGACCAGAGGATGCTGCCGAGGCAGGAGCAGCCATCGTTAAGGACGAGGCCTTTAATGAAATAGCGGTACTAGCTTTAGGGGCTATTTTGTCCAACTCCTGTACGACTATCACAGAAGTAGCCCCGTGTGTGGCTCCCTATAAGACATATGCCGGGTAGGGACCTTCTAGAGGAGAATCCTCCTCCATCCCAGAGCTAGCTTCTACTCCCCCAGCCTCTAAAGGTACACTGACTACCGCAGCAGTTGGTGTAACGACCCGCTCCGTCGTCGATTCAAACAGCACAAGTACAATGACTCAAATCCTGCTTTGCTTGGCAAAATGACTCACTTAAGACAAAGGCAATGGACTTGACCCTTCAGAAGAATCTAGACCGACTTTCAAAGGCATGCTCGGAGTCTCGCTCGACTGATGCGATCATCGCTAAGGTGGATGGCTCCGATGAACCTGTCTTTGCTTAGCCTGGACACATAATAATACGGACAGTATTTCTAGATCGTTAGGCGATAACCCCTGTATGCTAATAAGAGAACTCAACGCACCTAGCTAAGGGAATAATCCCATCTTGTATCGCTTGTGTAGAATATGAAAAGGAACTTGGAATTTTACTTGAACCCTCGTACCGCACTTTACGCTCGTGCCAAGGCACTGCTTACGTTTCGAGTAAATTTATCATATGCGCTCAAATATGTATGAAATGCTTGTCACTTACATTGTACCGCAACTTGAGACATGAAACAATTAATAGCCCAATGAATTGAGACAGAAAGACTATCGAAATAGTCGTTCCGAGAAAAGTAATAGAAACATCGAAAGGCTTCAGGACCGTTGGGTCGCCAAGGCAGTTCCCGTACCAGGAGCTACAAAATGATAAGAAAAGAATGAATGCATGAATGAAGAAATGAATGAAGGATCCACAAACGATTAGAAGCTGGGTGTACCAGGGATCGTGCTAGGAATAAGTAAAATGAATGAATGAATGACTAAGTGAATGAAAAGAAAGAAGGAAAAAAAAATATGATTAGCGACAGGTATGTCTGGAACGTGCAACGGGGCTCGCTACCCGCGTTGCACGGATGCCGCCACCAACCTAGTCGGTAATCCATCATGGCTCAAAGAGCCTGGCTCAGAAAGTCGATAAGTTAAAAATGAAAAGAGAATAGGAAATGGTCGCGGACAACTCGTGCACGAGGGATGTCGATAAAGGATTCCTCGGGCGATCAGAAGCTGGGTGACCTGGGATCGTGCTGGCCTAGGAGGAATCATGGCTTACGGACGACTTATGTGTGGGCTCAGCAACTCAAGCGACATAATACCATTATGTAAAGCCTATCAGGGTGTACCAGCCATCACTGTCTGATAGATACTATGAATACCCATTCAGGAGTCCAAATGTCTTGTGGTGCTAGCGATCCATTCATATAGATTAAGTTGGCTTGCTAGTGGCAATCTACTTGCGAGACCTTGCATTGAAACAAGTAATCTGAGTAAGCTGAACATGCTAAAGTAACTAAATAAAATATATATGAACAACGCTCGAGTATAACACATCCTGACAACTTGAGTACCTCGTTCACCTGAGGCAGAAACACGCTCATGACCCTCGTATTTTCTTATACAAAATATGTCAAGTCATTATGTATAAAATGTTGGCTAACTTGGTTTACCTTGGACATGGAAGATCGTATGGTAAGTATGGTAAGTTGTGCATATTATTCTTATACGACACTTGATGCCTGTAACACGAGATAGGTTTTATAATATATGCCATAAAACTGATCCTAAGGCAAGATAGAAAGGCAATCAATTGATAGATGGTGCACAAAATTAAATTGAATGTGTTTGGTAATGACAGCGAGCGGGCGTGCTAGCCTTCTACCAGTGCATGAAATATACTGACCACCCAGATTGCTTGTTGGGTACGAGAGAACCTCATTTAGTGCCAAGTCTTTCCTCGAACGTGCTAAGGCGCAGAGCTAACTCTGGAGCCTTGGAGCGTTGCAAGGAGCTGACGTACCATATACAGTGTCACGACCCACACCCTAGAGTAAGGGCACGAGAAGTGGGTACGTCCAGCTTACGCCACAGTGTCGGCAGTAGAACGCTGTCCTAGGTTACTATCTCATCAACAACTCACGCAATTATATAATGTACTTGTCAATCTCAACTTCGAACGGAGGACAAGCATAGATATGCTGAAATCTCAATCACAGTCTAAGAACGATAAGATAACACAGAAGTTTATAACTAAAGACTAAACAACAACAATTATAACTACTAAATAATAATATCTCAAACAAACTCAAATACAAACTCATATCTCAAGTTATTACACTTCAAGTTCTAAAACATAAAAACTAAACCAAGTCTACTAGCTAGTCTCCCGATCACTCCTGAGTGCCGGGGCCAAAGGTAGCTAAGCCATCTCCTGCTCCAAGGCAAGTAGGGCAAATGTCCTCAGGGCAATCATTTGTAATATTTTCAACAGGTCCAGTCACGATAGGAACGAGTACAATTCATCAAGAAATCCCAAGTAAATGACAGAGAACTATAAAACAGTTATAGACAATTATATTGATGAATCATGGCAGTTTTATACAGGTAATGATATAGAGAATAGTTAAGGTACAAGGAAAGGAAAGTAACTAAACAAGAAGAGAAACATGGCAATGAAGACTGTAAATATAATTTAGCTGAACTAGAGTAGCATGATATAAGTCCAGACAGTATAATAAGAGTCATGTTTGAGTCCAGACAATGTAATCTAATACCAGGTGATTCCAGCACGAGATGAGTCCGGTATAAGGTGAGTCCAGTCAGTGATCAAAGGTTCTAGGGTGAGTCCAGCCTATACTCTAATAGTGTATTTTAAAATATCGGGATCGATATGTGAACAGCTGTAGGTAATACGGCACACCGTACACTCGGCCAAGTGTGGGATGGCTATCGTTCCAGTATAATTCCAAGGGAGTGGTTCCAGTATTTGGGTATGTTCACATGCCTATTCTAATATTTCCCCATCCAGCAAGTACATGTGAATCTATAACCCGACACAAAAATAGGTATAAGTCCAGCCAGTACACGAATGGTTCTAGTAAATGATTCCAGGGTGGTTCCAGTAGGTGGTTCCAGAAATAGAGGCCAGACACGAATAAGTGAGTGTCGCATGAAATGGATCCAGTAATATCAAATTGTGTTTGTAATATAGAATCAAATAGAACTAGCTACAACTGAAGTACAGTAAACGATAAGTAAATGGAAGAACTATCAGGGAACGTACTCGCCTGATATTCTGAAAAGAGTAGTGTAATATCAGATGTCTGCACCGGAGTCACAATGTCCTAAATAGAACAGTACAGGTTATAATGTGTTTAATACAAGGTAAATAAAAGCTATATTGCAACTACATGATTTCTAGGCCAGTCTAGGTCAAAGTCAAACTTGGTCAACTCTGGGTCAACCCAAGTCAATACTCTAGTCAACTAGGTCAAACTGGTCAATTTTCTCGGGCCAGTCAATTCTGGTCACAATGGTCAACATCCAGTCAACTGTCAACTTAGACTAACTAAGTCAATCTAAACTATTTGGTCAACTTGGTCATTCTAGGGTTTTGGTCAAGCTCTAGTCAACTCTAAGTCATCCTTGATTTAATTAGTCAATATTTAGGGTATGGCCACATAGGCTATAGTGTGAGTGCTAACATGTAGCATTTATATCATATTCTACCTTAGGTCTATATCTAAAACATATACCCCATTAGGAACCATAGGCCTATGTCATAAGCCATGTGGTCTACTACACACATATTTCACACATTAAAATATATCTAATTTATATATATAAACAATATACACAGAAACACATGGGCCACATTATTATATAGACAATATATATATATATATATATATATATATATATATATATATATATAATAATGTGTGTCTATGTATATATATATACATAGACACACATTATTATATATATATATATATATATATATATATATATATATATATATATAAAATATATATATATATATATAGAGTATATATATATATAAAAAAAAAAAATATAGATTATATATATATATATACATATATATATATATATATATATATATATATATATATATATATATATATATATATATATATATAGAGTGATATAGAGAGGGAGGGGTAATGGCATGTGTGTCTATGTATATATGGCTATAGTTAATAGGTGTCAAGTGACAGAAAATAAGTTTGGAAAATGTGTATGTGTAGGTGGTACATGTGCGGGTGATGTGTATGAAGCAATATGTGAAGGGTGGCAGTAAAACAATATGTGAAGGGTGATGCTGTGTACATGTGCTCAGGAATTGGAATAAAAAGACAGTGAGAATATCTCAGATTTGGTTGACAGTGAAATGGATTGAATGTATAAAGTTTAAGGCTAATTATGAAGGGGACATATATGTATGCAATGATATATGCAATAAAGTGCAACTAAACAGTGAATGAAAGATGAGTGAAGGGTATGATTTCAGTGAGCTATGGAGTGCAATAAGTGGAAAGGAATGAGGGTGTGATGGATCTCAGTTCAGGTTTTGAAGATCCTAAACTCATCTCAGGTTCTCAGGAACCTGAGAACAATGGCCATTCATATTTATCAGTTAACAAAATCAGTCCAAACCAATTCATTCCAATCTCAGGTTCTCAGGTTTTAGGTAGATGACAGTTCAATATAATCCAGTTAGCAAATCAGTCAAAACCCCATTTACAACATCTATTTCGAAATCCTAATTCCCAATCATAAACCATAAACCATTATTCCAGTAATCTAATTTAGGATATGGAAATCAAAACATTAAACAAACAGTTTTGAATATAGTTTAAATTCAGAAATCGAATCAGCAGAACATGTATCAGGAATTATGCATCCCAATACAGGAAAATGCCATTTTCGAACCAAAAACCTAACACCTATCATGCAATCCAACCTAGCAATGGCTAATACACAGGTAAATGGATTAAACATGTCAACTAACACTAACATTTCAGTTTTAAATGGAATAAAAAGTTTAGGATCTCAAACAGTACAACAGTTCATGAATATCAATTAAACACCAATTCGAAATTCATTCAACAATTTGAACCCAAACTCCTAACACTATTCACAGTTATCATTAACAGTAAACTAACACACCTTTGCAAGAATTAAACATGGCAAATTGGACATCAATTATCAGTTAAAATGGGATTTAAGTTCAGAAATTCAAAACCGTACAACATGTATCAGAAACTATGGGAAAATGCAAATTCGAAGATCAATTTCAAGATAATATTAGGAATTAAAGGTTGGTAAACAATAGTGTAGGTGTCATAGGGCCACACGAGTCTTGTGGTGTCCCTACGATAGGACACGGCGTGTCCAATCATGTTCGAACACACACAGACACTTGCACAGGTACACAGCGTCGTGCACGCGTGTGTGTCGCTCTAGGATACGACACGTTGCACGACACATGTCGTAGTCATGCCCACGTGTTCGCCCCATCTAGGGTTACGTGTCCATGGCCCTGCACCGTGTCCTAGACATATGTGTCGTGTCAGTTAAACGTGCGTGTCAGTGAATAAAATCATGCATGCACAACCCGCGTGCGCGGTCAGTACGGCCAGTGCGAGGAGAAGAACTCCTCGCACACTACACCATATGGCCCCAAATTTTGGGATAGCCATGTCAGTCAGTGCCCTGACATTTTCCCAAAATTTGGCGTGTCCTCGTGTCGGATACAAGGAGAAATCGAGCCCGTGATGCAGGATAGTGTACGTGTCCAGTGCGCACGTGTGCAACACTAAAAACGACACAAAATGACACAGAAATATCTAACACCCTTCACAAAAATTAATGTACATATTTATATCTACAAATTCATGTAATTACATTTACAAAAATCGAAAATAAATTCCTAGGTGACATTTCATCGAACACCTATACGTACTCTATGACACGTGTCCAATACGGACACCAAACGGACACAAAATCCACCCAAATTTTAGGGACAACTAGGGGACTCCTAGATCTAGCCCTAAATGCAAAGAAAACAGAAATTTAAATCAATTTGGAGAGTTTTACCTATAGGTGCAAAAAGTATGAAAAAGCTCCAAATGGGGGGTGTTTTTCTTGATGGCCAAATGCTCCAAATGAACCCAAAACTGAGATTAACCTCCAGAAATATTAAACATATAGAAATTAGAACCTAATGCAAAAGACTAGGATTAAAAATGAATTAAAATGAATTTATGGGGATTTTTGGAAGGGAAAAAATACCTTTCTTTTCCTATGTGTTGAAATGAAATAAAAGAGGCAAGAACCAATCAATAAGTGTTTATATAGGGTGGGGATCCCTATGTGGCTGGTCACTTAGGGTTTAGTTGGGGTTAGGGTGTCAAATCATGGGTCATGGGCCATGGGCCAAGTCACAAGTCATTAAGTCCTTAATCACAAGTCCTTTCATTAAAACCACAAACCATGAAATAATTTCACTTAAACTAATCCTCTCATTCTAAAACTAATCTCTAATGACTAAAATGAGTTAACTCAAGCTAGACCAGGGTTACCATAGCTAGAGTTAGCTTCTAGGCTAGTCCACTAGGTCTAAACAAGTCAAGGTCAAACTAGAATTCACCAATTCAATAAATCATCAAATAATTCAATTAAGTCAAAATGACCAAATTACCCCTAGGCTAAAAATGATAATTAAATCATCCTAATTTCACGGTTATGCTCTAGGTCATGTAGTCTCTAGGGTTTCGCTGGCAGCACGTCAAAATTACAAGTCATGACTTAAAACAGTTTTTAATAGTTTTAAAATGATTAAAAATCACCAAAAATCATAATATAAAATAAATATCAATAAATAATAATTATAATTACAAAATTTCAAAAATACCCTTATTCTAGAAATTGGATGTTACAAGTCTACCCCCCTTAGAAAAATTTTGTCCTGGAAATTAAGATGGTCGTACTCCTCCTAGGTTAAACCCCCAACATTCAAGGTCAAGAAAACTATATCTAAAACATGCAAATTGTGGTCCTACTGGTCGTGATATCACGATCTTGATCAGGGTCACTATACTCTCTATCATAGCACAAAACATCCTGACAGGTACTAATGGAATCACACAACAGATGGAAAGAAGAACAGGAAAGACAGACCTATTAGCCCGTCACCCGTAGCGTCGGTATACTCGACTGTCAGCGTAAAAGCCCTGCCCCTTTGGGGGTATATCCCTCTGATGGTGCGGGGCACGGTGCTGTGCTACAGGTGACCTAGTTCCCTCTATCTAATCCATGACACTCAAGTAATATCCATCCTGATATTCCACTCAATTATAGTAGGGCACCATCTATATGGTATCTATTCTACAATCTGATAATCATACCCGTCTATCCAGAACCATGTTACCAGAATCCTCGTCACACCAGTAAGTATGGCTGCGATAATCCATAGAGTCCACAACTAATGTACATACCTCTAGAATCATGGTATTTAAAATTTTTGCATTGCCGCTAGCTTGGCTGCAAAAACTTTAAATTCCCACACCCGAGAAATACATCCAAAATCAGACTCTATCTCATCGCCCAACCAGCTCATATGGCTGTAGAAGACTCTAGATTCCATGACTGAGGCAACCTAGCCCATAATGTTATCTTGGTAGAAAATCAACTCAATAATGAAAACCAAGAATCAAATTCAACGATGAATCAAGGAAGATAGACAGATACTGTCAGAATTGAATTTCGAGATAGCTTATAATGAGATTCTCAAGGGTCATCCCAGAAATCTTCTCAAGTAGTCCTAACTGTGATTGAGTACTCTCTCAACTAGAGCCTATTCCTTAATTCCTATCGCAGGCACGCAGCAGTACAACTAATCGTTGCACTACCACGACATCGCACTAATACGACTCTCGACCTGCATGGGCCACCACTAAAAACGTGTCACGACCCGCACCCTAGAGTAAGGGCACGAGAAGTGGGTATGTCCAGCCTTCGCCGCAGTGTCGGCGGTAGAACGCTGTCCTAGGTTACTATCTAATCGACAACTCATGCAATTATATAATGTACTTGTCAAATCTCAACTCCGAACGGAGGACAAGCATAAATATAATGAAATCTCAATCACAGCCTAAGAACGATAAGATAACACAGAAGTTTATAACTAAAGACTAAACAACAACAATTATAACTACTAAATAATAATATCTCAAACAAACTCAAATATAAACTCATATCTCAAGTTATTACACTTCAAGTTCTAAAACATAAAAACTAAACCAAGTCTACTAGCTAGTCTCTCGATCACTCCTGAGTGTCGAAGCCAAAGGTAGCTAAGCCATCTCCTGCTCCAAGGCAAGTAGGGCAAATTTCCTCAGGGTAATCATCTGTAATATTTTCAACAGGTCCATTCAGGACATGAACGAGTATAATTCATCAAGAAATCCCAAGTAAATGACAGAGAACTATAAAGCAGTTATAGATAGTTATATTGATAAATCATCGCAGTTTTATACAGGTAATGATATAGAAAACAATTAAGGTACAAGAAAAGGAAAGTAACTAAACAAGAAGAGAAACATGGCAATGAAGACTGTAAATATAATCTAGCTGAACTAGAGTAGCATGATATAAGTCCAGACAGTATAATAAGAGTCATGTTTGAGTCCAGACAATATAATCTAATACCAGGTGATTCCAGTACGAGATGAGTCCGGTATAAGGTGAGTCCAGTCAGTGATCAAAGGTTCTAGGGTGAGTCTAGCCTATACTCTAACAGTGTATTTTAAAATATCGAGATCGATATGTGAACAGCTGTAGGTAATACGGCACACCGTACACTCGGCCAAGTGTGGGATGGCTATCGTTCCAGTATAATTCCAAGGGAGTGGTTCCGGTATTTGGGTATGTTCACATGCCTATTCCAATATTTCCCCATCCAGCAAGTACATGTGAATCTATAACCCGACACGAAAATAGGTATAAGTCCAGCCAGTACACGAATGGTTCTAGTAAATGATTCCAGGGTGGTTCTAGTAGGTGGTTCCAGAAATAGAGGCCAGACACGAATAAGTGAGTGTCGCATGAAATGGATCCAGTAATATCAAATTGTGTTTGTAATATAGAATCAAATAGAACTAGCTACAGCTGAAGTACAGTAAATGATAAGTAAATGGAAGAACTATCAGAGAATGTACTCGCCTGATACTCTAAAAAGAGTAGTGTAATATCAGATGTCTGCACCGGAGTCACAATGTCCTAAATAGAACAGTACAAGTTATAATGTGTTTAAAATAAGGTAAATAAAAGCTACAATGCAACTACATGATTTCTAGGCCAGTCTAGGTCAAAGTCAAACTTGGTCAACTTTGGGTTAACCCAAGTCAATACTCTAGTCAACTAGGTCAAACTGGTCAATTTTCTAGGACCAGTCAATTCTGGTCACAATGGTCAACATCCAGTCAACCAGGTCAACTTAGACTAACTAAGTCAATCCTAAACTATTTGGTCAACTTGGTCATTCTAAGGTTTTGGTCAAGCTCTAGTCAACTCTAAGTCATCCTTGATTTAATTAGTCAATATTTAGGGTATGGCCACATAGGCCATAGTGTGAGTGCTAACATGTAGCATTTATATCATATTCTACCGTAGGTCTATATCTAAAACATATACCCCATTAGGAACCATAGGCCTATGTCATAAGCCATGTGGTCTACTACACACATTAAAATATATCTAATTTATATATATAAACAATATATACAGAAACACATGGGCCACATTATTATATAGACAATATATATATATATATATATATATATATATATATATATATATATATATATATATATATATATATATATATATATATATATGTAGAGTGATGTAGAGAGGGAGGGGTAATGGCATGTGTGTCTATGTATATATGGCTATAGTTAATAGGTGTCAAGTGACAGGAAATAAGTTTAGGAAATGTGTATGTGTAGGTGGTACATGTGAGGGTGATGTGTTTGAAGCAATATATGAAGGGTGGCAGTGAAACAATATGTGAAGGGTGATGCTGTGTACATGTGTTCAGGAATTGGAATAAAAAGACAGTGAGAATATCTCAGATTTGGTTGACAGTGAAATGGATTGAATGTATAAAGTTTAAGGCTAATTATGAAGGGGACATATATGTATGTAATGATATATGCAGTAAAGTGCAACTAAACAGTGAATGAAAGATGAGTGAAGGGTATGATTTCAGTGAGCTATGGAGTGCAATAAGTGGAAAGGAATGAGGGTGTGATGGATCTCAGTTCAGGTTTTGAAGATCCTGAACTCATCTCAGGTGCTCAGGAACCTGAGAACAATGGCCATTCATATTTATCAGTTAAAAAAATTCAGTCCAAACCAATTCTCAATTCCAATCTCAGGTTCTCAGGTTTTAGGTAGATGACAGTTCAATATAATCCAGTTAATAAATCAGTCCAAACCCCATTTACAACATCCATTTCAAAATCCTAATTCCCAATCATGAACCATAAACCATTATTCCAGTAATCTAATTTAGGATATGGAAATCAAAACATTAAACAAACAGTTTTGAATATAGTTTAAATTCAGAAATCGAATCAGCAGAACATGTATCAGGAATTATGCATCCCAATACAGGAAAATGCCAATTTCGAACCAAAAACCTAACACCTATCATGCAATCCAACCTCGCAATGGCTAATACACAGGTAAATGGATTAAACATGTCAATTAACACTAACATTTCAGTTTTAAATGGAATAGAAATTTCAGGATCTCAAACAGTACAACAGTTCATGAATATCAATTCAACACCAATTCGAAATTCATTCAACAAATTGAACCCAAACTCCTAACACCATTCACAGTTATCATTAACAGTAAACTAACACACCTGTGAAAGAATTAAACATGGCAAATTGGACATCAATTATCAGTTAAAATGGGATTTAAGTTCAGAAATTCAAAACCGTACAACATGTATCAGAAACTATGGGGAAATGCAAATTCGAAGATCAATTTCATGATAATATTAGGAATTAAAGGTTGGTAAACAATAGTGTAGGCGTCATAGGGCCACACGAGTCTTTTGGTGTCCCCACGACAGGACACGGCGTGTCCAATCATGTTCGAACACACACAACACTTGCACAGGCGCACATCGTCGTGCACGCGTGTGTATCGCTCTAGGACACGATACGTTGCACGACACATGTCGTAGTCATGCCCACGTGTTCGCACCATATAGGACTACGTGTCCATGGCCCTGCACCGTGTCCTAGACACGTGTCGTGTCAGTTAAACGTGTGTGTCAGTGGCTAAAATCATGCGTGCACAACCCGCGCGCAAGGCCAGTACGGTCAGTACGAGGAGGAGAACTCCTCGCACACTACACCATATGGCCCCAAATTTTGGGATAGCCATGTCAGTCAGTGCCCTGACATTCTTCCAAAATTTGGCGTGTCCTCGTGTCCGATACAAGAAGAAATCGAGCCCGTGATGCAGGACAGTGCACGTGTCCAGTGCGCGCGTGTCCAACACTAAAAACCGACACAAAATGACACAGAAATATCTAACACCCTTCACAAAAATTAATGTACATATTTAGATCTACAAATTCATGTAATTACATTTACAAAAATCAAAGTAAATTCCTAAGTAACATTTTATCGAACACCTATACGTACTCTATGACACGTGTCCGATACGGACACCAAACGGACACGACATCCACCCAAATTTCAGGGACAGCTAGGAACTCCTAGATCTAGTCCTAAATGCAAAGAAAACAGAAATTTAAATCAATTTGAAAAGTTTTACCTATAGGTGCAAAAAGCATAAAAAAGCTCCAAATGGGGGGTGTTCTTCTTGATGGCCAAATGCTCCAAATGAACACAAAAATGAGATTAACCTCCAGAAATATTAAACATACAGAAATTAGAACCTAATGCAAAAGACTAGGATTAAAAAGGAATTAAAATGAATTTATGGGGATTTTTGGACAGAGGAAAAATACCTTTCTTTTCCTATGTGTTGAAATAAAATAAAAGAGGCAAGAACCAATCAATAAGTGTTTATATAGGGTGGGGATCCCTATGTGGCTGGTCACTTAGGGTTTGGTTAGGGTTAGGGTGTCAAATCATGGGCCATGGGCCAAGTCAAAAGTCATTAAGTCCTTAATCACAAGTCCTTTCATTAAAACCACAAACCATGAAATAATTTCACTTAAACTAATCCTCTCATTCTAAAACTAATCTCTAATGACTAAAATGAGTTAACTCAAGCTAGACTAGGGTTACCATAGCTAGTGTTAGCCTCTAGGCTTGTCCACTAGGTCTCAACAAGCCAAGGTCAAACTAGAATTCACCAATTCAATAAATCATCAAATAATTCAATTATGTCAAAATGGCTAAATTACCCCTAGGCTAAAAATGATAATTAAATCATCCTAATGACACGGTTAGGCTCTAGGTCATGTAGTCTCTAGGGTTTCACTAGCAGCACATCAAAATCATAAGTCATGACTTAAAATAATTTTTAATAGTTTAAAATGATTAAAAATTACCAAAAATCATAATGTGAAATAAATATGAATAAATGATAATTATAATTACAAAATTTCAAAAATACCCTCATTCCAGAAATTGGGTGTTACATACAGGACATAATGTATCAGAACATCGCCATTGTATCATTCCATATTGAAAGCCGCTTGGCACGCCTTTTATGTTTCGGGAGAGAGAGCTTGAGCGAATCGTAATCTCGGCCTAATGTCGCTTGTAATACTTCTTGAATATCAATAAAGAACTTGAATATCTTTCAACTTGTGTTTATTTACTTTTTGCTGCAAATAGAAAAACTCTGTACGACTCTGTGACCTAGCTTCGATCGGCCGTTTTTGGACTTGGCCTTAGACGAGCGTAACCTAAGCTCGTGTGGCATCACGTCCAAGCGAGGACGATCTCTCCTACGGGAGCAGGACGTAATAGATTGGTAAGGCTTTACATCCTTGGACTTCATGTTGATTTTTTTAGTTTTGAAAGCTCGTTCATGAATAAAAGAAGTGTACGCTTTCTTTCATTATCCCTTGGGATGTTCCATACAATAAGTCTAATATTTTTAAAAGCTCGTACAAGTGTTTATTTGAACAAAATCGATACGCGAAGGCCTTTATGCCGAACTGTGTTAGACTTGAGTTGAGAGGAACCCATGCTAAAGTTAGCAAGTAGTGCGCATGCCTGAATATCCTTACGCTGACACTAGCGAGTAAGTGTGCAAGATGAGAGTATAGTTCGAATGGGATGGCTATGTATACAGCCTTTTGGCTAAGTTGTGCCGAGTATTGTGCACCTAGCCCTTTTGGTACGTACGAGTTTGCAAGCTAGATTGAATATCGCTCGAACGAAAATACATTACACTTAGAGCATATATCGACGAGATGATATCTGACCAATGCTAAGGTGAACACAGAAAACGGTGTTTGGGTTTCGAGGAATAGTTCGAACGGTTAATTACGTCGAGAAGTATGAATCAGAAATATGATGTATATGATGGATTATCGCTAGAGGTATACGAGACCTAGATTATCGAGGTGTCACAAGGGATCGCACTGGAGTTTTGAGAAACGAATTATGGAAATATATGAGCGAATAATGTAAACGTGATTGAAGACAAGATCGGATGACTAGATCCCTGAGTGGTATATGCGATAGCCTCGAAAGGAATAAGAGTGAGTTTTGACGATTGGTCAAGTGGATTGAATCCTGAGTGGTGTATGGACCGTCTTAAAAATTATTTGAGTAAAATTAAAGATTTACGGATAGCAACGAGTATATCAGCAAGTGATGTTATCGTACAAAGCCTTAGAAAGAGTAACGTTTAGTTGGTCGTGATTTCGAGGGTCTCACACTACTAAAATCTGTCAAATCAGCGACGCCACAAGACGTCGCTAAATCGGAAAAATACGTCGCTAATATCTATTAGCGACGTATTTAGCGACGTTTGCACGTAGTCGCGCTTAACCTAGTCGCTAAACATAAAAACGTTACAATACGTCGCTATTGCGACGATACTTAGCGACGCGAACTCGTCGCTAATTCAGCGACCACCAGCGACAGAAAACGTCATCATTTACCGACGTAACATAGCGACGTTGAGCGACTTGACATGCATCGATGCTGACCTGGCTTGAGAGCCAAATGGCGACGTTTTGCGACTTTTTGACGTCGCTAAAGTACCGACATATCGCGACGTTTAGCGACGTTCTACGTAGCGACGTTTACTGACGATCAACGACGATGTTCATCACAGTTAGCGACGTTGGGGTACTTACTTAGCGACGTTATTTTCGTCGTCGAACGTCGCTGAGCGTCGCTGAACGTCGCTAATATTGAAAAAATAAAAAAAATACAGCATTTGCAGCATCCCCTGAAGCATTTGCAGCATCCCCTACACTATTTGTTACAACAACAACGGTGTGTATCACGAACACAGTATTAAACAACACAGATACACACAATCACGAATACGTTTGAAACACAATCTCATTAATCAACACAGATATATGAAAATTTGTAACAACAATGTCAAACATAATGGTCCACAACTTAATTGCCAAGTATGGGAACGAATGGCTCAGAACACAACCCAAGATTTATTCTAGCATACATTAGTGTGAATCATCTATGTTCTGTATATATGGTGTAGTATATGTTCTTATCGTATCTAGTATCTGAAGAATGTAACAGAATCAAGATGAACTCACATAATGTAATACTAAGACATCATCTACTACTATATAAGATATAGTGATAGGTTGTCGTATCACTATTGCCGAAGGATAAGGGTCAGAGGACAGTCAACTTTATCTACGGCAACATAGTTTCTGCCTCGCCAGTCGAATGGCTGCAGGGACTATGTCCTGATCACCATGTCGTACCGTAGATTAATGCAAATGAAGCTGGAGCCAAAATACAGAAACCAAAATATGATATCCACCGCAAGTGTAGAGTCGGAAGAGAAGAACTTTTCCACCCTCTCCCTCTCTCACGCTATCAACGTCACAACTTTTCTATCTCAAGTTCTGATCAAGCATTTTCCTTCTCCTCTCCACCACTATGGCTCTGAACCTATCTGCTCCTCCCTACTTCTCTTCTTCTTATTTGACTCTCTCAGCCACATATGATATCCAGCTCAAGTGTAGAGTCGGGGAAGAAAAAGTGGGCAGAAAGAGAAGGGGGAAGCAGCACAGCCGGCGGCATGACCCGGAGGAAGTACAGAGGTTTTCTTCAACATACGTAGGCGAACTATAAGGATATATCTTTTCACAACATATTACCTTGTCAAAGACCCTTAATGTGACAACCATGTTACCGCGGTGTCGGAAGACTAACATGTCATAATTTTCTAAGCCGTGTGTTTTGACATAATCCTCCAACCGGATTTCAGTTCTATGTAATAATGCAAGATTACTACATAGGAGGAAAGAGTTGGGAGGATTATGTCAAAACACACGGCTTAGAAAATTATGACATGTTTGTCTTCCGACACCGCGGTAACATGATATTCACATTAAGGGTCTTTGACAAGATGACATATTGTGAAAATATATATCCTTATAGTTCTCCTACGGAATTGAAGAAAACATCTGTACTTCCTCCGGGTCATGCCGCCGGCTGTGCTGCTTCCCCCTCCTCTTCCTGCCCACTTTTTCTCCCCCAACTCTACACGTGAGGTAGATATCATATGTGCCTGAGAGAGTCAAATAAGAAGAAGGGAAGTAGGGAGGAGCAGATGGGTCCAGAGCCATGGTGGAGGAGAGGAGAAGGAAGATGCTGAATCAGAACGGATGGCTCAAAACACAACCCAAAATTCATTCTAGCATACATTAGTGTGAATCATCTATGTTCTGTACATATGGTGTAGTATAAAGTCTTATCGAATCTAGTATGTAGTATCTGAAGAATGTAACAGAATCAAGATGAACTCACATAATGTAATACTAAAACGTCATCTACTACTATATAAGATATAGTGATAGGTTGTCGTATCATCATTGCCGAGGAGGAGCCACTTTCCCCGGCTTTACAGAATCAATGCCATCCAAGGAAGGCAAAACTGAATCAGCATTGTCTTCCGGATCGTCCTCATCAAGGCATAACGGGCTGCTCAGCGTACCCAACTTTTTCAACTTCTCGCTGGCTGCAGAGTCGAAATAGGAACGGGTCCTCTTTGCCGGCCTGGAGCTCTGACTCGCACTCGTCGCCTCGCTACCGGTTTTCTCTCCTCCTCTGACGCGGGTTATAAGAAAAAAAATTTTGTACCTCTTCTTCACATAAACATCATTGCCGCCTTGTACTCGAGCCTCCTCGTCTGTGATGCTATCCAACTTTTCGGTGCCTACATTGTCACTCGAATCTCCCTTTCGACTCGTATCGTCCTCTTATTCGCCTGTCTTTTCGCTCCCTGTCTTGTAATCATCTGCTATCACCGCCGACTCATTCGACTCCTTCTCCGAGTCTTCCTCCTCCTCCTCGGAGTCATCGGAGAAGGAGTCAAATGAGACGGCGGTGATAGCAGATGATTGCAAGACAGGGAGCGAAAAGACAGGCGAAGAAGAGGATGATACGAGTCGAAGGAAAAATTCGAGTGACAATGTAGGCACCGAGAATTTGGATAGCGTCACAGATGAGGAGGCTCGAGTACAAGGCGACAATAATGTTTATGTGAAGAAGAGGTATGAAATTTCTTTTCTTATGACCCGCGTCAGAGGAGGAGAGAAAACCGGTAGCGAGGCGACGAGTGCGAGTCAGAGCTCCGAGCCGGCAAAGAGGACCCGTTTCCATTTTGACTCTGCAGCCAGCGAGAAGTTGAAGAAGCTGGGCACGCTGAGCAGCCCGTTATGCCTTGATGAGGACGATCCGGAAGACAATGCTGATTCAGTTTTGCCTTCCTTGGATGGCATTAATTCTGTAGATCCGTGTATAAAAGAGGAAGAGATTGGGAGTAGAGTAGACCCGGAGGGAAATGAGAGATTGGAAGCTAGGTCAATATCCAAGAAGTGAAAGAGAGTCGAGGATTCTGATTTTGATGGCATAGAGGAAAAGGTTCGCGACATAACGAGAGGGACAGGGAAGGGGGCAGATGAAGGATGGCTCATAACACAACCCAAAATTCATTCTAGCATACATTAGTGTGAATCATCTATGTTCTGTACATATAGTGTAGTATATGTTCTTATCGTATCTAGTATCTGAAGGATATAACAGAATCAAGATGAACTCACACAATGTAATACTAAAACATCATCTACTACTATATAAGATATAGTGATAGGTTGTCGTATCATCATTACCGAGGGATGAGGGTCGGAGGACAGTCAACTTTATCTACGGCTACATAGTTTCTGCCTCGCCAGTCGAATGGCTGCAGGGACCATGTCGTACCGTAGATGAATGCAAATAGAGCTGGAGCCAAAATACAGAAACCAAAATACAAAATACAGAATCAAATCCCTGGGTTCGTCGAAAATACAAAACACAGTTCTAATTTATATGTATTTTAAGTGTGAGAACGGATAGCTTAGAACACAATCCAACCGGAGAGGATACTCTGAGAGATCCATCTGAGTAGGACGTATACTCTGAGAGATCACCTTTACAAGTATGTTATCAGTAGTGGGATTGAGTGTGTACATCCTACTCAGATGGGTCTCTCACCGTTACTATTTTTTTCTGACAGCATGGTGGATGTGCTCCGTCAACGAATTCTTGCTCCGAGCCAAAACTTTGCCCCAGAGCTCAAGTGGACATCCTTCGTGTAGAGCTCAAATGAGAGGTTCCTGACAGCATGGTGGTCTCCTTTGTTAAAGTATCCGTGCTCGTCCCACAACAAATGTGTGATGAGCACGGATACTTTAACAAAGGAGACCACCATGCTGTCAGGAACCTCTCACTCAAGCTCTACACCAATAATGTCCACTTGAGCTCCGGGGCAAAGTTTTGGCTCGGAGCAAGAATCTGTTGACGGAGCACATCCACCATGCTGTCAGAAAAAAATAGTAACGGTGAGAGACCCATCTGAGTAGGACGTACACACTCAATCCCACTACTGGTACCATACTTGTAAAGGTGATCTCTCACAGTATACGTCCTACTCAGATGGATCTCTCAGAGTATCCTCTCTGGTTGGTTGTCGTATCATCATTGTCGAGGGATGAGAGATTGACACAGTACTAATTCATATATAGTCCAATACAAATAGTCTAATATAAAAACAACCCAATACAAATAGTCCAATACAAATAAGTACTAATAGCTAATGAGAATCACGCAGCTCACGCAAACGCTCAGTGATACGATCATGCAACCACCTCGAAAAAGTGAGATCTTTGGTGTGAGAAGAGATGTCGTCCCTTGCAAGTATTGCATGAATAGAACTCCCGGTCTCACTAGCTACCGGTGCTGGATGAATAGAACTCCCGGTCTTACTAGCAACCGGTGCCACTTCCTCCTTAACTGTAGGAGGAGCCACCTCAGCATTCACTGTTTCCCTCAAACGACGTACCGCTCCTCGGGTCATGGGTGCCATCTGGTAAGATCGATATTCACAAATAATATAATTATAACATATGCAAGCTAACTAAAGGAACCATCATGTAATTTGAGTATATTTTCGAAAGCAGATAAAGTACAAAAAATTTGATTTTTTGCCAAGTGTGAGAACGGATGGCTCAGAACACAACCCAAAATTTATTCTAGCATACATTAGTGTGAATCATCTATGTTCTGTACATATTGTGTAGTATATGTTCTTATCGTATCTAGTATCTGAAGAATGTAACAGAATCAAGATGAAGTCACATAATGTAATACTAAGACATCATCAACTACTATATAAGATATAGTGATAGGTTGTCGTATCATCATTGCCGAGGGATGAGGGTCGGAGGACAGTCAACTTTATCTACGGCTACATAGTTTCTGCCTCGCCAGTCGAATGGCTGCAGGGACTATATCCTGATCACCATGTCGTACCGTAGATTTTGGATTTAAAATATGGTATTCAGGTCAACTTAATTCAGTCAAAGGGTACTGAATAGAAAGTCTAATTAAGACTTCCAACTAAGCAAGCAGCCTGGACTGCAGTTCAGAACTTGGCAGGCAAAATCCCATACCATCTGATGACAAACCTATACACACCCTTGCCCAAACCATTTGTTTTAGTAGGTAAAACATTCCAGGTTACTCAAGTAACCTGTCGTGCAACATTTGGTATCAACATCATTCTTTGTTAATTGTAACATGCATACTATCATATCCCAACTCTGCCAAAACCTGACCAACATACCCTACACTAATCATTCCATATTTCAGTAATGTCAGTGAGCTAAATCATACTCAACTGTCGAGAATACTTAGGAGAAAACTTATTCACAGGATTAGTATCCGTCCTTCGTGACAAAGCTGAAATTTTATAGGGCTCGATAATAATTATTAGTCAATTTATTCATCATTTTAAAACCCTAAAAATACCCAAAAAACTTCCACTATCAGTAAATAGGGCTCGAACCCTAAATTAGAATTCAAATCCAAGCAAAACATCAAATTGACAGTTGATATGCCCAAAAAACTCCCAGTATCTGTATATTGGTGTCATACTGTGAGTCTCGTGTCCACACAGTGGGACAAAACGTGTCCACATAGTGGGACACGACGTGTCCAAACCAACAAAATAGGTGTCACATGAACTAGAAGCGAGTCCACGCTCTCGTGTCCCCCGCAGCGAGTCCACTGTCAGTCTCGTGTCCCCCATAGCGAGTCCACGCTCTCGTGGACACGAACTAGAAGCGAAAGAGATAGCTAGAAGACGAGGAGAAACTAGGGAGGAGCTACCTGAGGAAGGAGGAGGAGGAGAAGGATGAGCTACCTGGGGAAGGAGGAGGAGGAGAAGGAGGAGGCCGGAGGAGGGAGATCGCCGGAGGAGCGCCGCGGAGGAGGAGGCCGGAGGAGGGAAATCGCCGGAGGAGGAAACCCTCGCTGGCTATATGAAACGATTAGCGACGTCCTTATAGGACGCCGCTAAACGTCGCTGATATTTAAGAAACGGCGACGCTGCATAAAATGCGTCGCTACACGTAGCTATATCAGCGATGTGTACCGACGAACTTGTGAACAGCCGCTAGACGTCGCTATTAGTCGCTGTTCGCGACAAACAGTGACGTCTTAAATAAACGTCGCTAAACCCCTAAAAAATAGCGACGTTCTATCTTGGAGTCACTAAATACGTCACTGATATGACTTATTTTGGTAGTGTCAAACCAGATATCGTTCGGACAATTTGTGAATGTATTGTGTAAATTATAAAATAGTTGAATAGAGATTCGGAATGATGAAACAAATGGATGTCTTGGTCGACAAAACTTGGTAAATAGTACATACGATTTCGGATATAGTCGAATGGATTAAAACTTGATGTGAGGTAAAATACTCATAGATGAGATCAAACATAACACGATTGTAAGATAGCGTGCATAAAAACATTGATTTGAAGATACGAGAATGACGCTAAGGATTTGGGATAAATGTTGCTCGATCATTTGAGTTTGCATAGAACGATACGAATTGAGGAATTATGTTGCATGACTTGGATTTCATTGTAAAGGAAGATCGTCAGGTTATGTACATCATCGATGGTATTGAGGCATATCAAAGATCGATATACGATAACTCGAGGGTATTATGATTCGAGGAATGATGATCGTGTAAAATATTATTATTCAGAAGGAATATATATTTGCAATTTTGATGGATGAAAACAGAAGCATCTTGACTGCTTTGATGATAACCAAAATGTTGACATTCTTGTCTTGTGTGATGGCAACTCCAGCATCGCACATGAGTCACGTCGGATTAAGGCGATCATTCCGCAGGAGTGCTGGCATGGTGATTCATGTCCAGCGGGGATGATCAAACCTGCGGGAGATCATGACATGGCAATTGGATGATTTTGACTTGTGGTTTGATGCGAAGGTGGATTCGAGGATTGTTGGACTTATTATTGACGATAAAGTAAGTTTGAGGATTGAGTAGACCAATATGCATATCTAGAATGAACTAGTCTAGACTCAAAGCAAGAGTTATGCCTCGATTAGGACGATTATCCTGCAGAAATATTGGCATGGTGATTTCATGTCCAGCATGGATAATCGAACTTGTGGAAGATTTGGGACATGACATATTACTATGCTAGACGACCTTGTGATCGAATATGCGAATTGGATAGGATGGATAAGTGGATTATATCAAACATGTCTGAAGAGATGACCATCTGAATGGCCTCGTACCCTGTGAGACAATTGTCTTAATGTGAATAAGATGATCCCTGCTCGATGTTAGATATCTGAGTAAAATGAGCTTGGGTAGAGTATCTTATACAAACGAATAATGGTTTGACCATAGTATTGGGGCGAGTGTCGTGCAATAAGTTTATACGATGAACCACAAACTTGAGTTGTAACTATGACCTTGTGAGTTGACCTAACAAATAGGTAGACAACCCTATGCCGAGTGATTGAACCGATGTGACCGACTTTAGAGTATCGTTCGGGTGGACGATAGATCTGGAACAACAAGACTTAGAGTTATGACGTAGAACTAGGAGTGTACGCTAACGACATTGATATCAGACCCGAACGAAGTGAATGATAGAAATTGGTGATGCACAAGTAAAGTTAGGATAATGAATTGAATCATTGCTTGGAGGACGTAGTTGATGGTAGTGCAATATTTAGTCTTGAATCAGAGTAGAATTACTTGGATTTTGGTTGACTCCGCTAAGAAGAAATTGTATTGATTTTATAAGACGAGAATGCTTGAGATATGAATTGTGTCATATCGAGGATCGAGATAGACGAAATAAACTGGAGTTCGATCTTAATCGAGTTAGTACAACGATCGATAATTCAAAACTATCACAAGTAGCTTGTCCGACTTTGCTATCACTAAGCTTGGTTGAAATGTATATTTTTGGGGGACGTCTTGAATATGTGCACGATCCAGACTCAGCGATATGTTGAACTCGAATGCAGCTGCAAGTGGACATGTTGAGATGCACATAGATGAGTGAGTTAGCCTCAGCCTAAGACCCTCGTGTATGATGAATTATAATGTACCTTATGTGACTGTTATAGTCCCGTAACAGGGCATACTAGCGACCAAGTCATAAGAATCCAACGATTAAGTGAGTATCGTCAACTCGAATTGAGTGATAGAGTCATTCAATAAAATTGGCAAAGCGCACGCAACACAGAACTTAGAAAGTTACTTGAGTATAGTTCGGTGCCATCAAACGATAGAGTCGATCGATGAGAATTATCTAAGATACGCACATGGTATGGATTAAGGAACGGTAGGATAACTTGCACTCAGGAAGTCTCTAGGACGAGACTTATTCTGAGTGGTGTATTATGTAACGACCCACTCCGTCGCCGATTCAAAAGGCGCAAGTGCAACGACTCAAATCCCGCCTTGCTTAGCGAAACGACTCGCTTAAGACAAAGGCAATGGACGACCTTTCAGAAGAATCAAGAGTTAGACTTTCAAAGGCGCACTCGGAGTCTCGCTCTAAGACGAAGGCAATGTACTTGACCCTTCAGAATAATCCAGACTTAAACTTTCAAAGGTGCGCTCGGAGTCTCGCTCGGCCGATACGATCATCACTAAGGTGGGTGGCTCCGATGAAACTGTCTTTGCTTAGCCTGGACATATAATAATACAGATACTATTGCTAAATCACTAGGCGATAACCCCTACATGCTAATAAGAGAACTCAATGCACCTAGCTAAGGGAATAATCCCATCTTGTATCGCTCGTGTAGAACATGGAAAGGAACTTAGAATTTTACTTGAACTCTCGTACCGTACTTCACGCTCGTGCCAAGGCACTGCTTACATTTCGAGTAAATTTACCTTATGCCCTCAAATATATATGAAATGCTTGTCACTTATCGTACCATAACTTGAGACACGAAACAGTTAATGGCCCAATGAATTGAGGCAGGAAGACTATCAAAATAGTCATTCCGAACAAAGTAATAGAAACATCGAAAGGCTTCGGGACTGTTGGGTCACCAAGGCAGTTCCCGTACCGGAATCTGCAAAATAATAAGAAAATAATGGATGAATAAATAAAGGATTCCACGGATGATCAAAAGTTAGGTGTACCAGGGATCGTGTCGGGAATAAGTAAAATGAATGGATGAATGACTAAGTGAATGAAAAAAGAAGGAAAGAAAAAAGTATAATTAGCGACAGATATACCGAGGACGTGCAATGGGGCACACTACCCGCGCTGCCCGGATGTTGCCGCCAACCTAGTCGGTAATCCATTATGGCTTAGAGAGCCTGGCTCAGAGAGCCGATAAGTTAAAAATGAAAAGAGATTACGAAATGGTCGCGGATAACTCTTGTACGAGGGTTATCTATAAAGGATTCCTCGGGCGATCAGAAGCTTGGTGACCAGGGGTCGTGCCAGCCTAAGAGGAATCATGGCTTACGGACGACTTATGTGCGGGGTCGGCCACTCAAGCGACGAATGCCAATATGTGTAGCCTATCATGGTGTACCAGCCATCACCGCCTTATAGATACTACGTGTCACCCCCGTTTCCTGTATTTTCGTATTTATACTCGTATCTGGGTTTTGGCATGTATTTTAATTTTCTCGACTTACGAAATTGTGGGGTTTTCTCGTATTTCGGGTTTTTGTTCGGCTCAGTTTTAATTGGTTTGGTTGATTAGGTTTGGGTTAACATGTATTGGTATACTTTAACCTACACTCTACCCTCAACACAACACAACCACCCTCATTATATCTCCACCAACTTTTTCTCTCTCCTCTTTACTCTCTATTAATTTTTTCTTCTCCATCTTCTTCCTTCTTCCACACAACTTCCCAACCCATTAGGCAAGTGCACCTTGCCATCAAATAAGCACCACTTTTTATTTGTCCATTAGCTAGATTAGGCCATGGAGAACAACTTTAGAACTTGACATTTTGTGATTTGGAGTTTCCTTTGTTCTAGATCTAGGTTTTTACTATTTTCGGATTTACATGGTTTTGATCTATTTAACTTCGATTTTTGCATGTTTGATGCTTCCATGTGGAAGAGAATTCAATTTTACTCAAGTTAGAACTTTGAAAATCTAGATTTGGTTTTGATTTGGTCAAGTTATGAAGAATTGAAATTTTGAAGTTCTTGGAGTTCTTCTCGGGTTGGAGAAGCAGCCCTCTCGGCCTGCCCTCTTTAGCGCAAGGCCGATTGCGCAGCTCACCCTTTGGTGAACTGCGCACCTTCCTTCTCGGCCAGCGCCTCCATTGCGCACAGCCGATTGCGCCCGGCCTCTTGGGCTGAACTGCGCATCTCCCTTGGCGCACTAACCCTCGCGCAATCCAGCCATGCGCAATCCACCCTCGTGCAATCCAGCCATGCGCAATCCACCCTCGCGCAATCCAGCTATGCGCAATCCACCATCGCACAATCCAGCCATGCGCAATCCACCCTCGCGCAATCCACTCCTGCGCAGTCTACCCTTGCGCAAGGTAACCCTTGCGTAAGGCAACTCTTGCGCAGCTCTTCCATGCGCAGTACACACCCTGCGCAGACCAACCCCTGACCCCCCTTGCACAACCTACTTGTCTATGATGATTGTTTATTTCTTTAAGCTTGGCTCTTCTATAGTCCTATATATATTAGTATTCTATTAGATATTTTATGCCCATTTTATATCCTTACGCCTTTTGACATGAACTTGATTTTGCTTAATATACTTGGAATGACTATTGTACATGGCATGGTATGACAAGGACCTAGCATAACACGACAGTGACCCGTAGTGGTGCACTGCTGACATGACCAACCTGACATGACAGTGACCTGTAGTGGTGCACTCCTAACAAGCACCCTGACATGATTTATCTTGATAACTTGATAGTGGCCCGTGGCGGCGCACTCCTGACTTGACTTAACTTGTAACTTGTAATTAACTCGTATAATCAACTTGACACCGTGGGTGTTCCTGCTTGTTTGTTTGTACAATCCACTTGTCTTGTCTTGCATCATGTTTAGGACGCGACTTCCTGGGTACCACGGCCAGGGACTCGCGCTAAATTGGATTAGGCTAATTATTAGATCAAACTAGAACATGGAGAATTCCCAGTCACAGGCAATCTCGTTATCTGGGCACTTTAATGGACTTGTAGCTTGTCGACGAGTAGAGCACATTTCCAGCACACTGTTATGTGTTGCACCCTCTAAGTCACCTAAGGGTACATTTGTCTCCCGGGCAATGTACCCACCTATAACTCTCAACCCGCGGAAGGATAACTGGATAGTCTGCAGGGCTTGGGACTGGAATTCTTACTTGCATCTTGTTAGTAATTAGGTTTGTGATAACCCTAGTTAGTTAAAGTAGTAAGCCGTAGTACTTGCTTGGCCGATTGTGAATGGATGGTATCCAGCCTTGTCCAAGTCTTGTCTAGCTCCAGTACCTGCTATCTCCTGAGCATGTTTTGTTTTACTTATCTTAACGATAAATGAGTAGAGACAGAGAGCTATTCAGGCGAAGGGTTACAATTTCGGTCCTTGTTTGGTTTAAGGATTGTAACCTGGCTCCCAGAATGGTTCCACGTCCCTAGTCGTTTATCGCCCTGTGTACTTTACTGCTTGTACTTTCTTTTATTCTTTATGTTCTGATATGCTGGCTTTTGTTCTTATTGTGGCCTCCTTTGTGGCACTTGCTCTTTCTGGGGTTTGACCCAGCTGGTTTTGTGTGGCCAGATTTCGGAGCAGCTCCCGAGGATCTACCGAGCTTCCAGCCCAATGGTGACAACTAGACGGAACGGGCCAAGAGTGGGTTTTCCTTTTATTTTACCCACTTATATATAAATTTATTCTTTTGAGGCGTTTAGCCGACGAGCACCTGTTAGCTCGATGCACATTTACTTACTGTCTGCCTACGGGCTGTAAACATGATTAACAAATCCTAGGGTTGATCATGTATGACTGAACTCTTGCTAGTCCTATCATTTTGTACGACTAGCTTCATGATCATCCAATATGTAATATTTGGGACGCCTTATATATATATATTTGATGCTCTAACATCTTGTAACTCTGTTAATTGCTTGAGATTGAGACAATAGGCTTGACCTTAAGAGACTGCTGGCTTGTAGTAAACCCTCATATCTAGACAGCCGTGACCGTATAGTTGAGATGTATTCTATTTCAATATACGTAGCTGGCTATGTCTGCCCCCGCTCTCCAGTATTCTGGTTCTGGGGCGTGACACGATTTTAGTGGTGGCCCATGCAGGTCTTGGCATTCAAGAAATGTGAGGGTTTACCGAATAGATGTCTCAATCAATATTTCGTCCTTGATCTCTGCTCGTATCTTCAAATCCCTGAGAATCTCGACCTGATCACATTGCTTGTATCATTGATCTGTCCTGGTCCTTTCCTTATTGTTCCTTATGTCGTCTTCTTCAGCGGTATTACTCCCGGACCTGCCAACCAGCCAGAGGAAGCTCGACAAGCACCCCAGCGCCAGGATGATCAAGCTCAGCACTCTGGAGTAGCCTCCCGAGTTATGCTTCCCGGAGGCTCGGAACCTCCAGTTCAGGCAGCTCCGCCCGCTCAACCAGCTAGACAGGATGAGGGACCTTTGGTAGGGCTTATCAGAGAACTACTTGCATCCCAAGATCGTCGAGGCGACGCCTTGCACCAGGAAGTTCATGATGCACTAAACCGAGGAGGTCCCCAAGGGAATCAGGCGGCCAACAGTTTCAAGCGCTTGAACCCTTCCTTCTTTGACGGCAGTGAAGATGCGATTGCCGCAGACGCTTGGCTTCAGGATACCGAGGTGGTTCTAGAAGCAGCTAGGACACCTGAGAATGAGAAGGTGGCGGTGGTACGCCTACAGTTGTTAGACTTGGCTTGCGATTGGTGGGCAGCTCAGGCCATGGGGTTAGCGGCACCAGTCACTTGGGCGACGTTCAAGAGAGGTTCCAGACAAAGTACTTCGATGCGGTGGCACGGTACGACCTGCAGACCAGATTCACCAACTTGAAGCAAGGAGGCAGGACGGTCGATGGCTATGCGATCGAGTTTTCCAGGCTGAGTAGGTTCGCCCCCACCTTGGTGGCAACCGAGTTCGATAGGGCTCAGCGGTTCCAGCAAGGGCTGCATTTAGAGATATTATTAGCTGTGGAACAGTTCGAGCACCAGACGTTCGATGCAGTATTGAAGGCGGCAAGGAGGCATGAGTATACCTCCCGAAGAATTGTGGACAGGATCGGAGGCAAGAAGCGGTCCCACAACCAGATGCACCAATCTTCAGCTCCAGCCCCGGCAGCTAGGGGTATAACCATTGGAACTCCGAGGCGGGCGGCCTCAGTGACGTCGGTTCAGCATTCAACCTCGACGTACCTGCAGCAGCAGAAGCAGAAGCAGTCTTCCGCGGTAGGATGTTCTCATTGCGGAAAGCCGGGCCATGTTGTGGCAGAGTGTCGTAGGGCACAGGATTGTGCCTGGCTTGTGGAGGAGCAGACCACCAGATAGGGACCTGCCAGAATAGGGGAGGTCCATCATCATCCAACCTTTCTAGTTCTTCGGTGAGAGGACCAGCCCCAGCTCCAGTTCAGCAGCAGCAGCAGTACCCGAGGCTATTGTTGCCCCAGGCCCAGGCCTTTCAGCAGCAGAACCAGCAGCAGATCACCCAGGCTCCAGCACAGAACCGACGGAGGGGTTTCCAGCAGAGGGGACCCGCAGCTAGAGGTCAGGCTATGATGATGACCATGGAAGAAGAAGTTGCACCAGGTGAGGTAGTGGCAGGTACTATTCTCGTCAACACCTTTCCAACATCTGTATTATTTGATTCTGGTGCATCGCATTCATTCATGTCTGCACGATTCGCGACACGGATAGGATTGGAGCCCGAGTCATTATCAGTGAGGCTCAATATACTTACTGGTAATGGTCTTGTAGGAGTAGATCGAGTGTTTTCCTTGTGTCGGATCGTAGTTAGCGGTAGAGAGTTTCCCGCTAGGCTCATAGAGTTCCCTATGGCAGACTATGATGTAGTCCTAGGTATGGATTGGTTGAGGAACCATTATGCTAGGATAGACTGCCATGTTGGCAGAGTTGTCTTTAGTATTCCCGGAGAGCCAGAGTTTTCATTTTCCAGAGACACAGTAGAGCCATCTCCTCCAGTATTGCGGATGGCAGTAGCAGCAGTGCAGTTGCCCCTGATAGTTGAAGAGTTTGCAGATGTCTTCCCAGAGGAACTTCCAGGGATGCCACCAGAGCGGGAGATCGAGTTCACCATCGACTTGATTCCCGGGACAGCACCAGTATCAGAGCGAGTCTACAGAATGGCGCCTTCAGAGTTGGAGATTTTGTACAAGATAATTGAAGAACTCAGGGCCAAGGGATTCATTCGTGCAAGTGGATCGCCTTGGGGAGCCCCGATGCTTCTTGTAAAAAGAAGGATGGTACGTCCAGGCTATGTGTTGATTATCGTACCTTGAACTCAGTGACAATCAAGAACAGATACCCTCTCCCGAGGATAGATGACTTGTTTGATCAACTCAAGGGGGCTTCAGTTTTCTCGAAGATAGACTTGCGGTCAGGATGCCACCAGATCAGAGTCAGAGAGCAGGACATCCCAAAGACGGCGTTCAGATCTAGGTACGGGCATTGGGAGTTTCTAGTTATGTCCTTTGGAGCGACCAATGCGCCGGCAGTGTTCATGGACCTCATGAACCAAATTTTCATGCCTTACTTGGATCAGTTTATGATAGTATTCCTTGATGACATCCTGGTCTACAGCAAGAGTGAAGCAGAGCATGAGCAGCATCTCAGAATTGTCCTCCAGATTCTCAGAGAGCACCAGTTGTACGCCAAGTTCAGTAAATACGAGTTCTGGCTCGATCGCATTTCGTACTTGGGTCACATCATTACTCGAGGAGGAGTGGAAGTGGATCCCCAGAAGATTGTGGCTATCGAGGCATGGCCAGTACCCAGCTCAGTGGCAGAAGTTCGCAGCTTTCTTGGATTGGCCGGCTACTACCGGCGGTTCGTCTCTGATTTTGCAAGGATTTCAGCGCCGATGACCCAGTTAACCCGCAAGGATGTGCCGTTCGTTTGGACAGCAGAATGTCAGGAATCATTTGAGAAGTTGAAGCGAGGTTTGATAACGGCTCCCATTCTCACCCTTCCAGATGGGACCGGAGGATTCACAGTTTATTGCGACGCTTCAGGCAGAGGATTGGGATGTGTTTTGATGCAGCATGGGAAGGTAATTGCTTATGCGTCACGTCAACTCCGTGATCATGAGAAGAATTACCCGACCCATGACTTGGAGCTAGCAGCAGTAGTGTTTGCACTTAAGTTGTGGAGGCACTACTTGTACGGAGACAGAGTGGAGATATTTACTGATCATAAGAGCCTGAAGTAAGTTTCACCCAGAAGGATCTTAATATGCGGCAGAAAAGATGGCTCGAGCTACTTATGGACTACGATGTGGATTTGCAGTATCATCCAGGAAGGCCAATGTTGTAGCAGATGCGTTGAGCCGGAGAGCCGGAGTTTATTTCCTGACGGTTGCAACTAGAGCTATTGGCAGATCTTCAGAAGATGGAATTGAAGTTGTTCTTCCTTCCAATATGGCCTTGATGGCCAGCTTACAGATTCAGTCCACCATAGTTGAGAGGATCCGGACAGCACAGTTAACAGATTCTAAGATTCAGCGGCTCAGAGCAGAGTGCGAGACAGGGAGAAGGCCAGAGTTATGTATTCATGAGGATGGTACACTTCGACATGGCACGCGTCTTTGTGTACCCAGTGAAGATATCAGACAGGAAGTCATGGCAGAGGCTCACAGTTCGCAGTACTCCATTCACCCAGGCGGCACGAAGATGTACAGAGATATTCGTCAACACTTTTGGTGGAATGGTATGAAGAGGGAGATAGCCCGGTATATCTCTCGATGTTTGGTTTGCCAACAGGTCAAGGCTGAACATCAGAGGCCAGCTAGACTTCTTCAACCTTTACCGATCCCAGAATGGAAATGGGAGCACATAACCATGGATTTCGTGACTGGATTACCCAGATCTCCGGCAGGCAGAGATGCTATTTGGGTCATTGTGGACAGGCTTACCAAGGAGGCACACTTTCTTCCATTTAGAGTTGGACAGTCGACGGCACAGCTAGCAGAGATGTATCTCAGGCAGATCGTCAGACTTCACGGAGTGCCAGTCAGCATAGTATCAGACAGGGATACGAGATTCACATCGCACTTCTGGCGCAGTCTTCATCAAAGTTTGGGGACTCGTCTCAAGTTCAGCTCAGCGTATCATCCGCAGACAGATGGGCAGTCAGAGCGTACTATACAAACTCTCGAAGATATGTTGCGGTCAAGTACCCTTGACTTCGGTGGTTCATGGGAGGATCACCTGCACCTGGTGGAATTCTCGTACAACAATAGTTTCCAGGCCAGTATCCAGATGGCACCCTTCGAGGCTCTGTATGGTAGGAAGTGCAGATCCCCGTTAGTATGGGACGATGTCGGAGAGAGGCAGATGCTCGGTCCAGAACTGATTTCTTAGACGGTTGAAGTGGTCAGAAAAGTCAGAGATCACCTCCGAGTTGCTCAGGATCGCCAGCGCCATTGGGCCGATGCTCATCGGCGTCCCTTAGAATTTGCCGTCGGCGACCATGTATTCCTTAGGATCTCGCCCACCCGCGGCGTCATTCGTTTTGGCGTACGGGGAAAGCTTAGTCCTAGGTATATAGGGCCGTTCGATATTCTGGAGCGAGTAGGCGATGTGTCCTATCGTCTCGCTCTTCCGCCGTCGCTAAGTGAGGTACATGATGTATTCCATGTCTCCCAATTACGACGGTACATCCCGGATCCGAGCCATATCCTAGATCATTCAGAATTGGTTGTTGGTACCAACCTTTCGTATGAGGAGAGGCCCGTGTCTATATTGGACCGGAGAGAAAAGATGCTCAAGAATAAGACTATTAACTTAGTTCGTGTTGCTTGGGGTCATCACTCTCTAGGTGAGTCAACGTGGGAGCGTGAGGACGACATCCGATCGCGATATCCCTACCTGTTTGACTCGTAAGGTATAATGTCTTCCTTATGCCTTACGCTTTCCCTTCCTTGCTTGCATTATATGATTGTATGATTGAACTGCTTAACGTAGCTTGCCTGTGCTTAGTATAGCTTGTCGTGGCAATCTCTAGCTCCTTGATTAAATTCCGAGGACGGAATTCTTTGAAGGTGGGTAGAGTTGTCACCCCCATTTCCTGTATTTTCGTATTTATACTCGTATCTGGGTTTTGGCATGTATTTTAATTTTTCGACTTGCAGAATTATGGGGTTTTCTCGTATTTCGGGTTTTGGTTCGGCTCAGTTTTAATTGGTTTGGTTGATTAGGTTTGGGTTAACATGTATTGGTACACTTTAACCTACACTCTACCCTCAACACAACACAACCACCCTCATTATATCTCCACCAACTTTTTTTCTCTCCTCTTTACTCTCCATTAATTTTCTTCTTCTCCATCTTCTTCCTTCTTCCACACAACTCCCCAACCCATTAGGCAAGTGCACCTTGCCATCAAATAAGCACCACTTTTTATTTGTCCATTAGCTAGATTAGGCCATGGAGAACAACTTTAGAACTTGACATTTTGTGATTTGGAGTTTCCTTTGTTCTAGATCTAGGTTTTTACTATTTTCGGATTTACATGGTTTTGATCTATTTAACTTTGATTTTTGCATGTTTTGATGCTTCCATGTGGAAGAGAATTCGATTTTACTCAAGTTAGAACTTTGAAAATCAAGATTTGGTTTTGATTTGGTTAAGTTATAAAGAATTGAAATTTTGAAGTTCTTGGAGTTCTTCTCGGGTTGGAGAAGCAGCCCTCTCGGCCTGCGCTCTTTAGCGCAAGGCCGATTGCACAGCTTATCCTTTGGTGAACTGCGCACCTTCCTTCTCGACCAGCGCCTCCATTGCACAGCCGATTGCGCCGGCCTCTTGGGCTGAACTGCGCATCTCCTTGGCGCACTAACCCTCGCGCAATCCAGCCATGCGCAATCCACCCTCGCGCAATCCAGCCATGCGCAATCCACCCTCGCGCAATCCAGCTATGCACATCCACCCTCGCACAATCCAGCCATGCGCAATCCACCCTCGCGCAATCAACCCCTGCGCCGTCTACCCTAACCCTTGCGCAAGGCAACTCTTGCGCAGCTCTTCCATGCGCAGTACACACCCTGCGCAGACCAACCCTGACCCCCTTGCACAACCTACTTGTCTATGATGATTGTTTATTTCTTTAAGCTTGGTTCTTCTATAGTCCTATATATATTAGTATTCTATTAGATATTTTATGCCCATTTTATATCCTTACGCCTTTTGACATGAACTTGATTTTGCTTAATATACTTGGAATGACTATTGTACATGGCATGGTATGACAAGGACCTAGTATAACACGACAGTGACCCGTAGTGGTGCACTGCTGACATGACCAACCTGACATGACAGTGACCTGTAGTGGTGCACTCCTAACAAGCACCCTGACATGATTTATCTTGATAACTTGATAGTGGCCCGTGGCGGCGCACTCCTGACTTGACTTGACTTGTAACTTGTAATTAACTCGTATAATCAACTTGACACCGGGGGTTCCTGCTTGCTTGTTTGTACAATCCACTTGTCTTGTCTTGCATCATGTTTAGGACGCGACTTCCTGGGTACCACGGCCAGGGACTCGCGCTAAATTGGATTAGGCTAATTATTAGATCAAACTTGAACATGGAGAATTCCCAGTCACAGGCAATCTCGTTATCTGGACGCTTTAATAGACTTGTAGCTTGCCGACGAGTAGAGCACATTTCCAGCACATGTCATGTTGCACCCTCTAAGTCACCTAAGGGTACATTTGTCTCCCGGGCAATGTACCCACCTATAACTCTCAACCCGCGGAAGGATAACTGGATAGTCTGCAGGGCTTGGGACTGGAATTCTCACTTGCATCTTGTTAGTAATTAGGTTTGTGATAACCCTAGTTAGTTAAAGTAGTAAGCCGTAGTACTTGCTTGGCCGATTGTGAATGGATGGTGTCCAGCCTTGTCCAAATCTTGTCTAGCTCCAGTACCTGCTATCTCCTGAGCATGTTTTGTTTTACTTATCTTAACGATAAATGTAGAGACAGAGAGCTATTCAGGCGAAAGGTTACAATCCCGGTCCTTGTTTGGTTTAAGGATTGTAACCTGGCTCCCGGAATGGTTCGACGTCCCTAGTCGTTTATCGCCCTGTGTACTTTACTGCTTGTACTTTCTTTTATTCTTTATGTTCTGATATGCTGGGTTTTGTTCTTATTGTGGCCTCCTTTGTGGTACTTGCTCTTTCTGGGGTTTGACCCAGCTGGTTTTGTGTGGCCAGATTTCGGAGCAGCTCCCGAGGATCTACCGAGCTTCCAGCCCAATGGTGACAACTAGACGGAACCCGGGCCAAGAGTGGGTTTTCCTTTTGTTTCACCCACTTATATATAAATTTATTCTTTTGATGCGTTTAGCCGACGAGCACCTGTTAGCTCGATGCACATTTACTTACTGTCTGCCTACGGCTGTAAACATGATTACAAATCCTAGGGTTGATCATGTATGACTGAACTCTTGCTAGTCCTATCATTTGTACGACTAGCTTCATGATCATCCAATATGTAATATTTGGGACGCCTTATATATATATATTTGATGCTCTAACATCTTGTAACTCTGTTAATTGCTTGAGATTGAGACAATAGGCTTGACCTTAAGAGACTGCTGGCTTGTAGTAAACCCTCATATCTAGACAGCCGTGACCGTATAGTTGAGATGTATTCTATTTCAATATACGTAGCTGCTATGTCTGCCCCCGCTTTCTAGTATTCTGGTTCTGGGGCGTGACACTACGAATACCCATTCAGGAGTCCAAATGGCTTGTGGTGCCAGCGATCAGTGCATATAGATTAAGTTGGCTCACTAGTGACAATCCACGTGCGATACCTTGCATTGGAACAAGTAATCTGAGTAAGCTGAACATGCTAAAGTAACTTAATGAAACGTATCTGAACAACGCTCGAGTATAACACAAATCCTGACAACTTGAGTACCTCATTCACCTGAGGCAGAAATGCCCTCATGACCCTCGTATTTTCTTATACAAAATATGTCAAGTCCTAATATATAAAATGTCGGCTAACTTGGTTTATCTTGGACAGAGAAGATCGTATGGTAAGTATGATAAGTTGCACATGTTATTCTTATGTGACACTTGATGTCCATAACACGAGATGGGTTTTACAATATATGCCATGAAACTGATCCTACGACAAGATAGAAAGACAATCAAATGATAGATGGTGCACGAAATTAAATTGAACGTGTTTCGTAATGATAGCGAGCGGACGAGCTAGCCTCCCCACCAGTGCATGAAATACTGATAACCAACCAAATTGCTTGCAGGGTACGGGAGAACCTCGTCAAGTACGAAGTCTTCCCTCGAACGTGCTAAGGAGCTGAAGCACCATATATATGACATAATGTACTGGAGCATCGCCATTATATCATTCCATATTGTAAGCCGCTAGGCACGCCTTTTATGTTTAAGGGGAGAGAGCTTGAGCGAATTGTAATCTTGGTCTAGCGTCGCTTGTAATACTTCTTGAATATCAATAAAGAGCTTGAATTTGTTTCAACTTGTGTTCATTCACTTTTTGCTGTAAATGGGGACACTCTGTGCGACTCTGTAGCCTAGTTTTAATCGGTCGTTTTCTGAATTTTTCCTTGCACGAGTGCAACCTAGGCTAGTACGGCATCATGTCCAAGCGATGATGATCGCTCCTACGGGAGCGGGGTGTAAAAGATGCTCGTCAGTGGTCTCCACAATCGGCTCTTCAACAGCTGGTTCGTTATTGGTCTCCACAATCGGCTCTTCAGTAGCTGGCTCGTCAGTGGTCTCCACAATCTGTTCTTCAGCATCTGGTTCGTCAGTGGTCTCCTCGACTAGCTCATCGACGGTCTCCTTGACTGGTTCATCAACGGTCTTCTCGACCGGCTTGTCAGTAGTCTCCTCGATCGGCTCTGTAGTGGCTGCATTGTTCGGCTCTTTAGTTGCCTCTTCGGCCGCCATTCCCATGACCGCATCGACCAACTCTTCAATAACCTCTTCGGCTACCATCATAAAGGCATCATGGACCAACTTTTCAATTGTCTCCCTAGTTGTCTCTACAGCGGTCTTCTTGACCGGCTCTTCAATAGCCCCCTCGCCAACGTTTTAATGGCCACATCGGCCAACTCTCTGACCCTCTTTGGCTAATACTTCATGAGCTATCTCATCCCCTACATCTCCCTGAACTTCGAAGATCTCTTCAGACACTTCATCATATAGGGGAGGCTCAGTAGAGGAGCCCCGGCAGTACCTTTAGTATCCTCGATCGTTCGGCCCATCGGTATGGGTTCCCGGGCCATGCCTTTGGCCTCCGCAAGACCAACCCCGGGTATCAAGACTCATCCGTCGGCGCCCCTGTTGATACGAAGCCATCAACTCCAAAATTCCCCCGAGTTTATACTCAAAAAGAGCAAGAGAAGAAGCTTCTTCCGAGTCAACGGCCTCAGAAACTGCAGTCGTTGGGTTCCCCTATGGGGCACTAGCCTTCCCGACCCTTGTGATTAAAGGTACCTCGACAGTCGTATAGAAGCATTGAATTTTAGAACCAGAAAGCCCATGCGCCACTACATGCGCCAGAGCTTGGACAAAGTACTTCACAAACAGCAAAAATAGGCATTGAAAGAACTTTTTATTACGTATAAAAGTCTATTACATGTCTAAGAAAAGATTATACAAAGGAGAATTTCTACAAAAAAAGATCCTAAGTCTACAGCTAACAGCCATCATGCGCCCTCAAATAGGCGCAGCAACCATCACGCGCCCTCAGCAGGGCGTATCCTTTTCAGCAGCTCAGTTATGTGCATCCCAGTTATTGCATCCCTTCAGCAGCCCAGTTATGTGCCGCTCTTCCAGCCAGGCTCATCGCCGTCGAAATGCTTCGACTAATGAAGCATTTATTAAGCAGAACGAGGGTGGCAATCAACCCTCTAGCCGAGGAAGAGAAAGCATCACAAGCCAACCTGTGGCCAGGGGAGGCTTCAAAAAGCCTCTAAAGGCCAAGGAAGACCGTAATCGAACTGCGGCTAAAGGAGCAGCTTTCAACACAACCAGAGCGGGCAACGCCCACTTTGAAGAAAGAAAGAGCCCCCAAAGCCAAGCCGCCATCACTCATCACCTCCAAACCCCTCACCGCCCCGCCATTCCGATCTGCGGCTCTTCCTGCACAACGAAGACGAGGCTAGAGCATCCCTATCTTTGGATGCAACAGGCACCTTCCGCTGCCTCAGAAGCCCTCGACTCCGACTTTTGGATGTAACAGTCACCTTCAAGTATCAATAAAGACATGGCATCGCATCTTCACCCTCGGGAGCATCTCGTCAACAGAATACATCCGAGTAAACAAGTTTATATTGGAAGAATGTGAGAGAACGCAAAACAAACCCTCTCCATGCCACTATTTATAGGCCAGGCAAATCAAACCCATGCGCCAAGTGGATGGCTCTCCGAATTCCGTGCAATGAATTTGCACTAAATGGATGAACCGGACGCTTCGAATTCAGCTAAGTCAAAACAGCTATTTAAATCACTCGAAGATCGTAATAGTCACACCATTAAAGACGTCTCACAAAGCAGATGCGCCGGCCAGACCACGCATCACACAGACGCGCCCTTCAGCACCAAGCGTATCACAGGGGATGCGCCCCCATGCGTCCCCATACGCCTAGTGGAACGCCAACCGACGCGTCCACTCAGCTGTCCATCGAATGTCACAAACATTAAATACTTAACTGACAGAGTTGGCAGCACGCCTCCCCGAAGTCTGAACAGTTCAGAAGATGAAGCGTTGCCAACGTCAGCATCATCATTACTTTTCTCCGACGGCTACTGCCACGTGGCCACCCAACCACTCATATGTGCCTCTGCAGCCATGCGCCCAAATCTGCATGCGCCTCAAAGCCATGCTCTTCAGACTTTTCACTGATCCCTAAAAACAGAAGGAAAGTCACCATTAATGCTCTGCATGCGCCTCAAAAGCCATGCACCCCAGACTTCTCTTTGATCCCGAAAGACAGGAGTTAAGTCATTACTGAAGCCTCGCATGCACCTCAAAAGCCATGCGCCCCGAATGGTTCGTGACTCCTAAAGGTTATGTGACAAAGCCTCCTCATGCGCCAAATCCTAGGTGCATCCTACCAGATCATTCCCCATCAAATCTGAGATCTCTGAGCCATGGGTCGATGACACGTGTCCTTTGACCCGACTCACCCAAGATCTCAGCAACATAAAGATCTTCTCTTCTGCTACGTGCCGGTCCACAACAGCAGCATAAAGAATTTAATCCCTTGATCAGGGTGCATCGTTCATACACCTCCATCAGCAATCAATACGTGGCATCCCCACGACCAGGCGCATCCTACATATTTGCGCATGAGAAGCCAGCCTGCAGACTATATAAAGAGAGGGACCATTTCCTTCTTCTACACCTACCTACACACGGACATAACACACAACGAAGGAACATACCACCAGAGAGTTAGATACAGACACTCAACGTCTTCCTCCTCTCAACAAGCTCCAGTACCTAGAGCAATCCAAGTCATCAGAGAACCGATAACCGTCGTCAGATCGTCAACGGAGTCAACGTATTACCACTCACTCCATCGGCATAAGGGACCCAGATAAACAAAAGTGTACTCCTAGGACTATATCTAAGTCCTATATTGTAACACTGTTCTGTTTGTATTGAAATTTGCAATAAAAGAATTTTAATGGCAAACAAGCTGGCGACTCTGCTGGGGACTTCTTTCTTCTCCACCGAGAAAGCTGTGTCGTAATCCGACGACGTGAAGATGGGCTCCTCCCACAAGACGCTGGTCGTACGCCTCAATCAACAGGCGTATAAGGAGTTCATCTCTGAAGGCAGTGCGAGTCCTTCGAAGCGACTGTCGAAGCCGAAGAAGACCCGCCGAGTCTGGGTGCGCAAGGTCGATGCCTCGGACACCACCACCGAAGGGGATGTGTCGATCCAGCCTTCCCTTCCTGCTGACGTCCTCAGCAACCAAGATACACCCGCTGGTACAGCGCATCTCTCGGAGAAACGTGTGGCTAACCACATTCCCTAGCCATCTCCCTCTCAGGCGAGGAAGATGCATCGACGGAGCAGGGGCGCAGCCAATGCCCCGCGTATCACCTCTGATGCGCCACAGAAGGTCTCTGTCTTTGACAGACTCACTCGCTGTAATAGCGAAAAGAATTTTGATTCTGAGTACTATGCGCCCCAGTGGACTGGTACGAAGAAATCCAAGACAGCACGGGCCATGCGCCCCAAACATGCTATGCCAGCAGCAAGCCAGAAGTATGCGCTCATAATCATGCGCGCTGCTGATGGTAAGCTGTACAAGGTCGACTCGAGTGCTGCGGCGCCAGAAACGAGCCGACCTTCAAAGTCCTTGTCTCACTTGGGCGCATCTACTGCGTGCACAACCAAGTCGAGTAAGGCAAATCCAGTGGTCTTGAACTCCCGCGCCTCCTCTGGTTGTGCGTTTGAGGTCCGTTCAAGTTACTTCAAATGCTGTAGTTCCCCCACTACTGATTGGGATGCCTGTTTGGTATTAGATCAGGGGGCACAGCACTCACTTGACCATCCCGGCGCTTGGCCTTGCCATGCGTCTGAAGGGGGTGTGAAGGTGGCACTCTCCTCCAACGATCTGCATAACATGATCACTCACAAGCGCCGATCAGGAGAGTCGACTGACAAGCATGATGCGCCTCTCACGGGGCATACTTGTGCTGTGGTCACCATCAACTGCTGTTGCAAAGCGGCAGTCCCACCAAGGCAGTCGGTGTTCCAGCGGCTGCAATCATCGACACCCCTCCGACGTCGCCTCGGGAAGAAGGTGTCAACAGAAGAAGATCCAAGGGTTGCTTCATGGAACATGATCTCCAACTCCTCGTCAGTCCGAAAGGCGACTGACAGTTCCTTTTCCTCGTCCAAAAGCCAGCCGAGGAAAACCAAGACAGCTGTCGCATCCTCCGGAGTGTTCGAAGGCACTCGGGGGAGGAAGAAGATCTTGGAAGAAGCTGGGGGTAGTCAGACCCTTGTCGAGTCCGAAGACGAGGGTGTCCAAAGCACATCTGGGGCGGATCCTGTCAGCCTCTGAGAAGATGAGGATATCCCCCATAACATAGCTGGGGGTAGTCTAGCATCTGCGGACCCGAGTTCCGGAGACGCAGAGGCCCTTCAAGACGGAGCTGAGGGTAATCAGGCCTTTACAGATGCGCCCGTGGTGAATGTTCTTCCGAACATAGCTGGGGGTAGCCAAGACGAGGCTCCAGGAGCGGCAACTCCCCTACAAAAGAGTGAGGCCGAGAGTGAAGTCTCAACCCATCCATCCACTCCCGGCCGCGTCATGACAGTAAATGTGACTGGGGCTGATACCGAGTCTGATGTGCCACCAACAGACCTCATCCAGCGCATGGATACCCTGGAGGGAGGACTCAAAATCCTCTCTGCCTCCATGCAAACACTGACTCAAGTAGTGTTTGAGATACTGTCTGCTTTGGCTAGGACACCTTCTGCCGGTCCCGACCCAGGGGCCAATGGAGAATCGAGTGTACCCCTTCAACGGGTATCCTCGGACATAGATCGCTGCGAAGCACCTCGAACATCGGAGCCCTAAAATGCTCAACTCCAGGTGGTACCACCTTCTCCGACTCCCAGCTCCATAGAAGACGTGGTCGAGATGATCAGGGACTTGCGCGAGCACTTTGAGTCCAAGACAAGACAAAGGAGCGCCAAAAGATGGGCATCCCCCAACCTTATTCCCTCGAATGGAATAAGGTGGTTTATTCTTCTAAGTATAAACCACAAACACTGACGCCATATGACGGAAAGGACTCTTCGCATCGCTATCTGACGTATTTCCAGTCTCAGACGGGACATCTTCCGAAGGAGGACGTACTACTTACCAGCATATTTGTTGGGGCACTGAAAGGAGTGGCACACGACTGGTACTGCAGCCTCCCCGACAATTCAATATCTTCCTTCGACGATCTGACACGTCTTTTTTTCGACCATTTCTACGACGGCGAAAAGGACATAACAATGGCGTCCCTTATAGAGATACGCCAGAAGAAGAAGGAAACAGTTCGAGTGTTCATCGAACGCTTCCGACAGGCCAGCTTCAGACAGTCCCCAAGCATGCCAGAACATGCGCTTCTATCCTCCTGCAGCATTAACATGCTGCCTGCAGTCAAACTCTGGCTTAACTCTACTCCTCCTCCCGACTGGAGCTCCTTGATCATTGAAGCAGAAGCCGCAGAGAAGAAGGCGGCCAATGCTCGTCTTCTGGGAGTCAGTTTCTCTGCCTTTGAGGACAAGGGAAAACGGCCTGCAGCCAATAACCCCAGACGAGAGACAAAAGGAAAGCAGGTATTGACTGTCAATGCCTCAAAAGGTACGTCAGCACCTGCTCAGAAACCTCCACTTGCACCAAGGCCGAAGGAGGTTTATTCGTTCAACGACGAAGACACCTTACAACTCTTTGAGATACTGAAGCAGGGTGACAAGATCAAGCTTCCGGACCCGAAACATCCCGATGAGGTTGGAAAAGTGGACAACCCGAGGTACTGTCACTACCATCGGTTTGTCGGACACCCAACCAAGGACTGCTATATCCTCAAGAATTACATCTAGCGCATAATCAATGTGGATGTAATCTCCGTCGACTACGAATAGAAGACGGTGTCAGCCAACGTGGTGTCACTCCAGTTTGGCACCTTGCCGCCAACTACAATGCAGGATGGCGTAGTCCCCATCCCTAAGGCGATAATGGAGGTGGTTAACTTACCACCTACTCGTGACAACGTGAGTGGACTCATCCCACTCACCACAACTCGGGAAGAGATCCTATGGGTTCACCCGGATCTTGTCTCCGAGGTGACTCAACCAGAGGTACGCCCTACCTCCAAATCTAAAGGCAGGAAGATCAAGTCTTGCCGCACGGTCTCTTCTTCAGCGGAAGAGGCACTTCCTGTGTAGATGCATTCGCAACAGAACGTCCAACCCGACGAAGCTGCCGTCGAGATGGTACCTCCTGGCATCGTCCCTGCTATCCAGGACGAGGGCCCGTCTAATCCCCCAGCAGCCAATAAGTAGAAGCAGATAGAGGCACGCTTCGACAGGCCTCTACGAAAGGAGAATGCTTCGGGGCTAGCCAAGCCCCATAACTTTGACATACTGGCACAACTGGCCAGTACTCCTGCCCGTCTATCTCTGTTCGAGCTCCTTCGTCTTTCCAAAGACTCCCGAGAAGCTCTCTGTGAAGCTCTGAAGGATGCTGAATCCTTTCTCAGTCAGGTCAAGCAGCCTGAAGATCTCTCGACTGTATGCACGCACTGTCATTATGCGGATGAGGTTATCCCTAATATAACCTTCACCCAATAAGACATGCTGCTCAAACACAACAGGTTGCTGTACTATACAGGGTATATCGGTTCAGTCAAGGTGAAGCAGATTCAAATCGATCCGGGGTCTTCCCTCAGCATCATCTCGAAGACGCTGCTCTCGACACTGGGGATCCCAATGTACCGAGTGGCGCCCTCCAACACAACAATCAGTGGCTTCAACGCTAGCAAAAGCGAACCACTGGGCAAAATACGACTAATGTGCCACATCGGTAACCTCAGAACCGAGGTCACTTGTTATGTCGTGGACGCTGAAGTCAACTACAACCTTCTGTTGGGTCGCCCATGGCTGTATGAGTACATGGTGGTGCCATTGTCACCCCTATTTCCTGTATTTCGTATTTGTACTCGTGATTTGATTTCGGCACGTATTTTATTTTCTCGACTTGTGGATTCGGGTTCTCGTAAATGGGTTTTGGACCATGGCTTGGTTTTATTTTGTGGTGTTGGTTTGGTTCATCATGAGTGGAATACCTTAGCTTATTCTTCACCTCCATTCCATCACAACCACCCTCATTAAAACCCACCAACTTCTTCTCTCTCTTCCATAACTCCATTAATTTCTTACAACTTCTTCTTCTTCCTTCTTCCACACAACCCCCCAACCCATAGACAAGTGCACCTTGCCATCAAATAAGCACCACTTTTTATTTGTCCATTAACTAGATTAGGCCATGGAGAACAACTTTAGAACTTGACATTTTGTGATTTGGAGCTTTCATTTTTCTAGATCTAGGTTTTAACCATTTTCGAAAATCCTTGGTTTTGATCCATTAAACTTCAATTTTTGTATGTTTTGATGCTTCCATGTGGAAGAGAATTCGATTTTACTCAAGTTAGAACTTTGAAAATCTAGATTTGGTTTTGATTTGGCTAAGTTATGAAGATTTGAAGTTTTTGGTGTTCTTGAGGAGCTCATCTCAGCCTTGGTGAAGGCTCTCGGCCAGTGCTCTTTAGAACTTGACCGTTTGCGCACCCCGACCTGTGCTCTTTAGCGCATGGCCGATTGTGCATAGGCTCAGCCAGTGCTTTGTGCTGCGTTGGATTGTGCTGGCGCAAGCTAGCCATGCGCAAGCCAGCCATGCGCAAAGTAACCCCTGCGCACTCGACCATCGCGCAGTCCATACTCTGCGCAGTCTACCCTTGCTCAATCCTCCCTTGTACAATCCAATTGATACGCAAGGCATCCCCTGTGCCCCTTTAACCCTGTGCCCCTTGACCCCCTGCGTAGTCTACCCTTGCGCAAGGTAACCCTTGTGCAAGACAACTCTTGCACAGCTCTTCCATGCGCAGTACATACCCTACACAGCCCAACCCCTGACCCCCTTGCACAACCTACTTGTCTATGATGAATTGTTATTTCTTTAAGCTTGGCTCTTCTATAGTCCTATATATATTGGTATTTTATTAGATATTTGGAATGACTATTGTACATGGCATGGTATGTCCTACTTGTCACGAACTGATTTTTACTTAATATGTTTGGAATGACTATTGTACATGGCATGGTATGACAAAGAACTAGCATAACACGATAGTGATCCGTAGTGGTGCACTCTTGACATGACCAACCTGACATGATAGTAGCCCATCGTGGCGCACTCTTGACAGTACCCTGATATGATTTATCTTGATAACTTGATAGTGGCCCGTGGCGGCGCACTCCTGACTTGACTTGACTTGTAACTTGTAACTTGACTCGTATAATCAACTTGACACCGTGGGTGTTCCTGCTTGCTTGCTTGTACAATCTACTTGTCTTGTCTTGCATCATGTCTAGGACGTGACTTCCTGGGTACCACGGCCAGGGACTCGCGCTAAATTGGATTAGGCTAATGATTAGATCAAACTAGAACATGGAGAATTTCCAGTCACAGGCAATCTCGTTATCTGGGCACTTTAATGGACTTGTAGCTTGCCGACGAGTAGAGCACATTTCCAGCACACGGTCATGTGTTGCACCCTCTAAGTCACCTAAGGGTACATTTGTCTCCCGGGCAATGTACCCACCTATAACTCTCAACCCCGCGAAAGGATAACTGGATAGTCTGCAGGGCTTGGGACTGGGAGTTTCTCACTTGCATCTTGTTAGTAATTAAGGCTTGTGATAACCCTAGTTAGTTAAAGTAGTAAGCCGTAGTAATTGCTTGGCCGCTTGTGAATGCATGATGTCCAGCCTTGTCTAAGTCTTGTCTAGCTCCAGTACCTGATATCTCCTGAGCATGTTTGTTTTCCTTATCTTAACGATAAATGAGTAGAGACAATGAGCTATTCAGGCGAAGGGTTACAACCCCGGTCCTTGTCTGGTTTAAGGATTGTAACCTGGCTCCCGGAATGGTTCCACGTCCCTAGTCGTTTATCGCTCTGTATACTTTTATTACTTGTGCTTTCCTTTTATTCTTTATGTTCTGATACGCTGGCTTTTGTTCTTATTTGTGGCCTCCTTGTGGCACTTGCTCTTTCTGGGGTTTGACCCAGCTGGTTTTGTGTGGCCAGATTTCGGAGCAGCTCCCGAGGATCTACCAAGTTTGCAGCCCAATGGTGAACACTAGAAGGAACCAGGGCTACGAGTGGGTTTTCCCTTTTTGATTCACCCACTTATATGTAAATTTATTCTTTTGAGGCGTTTGCCGACGAGCACCTGTTAGCTCGATGCACATTTACTTACTGTCTGCCTACGGGCGGTAAACATGATTAACAAATCCTAGGGTTGATCATGTATGACTGAACTCTTGCTAGTCCTATTATTTTGTACGACTAGCTTCATGATCATCCAATATGTAGTATTTGGGACGCCTTATATATATATATTTGATGCTCTAATATCTTGTAACTCTGTTAATTGCTTAAGATTGAGACAATAGGCTTGACCTTAAGAGACTGCTGGCTTGTAGTAAACCCTCATATCTAGACAACCGTGACCGTATAGTTGAGATGTATTCTATTTCAATATACGTAGCTGGCTATGTCTGCCCCCGCTCTCCAGTATTCTGGTTCTGGGGTGTGACACGATTTAAGTGGTGGCCCATGCAGGTCTTGTCAATCAAGAAATGTGAGGGTTTACCGAATAGATGTCTCAATCAATATTTGCCCTAGATCTCTGCTCGTATCTTCAAATCCCTGAGATTCTTGACCTGATCACATGCTTGTATCATTGATCTGTCCTGGTCCTTTCTTTACTGTTCCCTATGTCATCTTCTTCAGTGGCATTGCTCCCGGACCTGCCAACCAGCCAGAGGAAGCTCAACAAGCACCCCAGCGCCAGGAAGATCAAGCTCAGTACTCTGGAGTAGCCTCCCGAGTTATGCTTCCCGGAGGCTTAGAACCTCCAGTTCAGGCAGCTCCGCCCGTTCAACCAGCTAGACAGGATGAGGGACCTTTGGTAGGGCTTATCAGAGAACTGCTTGTATCCCAAGATCGTCGAGGCGACGCCTTGCACCAGGAATTTCATGATGCACTAAACCGAGGAGGTCCCCAAGGGAATCATGCGGCCAACAGTTTCAAGCGCTTGAACCCTCCCTTCTTTGACGGCAGTGAAGATGCGATTGCCGCGGACGCTTGGCTTCAGGATACCGAGGTGGTTCTAGAAGCAGCTAGGACACCTGAAAATGAGAAGGTGGCGGTGGTACGCCTACAGTTGTTAGACTTGGCTCGCGATTGGTGGGCATCTCAGGCCATGGGATTAGCGGCACCAGTCACTTGGGCGACGTTCAGAGAGAGGTTCCAGACAAAGTACTTCGATGCGGTGGTACGGTACGACCTGCAGACCAGATTCACCAACTTGAAGCAAGGAGACAGGATGGTCGATGGCTATGCGACCGAGTTTTCCAGGCTGAGTAGGTTCGCCCCCACTTTGGTGGCGACCGAGTTCGATAGGGCTCAGCAATTCCAGCAAGGGCTGCACTTAGAGATATTATTGGCTGTAGAGCAGTTTGAGCACCAGTTGTACGCCAAGTTCAGTAAATGCGAGTTCTGGCTTGATCGCATTTCTTACTTGGGTTACATCATTACCAGAGGAGGAGTGGAAGTAGATCCCCAAAAGATTATGGCTATCGAGGCTTGGCCAGTACCCAACTCAGTGGCAGAAGTTCGCAGCTTTCTTGGATTGGCCAGCTACTACCGGCGGTTCGTCTCTAATTTTACAAGTATTTTAGCGCCGATGACCCAGTTGACCCGCAAGGATGTGCCGTTCGTTTGGACAGTAGAATGTCAGGAATCATTTGAGAAGTTGAAGCAAGGTTTGATAACGGCTCTCATTCTCACCCTTCCAGATGGGACCGGAGGATTCACAGTTTATTGCGATGCTTCAGGCAGAGGATTAGGATGTGTTTTGATGCAGCATGGGAAGGTAATTGCTTATGCATCATATCAACTTCATGATCATGAGAAGAATTACCCGACCTACGACTTGGAGCTAGCAGCAGTAGTGTTTGCACTTAAGTTATGGAGGCACTACTTGTACGGAGACAGAGTGGAGATATTTACTGATCATAAGAGCCTGAAGTATGTTTTCACCCAAAAGGATCTTAATATACAGCAGAGAAGATGGCTCGAGCTACTGGTGGACTACGATGTGGATTTACATTATCATCTAGGGAAGGCCAACGTTGTAGCAGATGCGTTGAGCCGGAGTTTATTTCCTGACGGCGCAACCAGAGCTATTGGCAGATCTTCAGAAGATGGGTATAGAAGTTGTCCTCCCTTCCAATGTGGCCTTGATGGCCAGCCTACAGATTCAGTCCAGCATAGTTGAGAGGATCCGGACCGCACAGTTAACAGATTCCAAGATTCAGCAGCTCAGAGCAGAGTACGAGGCAGAAAGAAGGCCAGAGTTATGTATTCATGAGGATGGTACACTTCGACACGGCACGCGTCTTTGTGTACCCAGTGGAGATATCAGATAGGAAGTCATGGCAGAGGCTCACAGTTCGCAGTATTCCATCCACCCAGGCAGCACAAAGATGTACAGAGATATTCGTCAACACTTTTGGTGGAATGGTATGAAGAGGGAGATAACCCGGTATGTCTCTCGATGTTTGGTTTGCCAACAAGTCAAGACTGAACATCAGAGGCCAGCTGGACTTCTTCAACCTTTACCGATCCCAGAATGGAAATGGAAACACATAACCATGGATTTCGTGACTGGGTTACCTAGATCTCCGGCAGGCATAGATGCTATTTGGGTCATTGTAGACAGGCTTACCAAGGTGGCACACTTTATTCCATTTAGAGTTGGACAGTCGATGGCACAGCTAGCAGAGATGTATCTCAGGCAGATCGTCCGACTTCACGGAGTGCCAGTCAGCATAGTATCAGACAGGGATACGAGATTCACATCGCACTTCTGGCGCAGTCTTCATCAAAGTTTGGGGACTCGTCTCAAATTCAGCTCAGCGTATCATCCGCAGACAGATAGGCAATCAGAGCGTACTATACAAACTCTCAAAGATATGTTGCGGTCGTATACCCTTGACTTCGGTGGTTCGTGGGAGGATCACCTGCACCTGGTGGAATTCTCGTACAACAATAGTTTCCAGGCCAGTATCCAGATGGCACCTTTCGAGGCTCTGTATGGTAGGAAGTGCAGATCCCCGTTAGCATGGGACGATGTCGAAGAGAGGCAGATGCTCGGTCCAGAACTGATTTCTCAGACGGTTGAAGTGGTCAGGAAAGTCAGAGATCACCTCCGAGTTGCTCAGGATCGCCAGCGCCATTGGGCCGATGCTCATCGGCGTCCTTTAGAATTTGCCGTCGGTGACCATGTATTCCTTAGGATCTCGCCTACCCGCGGCGTCATTCGTTTTGGCGTGCGGGGAAAGCTTAGTCCTAGGTATATAGGGCCGTTCGATATTCTGGAGCGAGTAGGTGATGTGTCCTATCGTCTCGCTCTTCCACCGTCGCTAAGTGAGGTACATGATGTATTCCATGTATCCCAATTAAGACGGTACATCTCGAACCCGAGCCATATCCTAGATCATTCGGAATTGGTTGTTGGTACCAACCTTTCGTATGAGGAGAGGCCCATGTCTATTTTGGACCGGAGGGAAAAGACGCTCAAGAACAAGACTATTAACTTAGTCAGTGTTGCTTGGGGTCATCACTCTCTAGGTGAGTCAACGTGGGAGCGTGAGGACGACATCCGATCGCGATATCCCTACCTGTTTGACTCATGAGGTATAATGTCTTTCTTATGCCTTACGCTTTCCCTTTCCTTGCTTGCATTGTATGATTGTATGATAGAACTGCTTAGTGTAGCTTGCCTGTGCTTAGTATAGCTTGTCGTGGCAATCTCTAGCTCCTTGATTAAATTCTGAGGACGAAATTCTTTGAAGGTGGGTAGAGTTGTCACCCCCATTTCCTGTATTTCGTATTTGTACTCGTGATTTGATTTCGGCACGTATTTTATTTTCTCGACTTGTGGATTCGGGTTCTCGTAAATGGGTTTTGGACCATGGCTTGGTTTTATTTTGTGGTGTTGGTTTGGTTTGGTTTGGTTCATCATGAGTGGAACACCTTAGCTTATTCTCCACCTCCATTCCATCACAACCACCCTCATTAAAACCCACCAACTTCTTTTCTCTCCTCCATAACTCCATTAATTTCTTACAACTTCTTCTTCTTCCTTCTTCCACACAACTCCCCAACCCATAGGCAAGTGCACCTTGCCATCAAATAAGCACTACTTTTTATTTGTCCATTAACTAGATTAGGCCATGGAGAACAACTTTAGAACTTGACATTTTGTGATTTAGAGCTTTCATTTTTTAGATCTAGGTTTTAACCATTTTTGAAAATCCTTGGTTTTGATCCATTAAACTTTGACTTTTGCATGTTTTGATGCTTCCATGTGGAAGAGAATTCGATTTTACTCAAGTTAGAACTTTGAAAATCTAGATTTGGTTTTGATTTGGCTAAGTTATGAAGATTTGAAGTTTTTGGTGTTCTTGAGGAGCTCATCTCAGCCTTGGTGAAGGCTCTCGGCCAGTGCTCCTTAGCACTTGACCATTTGCGCACCCCGGCCTGTGCTCTTTAGCGCATGGCCGATTGCGTATAGGCTCAGCCAGTGCTTTGCGCTGCGCTGGATTGTGCTGGCGCAAGCTAGCCATGCGCAAGCCAGCCATGTGCAAAGTAACCCCTGCGCACTCGACCATCGCGCAGTCCATACTCTGCGCAGTCTACCCTTGCGCAATCCTCCCTTGCGCAATCCAATTGATGAGCAAGGCATCCCCTGTGCCCCTTTAACCCTGTGCCCCTTGACCCCATGCGCAGTCTATCCTTGCGCAACAAGGCAACTCTTTCGCAGCTCTTCCATGTGCAGTATATACCCTACGCAACCCAACCCCTGACCCCCTTGCACAACCTACTTGTCTATGATGAATTGTTATTTCTTTAAGCTTGGCTCTTCTATAGTCCAATGGTGACAACTAGACGGAACCCGGGCCAAGAGTGGGTTTTCCTTTTGTTTCACCCACTTATATATAAATTTATTCTTTTGAGGCGTTTAGCCGACGAGCACCTGTTAGCTCGATGCACATTTACTTACTGTCTGCCTACGGGCTGTAAACATGATTAACAAATCCTAGGGTTGATCATGTATGACTGAACTCTTGCTAGTCCTATCATTTTGTACGACTAGCTTCATGATCATCCAATATGTAATATTTGGGACGCCTTATACATATATATTTGATGCTCTAACATCTTGTAACTCTGTTAATTGCTTGAGATTGAGACAATAGGCTTGACCTTAAGAGACTGCTGGCTTGTAGTAAACCCTCATATCTAGACAGCCGTGACCGTATAGTTGAGATGTATTCTATTTCAATATACGTAGCTGGCTATGTCTGCCCCCGCTCTTCAGTATTCTGGTTCTGGGGCGTGACACTACGAATACCCATTCAGGAGTCCAAATGGCTTGTGGTGCCAGCGATCAGTGCATATAGATTAAGTTGGCTCACTAGTGACAATCCACGTGCGATACCTTGCATTGGAACAAGTAATCTGAGTAAGCTGAACATGCTAAAGTAACTTAATGAAACGTATCTGAACAACGCTCGAGTATAACACATCCTGACAACTTGAGTACCTCATTCACCTGAGGCAGAAATGCCCTCATGACCCTCGTATTTTCTTATACAAAATATGTCAAGTCCTAATATATAAAATGTCGGCTAACTTGGTTTATCTTGGACAGAGAAGATCGTATGGTAAGTATGATAAGTTGTACATGTTATTCTTATGTGACACTTGATGTCCATAACACGAGATGGGTTTTACAATATATGCCATAAAACTGATCCTAAGACAAGATAGAAAGACAATCAAATGATAGATGGTGCACAAAATTAAATTGAACGTGTTTCGTAATGATAGCGAGCGGACGAGCTAGCCTCCCCACCAGTGCATGAAATATACTGATAACCAACCAAATTGCTTGCAGGGTACGGGAGAACCTCGTCAAGTACGAAGTCTTCCCTCGAACGTGCTAAGGAGCTGAAGCACCATATATATGACATAATGTACTGGAGCATCGCCATTATATCATTCCATATTGTAAGCCGCTTGGCACGCCTTTTATGTTTAAGGGGAGAGAGCTTGAGCGAATTGTAATCTTGGTCTAGCGTCGCTTGTAATACTTCTTGAATATCAATAAAGAGCTTGAATTTGTTTCAACTTGTGTTCATTCACTTTTTGCTGTAAAAGGGGACACTCTGTGCGACTCTGTAGCCTAGTTTTAATCGGTCGTTTCTGAATTTTTCCTTGCACGAGTGCAACCTAGGCTAGTACGGCATCATGTCCAAGCGATGATGATCGCTCCTACGGGAGCGGGGTGTAAAAGATGCTCGTCAGTGGTCTCCACAATCGGCTCTTCAACAGCTGGTTCGTTATTGGTCTCCACAATCGGCTCTTCAGCAGCTGGCTCGTCAGTGGTCTCCACAATCTGTTCTTCAGTATCTGGTTCGTCAGTGGTCTCCTCGACTAGCTCATCGACGGTCTCCTTGACTGGTTCATCAACGGTCTCCTCGACCGGCTTGTCAGTAGTCTCCTCGATCGGCTCTGTAGTGGCTGCATTGTTCGGCTCTTTAGTTGCCTCTTCGGCCGCCATTCCCATGACCGCATCGACCAACTCTTCAATAACCTCTTCGGCTACCATCATAAAGGCATCATGGACCAACTTTTCAATTGTCTTCCTAGTTGTCTCTACAGCGGTCTTCTTGACCGGCTCTTCAATAGCCCCCTCGGCCAACGTTTTAATGGCCACATCGGCCAACTCTCTGACGGCCTCTTTGGCTAATACTTCATGAGCTATCTCATCCCCTACATCTCCCTGAACTTCGAAGATCTCTTCAGACACTTCATCAGTATAGGGGAAGGCTCAGTAGAGGAGCCCCGGGCAGTACCTTTAGTATCCTCGATCGTTCGGCCCATCTCGGGTATGGGTTCCCGGGCCATGCCTTTGGCCTCCGCAAGACCAACCCCGGGTATCAAGACTCATCCGTCGGCGCCCCTGTTGATACGAAGCCATCAACTCCAAAAATTCCCCCGAGTTTTATACTCAAAAAGAGCAAGAGAAGAAGCTTCTTCCGAGTCAACGGCCTCAGAAACTGCAGTCGTTGGGTTCCCCTATGGGGCACTAGCCTTCCCGACCCTTGTGATTAAAGGTACCTCGACAGTCGTATAGAAGCATTGAATTTCAGAACCAGAAAGCCCATGCGCCAGACTACATGCGCCAGAGCTTGGACAAAGTACTTCACAAACAGCAAAAATAGGCATTAAAAGAAGACTTTTTATTACGTATAAAAGTCTATTACATGTCTAAGAAAAGATTATACAAAGGAGAATTTCTACAAAGAAAAGATCCTAAGTCTACAGCCAACAGCCATCATGCGCCCTCAAATAGGCGCAGCAACCATCACGCGCCCTCAGCAGGGCGCATCCTTTTCAGCAGCTCAGTTATGTGCATCCCAGTTATGTGCATCCCTTCAGCAGCCCAGTTATGTGCCGCTCTTCCAGCCAGGCTCACCGCCGTCGAAATGCTTCGACTAATGAAGCATTTATTAAGCAGAACGAGGGTGGCAATCAACCCTCTAGCCGAGGAAGAGAAGAGCATCACAAGCCAACCTTTGGCCAGGGGAGGCTTCAAAAGAGCCTCTAAAGGCCAAGGAAGACCGTAATCGAAACTGCGGCTAAAGGAGCAGCTTTCAACACAACCAGAGCGGGCAACGCCCACTTTGAAGGAAGAAAGAGCCCCCAAAGCCGCATCACCGCCATTCCGATCTGCGGCTCTTCCTGCACAACGAAGACGAGGCTAGAGCATCCTTATCTTTGGATGCAACAGGCACCTTCCGCTTGCCTCAGAAGCCCTCGACTCCGACTTTTGGATGTAACAGTCACCTTCAAGTGCATCAATAAAGACATGGCATCGCATCTTCACCCTCGGGAGCATCTCGTCAACAGAATACATCCGAGTAAACAAGTTTATATTGGAAGAATGTGAGAGAACGCGAAACAAACCCTCTCCATGCCACTATTTATAGGCCAGGCAAATCAAACCCATGCGCCAAGTGGATGGCTCTCCGAATTCCGTGCAATGAATTTGCATTAAATGGATGAACCGGACGCTTCGAATTCAGCTAAGTCAAAACAGCTATTTAAATCACTCGAAGATCGTAACAGTCACACCATTAAAGACGTCTCACAAAGCAGATGCGCCGGCCAGACCACGCATCACACAGACGCGCCCTTCAGCACCAAGCGTATCACAGGGGATGCGCCCCCATGCGTCCCCATACGCCTAGTGGAACGCCAACCGATGCGTCCACTCAGCTGTCCATCGAATGTCACAAACATTAAATACTTAACTGACAGAGTTGGCAGCACGCCTCCCCGAAGTCTGAACAGTTCAGAAGATGAAGCGTCGCCAACGTCAGCATCATCATTACTTTTCTCCGACGGCTACTGCCACGTGGCCACCCAACCACTCATATGTGCCTCTGCAGCCATGCGCCCAAATCTGCATGCGCCTCAAAAGCCATGCTCTTCAGACTTTTCACTGATCCCTAAAAACAGAAGAAAAGTCACCATTAATGCTCTGCATGCGCCTCAAAAGCCATGCACCCCAGACTTCTCTTTGATCCCGAAAGACAGGAGTTAAGTCATTACTGAAGCCTCGCATGCACCTCAAAAGCCATGCGCCCCGAATGGTTCGTGACTCCTAAAGGTTATGTGACAAAGCCTCCTCATGCGCCAAATCCTAGGCGCATCCTACCAGATCATTCCCCATCAAATCTGAGATCTCTGAGCCATGGGTCGATGACACGTGTCCTTTGACCCGACTCACCCAAGATCTCAGCAACATAAAGATCTTCTCTTCTGCTACGTGCCGGTCCACAACAGCAGCATAAAGAATTTAATCCCTTGATCAGGGCGCATCGTTCATACACCTCCATCAGCAATCAACACGTGGCATCCCCACGACCAGGCGCATCCTACATATTTGCGCATGAGAAGCCAGCCTGCAGACTATATAAAGAGAGGGACCATTTCCTTCTTCCACACCTACCTACACACGGACATAACACACAACGAAGGAACATACCACCAGAGAGTTAGATACAGACACTCAACGTCTTCCTCCTCTCAACAAGCTCCAGTACCTAGAGCAATCCAAGTCATCAGAGAACCGATAACCGTCGTCAGATCGTCAACGGAGTCAACGCATTACCACTCACTCCATCGGCATAAGGGACCCAGATAAACAAAAGTGTACTCCTAGGACTATATCTAAGTCCTATATTGTAACACTGTTCTGTTTGTATTGAAATTTGCAATAAAAGAATTTTAATGGCAAACAAGCTGGCGACTCTGCTGGGGACTTCTTTCTTCTCCACCGAGAAAGCTGTGTCGTAATCCGACGACGTGAAGATGGGCTCCTCCCACAAGACGCTGGTCGTACGCCTCAATCAACAGGCGTATGAGGAGTTCATCTCTGAAGGCAGTGCGAGTCCTTCGAAGCGACTGCCGAAGTCGAAGAAGACCCGCCGAGTCTGGATGCGCAAGGTCGATGCCTCGGACACCACCACCGAAGGGGATGTGTCGATCCAGCCTTCCCTTCCTGCTGACGTCCTCAGCAACCAAGATACACCCGCTGGTACAGTGCATCTCTCGGAGAAACGTGTGGCTAACCACATTCCCTAGCCATCTCCCTCTCAGGCGAGGAAGATGCATCGACGGAGCAGGGGCGCAGCCAATGCCCCGCGTATCACCTCTGATGCGCCACAGAAGGTCTCTGTCTTTGACAGACTCACTCGCTGTAATAGCGAAAAGAATTTGGATTCTGAGTACTATGCGCCCCAGTGGACTGGTACGAAGAAATCTAAGACAGCACGGGCCATGCGCCCCAAACATGCTATGCCAGCAGCAAGCCAGAAGCATGCACTCATAATCATGCACACTGCTGATGGTAAGCTGTACAAGGTCGACTCGAGTGCTGCGGCGCCAGAAATGAGCCGACCTTCAAAGTCCTTGTCTCACTTGGGCGCATCTACTGCGTGCACAACCAAGTCGAGTAAGGCAAATCCAGTGGTCTTGAACTCCCGCGCCTCCTCTGGTTGTGCGTTTGAGGTCCGTTCAAGTTACTTCAAATGCTGTGGTTCCCCACTACTGATCGGGATGCCTGTTTGGTATTAGATCAGGGGGCACAGCACTCACTTGACCATCCCGGCGCTTGGCCTTGCCATGCGCCTGAAGGGGGTGTGAAGGTGGCACTCTCCTCCAACGATCTGCGTAACATGATCACTCACAAGCGCCGATCAGGAGAGTCGACTGACAAGCACGATGTGCCTCTCACGGGGCATACTTGTGCTGTGGTCACCATCAACTGCTGTTGCAAAGCGGCAGTCCCACCAAGGCAGTCGGTATTCCAGCGGCTGCAATCATCGACACCCCTCCGACGTCGCCTCGGGAAGAAGGTGTCAACAGAAGAAGATCCAAGGGTTGCTTCATGGAACATGATCTCCAACTCCTCGTCAGTCCGAAAGGCGACTGACAGTTCCTTTTCCTCGTCCAAAAGCCAGCCGAGGAAAACCAAGACAGCTGTCGCGTCCTCCGGAGTGTTCGAAGGCACTCGGGGGAGGAAGAAGATCTTGGAAGAAGCTGGGGGTAGTCAGACCCTTGTCGAGTCCAAAGACGAGGGTGTCCAAAGCACATCTGGGGCGGATCCTGTCAGCCTCTGAGAAGATGAAGATATCCCCCATAACATAGCTGGGGGTAGTCTAGCATCTGCGGACCCGAGTTCCGGAGACGCAGAGGCCCTTCAAGACGGAGCTGAGGGTAATCAGGCCTTTACAGATGCGCCCGTGGTGAATGTTCTCCCGAACATAGCTGGGGGTAGCCAAGACGAGGCTCCAGGAGCGGCAACTCCCCTACAAAAGAGTGAGGCCGAGAGTGAAGTCTCAACCCATCCATCCACTCCCGGCCGCGTCATGACAGTAAATGTGACTGGGGCTGATATCGAGTCTGATACGCCACCAACAGACCTCGTCCAGCTCATGGATACCCTGGAGGGAGGACTCAAAATCCTCTCTGCCTCCATGCAAACACTGACTCAAGTAGTGTTTGAGATACGGTCTGCTTTGGCTAGGACACCTTCTGCCGGTCCCGACCCAGGGGCCAATGGAGAATCGAGTGTACCCCTTCAACGGGTATCCTCGGACATAGATTGCTGCGAAGCACCTCGAACATCGGAGCCCTAAAATGCTCAACTCCCGGTGGTACCACCTTCTCCGACTCCCAGCTCCATAGAAGACGTGGTCGAGATGATCAGGGACTTGCGCGAGCACTTTGAGTCCAAGACAAGACAAGAGGAGCGCCAAAAGATGGGTATCCCCCAACCTTATTCCCTCGAATGGAATAAGGTGGTTTATTCTTCTAAGTATAAACCACAAACACTGACGCCATATGACGGAAAGGACTCTTCGCATCGCTATCTGACGTATTTCCAGTCTCAGACGGGATATCTTCCGAAGGAGGACGTACTACTTACCAGCATATTTGTTGGGGCACTGAAAGGAGTGGCACACGACTGGTACTGCAGCCTCCCCGACAATTCAATATCTTCCTTCGACGATCTGACATGTCTTTTTTTCGACCATTTCTACGACGGCAAAAAGGACATAACAATGGCGTCCCTTATAGAGATACGCCAGAAGAAGAAGGAAACAGTTCGAGTGTTCATCGAACGCTTCCGACAGGCCAGCTTCAGACAGTCCCCAAGCATGCCAGAACATGCGCTTCTATCCTCCTGCAGCATGAACATGCTGCCTGCAGTCAAACTCTGGCTTAACTCTACTCCTCCTCCCGACTGGAGCTCCTTGATCATTGAAGCAGAAGCCGCAGAGAAGAAGGCGGCCAATGCTCGTCTTCTGGGAGTCAGTTTCCCTGCCTTTGAGGACAAGGGAAAACGGCCTGCAGCCAATAACCCCAGACGAGAGACAAAAGGAAAGCAGGTATTGACTGTCAATGCCTCAAAAGGTACGTCAGCACCTGCTCAGAAACCTCCACTTGCACCAAGGCCGAAGGAGGTTTATTCGTTCAACGACGAAGACACCTTACAACTCTTTGAGATACTGAAGCAGGGTGACAAGATCAAGCTTCCGGACCCGAAACATCCCGATGAGGTAGGAAAAGTGGACAACCCGAGGTACTGTCACTACCATCGGTTTGTCGGACACCCAACCAAGGACTGCTATATCCTCAAGAATTACATCTAGCGCATAATCAATGTGGATGTAATCTCCGTCGACTACGGATAGAAGACGGTGTCAGCCAACGTGGTGTCACTCCAGTTTGGCACCTTGCCGCCAACTACAATGCAGGATGGCGTAGTCCCCATCCCTAAGGCGATAATGGAGGTGGTTAACTTACCACCTACTCGTGACAACGTGAGTGGACTCATCCCACTCACCACAACTCGGGAAGAGATCCTATGGGTTCACCCGGATCTTGTCTCCGAGGTGACTCAACCAGAGGTACGCCCTACCTCCAAATCTAAAGGCAGGAAGATCAAGTCTTGCCGCACGGTCTCTTCTTCAGCGGAAGAGGCACTTCCTGTGTAGATGCGTTCGCAACAGAACGTCCAACCCGACGAAGCTGCCGTCGAGATGGTACCTCCTGGCATCGTCCCTGCTATCCAGGACGAGGGCCCGTCTAATCCCCCAGCAGCCAATAAGTAGAAGCAGATAGAGGCACGCTTCGACAGGCCTCTACGAAAGGAGAATGCTTCGGGGCTAGCCAAGCCCCACAACTTTGACATACTGGCACAACTGGCCAGTACTCCTGCCCGTCTATCTCTGTTCGAGCTCCTTCGTCTTTCCAAAGACTCCCGAGAAGCTCTCTGTGAAGCTCTGAAGGATGCTGAATCCTTTCTCAGTCAGGTCAAGCAGCCTGAAGATCTCCCGACTGTATGCACGCACTGTCATTGTGCGGATGAGGTTATCCCTAATATAACCTTCACCCAACAAGACATGCTGCTCAAACACAACCGACACAACAGGTTGCTGTACTATACAGGGTATATCGGTTCAGTCAAGGTGAAGCGGATTCAAATCGATCCAGGGTCTTCCCTCAGCATCATCTCGAAGACGCTGCTCTCGACACTGGGGATCCCAATGTACCGAGTGGCGCCCTCCAACACAACAATCAGTGGCTTCAACGCTAGCAAAAGCGAACCACTGGGCAAAATACGACTAATGTGCCACATCGGTAACCTCAGAACCGAGGTCACTTGTTATGTCGTGGACGCTGAAGTCAACTACAACCTTCTGTTGGGTCGCCCATGGCTGTATGAGTACATGGTGGTGCCATTGTCACCCCTATTTCCTGTATTTCGTATTTGTACTCGTGATTTGATTTCGGCACGTATTTTATTTTCTCGACTTGTGGATTCGGGTTCTCGTAAATGGGTTTTGGACCATGGCTTGGTTTTATTTTGTGGTGTTGGTTTGGTTCATCATGAGTGGAATACCTTAGCTTATTCTTCACCTCCATTCCATCACAACCACCCTCATTAAAATCCACCAACTTCTTCTCTCTCTTCCATAACTCCATTAATTTCTTACAACTTCTTCTTCTTCCTTCTTCCACACAACCCCCCAACCCATAGACAAGTGCACCTTGCCATCAAATAAGCACCACTTTTTATTTGTCCATTAACTAGATTAGGCCATGGAGAACAACTTTAGAACTTGACATTTTGTGATTTGGAGCTTTCATTTTTCTAGATCTAGGTTTTAACCATTTTCGAAAATCCTTGGTTTTGATCCATTAAACTTCAATTTTTGTATGTTTTGATGCTTCCATGTGGAAGAGAATTCGATTTTACTCAAGTTAGAACTTTGAAAATCTAGATTTGGTTTTGATTTGGCTAAGTTATGAAGATTTGAAGTTTTTGGTGTTCTTGAGGAGCTCATCTCAGCCTTGGTGAAGGCTCTCGGCCAGTGCTCTTTAGCACTTGACCGTTTGCGCACCCCGACCTGTGCTCTTTAGCGCATGGCCGATTGTGCATAGGCTCAGCCAGTGCTTTGTGCTGCGTTGGATTGTGCTGGCGCAAGCTAGCCATGCGCAAGCCAGCCATGCGCAAAGTAACCCCTGCGCACTCGACCATCGCGCAGTCCATACTCTGCGCAGTCTACCCTTGATCAATCCTCCCTTGCACAATCCAATTGATACGCAAGGCATCCCCTGTGCCCCTTTAACCCTGTGCCCCTTGACCCCCTGCGTAGTCTACCCTTGCGCAAGGTAACCCTTATGCAAGACAACTCTTGCACAGCTCTTCCATGCGCAGTACATACCCTACACAGCCCAACCACTGACCCCCTTGCACAACCTACTTGTCTATGATGAATTGTTATTTCTTTAAGCTTGGCTCTTCTATAGTCCTATATATATTGGTATTTTATTAGATATTTGGAATGACTATTGTACATGGCATGGTATGTCCTACTTGTCACGAACTGATTTTTACTTAATATGTTTGGAATGACTATTGTACATGGCATGGTATGACAAAGAACTAGCATAACACGACAGTGATCCGTAGTGGTGCACTCTTGACATGACCAACCTGACATGATAGTAGCCCGTCGTGGCGCACTCTTGACAGTACCCTGATATGATTTATCTTGATAACTTGATAGTGGCCCGTGGCGGCGCACTCCTGACTTGACTTGACTTGTAACTTGTAACTTGACTCGTATAATCAACTTGACAGCGTGGGTGTTCCTGCTTGCTTGCTTGTACAATCCACTTGTCTTGTCTTGCATCATGTCTAGGACGTGACTTCCTGGGTACCACGGCCAGGGACTCGCGCTAAATTGGATTAGGCTAATGATTAGATCAAACTAGAACATGGAGAATTTCCAGTCACAGGCAATCACGTTATCTGGGCACTTTAATGGACTTGTAGCTTGCCGACGAGTAGAGCACATTTCCAGCACACGGTCATGTGTTGCACCCTCTAAGTCACCTAAGGGTACATTTGTCTCCCGGGCAATGTACCCACCTATAACTCTCAACCCCGCGAAAGGATAACTGGATAGTCTGCAGGGCTTGGGACTGGGAGTTTCTCACTTGCATCTTGTTAGTAATTAAGGCTTGTGATAACCCTAGTTAGTTAAAGTAGTAAGCCGTAGTAATTGCTTGGCCGCTTGTGAATGCATAATGTCCAGCCTTGTCTAAGTCTTGTCTAGCTCCAGTACCTGATATCTCCTGAGCATGTTTGTTTTCCTTATCTTAACGATAAATGAGTAGAGACAATGAGCTATTCAGGCGAAGGGTTACAACCCCGGTCCTTGTCTGGTTTAAGGATTGTAACCTGGCTCCCGGAATGGTTCCACGTCCCTAGTCGTTTATCGCTCTGTATACTTTTATTACTTGTGCTTTCCTTTTATTCTTTATATTCTGATACGCTGGCTTTTGTTCTTATTTGTGGCCTCCTTGTGGCACTTGCTCTTTCTGGGGTTTGACCCAGCTGGTTTTGTGTGGCCAGATTTCGGAGCAGCTCCCGAGGATCTACCAAGTTTGCAGCCCAATGGTGAACACTAGAAGGAACCAGGGCTACGAGTGGGTTTTCCCTTTTTGATTCACCCACTTATATGTAAATTTATTCTTTTGAGGCGTTTGCCGACGAGCACCTGTTAGCTCGATGCACATTTACTTACTGTCTGCCTACGGGCTGTAAACATGATTAACAAATCCTAGGGTTGATCATGTATGACTGAACTCTTGCTAGTCCTATCATTTTGTACGACTAGCTTCATGATCATCCAATATGTAATATTTGGGACGCCTTATATATATATATATTTGATGCTCTAATATCTTGTAACTCTGTTAATTGCTTAAGATTGAGACAATAGGCTTGACCTTAAGAGACTGCTGGCTTGTAGTAAACCCTCATATCTAGACAACCGTGACCGTATAGTTGAGATGTATTCTATTTCAATATACGTAGCTGGCTATGTCTGCCCTCGCTCTCCAGTATTCTGGTTCTGGGGTGTGACACGATTTAAGTGGTGGCCCATGCAGGTCTTGTCAATCAAGAAATGTGAGGGTTTACCGAATAGATGTCTAAATCAATATTTGCCCTTGATCTCTGCTCGTATCTTCAAATCCCTGAGATTCTTGACCTGATCACATGCTTGTATCATTGATCTGTCCTGGTCCTTTCTTTACTGTTTCCTATGTCATCTTCTTCAGTGGCATTGCTCCCGGACCTGCCAACCAGCCAGAGGAAGCTCAACAAGCACCCTAGCGCCAGGAAGATCAAGCTCAGTACTCTGGAGTAGCCTCCCGAGTTATGCTTCCCGGAGGCTTAGAACCTCCAGTTCAGGCAGCTCCGCCCGTTCAACCAGCTAGACAGGATGAGGGACCTTTGGTAGGGCTTATCAGAGAACTGCTTGTATCCCAAGATCGTCGAGGCGACGCCTTGCACCAGGAATTTCATGATGCACTAAACCGAGGAGGTCCCCAAGGGAATCATGCGGCCAACAGTTTCAAGCGCTTGAACCCTCCCTTCTTTGACGGCAGTGAAGATGCGATTGTCGCGGACGCTTGGCTTCAGGATACCGAGGTGGTTCTAGAAGCAGCTAGGACACCTGAAAATGAGAAGGTGGCGGTGGTACGCCTACAGTTGTTAGCCTTGGCTCGCGATTGGTGGGCATCTCAGGCCATGGGATTAGCGGCACCAGTCACTTGGGCGACGTTCAGAGAGAGGTTCCAGACAAAGTACTTCGATGCGGTGGCACGGTACGACCTGCAGACCAGATTCACCAACTTGAAGCAAGGAGGCAGGATGGTCGATGGCTATGCGACCGAGTTTTCCAGGCTGAGTAGGTTCGCCCCCACTTTGGTGGCGACCGAGTTCGATAGGGCTCAGCGGTTCCAGCAAGGGCTGCACTTAGAGATATTATTGGCTGTAGAGCAGTTTGAGCACCAGTTGTACGCCAAGTTCAGTAAATGCGAGTTCTGGCTCGATCGTATTTCTTACTTGGGTTACATCATTACCAGAGGAGGAGTGGAAGTAGATCCCCAGAAGATTGTGGCTATCGAGGCTTGGCCAGTACCCAACTCAGTGGCAGAAGTTCGCAGCTTTCTTGGATTGGCCAGCTACTACCGGCGGTTCGTCTCTAATTTTGCAAGGATTTTAGCGCCGATGACCCAGTTGACCCGCAAGGATGTGCCGTTCGTTTGGACAGCAGAATGTCAGGAATCATTTGAGAAGTTGAAGCAAGGTTTGATAACGGCTCTCATTCTCACCCTTCCAGATGGGACCGGAGGATTCACAGTTTATTGCGATGCTTCAGGCAGAGGATTAGGATGTGTTTTGATGCAGCATGGGAAGGTAATTGCTTATGCATCATATCAACTTCATAATCATGAGAAGAATTACCCGACCCACGACTTGGAGCTAGCAGCAGTAGTATTTGCACTTAAGTTGTGGAGGCACTACTTGTACGGAGACAGAGTGGAGATATTTACTGATCATAAGAGCCTGAAGTATGTTTTCACCCAAAAGGATCTTAATATGCAGCAGAGAAGATGGCTCGAGCTACTGGTGGACTACGATGTGGATTTGCATTATCATCTAGGGAAGGCCAACGTTGTAGCAGATGCGTTGAGCCGGAGTTTATTTCCTGACGGCGCAACCAGAGCTATTGGCAGATCTTCAGAAGATGGGTATAGAAGTTGTCCTCCCTTCCAATGTGGCCTTGATGGCCAGCCTACAGATTCAGTCCAGCATAGTTGAGAGGATCCGGACCGCACAGTTAACAGATTCTAAGATTCAGCAGCTCAGAGCAGAGTACGAGGCAGAAAGAAGGCCAGAGTTATGTATTCATGAGGATGGTACACTTCGACACGGCACACGTCTTTGTGTACCCAGTGGAGATATCAGATAGGAAGTCATGGCAGAGGCTCACAGTTCGCAGTATTCCATCCACCCAGGCAGCACAAAGATGTACAGAGATATTCGTCAACACTTTTGGTAGAATGGTATGAAGAGGGAGATAACCCGGTGTGTCTCTCGATGTTTGGTTTGCCAACAAGTCAAGACTGAACATCAGAGGCCAGCTGGACTTCTTCAACCTTTACCGATCCCAGAATGGAAATGGAAACACATAACCATGGATTTCGTGACTGGGTTACCTAGATCTCCGGCAGGCATAGATGCTATTTGGGTCATTGTAGACAGGCTTACCAAGGTGGCACAGTTTATTCCATTTAGAGTTGGACAGTCGATGGCACAGCCAGCAGAGATGTATCTCAGACAGATCGACCGACTTCACGGAGTGCCAGTCAGCATAGTATCAGACAGGGATACGAGATTCACATCGCACTTCTGGCGCAGTCTTCATCAAAGTTTGGGGACTCATCTCAAATTCAGCTCAGCGTATCATCCGCAGACAGATAGGCAATCAGAGCGTACTATACAAACTCTCGAAGATATGTTGCGGTCGTATACCCTTGACTTCGGTGGTTCGTGGGAGGATCACCTGCACCTGGTGGAATTCTCGTACAACAATAGTTTCCAGGCCAGTATCCAGATGGCACCTTTCGAGGCTCTGTATGGTAGGAAGTGCAGATCCCCGTTAGCATGGGACGATGTCGGAGAGAGGCAGATGCTCGGTCCAGAACTGATTTCTCAGACGGTTGAAGTGGTCAGGAAAGTCAGAGATCACCTCCGAGTTGCTCAGGATCGCCAGCGCCATTGGGCCGATGCTCATCGGCGTCCCTTAGAATTTGCCGTCGGTGACCATGTATTCCTTAGGATCTCGCCTACCCGCGGCGTCATTCGTTTTGGCGTGCGGGGAAAGCTTAGTCCTAGGTATATAGGGCCGTTCGATATTCTGGAGCGAGTAGGTGATGTGTCCTATCGTCTCGCTCTTCCACCGTCGCTAAGTGAGGTACATGATGTATTCCATGTATCCCAATTAAGACGGTACATCCCGAACCTGAGCCATATCCTAGATCATTCGGAATTGGTTGTTGGTACCAACCTTTCGTATGAGGAGAGGCCCATGTCTATTTTGGACCGGAGGGAAAAGACGCTCAAGAACAAGACTATTAACTTAGTCAGTGTTGCTTGGGGTCATCACTCTCTAGGTGAGTCAACGTAGGAGCGTGAGGACGACATCCGATCGCGATATCCCTACCTGTTTGACTCATGAGGTATAATGTCTTTCTTATGCCTTACGCTTTCCCTTTTCTTGCTTGCATTGTATGATTGTATGATAGAACTGCTTAGTGTAGCTTGCCTGTGCTTAGTATAGCTTGTCGTGGCAATCTCTAGCTCCTTGATTAAATTCTGAGGACGAAATTCTTTGAAGGTGGGTAGAGTTGTCACCCCCATTTCCTGTATTTCGTATTTGTACTCGTGATTTGATTTCGGCACGTATTTTATTTTCTCGACTTGTGGATTCGGGTTCTCGTAAATGGGTTTTGGACCATGGCTTGGTTTTATTTTGTGGTGTTGGTTTGGTTTGGTTTGGTTCATCATGAGTGGAATACCTTAGCTTATTCTCCACCTCCATTCCATCACAACCACCCTCATTAAAACCCACCAACTTCTTTTCTCTCCTGCATAACTCCATTAATTTCTTACAACTTCTTCTTCTTCCTTCTTCCACACAACTCCCCAACCCATAGGCAAGTGCACCTTGCCATCAAATAAGCACTACTTTTTATTTGTCCATTAACTAGATTAGGCCATGGAGAACAACTTTAGAACTTGACATTTTGTGATTTAGAGCTTTCATTTTTCTAGATCTAGGTTTTAACCATTTTTGAAAATCCTTGGTTTTGATCCATTAAACTTTGACTTTTGCATGTTTTGATGCTTCCATGTGGAAGAGAATTCGATTTTACTCAAGTTAGAACTTTGAAAATCTAGATTTGGTTTTGATTTGGCTAAGTTATGAAGATTTGAAGTTTTTGGTGTTCTTGAGGAGCTCATCTCAGCCTTGGTGAAGGCTCTCGGCCAGTGCTCCTTAGCACTTGACCGTTTGCGCACCCCGGCCTGTGCTCTTTAGCGCATGGTCGATTGCGTATAGGCTCAGCCAGTGCTTTGCGCTGCGCTGGATTGCGCTGGCGCAAGCTAGCCATGCGCAAGCCAGCCATGCGCAAAGTAACCCCTGCGCACTCGACCATCGCGCAGTCCATACTCTGCACAGTCTACCCTTGCGCAATCCTCCCTTGCGCAATCCAATTGATGAGCAATGCATCCCCTGTGCCCCTTTAACCCTGTGCCCCTTGACCCCATGCGCAGTCTATCCTTGCGCAACAAGGCAACTCTTCCGCAGCTCTTCCATGTGCAGTACATACCCTACGCAACCCAACCCCTGACCCCCTTGCACAACCTACTTGTCTATGATGAATTGTTATTTCTTTAAGCTTGGCTCTTCTATAGTCCTATATATATTGGTATTTTATTAGATATTTTACGTCCATTTTATATCCTTACGCCTTTTGTCACGAACTGATTTTTACTTAATATGTTTGGAATGACTATTGTACATGGCATGGTATGACAAGAAACTAGCATAACACGACAGTGACCCGTAGTGGTGCACTCCTGACATGACCAACCTGACATGATAGTAGCCCGTCGTGGCGCACTCCTGACAGTACCCTGACATGATTTATCTTGATAACTTGATAGTGGCCCGTGGCGGCGCACTCCTGACTTGACTTGACTTGTAACTTGTAACTTGACTCGTATAATCAACTTGACACCGTGGGTGTTCCTGCTTGCGTGCTTGTATAATCTACTTGTCTTGTCGTCTTGTCTTGCATCATGTCTAGGACGTGACTTCCTGGGTACCACGGCCAGGGACTCGCGCTAAATTGGATTAGGCTAATGATTAGATGTCACTCCCCAATCCTGGAATACATATTTTAATACGTAAACCGATAAACCGTATCTACCTTATATTTATACTGTATTTATATGCTGTATTTCTTCATGTATTTTCCAAAAATATTCAAAAAAATATTATTTCATAATTTATTATCGGCAATTGGGCCTACAGTTTTGGCTCATTTGGGGAACCTATTCTTGGTTCACCTTGGTTCATCATGAACCCATGGGTTCAAGATTCTATATAATAACTCAACTCATTCTCTCTCCTCTCATTTATTTTCTCTCATTTACTTTCCTCCACCAACCAAGGCAAGTACCAACTTGCTCAAGAGATGGATCCATAAATATTGTTGATGATTTCTTACAAAATTATTTGTCAAAATATGTTCTTCTCCTTATTCTATACTAGTTTAGAACTTGAAGTCTTCCATTTTGAAGCTTTAATCTTTGTAGATCTAGGTTTTAGCCATTTTCGGATTTTCTTGGTTTCGATCTAGCAAACTTCATTATTTTCAAGTTTTGATGGTTCCATGTTGTAGAGAATATTGTTCTACCCCATTTTGACCTAAGGAAGTTCCGATTTGGGCTCCGGATGAAGGTTTTGTGTAGTTTGGAAGCCATGGTTGCTTGGCTCCTCTTCTCGGACAAGTGGAGAAGAAGAGCAGTACTTGACCGCATGAATCTTCATGCGGCAAGTCTCTGGCCGCATGGCCTATCCAGCCGCATGAGACTCGTTCGAGCTCAGCCGCATGGAAAGTCCTTCCTAGCCGCATAAGACTTGCTTGAGTACTTGACCGCATGAATCTTCATACGGCAAGTAATTGAGCCGCATAGCCTTGTTCAGACCCAGCCGCATGAGCCCCTGTCGCATGGACTTCATGCGGCTAGCCTTCGCAGCCGCATGAGTTCTTTTGCACCCAGCCGCATATGCGCCACTGTTTTGGGCCGCATAAAGCTCATCCGTCATCCAGCCGCATATGTATCGCCCATGCTCAGCCGCATAAGGCTTCGTCTGATCCTAGCCGCATATGCTGTTGAACCCCGGCCGCCTGGCGATTACTCCCTTCGCAGCCGCATACGCTGACACCCCTTCGTCCGCATGAACCCGACCTTCGAGCCGCATGCGCCTTGGGGCTCTCTGAGCCGCATGAGCGTGTAGTCCCAGCCGCATGAACCAGTATTGACCCGGCCGCATGGACTCACTCCCCTTGGGCCGCATGGACTCACTCCCCTTGGGCCGCATGGACTTTTGTGCCCCATATTGTTACTTTATTATTATTATTATTATTATATATATATATATATTATATGCCCATTTTATATCCTTACGCCTTTTGTCCCGAGCATGATATGAGCACTAATGTGACCCCAGAGAATAAAGTGTTCCTACCTGATACATGTACATGAATGTCCCAGTTCTTGTTCATGCTCGACAAAAGACTCGTAACTCCACGTGGCGTATTTGCAATGATGCATTACACTAAGGAGGGTAGAACATGTTGACATACTGATTGACATGGATCCTCTTTAGGGTACTCGTACTAAAGTACGACCTTAGGAGGATAATCATGCAGGCCACAGCATGTGAGTCCAAGATTTCACCTAGGGTTAAACTAGGCAACTAAATATACTAGATGCATGGGGAGGGAAAAATCCCGAGATTGTGTTACACCAGCCGCCTTGAGATGCTGTCTTGACGCGCCGGCTGGTCTCCACGGATACTGTGTCATCTGCAACGAGTGGATGACTGTATCCGATTAATTCCTGCTACATATTATATGTTTTAGCAAGGTGGCCTTGCGAGGGACCTGTGCTCAATCATACCTGTCTACGCGAACCCCTGGGTTGGCTAGCCTTGCTGGAAAGATACGATCTGAGGATTTTCTAATAACATGACGCGAGGATAACTTCGTTCCACTAGAAACGCGTAGACTTGATTGGCCGTGAAAACGACTTGCTTGTATCCTATTACCTTCCGTGAGTAACTGAGGGAAGCGGACTGTCATGGTACGTGATCCAACCCATGTTCTTGTTTGATTGTTGGGTTGGTTATCGTACTATGATAGGCTGTGGACCGAAGTTATGAACGGAAGACTTATTCTGGTTGTGAAGTGCTACTTCTGTGAATGACCGAGGAACATGGTTTATCGTGGTACATGATCCAACCCATGTTCTTGTTTGATTGTTGGGTTGGTTATTGTGCTGCGATAGGCTATCGACCGAAGTCACGATCAGGAGATTTTATTGTTTATACCCTTTAACTTATGCGAAAGTTATAGAGTACGACGCGTCCCGACTCCATGCGGCACCTTTTGTCCTTGTTTGGTTGTAAGGGTGCCATATGGGTTCGAGGATGTGGCGCCACCCTATAATGGTAGCATAAGTATTACTATTATCATTCTTTCTATTAACTGGGTTTAGTCTTAACTCTTGTGCCCCTTTGGCGGTACTTGCTATTCGGGGCTGACCCCGCTGGTTTTGTTTGGCCAGATCACGTAGCAGAGCCAGAGGACACGATCTTCCTCCCTGACATCCATGGTGCATACTAGGAGCATGGCAGTTCGGGGACTCGAGTGGGTCTCTTCTCCACCACTCCTGCTTATACTTTTGCGGCGTTTAGCCACCGGCACCTGTTAGCCGGATTACTTGATATTTCGTGTCAGTACATAATTGTAATTAAACAGACTGCAGCTGTGTATAATTTTGTACTCCTGACTCTCCGAGATAGCTAAATTATGAAGCTAGTCTCTCATGATCATTTTGATACAGCGTCGGGGACGCCTTACTGCTTTATCTTTAATGCTCATCTTTTGCTAATGAGATTTGATTGATTGAGACATAGAACTCTGTGGGACCATAGGAGACTTGATTGTAGCATGTACCCCCTAGTCTCTCGACAGCCACGATCGCCGTATGACGTTACGTACCTCATATGGTGTAGCTGGCCTAGTCCGTCTCCGTATTTCGGTACTGGGGCGTGACAAGGTTTTAGTGGTGGCCCATGCAGGTCTGATTTTCAGACTTGTGGGGTATTGCGAATTATTAGGAGTCTCAATCAAAACTTGTTCCCCTTGAAATTCTGTTTCGAATTCTCTGTCCTTGCCTTGATCTCTAACCTGACTTACATCCTCGAAATCTTTCTCGTCCGGACTTGATAATCTTATATTCTTCTCTATAGGGGTGCTTCATTCTCAGTAGCGGGTGAGGCCCATGAGGAAGAGCAGCAAGAGCATGGCTCGACTGGACAGCAACAGGGAAGAGAACCTTCTCCAGTGCAGGCACGAGCAGAAATGGAGCCAGAGGCAGTGCAGCCGCAGGTTATTGAAACTCCAGCAGCACCAGCAGCAACGGTAGTACCAGACGCCATAGCACTCATTGAGATTATCCGGGGGTTTCTTGTCACTAACCAACAACAACAGACTCGGCAGCAGGAGCAGAACGTGTTGCTGAACCAAGGGATTCAGTTAGCTCTTAAGAGGAGTGCCGGGGTTGACTCGGGAGCATCAGGAAGGTTCCGTCGCTTGAACCCGAGGTATTTTGATGGCACGGAGGATGCCATCACTGCGGATGCATGGATTCAAGACATCGAAGCCATTCTTGTGGCAGCCAAGGTTCCAGATGATGAGAAGGTTGATCAGGTCAAACTGGTACTTCAGGATCTTGCCCGCGACTGGTGGGCATCAGAAGAAGTTGGTACAAGACGCCCTGTTCGTTGGACCACCTTCAGTGACAGATTCAAGGCCAAGTATTTTGGCGTAGTAGCTCGATATGAGCTCCAGCAGAAGTTCATCAGTCTCAAGCAAGCAGGCAAGACCGTAGATGGGTATACAGCAGAGTTCTGCAGATTGTGCAATTTCGTGCCAGCAATGGTGGCAACGGAGCCAGAGAAAGCTATGAGGTTCCAGCAGGGACTTCATTTGGAATTATTGCAGCTTGTGGAAGGACACGACTACCAGACGTTTGACGCTGTCTTGACGGCAGCCCGGAGGCACGAGCTTACCCAGCAGAGGTTGGCATCGAGGGCAGGAGGTCAGAAGAGATCTCATTCCCAGGTTGGAGGAGGAGCAATGCAGCGAACATCGGCACCAGCACCCGGTGTACGTATTCATGATACAGGAGCACCGCGGAGGACGGCCGTGTCAACTAATACAGCGCCAGTTCGGCATCAGCAGCCGAGGAACCAACAACAGCGTCAGGGAGCACCCCGGGGCTGTACATTCTGTGGGAAGGCAGGGCACACGAGGGAGGTGTGCCGGTCAGCGAATGGCTTATGCTTGAGGTGTGGTAGTTCAGACCACCGTATTTCTACTTGTCCTATGATGCAGAGGCCAGGAGGGCCAGCTCAGCAGTTTCCAACATTGCCAGCTCCGGCGGCAACCCCGAGTGGAGGGCCAGTATTAGCAGTAAGGCCCCTAGCCCAGCGTCTACCAACGCAGGCTCAGATGTTCCGCCAGGCACAGGAGGCCGAAGGCCCTCAGAGGCAGCAACAGCATGGTCGAGGAAGGCCGCAACAAGGGGCTCCGTGGGGCCAGGCTCTCACATTGACCTTGGGAGAGGCTCTAGCGTCTAGTGACGTGGTGGCAGGTAAAATTCTCATCACCTCATTTCCCGCTGTAGCATTATTTGATTCAGGCGCTACTCATTCATTCATCTCTGCACAATATGCTACATGGATTGGACTAGTGTTTGAGGCATTGCCGGAGAGGATGGATATACTCACCGGCAATGGGCTCGTAGAAGTGAGCAGAGTGCGCTTTTTATGTCCGGTAGTGGTGTGTGGGCATTTATTGCCTGCATCATTGATTGAATTCCCTATGGGGAATTTTGATGTTGTTCTTGGCATGGACTGGTTGAGAGACAGTCATGCGACCATTGATTGTAAGAGAGGTAGGGTCATATTCAGCATTCCTGGGATGGAGCAGTTCATCTTTACTCGAACCTTAAAGAATCAGGCCGGAGGCATCATCTCAGCAGCAGTGTCAGAGCCAGGACAGATTCCGAGAGTGGTCGAAGATTTTCTCGACGTCTTCCCTGATGAGCTCCCAGGGATACCCCCAGTCAGAGAGGTAGAATTTAGCATTGAGTTGAACCCTGGAACGAGGCCTATTGCAGACAGAGTTTACAGAATGTCGCCGTCAGAACAGGATAAGTTGTATCAACATGAAGAAGAGGTTGATCTCAGCCTCGATCTTAACGCTTCCGGTAGGAGCGGGAGGCTTTACCGTATATTGTGACGCATCTGGGAAGGGTCTTGGATGTGTATTGATGCAGCATGGAAAGATGATAGCATATGCGTCTCGGCAGCTTCGAGACCATGAGAAGAATTACCCGACTCACGATTTGGAGTTAGCAGCTGTGGTGTTTTCACTCAAGTTGTGGAGGCATTATTTGTACGGGGATCGGGTAGAGATTTATACTGATAATAAGAGTTTGAAATACATATTCATGCAACGAGATTTGAATATGAGGCAAAGAAGATGGTTAGAACTGCTGAAGGATTTTGATTTAGATCTTCAGTATCATCCAGGCAAGGCGAATATAGTTGCAGATGCACTGAGTAGGAGAAACAGTGCCTTTATCCTGACCTCGCAGAAGCATATTTTAGAAGACCTTCAGAGTATGGGAATCGAAGTAGTTTTGCCAGGGGATATAGGAAGAATGACCAGTATGCAGATTCAGTCAACCTTAGTAGAGAGGATAAGGGCAGCACAAGCAGGAGATCCACAGGTTCAGAAGTTGCGGTCGGAGTGTGAATTAGGCCGTAGGAAGGAGTTAGTGATTCATGAAGATGGTACGCTCAGGTTTGGAAACAGACTCTGTGTACCGAGTGGAGACCTTCGGCAAGAAGTTATGTCCGAAGCTCATAGTTCCATTTACTCCATTCATCCAGGAGGAACGAAGATGTATCGAGATATCAGACAGTTCTTTTGGTGGAATGGCCTGAAAAGAGAGATAGCGAGATTTGTATCCAAGTGTCTGGTCTGTCAGCAGGTGAAAGCCGAGCAGCAGAGACCAGCAGGGTTGCTCCAGCCGCTTCCTATCCCAGAATGGAAATGGGAGCACATCACGATGGATTTTGTGACCGGTTTACCTAGATCTCCGGCTGGCAAGAATGCAATCTGGGTAATAGTAGATCGACTCACGAAGGTCGCTCATTTCCTTCCCTTCCGAGTTGGACAGACTACTGAGCAGTTAGCAGAAATGTACATGAAGCAGATAGTAAGGCAGCACGGTGTTCCAGTTAGTATAGTATCAGATCGGGATACGCGGTTTACTTCCCATTTTTGGCGGAGCTTACACCAAAGTTTGGGAACCAAGTTGAGATTCAGTACTGCTTATCATCCACAAACTGACGGGCAATCAGAAAGAACCATTCAGACGTTAGAAGATATGCTACGGGCATGTACCTTGGATTTTGGCGGATCTTGGGAGGATCACCTTCATCTAGTGGAGTTCTCCTATAACAACAGCTATCAGGCTAGCATTCAGATGGCCCCGTTCGAAGCATTGTACGGAAGGAAGTGCAGGTCCCCTTTGGCATGGGACGACGTTGGAGAACGAAAGTTGTTGGGACCAGAGATGATCACACAGACTGTGGAGATAGTTAAGTTGGTCAGAGAGCGCCTTCGAGTTGCACAGGACCGACATCGTCATTGGGCAGATCAGCATCGTAGGCCTCTAGAGTTCAGAGCGGGCGACCAAGTATTTCTGCGGATTTCACCTACTCGGGGTATCATCAGATTTGGAACCCGGGGAAAGCTTAGTCCAAGATACGTTGGTCCTTTTAAGATTCTCGCTCGGGTAGGCGATGTGGCTTATCGACTTGCCCTTCCGCCTTCGTTAACTGGCATACATGATGTGTTTCATGTATCCCAGTTACGTGGGTATGTCCCGGATCCGAGTCATGTCCTCGATCATTCTGAGTTAGTCGTTGGTACCGACCTAACTTACGAGGAACAACCCGTATCTATTTTAGACCGGCGAGAGAAGGTACTCAAGAGTCGGACGATCAGCCTTGTCCGTGTTTCTTGGAACCATCACTCTCCGGGAGAGTCAACCTGGGAGCGCGAGAACGAGATCAGATCTCGGTATCCGCATTTGTTTGACTGATAAGGTATATTTTTGCACCTTATTGACACGATTCCATGCTTATCAGCACCTGCTTGTTTTGCACCTTGTGATGTATGATAATAACTGCTATGATAGTTAACTTGTATACGATTGTGCCTTGCTTGCCCTGATTTCACTATCCTGTCTTGGCTGGAATTCCGAGGACAGAATTTTTCTAAGAAGGGTAGAGATGTCACTCCCCAATCCTGGAATACGTATTTTAATACGTAAACCGATAAACCGTATCTACCTTGTATTTATACTGTATTTATATGCTGTATTTCTTCATATATTTTCCAAAAATATTCAAAAAAATATTATTTCGTAATTTATTATCGGCAATTGGGCCTACAGTTTTGGCTCATTTGGGGAACCTATTCTTGGTTCACCTTGGTTCATCATGAACCCATGGGTTCAAGATTCTATATAATAACTCAACTCATTCTCTCTTCTCTCATTTATTTTCTCTCATTTACTTTCCTCCACCAACCAAGGCAAGTACCAACTTGCTCAAGAGATGGATCCATAAATATTGTTGATGATTTCTTACAAAATTATTTGTCAAAATATGTTCTTCTCCTTATTCTATACTAGTTTAGAACTTGAAGTCTTCCATTTTGAAGCTTTAATCTTTGTAGATCTAGGTTTTAGCCATTTTCGGATTTTCTTGGTTTCGATCTAGCAAACTTCATTATTTTCAAGTTTTGATGGTTCCATGTTGTAGAGAATTTTGTTCTACCCCATTTTGACCTAAGGAAGTTCCGATTTGGGCTCCGGATGAAGGTTTTGTGTAGTTTGGAAGCCATGGTTGCTTGGCTCCTCTTCTCGGACAAGTGGAGAAGAAGAGCAGTACTTGACCGCATGAATCTTCATGCGGCAAGTCTCTGGCCGCATGGCCTATCCAGCCGCATGAGACTCGTTCGAGCTCAGCCGCATGGAAAGTCCTTCCTAGCCGCATAAGACTTGCTTGAGTACTTGACCGCATGAATCTTCATGTGGCAAGTAATTGAGCCGCATAGCCTTGTTCAGACCCAGCCGCATGAGGCCCTGTCGCATGGACTTCATGCGGCTAGCCTTCGCAGCCGCATGAGTTCTTTTGCACCCAGTCGCATATGCGCCACTGTTTTGGGCCGCATAAAGCTCATCCGTCATCCAGCCGCATATGTATCGCCCATGCTCAGTCGCATAAGGCTTCGTCTGATCCTAGCCGCATATGCTGTTGAACCCCGGCCGCCTGGCGATTGCTCCCTTCGCAGCCGCATACGCTGACACCCCTTCGTCCGCATGAACCCGACCTTCCAGCCGCATGCGCCTTGGGGCTCTCTGAGCCGCATGAGCGTGTAGTCCCAGCCGCATGAACCAGTATTGACCCGGCCGCATGGACTCACTCCCCTTGGGCCGCATGGACTCACTCCCCTTGGGCCGCATGGACTTTTGTGCCCCATATTGTTACTTTATTATTATTATTATTATTATATATATATATATATATTATATGCCCATTTTATATCCTTACGCCTTTTGTCCCGAGCATGATATGAGCACTAATGTGACCCCAGAGAATAAAGTGTTCCTACCTGATACATGTACATGAATGTCCCAGTTCTTGTTCATGCTCGACAAAAGACTCGTAACTCCACGTGGCGTATTTGCAATGATGCATTACACTAAGGAGGGTAGAACATGTTGACATACTGATTGACATGGATCCTCTTTAGGGTACTCGTACTAAAGTACGACCTTAGGAGGATAATCATGCAGGCCACAGCATGTGAGTCCAAGATTTCACCTAGGGTTAAACTAGGCAACTAAATATACTAGATGCATGGGGAGGGCAAAATCCCGAGATTGTGTTACACCAGCCGCCTTGAGATGCTGTCTTGACGCGCCGGCTGGTCTCCACGGATACTGTGTCATCTGCAACGAGTGGATGACTGTATCCGATTAATTCCTGCTACATATTATATGTTTTAGCAAGGTGGCCTTGCGAGGGACCTGTGCTCAATCGTACTTGTCTACGCGAACCCCTGGGTTGGCTAGCCTTGCTGGAAAGATACGATCTGAGGATTTTCTAATAACATGACGCGAGGATAACCTCGTTCCACTAGAAACGCGTAGACTTGATTGGTCGTGAAAACGACTTGCTTGTATCCTATTACCTTCCGTGAGTAACTGAGGGAAGCGGACTGTCATGGTACGTGATCCAACCCATGTTCTTGTTTGATTGTTGGGTTGGTTATCGTACTATGATAGGCTGTGGACCGAAGTTATGAACGGAAGACTTATTCTGGTTGTGAAGTGCTACTTCTGTGAATGACCGAGGAACATGGTTTATCGTGGTACATGATCCAACCCATGTTCTTGTTTGATTGTTGGGTTGGTTATTGTGCTGCGATAGGCTATCGACCGAAGTCACGATCAGGAGATTTTATTGTTTATACCCTTTAACTTATGCGAAAGTTATAGAGTACGACGCGTCCCGACTCCATGCGGCACCTTTTGTCCTTGTTTGGTTGTAAGGGTGCCATATGGGTTCGAGGATGTGGCGCCACCCTATAATGGTAGCATAAGTATTACTATTATCATTCTTTCTATTAACTGGGTTTAGTCTTAACTCTTGTGCCCCTTTGGCGGGTACTTGCTATTCGGGGCTGACCCCGCTGGTTTTGTTTGGCCAGATCCCGTAGCAGAGCCAGAGGACACGATCTTCCTCCCTGACATCCATGGTGCATACTAGGAGCATGGCAGTTCGGGGACTCGAGTGGGTCTCTTCTCCACCACTCCTGCTTATACTTTTGCGGCGTTTAGCCACCGGCACCTGTTAGCCGGATTACTTGATATTTCGTGTCAGTACATAATTGTAATTAAACAGACTGCAGCTGTGTATAATTTTGTACTCCTGACTCTCCGAGATAGCTAAATTATGAAGCTAGTCTCTCATGATCATTTTGATACAGCGTCGGGGACGCCTTACTGCTTTATCTTTAATGCTCATCTTTTGCTAATAAGATTTGATTGATTGAGACATAGAACTCTGTGGGACCATAGGAGACTTGATTGTAGCATGTACCCCCTAGTCTCTCGACAGCCACGATCGCCGTATGACGTTACGTACCTCATATGGTGTAGCTGGCCTAGTCCGTCTCCGTATTTCGGTACTGGGGCGTGACATTAGATCAAACTAGAACATGGAGAATTTCCAGTCACAGGTAATCTCGTTATCTGGGCGCTTTAATGGACATGTAGCTTGCCGATGAGTAGAGCACATTTCCAGCACACTGTCATGTGTTGCACCCTCTAAGTCACCTAAGGGTACATTTGTCTCCCGGGCAATGTACCCACCTATAACTCTCAACCCGCGGAAGGATAACTGGATAGTCTGCAGGGCTTGGGACTGGGAGTTTCTCACTTGCATCTTGTTAGTAATTAAGGCTTGTGATAACCCTAGTTAGTTAAAGTAGTAAGCCGTAGTAATTGCTTGGCCGCTTGTGAATACATGATGTCCAGCCTTGTCTAAGTCTTGTCTAGCTCCAGTACCTGCTATCTCCTGAGCATGTTTGTTTTCCTTATCTTAACGGTAAATGAGTAGAGACAATGAGCTATTCAGGCGAAGGGTTACAACCCCGGTCCTTATCTGGTTTAAGGATTGTAACCTGGCTCCCGGAATGGTTCCACGTCCCTAGTCGTTTATCGCTCTGTATACTTTTATTACTTGTGCTTTCCTTTTATTCTTTATGTTCTGATATGCTGGATTTTGTTCTTATTTGTGGCCTCCTTGTGGCACTTGCTCTTTCTGGGGTTTGACACAGCTGGTTTTGTGTGGCCAGATTTCGGAGCAGCTCCCGAGGATCTACCAAGTTTTCATCCCAATGGTAAACACTAGAAGGAACCAGTGCTACGAGTGGGTTTTCCCTTTTTGATTCACCCACTTATATGTAAATTTATTCTTTTGAGGCGTTTGCCGACGAGCACCTGTTAGCTCGATGCACATTTACTTACTGTCTGCCTACGGGCTGTAAACATGATTAACAAATCCTAGGGTTGATCATGTATGACTGAACTCTTGCTAGTCCTATCATTTTGTACGACTAGCTTCATGATCATCCAATATGTAATATTTGGGACGCCTTATATATATATATTTGATGCTCTAATATCTTGTAACTCTGTTAATTGCTTAAGATTGAGACAATAGGCTTGACCTTAAGACACTGCTGGCTTGTAGTAAACCCTCATATCTAGACAGCCGTGACCGTATAGTTGAGATATATTCTATTTCAATATACGTAGCTGGCTATGTCTGCCCCCGCTCTCCAGTATTCTGGTTCTGGGGCGTGACAGCCGTCCACGCTCTACCAATGTATAAAGTACGTGTCCACCAACAACGTCATCCGTACGGAGTTTGCGGACATCGACCCTTCCAAAGGGATTGAAGCCTACTTCACCGATGCTGACTTATACAAATCACTTGACGAGGAGGAAGCCAATGATGCTGACGATGAAGCAGAAATGGAAGCAGAGCCGGACATGGAGCCTGAGGTCACCCCCGATGCTCCTTTGAAGATCTGACTCAAAGGCAAACCGCCTCAGAAGTTGCCTTCCATGAGCATTAAGCTACCCGGGAAAGCACCAACTGCTCCTGAAGCTCCCCTGAAGATACGGCTCAAGGGAAAGCCGCCTCAAACATCGACCCCCCTCGTGGCAAAACTACAGAGGAAGGCGTCAATCACCGGAGGCACATCGAAGGCACCTCTGAAGGTGCGTCTTAAGGGCAAGCCGCCGCCATCCCAGCCGCTAGAGAAGGCCCACCTAGTCCTCTCGGACTCCAAAGCCAACGCTGTTGTGGACTCTTCCGATACTGCTCCAGTGCTTACAGATGAAGAGTTGGGAGAATATATCTCGGCTGATGTAGATGCCCCTTCTCTGGACAATGTAATCCCGTGGGATAAAATCTCATATTTTATCAATAACAGAGTGTCTTTTAATTATTCTAGTCTTCCACATTGGAATGCCATGTATACATTAGATAACGCTCTACGGTCGTTGCAAACACAAATAACGACCGTCCATCATGTAAATCGAGTAGTCCCGTCCCAAGGGGTCTGTTACAAAGTCCCACCACAGAGTCGAGACGAAGAATCCATCATCTTCGGCAAGGTTGAACATCATCAAGACCTCCCGTCACTCGAGCCAGAACCAGATGACGGCAGAATGCAACTCTATCGGTACACGAACAAGGCAAAGTACCTCATCCAAAAGATGGGTTACGACCTAAAAAGCAACAAAGGCCTGAACTATGGCAAAGGTCAACGTCTCCCTCTCCGGCTTCCAACACCTAAAGGAAAGCCGCAGGACTATTACAATCGAACTCGACGGGGGTAGGCTATGTCACGCCGCCGTCAACTCCAGAGAGTTCAGACGTGGAAGAAATAGAACATTCTCACTCGTCTGAAGCATCAACGTGGGACTCCGATACCAGTATCGGCTCAGTCTTCAAGAGGGTGCTGTCAGCCAACATGACGTCTGCACAATCTCAAGAAGAAGAAGGCGAAGACCAAGTGCCGGAATTCTTTGAAGAAGAACCCTGGGCTCAACGCCTAGGACAACAATGGGAGTCTCGTTTTGAATTACGTGAACCTCCCACCGAAGACGGAGTCGAGCAGATCGACCTTGGGGATGGATCTTCTTCCAAACCCATCTTCATCAGCAAAAGCCTAAAAGGACAAGACCGAGAATCTTTAATCCAGCTGGCTAAAGAGTATATCGACTTTTTCGCCTGGAGCTACGAAGATATGCCGGGACTTGATCTCCAGATCGTGATGCATAGGCTGAACATCTTACCTGATGCCAAGCCTATCAAACAACAACAGCGACGCTTCCGTCCGGACATCATGAACGCCATTGACCAGGAGGTAGACAAACTCTTGACCAGCGGCTTCATCCGTGAAGAGCAACACCCAGATTGGGTAGCCAACGTCGTCCCCGTCACCAAAAAGAATGGGAAGATACGAGTCTGTATCGACTTCAGGGACCTCAACTCTGCTTGTCCAAAGGACGAATTCCCACTTCCAATCACCGACGTGATGATCGACAACACATGTGGCTTCGAGCTCATGTCTTTCATGGATGGGTATTCGGGCTACAACCAGATCAAGATGTTCCCTGATGACGCAAAATACACGTCATTCAGGACTCCAAAGGGCATTTTCTGCTACAAGTGATGCCCTTTGGCTTGAAGAATGCTGGTATGACATACCAACGAGTTATGAGCACCATTTTTCGTCAACACCTTCGTAAGACAGTCGAATGCTATGTTGACGACATCGCAGTCAAGAGCCGTCTCAAAGGAGATCACCTGCAAGACCTCAAGACAGTCTTCGATCTCATGCGGGCGCACCAACTCAAGATGAACCCCGCTAAATCCTTCCTAGGGATTTCTAGCGGAAAGTGCTTGGGCTTCATCATCACGGCGAAAGGCATTCATGTCGATCCCGAGAAGACCAAAGCCATCCTTGATATGGACCCTCCGAAGAACCTTCAAGAACTTCGAGGCCTACAGGGGCGTCTGGCATATATCCGGAGGTTCATAGCAAACCTTTTCGACAAATGTCGACCCTTCACTCAGCTCATGAAGAAGGGAGTCTCTTACGTCTGGACAGAGGAATGCCAAAAAGCTTTCGATGACATCAAAGCTTACTTGACGAGCCCGTCAGTCCTGGTGGCACCAGTCGCCGGCAAACCATTCCTCCTCTACGTCCGTGCCATGGATCATTCCTTCGGCGCCCTGCTAGCTCAGAACAGCGACATAGGCTATGAGCAAGCAATCTACTACCTCAGTCGAACTCTGATCGGGGCTGAACACCGGTACAACCCCGTTGAAAAGGAGTGCTTAGCTTTGGTATTTGCCATCCAAAAGACTCGACATTATGTCTCGGAGCAGACAATTCATGTCGTTTCCCGAGTTAATCCGCTCAGAGTCTTCATGACGAAGCCAGGATCATTGAACTCCCGGCTAGCCACATGGGCGATCTTGCTAACACCATACAACATGGTGTTCATTCCGCAAAAAGCTGTTAAGGGTCAAGCTCTGGCTGACTTTTTAGCTGCACACCCCTCCTCAAGACTCTATGAAGACATCCCGGATAAGGTCCAAGAATCAAATGTCACCGAAGAAGCCTCCGTCTGGCGAATATTTTTCGATGGCGCTTCAAGAACAGGCCCCAAAGGCTAAATCGTCGCAGGAGTGGGGGTGGTATTAGTCTCCCCCGATCAGCTGGTCATCCAGCGTGCTTACTCCCTTTCGAAGCCGTGCTCCAACAATGTTGTCGAGTACAACGCACTCATCATGGGACTCCAGCTGGCACAACAGCTGGGGGTGAATCATCTGGAAGCCTACGACGACTCAAAACTCGTCGTAAACCAGATCAAAGGGCAATACGAGGTTCGCCACGAAGATCTGATCCCTTACCATGAAGTTGCATTGAATATCATTTCAACCTTCACCGAGTTCTTCGTCGAACACGTACCTCGTCTACAAAATCTAGAGGCTGATGCTCTGGTCGGCCTCGCAACCTCATTAGCGGCATCCCTCGAAACTCAACACTACGTCACGGTAGTGGGTCGAGACCTGGTCTGCCATAAAAATAACCTGTGCTTATAAGTGGCCCATGCCACGTCAACGAGTGCTGGTGTTAATGTCCGAGACTGGAGATTCCCATTCATCGACTTCGCTGTCTACGAAATTCTCCCAAAGGACCCAAAAGAAGCCGTCTCAGTCAGGAGGCACTCTCTTCGATTCTACTACGATACGGCTACTAAAATGCTGTACCGACGCTCCTACGATGGACTTCTCCTTCGATGTTTGTCCAACAAAGAAGCAGTCGAAGCCCTTCGAGAAGCTCACGATGGAACCTGCGGGGCCCATCAACCTGGTCCTAAGTTGCAGGACCGACTGCGACGCATGGGCTACTACTGGCCAACCATGGCCGTTGACGCTGTCGAATATGCTAAGAAGTGCCATGCGTGCCAGCTTCATGCGGACTTCATTCACTACGTCCTACAGTCGCCTTCTGGTCCTTCGAAGCTTCGGGCATGGACATTGTGGGACCGATCACCCCTCCTTCATCGAGAGGACATCGCTTCATTCTAGCAATCACCGACTACTTCTCTAAATGGACAGAAGCAATTCCGCTGGCAGAAGTGAAATGCTCTAGGGTGATCAGCTTCATCAAGCACCATGTCATCTACCGTTTCGGAGTACCCCGGAGGATCATCCACGACAATGGTCCTTAGTTTATTAGCCATATTTTCAGCAGATTCTGTGACAAGAATCGCATTCAAAACGTGGCATCAACCGCCTACAATCCGGCAGCAAACGGATTGGCCGAGGCATTCAACAAAACTATCGTCAGGCTACTCAAAAAGGTCGTGTCATCTAACAAACGCGACTGGGATGAAAAGCTCGGCGAATGCCTTTGGGCCTACCGCACAACGGTACGGACCCCGACAGGCAACACACAATTCTCCTTGGTCTACGGGAGCGAAGCGGTACTGCCTCTCGAGATCCAGATACCCTCACTCCGCGTAGCAATCACAAACCAACTCACAGAAGAGGACAATCAACATCGTCGTCTGCAGGAACTGGATGCACTTGACGAAAAGCCTCTTCTTGCTCAACAACGCATCAAACTCTACCAAGCCCGTATATCACAGGCTTTCAACAACAAGGTCAAGCAGAGGACTTTCCAAGTTAGCGACCTGGTTCTGGCAGTCAAGAGGCCGATAGTGTTGAATCACAAGACACCAGGAAAGTTCGAGCCCAAATGGGAAGGACCTTTCATCATAGAGACGGTATACTCAAACGGTGCTTACCGCCTCGCCAAATCTAATGGGGACTTGTTCATGATGCCCATCAACGGCAAGTTCCTAAAGAAGTACTACTCTTGACATCTTTCAGACATGTGCTTCCACCCGGGGATCTGTGGACCCAATCATTATGACTCACAGACAATTTCCTTTCACAAAATCATACGCTTCCGGAACCCAGTTGTTCCGTAGCATCCTCCAGTAGAAGGAGAACCACGTCCACATCACCTCTGAGTTGTCCCCCTACACCCTACAAAGCGGAATCTTACATCCCATAAGACTACGCTACCCACCATGTTTACCACGTCCACATTACCTCTAAGTAAACATCCCGTACAGACAACTCTTGTGTTGTCGTACATTGATCGCAGAACTTCTACGTCCACATTACCTCTGAGTAGTTCTGCATATCCCCCAGGATCATTCCTATCACGTCCATAACACCTCTTAGTAGGAAGATTCCACCACTTGAATCCCATATTTGCCATGTCCACATCACCTCTAAGCAAACATGAGGGTTCTCTCAAACTTATTATCTGTACATAAAAACCAAGGTACGCAAAAGATAATAGGTCCACACAAATCATCAAGTTTATGACAGCAAAAATGAACACACCACAAAAAACTTTATATTCTTTATTTTTAAATAGAGAGTAAAAGTTTACATCCCCAGCAAGAGTTGCAAAAATACAAAAAAGAAGAGACTACAATCCCTAAACATCCCCAGGGTTGGCTGAAAGCTCTTCAATCCGACGCCTCAAGTCCGCCGCTCGAGTCTCCACAGTCGCCAGGACTCGACGTTCAGCTTCTTGACGCATCGCTTCAATAGCCTCAGGAGAAGTATCGTTCTCGTGTTTCTCATCCAGCTGCTGCCGCTGCTGAGCCAGGGTAAGAGCCCGGTGAGTGAAAGCTGCTTCCTCCTTCTTGAATGCTACCTGTTCAGCCTGGACACGTTCGGCGTCTAATAGGAGTCGGGCCCGCTGGTCCTCAAGGCGGCAGATCTGGGCGTCAATCTCCGTGATATTAGCATCCAACGCAGCTCGTGCCTCCACTGTCTCCCGCGTAGACTGAAACAACCGCTCCATTGCAGCTTCAGCCTCAGCCACTTCACGTTCCCAGACACTCACAGTGGCCTGGTAAGAAGACTCAATCTCGACGATCAGCTTCTCCTTCTCCGTATCTATCAGGACGGAGAGGTCATTTCGTTGGATGTGCTGTAATTCGGAAAGCTGCTGGTCCAACTCAGCCACCGAGGCTTCCAGAATGACGGCCATATGATCGTGGCCCTGGTGAAGACGGATCAGGTTGATATGAGGCAGTGCCAGAGTTCTTGTCGTCGCAAAGCTCCCGTTGGCATCCATCACTGCCGATACCCCCCTCTGCAGCATTTTATACACTGCCTCGATGATGAATTTTACGTATTCATCTGCATCCGCCAGCACCTGCGGCGTCATGGCAGGAGTCGGAGGAGCTGCTCTAGTTAGCGGACCGAAAGAAGACCCGTAGACCTCAACCTGCGAGGCTTGAACCTCGGCATCAATAGGCTCTTCATCAACAGGGGCCTGACTACTAGCCCGAGGAGCCACAGGAACAGAAGAAGCCGAAACAGGCGTCAAAATAGTACCCCAAGTAGAAGGAGCAACAGAGGGTTCCATCACACGTAGGCGCATCATCAGGGTGTGAACCCATGCACGTCAGCAGAGGCTTCGGCGAATCATCAGGATGTAAACCCATACGCGTCAGTAGTTAAACCTCGGTGCATGATAAAGGCCTAAACCTATGTACGTAGGCGGGACAAAACCTCGGTGCATCATCAGGACAGAAGTCCATACGCATCGGCAGCAGAGAGTTAGGGCACACCAACTCAGCCACATGATCCAAAGTTCGTCTGAACAAAAAAATAGTGGAGGAGACGACACCCACCCGTCACCGCGGGACGAACGTCGGCTGGAGTCACAATGGTGACAGGAGCATCCTCTTCGGCAAACTCTGTCACGACCCGATCCCAAATAATTAGGTCGAACCGGATCATGCCCAGCCTGCACCGTTGTTGAGACGGCGGCAGTAAGCTGTTCAGTAGCAGGTAACCATACAACACAACTATATTTTGTCACAACTCAATATCAGAAATAAACTTTATTAAGCTTGAAATTTAAATACAAATAGAAATTGTTCTGAAATGAAATAACAGAATTTGAAATAAAACAACAATGCAGAAAAGGAAATCTATCTATTTGCCGGATCATCGGCCTCAGTCCCATCGTCCTCCTGTGGGGACTCTGGCAGCACAACCGGGTACAAGACAGGGTCGTAGTAGTTGCTGATTAACAGCTCAGCTCAGCATCCTCAATGGCCTTAAAGAAACATAACTTAACTCCTGAATCATGCTTACCTTGGCAGGTCGTGGCTCTGATAAAGTGGTTCTTCCTCTCTCGAGGGCAGCCATGGCCACGTTGTGGGCATTCTCCATGCCTTCTCTCATAATCGTGGTCTGCTCGCGATGGGCTTCAACTTGGGCAGCAGTCTGCTCTCTGTGGGCTTCTGCTTGAGCTCTCTGTGCTTCAAGCACTCCTCGTAGCATTTCCACTAGGTCAGTGGGATCCACGGGTACTGGTGGGGCAGCTGGTGCGGCCACTACCGCAGGGGTCTGTGGCTCAGCCTGGGATTGTGCAGGTTCTACCGTTTGCGCTGTAGAAGCGTAAATAGGCCGGGGAGCTGGTGCAGCATGGGGACGGTCTGTCAGCTGAAAGATAGGTGGGTCCCGGCATGCTTGAGAAGGGGTGTGATCAGTTGATGACACCTCATCGTCAGCAGGGCCGGATCGGGTAGTCTTTCCTTTGGCCATGATCTGGAAGGTTTAGGGTACATACATAAGCAAGGTATCCTACCAGTCTATAATCAAACAAAAATATTTATTTATATAATTCGGTTCTATGTCGTGACAAATCAATGTTCTAGTGTTCTAATTGTTTCTTGGTATGTTTTCCTAAGTTATTGTTGGACCTGCATGGGCCACCACTAAAAACATGTCACGACCCGATCCCAAATAATTGGGTCGAACCGGATCATGCCCAGCCTGCACCGTTGTTGAGACGACGGCAGTAAGCTGTTCAGTAGCAGGTAACCATACAACATAACTATATTTTGTCACAACTCAACATCGGAAATAAACTTTATTAAACTTGGAATTTAAATACAAATGGAAATTGTTCTGAAATAAAATAACAGAATTTGAAATAAAACAACAATGCAGAAAAAGAAATCTATCTATTTGCCGGATCATCGGCCTCAGTCCCATCGTCCTCCTGTGGGGACTCTGGCAGCACAACCGGGTACAGGACAGGGTCGTAGTAGCTGCTGATTAACAGCTCAGCATCCTCAATGTCTCCTAAAAATGTATCTCCAGTTAGGAGGGAGCAAAGTACAATTCATGCTAATTTAACAGTTAAATTAAATAATAGAATCATGCGGATCTAAACAGTTTAAACAGGAACAGTTTTCAGCAGTAAAATAGTGTGATTTTGAACAAGCAATGAAATATGACCGGCTTAGGTTTGTTACAGTAATGGATATGGGGTTTTGTTACAGTATGGTCATAATCATTACGCTATTCCCCCAGTCCCCAGTAGTTACAGTACTCTCAGAGAGAGTTTCGTGTTTGCATCGTGGTTTAAACTTGCAGTAAAGCGATTAAATAAATAACTGTAAACTAACATAAACTATACTTGCCTCAAAGGAATTGACTGGAGAGGTAGAAGACTTTGAGACGAAAATCAGAATCGTCCCCGAATTCCTACATTCGAGAAATTGATTCAGATTTCAGGTTTACCAATCTAGCTATGCTAGTTGAAATCTCTATTTGTGTCCTAATCAAATTTTAATTCTTTTAATTAACCAAATACAGAAAATACGATTATTGTGCGTTGATTTAATACGAGGAAAAAAAGATTGTTTTATAATTTTGAATTCGAAAACATCGTCGATGCCAGATTATTTTTTGAAAACTTGGTATTTTTTATAGTTTATAAATATAAAGCTAACTTTTCTTATTTAGTAAGAAATACGTGATTTTTAATTAATAATAAACTTGTCAATTTTTAGGTGAGAAAATCTTAGTTAATTTTATACGAAAATACTTTTTATTCATTTTACTCGTAGAATAGAAAAACTCGCAAAACCAGAAATAACTAAAAATCTACGCTACCAATTACAGTTACAGACAACAGCCAGCTGGGCTTATGCCCATTACAATTTATTTACATAAATTGAAATAAGACAAAACTGCCGTTAGTCCTAAACTGAAATATTAATAAAATATAAACAAAAATTAATAATAAAAATAAAGGTAAATATGGAGTCTCAGATATGGTCCAATCCTTATCTTGGCTAATGCCTCAACGTCCGGGCGGGGCCGGTTTCGTTTGCACTTAGCCGGGTCCATTGACCGATACGGTCGTCACCCAAATCCAAATATCAAATAAAATTTCGAAATTCATTTTAAATTCATTTTTAAAATAAACCAGGATTTACGGAAAAATCCGGCAGCATCTCCTCTGTTTTTGGTCAACCCAAAAACTGGAAAATAGCGCCGATAATTTTCTGTAAATCCCAAACCAGGGAAAACCAGAATTTATATATATATAAAAATCCACAACCAACCCACAGAATAATCGGAACGACCCGAATAATTTTTAAGTCCGATTCCAACCCAAAAATCACAGAACGCTACCGAAAAAATTCGAAAAGCTAAAACATACCAAAAATCCATTCTCGAAATATTCCAGAAACCCAAAATAATCCACAGAACCTTTCCGAAGGTTCCGGAAAATTACGACGTCGCTAAAACCGAATTCCCAAAGGGAATCGAGGACCATTTCTCATTATAGACTGAAATAAAATGAGACGGAACAGGGGTTATACCTCGGGTTGCTCGGCTAGAGCTCTCAGATGAATAATAGAAAGAATATAGGACTCCGAACAGCAAAATAATTCTCGAAACAGCGCTGGAACAGCAGCGTCGTTGCCAAAAATTAGCAGATCGGGAAGAGCGCGGCTAGGGCACGCGCCTAGGTCAGCGGGGAAGCCGACAGGGGCGGCCGAAACGTTGGAACAGCGGGGATAGAGTTATTAAAGGAGAATTGTGGGGAAGCTTGTGGAGAGGAGAAATAAGGGGGAGAGTTGTGTACGTGTGAAGAAAAAGTGGGTTGTGCTGGTCCTCGTGACCAGCACAAAAGAACCATTCAATTTATATTTTTTTTTATAAACATATTAACCCAAATCTGATTTAATAGGAAGGGAAGGAAATGGAATTGGGTTCGGGCTCAGGCCTGGGTCTGGGTTCGGACTCGGGTCTGGCAAAAATCCTTGTTATATTATTTTTGAAAACTTTTACACTCAAAATAATTTCTAAATTAAAAATATATTAATAATAATAGAGATACAGATGTTAATAATACACAAAAATGGGTTTCACAATCTTCCCTCCTTAGAAAATTTTGTCCTCGAAATTTAAAACAAGGTTAGGGATTACCTCAAGTCTCAAACAGGTACGGGTACTGCTCCCGCAACTGGTCTTCTCGCTCCCAGGTCGACTCGCCAGGTGAGTTGTGTCGCCACATCACTCTGACTATTGGCGTCACGGTGTTCCTAGTTCTCTTCTCGCCTCGGTCCAATATCGTCACTGGTTTCTCTGGCACTGTGAGACTGGGTCCAATCTCTAGCTCTGAATGGTCCAAGATATGGCTCGGGTCCGGGATGTAGCGTCTCAGCTGCGAGACGTGGAAGACGTTGTGGACGCCTTCGAGACTTGGGGGTAGAGCTACCCGATAAGCCACTTCTCCAATCTTGCTAAGTACTTCAAATGGACCGATGTACCTGGGGCTCAACTTTTCTGCTCTGCCGAAACGAATTGTTCCTCTGGTAGGCGAGATCTTCACAAACATATTGTCGCCTTCCTCAAACTCCAAAGGCTGTCTGCTGCAATCGGCCCAATACTTCTGTCTGTCTTGGGCTATCCGGAGCTTGTCTCTGATAATTCTCACCTTCTCTGCTACTTCGGTCACCATCTCAGGTCCAAGTAACACTCGTTCTCCGATGTAGTCCCAAGCAAGTGGAGTGCGGCAACGACGTCCATAGAGTGCCTCGAACGGTGTCATCCCGATGCAAGCTTGGTAGCTGTTGTTGTAAGAGAACTCTACCAAGTGCAAATGGTCTTCCCAAGACCCTCCAAATTCTAGGACGCAGGATCTCAGCATATCTTCTAGCGTCTGGATTGTTCTCTCCGATTGCCCGTCAGTCTGAGGGTGGTAGGCGGTACTGAACTTCAGTTGGGTTTCCAAGCTGTCATGCAAACTCTTCCAAAAGTGAGAGGTAAACCTAGTATCTCTGTCAGATACGATACTTACCGGAACTCTATGAATCCGGTAGATGTGTCGCATGTACAGTGCTGCCAACTTCTCGGTGGATAAACTAACCTTGAAGGGGATAAAGTGAGCTGACTTCGTCAGTTGGTCCACGATAACCCAAATGGCATCCTTCCCTTCTTGGGATCGAGGCAGTCCCGATACAAAATCCATCGTTATGTGCTCCAATTTCTACTCCGGAATGTCAAGCGGCTGCAATAATCCAGCTGGTCTCTGCCTGCTAGCTTTAACTTGCTGATAAATTAAACATCTTTCCACATACCTGGATATGTCTTTCTTCATTCCGTACCACCATACTATAGTCCGCATATCCCGGTATATTTTGTTGGCAACAGGGTGTATGGAATACTGCGACTGGTGCGCTTCTTGCATCAGCTCGTTCCTCAGTTCGCCAGTTGGTACGCAAAGCCTCATACTATTCTTCAATGCTCCGTTGCTGGCGATTGAGAATCCTTCAAGTGTTCCTGCTAGCACTTGGTCTCTGAGTTTGCAAAGCGTCTCGTCTTGAAATTGTGTCTCCTTGATCCTGTCCATAAGACTCGAACGCACTTGCAACTGCATCAATGATGATTCAGCTCCTGGTACGATGGCTTCTCTTCCAAGTTTCTTCATCTCCTCCTCGGGTAGTACAATTTCCAATCCAAGCTTCTCCATGTCCTCCAGCAAATGGCGCTTCTTGGTCAAGAATATTGCCATCGGGTATCGACTAAGTGCATCTGCAACAACATTAGCCTTACCCGGATGGTACTGTAGGTTGATATCAAAGTCCTTCATCAGCTCCAGCCATCGTCTTTGCCTCATATTCAGCTCCTTCTGAGTGAAAACATATTTCAGACTTTTGTGGTCCGTAAATATTTCCACTCTCTCTCCATACAGGTAGTGCTTCCATAGCTTCAAAGCAAATATCACTGCTGCAAGCTCTAAATCATGTATGGGGCAGCTCTTCTCACGAGTCCGTAATTGTCTAGATGCATAGGCAATTACTTTTCCGTGTTGTTGAAGAACGCAACCTAGTCCTTTTTCGGAAGCATCACTATAGATTGAGAAACCGCCGGTACCTGCGGGTAGCGCAAGTATCGGCGCAGTTGTAAGCCTCTTCTTCAGTTCCTCAAAAGCTGACTGGCACGTTTCAGACCCGATGAACTCTTCATTCTTCCTGGTAAGCTTCGTCATTGGCTCCGTAATCTTGGAGAAATCCTTCACAAACTTTCGGTAGTAGCCAGCTAGTCCCAAAAAGCTCCTGATCTCTGCAACCGAGCTTGGTGCAGTCCACTTCTCAATAGCAACTATCTTCTTTGGATCCACCGAAATTCCTTTTTCTGTGACAACATGGCCCAAAAATTCTACCTTGTCTAAAAAGAATTCGCATTTGGATAGCTTACCAAAGAGCTTCTCCTTCCTCAAGGTACTCAGCACTTTTCTCAAGTGCTCTTCATGCTCTTCCTCCGTCTTCGAGTAGATCAGTATGTCATCGTGAAGACAACAACAAACTGATCCAGATATTCATGGAAAACCTTGTTCATGAGGTTCATTAATACCGTAGGAGCATTTGTCAGTCCAAACGGCATGACCAAGAATTCAAATTATCCATACTTGGTGTTGAACGCCGTCTTGGGAATATCCTCCTTCCTGACCTTGATTTGATGGTAGCCTGATCTGAGATCTATCTTTGAAAATACCTTGGCTCTGCTCAGTTGATCAAACAGGTCGTCGATCCGGGGCAGGGGATACTTGTTCTTGATGGTGATGTTGTTCAGCACCCGGTAGTCGATGCACATCCGCACGGTTCCATCCTTCTTGGGCACGAACAAAACTGGTGCTCCCCAGGGTGAAGCTCCATCCCTGATAAATCCTTGCGACTTTAGCTCATCGATCTGATCATTCATCTCCTTAGCCTCCTTGGGGTTGACTCTGTAGCATCCCCGAGAAATAGAGGAAGAGCCGGATACTAGATCGATGTTGAATTCCACATCTCGATCTGGCGGCAATCCTGGAAGACTATCTGGAAAGACATCCATAAATTCTGCAATGATAGGGTGAGGAGGCCCGGGTTCTTCGGTAATAAAGGAGTAGGAAGTACTCTTCATATCTTCCGGAGCCCGCGAGATTACAAACTCCGATTCTCCTGGTGGACTGAAGATTACACATCCTCGGTGACAATCTATCAACGCATGATGTTCACTTAACCAGTCCATCCCTAGGACTACATCATAGTTGGGCAGGGGCATCACTAGTAAAGGTGTTGAGAACTGATGGCCAGAGATGGTTATGGGACAATTATAAGCTTCAGTAATGGGTATAGGTCCACCAGCGGTCATAACTCTACTAATCACCTTGCTAAGTCCCGAATCTATGTGGTTTGCAGATATAAACTTGGATGATATAAAACTATATGATGCACCCGAATCAAATAATGCTAGAGCAGGATGTGAAAACACATAAATGGAACCTGTGATGACATCTGTGGTGGGTTCCTGCTCTGGCTCCTGCTCATCAGCTGCTAGGGCAAAAGCTCGCCCGGTCTTCTGCTGGTGCTGTCCAAACTGTTGTTGCTGAGTAGGTAGGGGTGCTCTTTGCTGGTTGGTTCCAGTCCGGTGGGCTAACATGGGACAGTCTTTCACTTGGTGGGTGGCAGACCCACAGACTAGGCAGTGTCCTAGCCTCTTCCTGTAGATGTTCGACTGATGCCCTGGCCTCTTGCAATAGTCACAGACAGGGATCTTCTTATGGTGCGCTCTGTCATTGGTTCTCGCCTGATGATGATGTTGCTGGTGGTGCGAGGGCCTGTTGTTGTTGTTGGGTCTCTTCTGACTGCCTTGGAAGTTGCTAGTTCCAGGGTACTCCCTCTTGGATCGAGAAGGCTGGCTCTTCTCCACGTCCTGAGCTCGGATCAGGATCCTCTCATAAGTTTTTGCGCCACCTGCGATCATAGGGGTGCGAATCTCTTCTCGTAAGCCATACCTGAATCGCTCAGCACGATCCTTGGGGTCAGCTACCAGGTTCTGGGCAAAGCGGCTTAGTCGGCCAAAATCTGTCGTATATTCGCTGACCGTCATGTTCCCCTGCTTCAGGTTCTGGAATTGCCTTTCCATCTCCCGCATCTCCGATGTCGGGAGGAACTTCCTGCGGAACAGCTTCTTGAAGGTGTCCCAGTCGAGCTGCTTGTCCTGGAGTCGGGGTTTATTCCGATACCAGGTGCTCGCCACATCCTGTAGTTGGAGTCCTACAGCTTCAGCCTTGAGGCCCTCCGGGAGTCGAGCGACGCTCAAGAGACGCTCCATATGATCTAGCCATTCATCGGCGTAGATGATACCCTCGGTTCCTTTGAAAGGTCGAGGGTCTTGCTTCTTAAAGCTTTCTATATCTCCAACCTTCATGCAATAATACGCCTCTAATCAAAAGAATGGCCTTAAAGAAACATAACTTAACTCCTGAATTATTCTTACCTTGGCAGGTCGTGGCTCTGATGAAGTGGTTCTTCCTCTCTCGAGGGCAGCCATGGCCACGTTGTGGGCATTCTCCATGCCTTCTCTCATAATCGCGGTCTGCTCGCGATGGGCTTCAACTTGGGCAGCAGTCTGCTCTCTGTGGGCTTCTGCTTGAGCTCTCTGTGTGCTTCAAGCACTCCTCGTAGCATTTCCACTAGGTCAGTGGGATCCACGGGTACTGGTGGGGCAGCTGGTGTGGCCACTACCGCAGGGGTCTGTGGCTCAGCCTGGGATTGCGCAGGTTCTACCGTTTGCGCCCTGGAAGCGTAAATGGGCCGGGGAGCTGGTGCAGCATGGGGACGATCTGTCAGCTGCAAGAGAGGTGGGTCCCGGCGTGCTTGAGAAGGGGTGTGATCAGTTGATGACACCTCATCGTCAGCAGGGCCGGATCGGGTAGTCTTTCCTTTGGCCATGATCTGGAAGGTTTAGGGTACATACATAAGCAAGGTATCCTACCAGTCTATAATCAAACAAAAATATTTATTAATATAATTCGGTTCTATGTCGTGACAAATCAATGTTCTAGTGTTCTAATTGTTTCTATGTATGTTTTCCTAAGTTGTTGTTGGACCTGCATGGGCCACCACTAAAAACATATCACGACCCGATCCCAAATAATTGGGTCGAACCGGATCATGCCCAGCCTGCACCGTTGTTGAGATGGCGGCAGTAAGCTGTTCAGTAGCAGGTAACCATACAACACAACTATATTTTGTCACAACTCAACATCGGAAATAAACTTTATTAAACTTGGAATTTAAATACAAATGGAAATTGTTCTGAAATGAAATAACAGAATTTGAAATAAAACAACAATGCATAAAAGGAAATCTATCTATTTGCCGGATCATCGGCCTCAGTCCCATCGTCCTCCTGTAGGGACTCTGGCAGCACAACCGGGTACAGGACATGGTCGTAGTAGCTGCTGATTAACAGCTCAGCATCCTCAATGTCTCCTAAAAATGTATCTCCAGTCAGGAGAGAGCAAAGTATAATTCATGCTAATTTAACAGTTAAATTAAATAATAGAATCATGCGGATCTAAACAGTTTAAACAGGAACAGTTTTCAGCAGTAAAACAAAGTGATTTTGAACAGGCAATGACATATTACCGGCTTAGGTTTGTTACAGTAATGGATAGGGGGTTTTGTTACAGTATGGTCATAATCATTACGCTATTCCCCCAGTCCCCAGTAGTTACAGTACTCTCAGAGAGAGTTTCGTGTTTGCATCGAGGTTTAAACTTACAGTAAAGCGATTAAATAAATAATTGTAAACTAACATAAACTATACTTGCCTCAAAGGAATTGACTGGAGAGGTAGAAGACTTCGAGACGGAAATCAGAATCGTCCCTGAATTCCTACATTCGAGAAATTGATTCAGATTTCAGGTTTACCAATCTAGCTATGCTAGTTAAAATCTCTATTTGTGTCCTAATCAAATTTAGTTTCTTTTAATTAACCAAACACAAAAAATACGATTTTTGTGCGTTGATTTAATACGAGGGAAAAAAGATTGTTTTATATTTTTGAATTCGAAAACATCGTCGATGCCAAATTATTTTATGAAAACTTGGTATTTTTTATAGTTTATAAATATAAAGCTAACTTTTCTTATTTAGTAAGAAATACGTGATTTTTAATTAATAATAAACTTGTCAATTTTTAGGTGAGAAAATCTTAGTTAATTTTATACGAAAATACTTTTTATTCATTTTACTCGTAGAATAGAAAAACTCGCAAAACCAGAAATAACTAAAAATCTACGCTACCAATTACAGTTACAGACCACAGCCAGCTGGGCTTATGCCAATTATAATTTATTTACATAAATTGAAATAAGACAAAACTGCCGTTATTCCTCAACTGAAATATTAATAAAATATAAACAAAAATTAATAATAAAAATAAAGGTAAATATGGAGTCTCAGATATGGTCCAATCCTCATCTTGGCTAATGCCTCAACGTCCGGGCGGGGCCGGTTTCGTTTGCACTTAGCCGGGTCCATTGACCGATACGGTCGTCACCCAAATCCAAATATCAAATAAAATTCCAAAATTCATTTTAAATTTATTTTTAAAATAAACCAGGATTTACGGAAAAATCCGGCAGCATCTCCTCTGTTTTTGGTCAACCCAAAAACTGGGAAATAGCGCCGATAATTTCCTGCAAATCCTAAACCAGGGAAAACCCGAATTTATATTTATATAAAAATCCACAACCAACCCACAGAATAATCGGAACGACCCGAATAATTTTTGGAAGTCCGATTCCAACCCAAAAATCACAGAACGCTACCGGAAAAATCCGGAAAGCTAAAACATACCAAAAATCCATTCCCGAAATATTCCAGAAACCCAAAATAATCCACAGAACCTTTCCGAAGGTTCCGAAAAATTACGACGCCGCTAAAACCGAATTCTCAAAGGGAATCGGGGACCATTTCTCATCATAGACTGAAATAAAACGAGACGGGACAGGGGTTATACCTCGGGTTGCTCGGCTAGAGCTCTCAGATGAATAATAGAAAGAATATAGGACTCCGAACAGCAAAATAATTCCCGAAACAGCGCTGGAACAGCAGCGACCAGCAGCGTCATTGCCAAAAATCAGCAGATCGGAAAGAACGCGGCTAGGGCACGCACCTAGGTCAGCGGGGAAGCCGACAGGGGCGGCCGGAACGTTGGAACAGCGGGAAAAGAGTTATTAAAGGAGAATTATGGGAAAACTTGTGGAGAGGAGAAATAAGGGGGGAGTTGTGTACGTGTGGAGAAAAAGTGGGTTGTGCTGGTCCTCGTGACCAGCACAAAAGAACCATTCAATTTATATATATTTTTTTTATAAACATATTAACCCAAATCAGATTTAATAGGAAGGGAAGGAAATGGAATTGGGTTCGGGCTCAGGCCTGGGTCTGGGTTCGGACTCGGGTCTGGGTCTGAACTCAAAAATCCTTGTTATATTATTTTTGAAAACTTTTACACTCAAAATAATTTCTAAATTAAAAATATATTAATAATAATAGAGATACAGATGTTAATAATACACAGAAAATGGGTTTCACAAACTCCGCCGGCTCTTTTCCCTTGCCAGCACCGCTGCGAGGAGTCTTGGGAGCCATTGCTTGAGAGAAGAAAGCTAGGGTTTTTATGAAAAAGAACTCTAAAAGCAAAAGCAAAGAGAAGAAGAACTCTCTCTCTCTCCATCTCACGCCTATTTATAGGCTTGGTCGCACGCGTGAACCGATGAAGTGTGACCTCAGCCGTCGCCTCGGGTTCTGTGAAGAGATAACCGCAAATAAAACCAAAAAGATCATCATTAATCTTTTCGGTTATCGAGGCGTTATCATTTGCATTAACTGAGCGGAGCATGCGCCCCATCACTGATGCACGGAGTATCTATGCGCCCCGACAGTCATGCGCCTCTACCACCATGCTTCTTATTCAAAGTATTCCAAAACTTATCCAAAAGTTTTGAAAACTTTGAAGGGGGTCTTGTAGAAGCATAGAATTTCAGAACCAGAAAGCCCATGCGCCAGACTACATGCGCTAGAGCTTGGACAAAGTACTACACAAATAGCAAAAATAGGCATTGAAAGAAGACTTTTTATTACGTATAAAAGTCTATTACATGTCTAAGAAAAGATTGTACAAAGGAGAATTTCTACAAAGAAAAGATCCTAAGTCTACAGCCAGCAGCCATCATGTGCCCTCAAATAGGCACATCAATCATCACGCGCCCTCAGCAGGGCGCATCCTTTTCAGCAGCTCAGTTATGTGCATCCCAGTTATGTGCATCCCTTCAGCAGCCTAGTTATGTGCCGCTCTTCCAGCCAGGCTCACCGTCGTCGAAATGCTTCGACTAATGAAGCATTTATTGAGCAGAACGAGGGTGGCAATCAGCCCTCTAGCCGAGGAAGAGAAGAGCACCGCAAGCCAACCTGTGGCCAGGGGAGGCTTCAAAAGAGCCTCCAAAGGCCAAGGAAGACCGTAATCGAAACTGCGGCTAAAGGAGCAGCTTTCAACACAACCAGAGCGGGCAACGCCCACTTTGAAGTAAGAAAGAGCCCCCAAAGTCGTAGCACCGCCATTCCGATCTGCGGCTCTTCCTGCACAACGAAGACGAAGCTCGAGCATCCCTATCTTTGGATACAACAGGCACCTTCCGCCTGTCTCAGAAGCCCTCGACTTCGACTTTTGGATGTAACAGTCACCTTCAAGTGCATCAATAAAGACATGGCGTCACATCTTCACCCTCGGGAGCATCTCGTCAACAGAATGCATCCGAGTAAACAAGTTCATGTTGGAAGAACGTGAGAGAACGAGAAATAAACCCTTTCTATGCCACTATTTATAGGCCGGGCAAACCCATGCGCCAAGTGGATGGCCCTCCGAATTTCATGCAATGAATTTACATTAAATGGATGAACCGGACGCTTCGAATTCAGCTAAGTCAAAACAGCTATTTAAAGCACTCGAAGATCGTAACAGTCGCACCATTAAAAACATATCATGAAGCAAATGTGCCGGCCAGACCACGCATCACACAGACGCGCCCTTCAGCACCAAGCGCATCATAGGGGATGTGCCCCCATGTGTCCCCATACGCCTAGTGGAACGCCAACCGATGCGCCCACTCAGCTGTCCATCGAATGTCACAAACATTAAATACTGAACTGACAGAGTTGGCAGCACGCCTCTCTGATGTCTGAACAGTTCAGAAGATGAAGCGTCGCCAACGACAGCATCATCATTACTTTCCTCCGATGGCTACTGCCACGTGGCCATCCAACCACTTTTATGCGCCTCTGCAGCCATGCACCCAAATCTGCATGCGCCTCAACAGCAATGCACTTCAAACTTTTCACTGATCCCTAAAGACAAAAGGAAAGTCACCATTAAAGCTCTGTATGTGCCTCAAAAGCCATGCACCCCAGACTTCTCTCTGATCCCGAAAGACAGGAGTTAAGTCATTACTGAAGCCTCGCATGCGCCTCAAAAGCCATGCAGCCCGAATGGTTCGTGACTCCTAAAGGTTATATGCCAAAGCCTCCTCATGTGCCAAATCCTAGGCGCATCCTACCAGATCATTCCCCATCAAATCTGAGATCTCTGAGCCATGGGTCGATGACATGTGTCCTTTGACCCGACTCACCCAAGATCTCAGCAACAGAAAGATCTTCTCCTCTGCTACGTGCCGGTCCACAACAGCAGCATGAAGAATTCAACCCCTCGATCAGGGTGCATCGTTCATACGCCTCCATCAGCAATCAACACGTGGCATCCCCACGACCAGGCACATCCTATATATGCGCGCATGAGCAGCCAGCCTGCAGACTATATAAAGAGAGGGACCATTTCCTTCTTCCACACCTACCTACATATGGACAGAACACACAACGAAGGAACATACCACCAGAGAGGTAGATACAGACACTCAACGTCTTTCTCCTCTCAGCAAGCTCCAGCACCCAGAGCAATCCAAGTCTTCAGAGAACCGATAACCATCGTTAGATCGTCAACGGAGTCAACGCATTACCACTCACTCCATCGACATAAGGGACCCAAATAAATAAAAGTGTACTCCTAGGACTACATCTAAGTCCTATATTGTAACACTGTTTTATTTGTATTAAAATTTGCAATAAAAAATTTTTAATGGCAAACAAGTCGAGGGCCTCACGACAGAAGAAATCTTTTTTTCTATCCTCAAAGGAAGACCTTCGGTCGGTAAAGGGATAGTATCCCTAACTGTCGGACGCAATGACACCCGAAGGGGCACCCAAGTCGGAGGATCCTCGAGAAGTTCCCCGAGAATTTTGGGCTCACGGTCGGGCGTCTCTCTTTCCAACTACCCCGACTGTCTCTTTGCTTATAACAAACGAAACAACAATAAGTAGAAGGCTTGAGATGAAACTAGAATAAAAAGACTGGCTCATACCTGTGAGGAAGACTTATTGGGTGGAGTTTTCTTTTATGGTGAAGATTGTCGTGCGGATCAACTTTGCTTATGTTCAGTAAGCTTGACTCTCTTAGCAGATGGAGGACACGCCTCCAGAGGGGCCTGACATTTTAACGGAGCATTCAAAGGTACCTCGTCTTCTCTGTCTTCCCGGAAGGCACTAGACCCATCTGAGGATGTACCACTCGATGATGCCAGCTCTTGGAGACGCATGAGGACCGATTTATTGGCGTCCAGCTTCGTCCCCACAATTAAACTCTATTATCGATCGTAACCCGACGAGAAGTTGTTTGTCGCGCAGTAAAACTTTACGGTTGAGTACAAGATATGGGTCTCCCCTTGGACCTCAGGGATTGTAAAACTTGCTCCGGTACATCCGATATTATAATAATACCACATACGAGCGCCATCTAGCAGACTGCCCTCGTAACCCAGGCTGAGGTTCCGGTTGTCTAGCATTGTCTGGCTATAACCGAACTGTCGTGTATATCGACTCGACAAATAGGGATCCAAGAACACTTGATTCTGGTTCGGGTACACCAAGTGTGAAGGACGGATAAACTATAGCCAACGGAAAGTACCGTGAGTCCGGTCACTCTTTTCCCCGCCCCGGTCCACTAGTTCATCGTCTACAAGAAAGCCTTTGTAAGAGGGCAAAGTCTTGTTAAAATTGTAGCCATCCAAGCGACCCAACACCCATCTACAGACGGGAACGCCTTGATGGAGCCACTTTGCTCGGCAATATATAAGTAAGGTTGCATCTCCCTCCTCATAACCTTCGATGGTGTTAAGGGCTATCAGACCTGGGTGATGTAGCGCTAACCAAGCCATCTGGTGGTGGTAAGGGAGTTCGGCTCGAGGAAATTTGCTGTCTCCTCCACGATGCTCTATTATCTTCCGCGAGAGATCCCGTAAGCCTCGTAGAGTGTTACACACCATGGCTAGGAGCAAAGCTAGCAGATGACCAAAAACCAGCTTCACGGTTGGCATGAAGAGGTCCCGAGTCACTCGCCCCATGGATCCAGAGCCCCCAGGAACCACGGCCTTCTGCAACCATATCATTAAAAAAGAAGCCAATGCCACTTTCGGGCTCAAGGCAGTCAAGTTTTGGCAAAAGTAGTTGTGGATTATAGAGGTGGGATTCCCCTCGACATCTACCGAAGGATCTGACACCTTCGCCTTGATCATCATAGCTTCAACCTCGTCGGTGGTATATGCCCTCCGAGTGGTAAAGTAGACTTGGTTCGGTTCCGATGGACATTGTGTAAATATGTAGCTTCTTCAAGCCGAAATGTACGGCTGAATCTTTAAAAAATCCTGGCGTACACACACCTGAAGATGACAAAGCAATTCTTTGTACACTACCATCATTTTAGCATATTTATTCTCCAACCCCATGAACTCCTCTTTGCTAGGAGTATATTCTTCGTACGGCTCTTCACCCCAGGACAGCTTCGAGATAGCATACATCTCGTGAAGGGCTAACCCCATCTCTCCTTTGGGAGTATAGAAGGTCCCGGTATGGTAGTTATACAGCTCCAGCAATGCCAGGAACATGGGCTGATTGATAACCATATCATGCTCAATGGCCCTTATGCACGACACAAGCTAAGAGCCCTCAGCTCCGCCTTATACTTATCCAATATCCGTTGGGTCAGCTCGCGCCATTTAGCCTCAGGATGGATCTAACCTTCGACCCTGTAGGTCACTTTTAGGTATGTGCATTTTGTCGCTAGAAGCCGGTTGGCGAAACAAGAAGCCCCAAACGGATGTACGGTCGAGGTAAAATCACTAAGCAGATGGCCGGGGAGCAGTACCAGCAAAGTGTACGACGGACCTTTACGGACACACTTAAAAGTTTCCCTCCACTTAGAATGCGTGTCCACCTTAAAAGAGACTCGTCATTAACCCCCTGGGTCGGGGTTAGATTCCACTTCATACGCCGCCTCTCGACAAAGCAAAAGAAAATCGAGAGCGGAAGGTGCCGATCGGTCGTCGGAACATACAAACCGAGGCCGTCATTCTTAAAATATGAATTCCTTTTGAGCTCAAGAATGTTGGTCTCCTTTAAGATTAGCTTGTCACCAAAGAGGAACTAGGGCTTTCGTATTTCAACCCCGGCATCCATGACAGTTGACAACTTGCCTCGATCCGTCATATGACGGAAGTAAGCGTGTTGTTGTGTACGTTTCCTGTCCAGCCGCCAATTCGGTTGGCCTCGGGCGATCAATCTCTTGGCAGGATTAATAATTGCCTCGTCGACATTTATGCCTAGTGGCACAGACTGATGAGTCGAAGAGGACCTCGTTAAAAAGAGGCATAGTCACAAAAACTGCGCATGAAATAAACAAAAGTCAGAAGAAAATTCTATGTTTTTTCTGCAAAAGAATCTGCACAGGTACTGATTAATGACACTGTGCTTCAGCTGGCGAACGTCTGCACACACTTTTCAGTGATATTGTGCTTCGGCATACAAAGCATCTGTATAAGCAATTTTTAGTGGTACTGCGCACCCGCTAGCGAGCATCCGTGTAGGCACTTGTTAGTGATGCTGTGCTTCTGCTAAAGCCTCAGCAAATCCTACAGTTACCACTGCAAAAAGCAGCGACCATGCGCATCGGCATATAAAGATTTAGTAGATCTTACAGACACTACTACAGAAAGTAGTGCCCATGCGCATCAACGGGAAAGTTTAGCACATATTTGAGACACTACTCCGAGAAGTAGTACTCATGAACATCAGCAGTCGGAGCCAAGCATAGATGCTTTCAAACACACACTCGCAACAGCCGGTCGCACGTTCACGGGCATAATGATGTCAGTAACTAAAGAATCATCGATATCAACAGCCTCAGACGTCGATCTCTTTCCTTTGGCCTTTCTCGTGCTCGCCTTGCTAGCCTTAGGAACCCGAGGAGCTCTCGGCTTTTTGGGGGCCATGGAAGAAAACTACAGTTTTGACATAAGGAAGAAGAAAAAAAATACTCTCTCTGAAAAGTTTTTGACAGATGGAAGAAGTCTTTTTTTCTCTCTAGACTTCTATTTATAGGACGGAGCCACGTGTCAACAGATGAGGCCAAAGAACCCTTCGTATGATAGAGAAGCGCTTCGGGCAGCGTTGAGATGAAACAAAATCATGATGAATCTTTTTCCTAAAAGCGAGGTGTAGCTTCCCTTCCCGGAGAATTTTTCAAATTTTTTTTTATTATTTATTTAATTTAAATAGTAATTTTAGAATTTTATAAATGTTTATTTAGTTAATTACTATGTTAGATGACTTTAGCCATGGTTGAGTTTTAAAGTACCAGACGACTAGGAATCATGGCACTGATAGTGCAGTGGCGTGTTTTGGCTAGTATTTAGCCATGGTAGGGGAATGTCGAGCCATAGGAGTGTCCTAACTAGAAAACCAGGCCAAGTTATAGCATGACCATTATAAGTAAGTTTAATTAATTATTATTAGATTTATTGACTTTGCAAGAACCCTATTGAACCAAGTTAGTCCGAACTGGGCCGAACCAAATCCAAGCCCATGTAGGCATGTAGTGAGAACCAATACGGCCATGTAGACATATTATAGGTAGATGCAATATCTTTAGGAATTGGCAATTAATTTCTAATAATTGTTATATATACATTATAAGTATTATTATTATTTTATTAGTGTTTACAATATTTGTGTGATTTTCGGGAGCCAATAAAAAGTGTGCGTACTAGATTCACCATACCTTACTACACTTGCTATTGGGTTATTTTTAGTTGTTATCGGGATTATTAGTATTATTAATAATATTGTTGTTGTATTAAAATAATTAGTTATTATTAAATGGTTAGTTTCTTTATCGTCAAATAGGACTATTTTTATTATATTGTTGTATAAACATCTATTCAGAATTTATTAATGTATATACATATATACATGTTATATAAATATAGGTGTAAATGTGTGTGCGTATATATATACATATATATAGGAGGATATGTGTATGTGTATATATATAAATATATAAATATATATAGGTGTAAATATATATAAATGTATATATGTGTATACGTGTATATATAAATATATATATGTGCATATGTATATGTGTACGTGTATATATATAAATATAAGTGTGTATGTATTTATATGGCATATTAGTTATAATAAAAAGAAAAAGAATAAGAAATATAAAAAGGAAAAAGGAATAAAAGAATAAAAAAACAGTAGTATCCTAGGCCCAGCCCGGCCTAGCCAGGGGCCAGCACCCGACCGTTCCTCCACAGGACAGTAGAAAGCCCATAACCCAAACTCTCCTAAAGGAAACCACAGCAAACCCACGTACGCGTATATATAAAAAATTGATAGGTAGCGAGAAGGAAAAACCCCAAACCCTAAAATCTTCGACGCGCCCACATACCCCGCGCGCGCACGTACGGCCTCCGTGCCACCGCCGTGATGGCCAGCCGCTGGCCGGAGGCGGCAGGATGACAAAAGCCACGGCAAAAACAGAGAACAGCAGCAGCAGCGTGCAGCCTCGGGCGAGTTTCACAACGACCATTCGTCGCGTGCAGTCGATAGTTGTCCGATCCTCCTTCCCAGGTTTGTTGACAACCTATATCATTTTAATATCCTTCAATTAGTTCAATTGTAATCGTGCTAGATTTCCCAGAAGATTGACAGAAAGTCGATCAAAACTCTGCCCAAAACAGAGCACGAAACCAGTCCAAACCACCTTTTTAGAAGGCAGATATTTGCCAATCCAACCACAGATTAGGAAAAACATTTAAAGTGACTTTTAGACAATATATAGAGGATTAAAACCCTATAATATTTCTAGCATACTGTACAAGAAGCAATTTCTATTTAAAGATCCAGAAAAACCACATAAAAACCTGTTTTAAAAATAATAAAACCCTCCGATACCACGTGCGTCCCGCCAAAGCAGGCGACTTGGTCGCAAACTGAAGGCATCAAAAGGTGCATAACGACTTCGTGGTCGTGTGGGCTTTGACGGAATTCAAATTGGTTGCGTGTGCGCGACGAATTTGATCCGTATCCGTCAAAGTTTACCGTATCGGCCCCTTTGAAAATTTCCTAATTACTTTATGCACGTTCATCAGATCGAGATGAAACTTGTGCCAATAGAACCGTATCATTTTTTTGGTCTTGTATAACAAGTTTGGTCCGATTCTGAGACAGTTGATTGAACCGCCGTTTTGCGGGCCCCACGGTCCGATTCAACGGACGATTTTGTGCACGGCCCGCCGAAATTAAACTCTGAACATACAGTTGGGTTCTTCTCAGAAAATTGGACCTGTTGGCATATAGTTTGATGACTTTATAGACCATTGACTCTGGCACACTTTTCGGTGCAAAGCGGGTCCAACGACGGATATCGTTTTTGCCCAAAATTACCGTTTTGCCCCTGTGTCCAGAATTGGACTTAAGGACAGACAATCCTAGCTAATTTGCCTATTCTGAGAATGTTAGCAATGTTTATTTCAGCTTTTGGAGACAGTTGTGATGATTTGGACTTATGGCTTAGTAGTTGACTAAATCTTGTTGGTTCTCCGTGCAACCCTCAGGCAAGTATACCTTGCCAGCTTGTACAATATAACTTATATGTATGTTCATTATCTCACCGCTATTTTTTCCCTTACATTCGTGGTTGCTTTATTCCATGTCTAGTATACTCATCCTGTTATAGTTTTACTTTACATGTTTCTAGGTGTCTGCACATTCTTGTTCCTTTCTGTTACGATATTTCTATCTGTTACACTGTATTAGTTTTATATGTACTCCTTGATAGAGTCGTCTAGTCCTACACCACGATTCCCTCGACTTGATTATAACTTGACTTGACTTGACATGACTTGAGTAGGACTTGACTTTGACATTCTATATATTGTGAGTACTTACCTTGACTACGGTCTATAGGATTTTTATACTAGGATTGGCTACCGTCTTGGTTGTGAGTGCTTGTCTTGACTGCGATTGAGATACTATAGATTGTGAGTGCTTGCCTTGATTGCAGTCTATAGCTTTGACCTATTATCCATTTCTAGTATGGCATGCCCGTGTCTTAGGATCCTTGTGTTTAGATCTTGTGTCTTAGTTCATTTTATCTCGTTGGATATCCTTGATTGTTCCTTACTTCTTTGTATATTTGTACTGTTACATGTTGGCTTGTATATTATGTATCTTGCTAGTCCTCTGAGGACCTGATGATCTCTTCAGGTAGTGGATTGCACGGAGTTAGTTAGCTGAGCATGTGGTAGTTGACTTCATCTATATGATTCATGTATTTTTGTTAGTATTATCGATTTACTATCCTTCTCGTGCTTTTATAATATATCCTGCTTATCAGCTTATACTTATAGACTCATGTCATCCTTAGAGTCTAATCGGACAATATTCTAATGGAATGCAGACCATGACCCACAATTGTTCATTCTTGTTTCATATGATTCATGTGGATTGAGATATAGTTTAGATTAGACATGATACCCTATTCTGGACAGCTTATACATATTTGAGTCGGACTGGAGTCCGCTTGTTACGTAGCTGGCTTGCTCACGAGCTCGCGTCCGAAAAGCGGGTGCGGGTCGTGACACGAGGAGTCGTTATCATTTAAATAAAATGATGGGTCAAAACATTAATTATTGACGAGTACTAAATGCTTGACAGCCTGTCAGGAACACGCTATGCACTGTCTATGCCACGTGTTATTTCATGCCTCTGTTCAAAGTGTTCCAAAATTGTTCAAGTTTGAAAACTTTGAAGGGGATCGTGTAGAAGCATGAAAAAGTGCTACGTTAAAAAAGCATAGAAGATATCGGTCGCTTCCCACAGTTCAAAGAAGCGTAGAAAGACGCCAAGTTATCGCGTACATCAGAAACCAGGTTACAAGAGAAGGCAGTACATAAAGAAAAATACTTTATTAAGAATTATGCTTACAAAGATCTAGTACAGACTCTTTATGATTACATATAAAGACACTCTACAGCCTACAAGTGCATAGCCTACAAGTGTGCCGCTCTCCTCGTAGTCAAAACAAATCACTTTTTTGTCAAGTGCACTGCTCCCCTACTCTAATATGGCTAATAAAGCAGTTATTGAGCAGAGCGAGGATGCAGCTCCTACACGGGCTCACAACACAATCTGTGGCTCTTCCAACATAACGTAGGGCCAACCCTCGACCCAAATCTAGTATCTTGGCCCCCAAAGACCTCCAAGATGTTGTTCAGGTTCGAACCCCCCATTCCACACGCTCAAGTGCATCTCGAAACTGTAAAGTTGTTCTTCCACAAGACTACAACTACTTTGAACGAAGAGATCTACAACCAACAGTTGACTTATGCAAGGCCTATGGCCGTCCAAAGCTAAGTCAGGGTCGAGCATGACAGAGAAATATCAAGAGGCAATGAACAAATACTTCCTCAAAAGCTCCCCTTTATATAGGTTGTGTGTGCTCCAACCCACACGCAACATGGTAGTTGGTCAAAAGCCCAGAATTCATTGGATGAACCTAGACTTTATCACGATATATCTCATCCAATGAGGTCTTGTTGACTGAGTCTTTAAGTCACCGCTTCTCGAGCCCCCAAAAGTGCAACAATAAAGAAGGTGTTGACTCAGCCGCTCAGAAGTAGTCATTAGTCATCCTAAAAGTGTGATGACCATAGTTCCAAGAAGCGCAATCCCTTCAAGGCTCTTTTAGAGTTCTAGCACCTTTACGGCTCCTTCACACCTTCCCAGAAGCGCAGCTCTTTCGCAGCCCCTTTACGGCTCCTTCAGAGTTCCAAGAAGCGCAGCCCCTTCACGGCTTCTCCAGAGCTTCCCAGAAGTGCAGCTCTTTAGCAGCTCCTTCATGGTTTCCAGAAGGGCAGCCCGTTCATGATTCCCAGAAGCACAACCCCTTCACAGTTCCTTCAGTGCTTCCAGAAGCGCAGCCACTTTATGGCTCCTTTAGGCTTCCCAGAAGCACAGCTCTTTTGCAGCCCCTTCATGGCTCCTTCAGGCTTCTCAGAAGTGTAGCTCTTTTACAACTCCTTTACTGATCTCTCAGAGCTTCCTAGAAGTGCAGCTCTTTCGTAGTTCCTTTAGAGTTTTTCGAAAATATAGTTACTCGTTGTCTCAGAAGTGCAGTCGCCTCGACGCCCTAAAAGTGCAGCTCATATAATGCACAACACCTTCGCAATGTGGCACTATGCCATATGGCCAGTATGACAGCCGTATCTCTTCAGATACAATCAGATAATCTCAATTCAAACAATCGTATCTTTTCAGATGCAATCAGATATAGTTTATTCAAACAATCGTATCTTCTTCGATAGAGTTGATATCTAATTTGTTTAAACTAAAATAAGATCTTCGAATAGTGTGTGCATACCATATGTTAATGTTAATGAGTGGTGCCAACCATCGTTCATTCAATAGAATCGAAATCTAGTTTGTTCAAACTGAAAGAGATCTTCGAGCAGTGTGTGTACGCCACGTGTTACTAAAGATAAATGGTGCCAACCGCCCAAGACCTCAAGACCAAGAAAATCTTAACAACTGCTATGTATCAGCTCGACAGTAGCCCCCACAAAGCAGTTACGAACAGATTCTCCTAAAATCTCATGCGTGCATCGCTTCTACGCACCAAAACCTATTCGCACATCATATATGTGCTCACCTATAAATTGAAGAAGTCTTCCTTCATTAAGGATACTTTGACGTCTTCTTGATTGACAACCCAGATTACCACTCACAGGCTTCAGAAAGTCAGAGCAAGTTTATTTCGTCGTCAGACCGTCAACGAAATAAAGGAGCCACTGCAGTACTCGATCTCCACCTTCACACCTTTTTAGAAACTTTTATACTTAAATCTTCTGTTTAGGAATGTTTTGTACTTTTTTTTCTGATTTGTATACAAGAGAAGTTCATATAACTTTTGTTCATGGCAAAAACTACAGTCGGACGAAGTGGCTCCTTCAAGGTGTCCCTATTTGTAGATAGATGCTGGGGCGCATGGATAGCTATGATTTCTATAGGACTTTGCCTACCTACTCAGGCTATTATATAGAAGATGAGATAGAAGACCAGGGCAGAGTGATGAACAATATGACCCACAATATTTTTTGTTGGCTACAGTCCATCCGACCATCTCATTTGGTGTACCGAAACCAGAATCGAGTATACCTAGAGCCCTATCTGCCGAGTCAATTTGTGCGACAGTTAGACGATAGCGAGATGATGATGGACAACCCGAGCCCTTGTTTAGGCTATAGGGAAAGTTTGTTAGATAATGCACATGTATGGTACTATCATAATACCTGGTGCTCTGGGGCAAGCTTTAAGAACTCTCTAATCCGTCCTTCAACCCATATCTTGTACTCCGCCGTAAAGTTTTACTGCTTGGCGAGCAACTTTTCTTCAGGCTGATCGGGAGTAGAATTTTATTGTTGGGACAAGGTTGGAGGCTTCTCAGTCTGTCCTTACGCATCTTCGAGAGCTTGCATCTTCGGAAGGCAGGACCTCGGAAGGATGTAGTGCCCTCTGGAAAGAGAGGGAAAATACGGCGCCCTTGGATTCCTCTTTGAAACTCCAACCCCCTACGGAGGTGAGTTCTCCACCCTCTAAGAAGATTCAAGCAGACTGCTCACAAGGGACCGTGTTTGCCATGTACGGAGCGAGAGAAAGCCCCGTCCTTTGAGTCTCCTTCATAGGTATGTAGTATGCATTTTTAATTTGTCAAATTTTGTGACTTCTACTTATTGCTGTTTTATTTATGTAGCAGGCCAAGAAGAAGTCAAGACAGTCGAAGAATGATATAACCGATTGTGAGTTTAAAGGCCTCGGGGAGCTTCCCAAGGAACCTACTGCAAGGGTGGGGTAGTACTACGTTGGGAGGTTAGGGTTGTGACCTCTATACCAACTGAAAGCCCTTCTTCGGGGAGGGTTGAAGAAATCACTCCCGCCGAGGGGCCCTCAAATGTCGAAGTACCCACGACAACGGGGGCTGAGAAGACTACTGCCCTAGGGGAGATCCCGCCGACTGAAGCTGCTGAGGCTGTCGAGTTGGGAGAGGCTTCTTCGTCTGCTCCGACTGCCACCTTTGACTACGAAAATCAGGACTTTTTGGAATTGATTGTAGTGTATCAAGAAGAGACCCTTGCAGAGAGGACTGCGAACGAGCTTGTCATGATACCTGGGGTCGGTCCTGTGGTGACCGAAGGTACAGTTCGAGAACCCGTGTGTAAGCCTCCTGGATTTTAAGGATCTTTTTAATTTTTTTAATAAATTATTTTCAATAGATATTTTATTTATAATTATTTTTGATCATTAAATATATTTTTTTGTGACTTTAATTTTTGGAGCACCAGAGATGTTAATCTTTTGAAAGGTCCTTCATAAGTTTTGATCTAGACAAGTTTATCTTTATTTCGATATATCATGTCCTATTCAAATGTATTTCCTTGTACTCTATTTACATCGTACAACTTTTGGGTCAATTTAGGCCATTCGTCCATCTACCGTAAAACCTGACCTAACTTCCAATTTAATTTCGGAACTCGACATCGATCCAACCTAATCGACACAATATATGGTTCCGACCTATTTTTAGCCTACTAGTCATATGCTACTGTGTGCCTTCCAATTGAGCTTCCGCATGATATTATTTCACCAATGATCATAAATGACTTAAATTATAGTTATGATCGCACCAAGCCCAATCGAACCCAAGCCACCCAACCCAAGTGCATGTAAACCCCCTTCTTTTATTGCTATTATTACTAATAATTATATTTTAATATCTTATTAATTAAGTTAGGATTCAAATACCTATACATATATGACCTAGCCTAATTTTCTTGCCACTAGTATAGATAGAATTACCATGGTATAAGTATATATTTACACATGTATTTACTTAGAGTATATATATATAAATATAAACCACGTAGGGTATATATATACGGCCACATATTTAGATTATACATTATTTACATAGAGTATATATATATTATTTATTTAGAGTATAAATATTGTTTATTTAGAGTATATACACTATTTATTTAGAGTATATGTATTTGTGTATATATACATACATATTATTTTGGATGTATATATATATATATATATATCTATATATATATATAATATATATATATATATATAATAAAAAAATAAAAAATAAATATCTATATAACATATGCAATTTGGTGTAGATATGTGTATACATTATTTAGAGTGAATAAACACAATTGTTTCCTTTTTCTCCCCTTCCTAATCAATAACCAGCCCATGATCCGCAACCCAAGCACCTAAAGCGGCAGCCACCCTAAAACTTATCCAAGCGGGTCGGGCAATACAACCCAAACTCGCAAAGGCAAACCCGGATTCTCCAATTCAAATGATAATGTGATACTGTGTTTCCTCCTCTTATCAAGTTCGAGCGCGCTCAGAGAGCCATGCACACCCGTACTGGCCATCTGCTGTGGCACAAGCACGCGAGTGACCCCGACCCCTAGCTGTTCTGTTCTTTCTTCCCTATTTGTATACGTATTTTTCTCTCCCTCCATGTTATTCTTGTTCCTCCTCCTTCTTCCTTCTTCAAACATATCACCACCATTGATAACACCACGGTCGACCCCTTCCGTCAATGTTTTCGTGACTCGTCGATCACGATCAAGAGCAGCTAACGTATTCTACGTCGCTACTTGGTCACCGGCATGTGGCCGTGCGTAGCAGCGTGCAGCAGCAGCAACTATGGCGCATCTAGGCTGCTGCAAGCAGCAGCAGCGGCAACGCCGCCGTCGTATGAGCCCGACGACCCTGTCGACCTCCCCCGCAATGCGCCATCGACCACCTCGACAGTAATCAGTGCATCAGTATGTCGATTTCGACTTCGAAACCGATATCTCGTCGTGACGCACGATTTTAAAAAGTATGAATTGAGCTTCAAGATAACAACTTTCTGCATGTTTTTTGGGCGATCCGACTGTTAGATCTTCGAACTCTTTCCTCCATTGTAATCTCGGTATATAGCTCTACCTTCACCTAAAATTTCAGCCGTTAATTATGTCATTTGCTAGGTCACAATCGGCCACCAAGTTGCCCGAATAATTGTATTTATTGTGGACAGTTTCGTGGAGCAAACTTCATGGATATGTTTCTCTGTCGACGTAGCTCCATTTGGAGAGCCACTACTTCCTGTGCGAAGCTGGTCAAACCAACTTCTTTTTATTAAAATTTTGTTTTATTGTGAGCTCGTTTGATTGGTTGAATTCGACACTAAAGTTAGCCGTTCAAATTCATAATTTCTAACATGTAAAATTCTAATTTTGGAGCCAGGACTTCAAGTTCCAAATCTAACACCACCAGTGGACTCATAGCATCGTTCTGGCCTAAATTCATATATAGTTTGCTAGATTTGGAGTACGTGAGCCCTGACACGTATTTCGGTGCAAATCGAGTCCCACACTCTGAGTCAACGGGTCATTTTGAGATCGGCTTATCGGAAACCAATTCTAGATATACCGTTGGGTTCGTATCGTCACTCTAGACCCGTTGCCATATACTTTGCTATATTTAGTAGACTTTAACTTTGGTACACATTTTCGTACAAATCGGGTCCCACAGTCCGAGTCTACGAGTCATTTTAAAATTGGCTCACCGGAATCCAATTCTGGATATACCTGTTTGCCATAAAAATCAACAACAGGTATTATAGAACACTGAAATTGATTGCAAACTCGCTTGTACAAAAAAGAGCCTAGAAAGAAAGCCTAGGAAATAATCTAAGTACAATTATTTAGTTTTGATTCTGGAGGGTGACGGTGGAGGCTTGGGAAAGTGCTATCAACTCTGTCTTACTCCGTGGACAATCTGATGCAGTCTCTAGCTCATGAAGATATTACTTTTTTCTTGAAGGTTGCCAGCCTTTGCAGGGGTGTGGCACCCTGCTATTTATAATATGATAGATTTTGAGCCGCATGGTCGGCTTACGGCCATGTGGCTGAATGGCATACAAAGATCCGCTTTCGGGCTGCCATCTGTCGGTTTGTTGGAATTTTGTTACAGCAAATCTGGGTAGTTAAGGAATTGGTCAGATTGCCACGTGTTCCGTTACGTATGGTATTCTCAGTCTTTGATCATGTGGGGTCATATGAGACTCTTGTGGCTCGGATCACAGTTATATGAAGTTTGGAAACTTTGGGGCCACATAAGCTGGGCCGTATAAGGTTCATGCTGCTTGGATGACGCTCATTTGGCCGCATGGAGGCGTACGAACCCTGCTTTTGGGCGACGTCTCTATGTCTTATCTTTATTGTCGAAGTATCGAAACTGTCATGTTTTGCCAGGGCTTGTCAGATTTATCGGTCGAACTGCTCCTCCTTGGTCGCATAATTTCCTTCTACAGCTGTTCGTCGATGGGCCACATATGTCTTTGAATAGTCATGCGGCTTTCCTTCATGCGGACCTGTTTGGCCCAATGTACCTATGCGACAATTTGTAATCCGTATGAACTCCATATTTTTTATATTTCTACAAGATCCCCTTCTATGTTTCCAAATTACAAATTTGGAATACTTTGAATAAGAAGCATGAAAAATATGCCAAGCCTTAGGGAGTCTTCAAGTTGCAGGGAAATACTGAGTCGCAGGATAAATCTTGTGTCGCAGGGACGCTTTGAGCCACAGAGAGTCTGCCAGCTGTCACTGCTGCAGTTTAATTCTTCTGACTCGATTGTGGATCTATTTTCGAGATGAAGCCGACAGTTACTGGAGATAAAGTTCCCAAATGTCGACTCTATCTTTAATGATCTCGAAAACCGAAGAGATGTTCGACGGTTACTAGGGATAAAGTCCCCAAACGTCGCTCCTATCTTAAATGATCTTGAGAATCGAAGAGTCTCTCTTCAGCAACTCTATAAATAGGTGTCATTCAGAGAGAGTTTTTCCTCTTTCACCTTCTCCTCCTTATACTTTCTGCTATGGTTCCAAAAGCTTCTAAGTCGGTTGGTGCGACGGCCAAAGGGAAGAGACTTGCTTCTCCGTCGAGAGCGGTAGACACTCATTCTATTCATTTCGATGTGCAACCTTCTTCCAACGGTAAGGATGGTGAGCAAATGATGACTAAAATTTCGTGCGCAGGGCTGTCATATACTGCCTCTACTATAAACTTGGTCGCTGTATGCCCTATCTCGTCTGGACCACATGTGTTATATACGATAGGGCTGCATAGACTGAGTCGTATAACCGCTGCTTGTTCGAACTTGAACTGGCTGAGTGCCTCAAGATGAATCTGTATGAAATTTTCATGACCGAGCCGTATAGGTGTCGCATGAGCACTTTATGATTAGGTCGCATGAAATGGGTCATATGATCGTCCTGTGACTGATTGGGCCGTATGAGTTTTTCATGACTGAGCCACATGATAATGACTGAGCCGTATAAATGCTGTATGAGTGCTTCATGACGCCGACCTCATAACTTTGGACTGTATGAGTTCTATTTTGGCTGGGCCGTCTAACTGGCTAGGCCGTATAACAGAGTTCTTTGTTTTCTGACTATCTCATCTTCTTTGATTTTTTGTAGCATCCATGCTAAAGGCTACGACCACTGTGAAGGAGGAGGTGCTGTCTCCTTTCATCAAACAAGAGTCACCGTTTGTTACAGAGGAGATGATACCCAAAATTGAGGTGAAAAAAGAACTGGCGTCCATCGGGAAGGGAATTGCTCTCAAGGAGGAGCCCAATTCTGAGGGCAGTAGTATCGGGAGTTTTGACCCTGCTGCCCCCACCGAAGACTCTGGTCGAATAGATCTTTCCTATGCGAAATGGCTAAGGAAATGTTATATACCTCAGCACGGCTATGATCCTTGACTGCAGGGATCCATGGGCTACCATGTACTTGTTGTTTCCAGAAATACATGTAACTAGACGTTCGTATCTGCCTCTGTATTTTTGATTGTCTGTAGCTGTAACTTGCGTTTTGCTTCTTTTACAATCCTTTACTAGAGGTATAGCCCTGTGAATGTAACTGATTTTGAATAAATAGGGTATGCTCGCTCCATACTTTATCTGTAATATTTTATGGTGCCTGTACTAGAGGGCCTAATACAGCATTTGTAAAGGACATCCCACTGGAGGATTTTTGTGGACTTATTGCCCTTTTGTGCATCTGGAAATACAAGCAAATAGATTTAAATAATATTTTATGGACCTACTACTTTTTAGTACACCAATGGTGCGAGTAATAGATTATGATAATTTTTTGTGGTGTTATTATCATTTTTGTGTACTGGCGATGCGAGTACTGATAATAAGTGGAAAGAAAACCAGCGTATTTACTCAGAGGTAATAAGGACGTGGTAAATACGGGTCAAAACAAAGCCTTCCTACTCAGAGGTAATGATGACACGTTAGGGGTAGACATGATAGGGATACACAGAACAACTCAGAGGTGCTATCAACGTGAAAGTTCTATGCATTGGGTGATTTTTTTTTATGATGGACGGAAAAACAACTCAGAGGTAATATGGACATGGTTACTTTTTTTTCGTTGACGAGTTTCGTTTACCTATTACCCTTTTTGTGCACTGACAGTGCGAGTAATAGATTAGGATAAGTTGTATGGACCTATTACCCATCTACGTACCGGTGGTGCGGACAATAGATTTTGAGGCAAATTCTTGGCGGTAGAAAAGCTATTACCGGGGGTACATAGGTAGGACCAAGAGAATTCATTAGGAGTAATCAGAGAGTAAGTTCAGTGGTACCTAAGGGTACGTAACTCAATAATCTGGGAGATTTGAAGTCAGAGTGTAAGTTCAGTGATACCTGCGGGTATATAACTCACAATCCGAGAGGTAGTTGGAAGGTGTCGTTTAGACATAGTATTTTTTGAGGAACTTGTCGTTGATGGGCATCATGAGCAAGTCTCCATTTTATTTTTCGAGGCGGTACGTGCCATTAGAGAATACGGTCTCGATTACGAACGGACCCTCCCACTTAGGCTGGATTTTGTCGGAGGTCTTGTGAGTCATGACCATTGGTCTACGAATGGCCAAGACAAGATTGCCCACTTGGAATATCCTCTGCTTGACTTTCTTTTTGAAAGCCTGAGAGATGCGTGCTTGGTAGAGCTCTATGCTTTGTTGAGCTTGTAAATGCTTCTAACTCCTGTAGTCGTCGGCGGTAGTTATCGTCTGTCGTTAATCGGTAGGTGAGGACCACTCGAAGTGAGGGGATCGAAGTTTCTAATGGGAGGACCGCCTCACTCCCGTAGACCAAGAAGAATGGTGTATTTTCTGTAGCTGTCTGAATCATCGTCCGATACACCCATAGGCACTCACCATGCTTTTCATTCCAGACGCATTTGTTTGCAGACACAAACTTTTTCAGGAACTTGATTATGGTTTTGTTGAATGCTTCAGCCAGACCATTGGCCGAGAGGTTATATGCTGTCGAGGCCATGTTCTAGATCCGATTCTTATCACAAAATCGATAGAAAGCGTGGCTTGCAAACTGTGGACCATTGTCGTGGATAATCCTCCAGGGTAGCCCAAAATGATAGATGACGTGATATTTTATGAAGCTAATCACGTTCGATGTCTTGACCTCTGCCAACGGAACAGCTTCTGCCTATTTGGAGAAGTAATCGGTGATTGCAAGTATGAACCGATGTCCTCTAGACGACAGCGGGGTGATTGGCCCGATGACGTCTATTCCCCATGCTTCGAATGGCTAAGAGGCTACTGTCGGGTACAAGAATTCAGATGGCAGATGTATAAAATCTATATGGATCTGGCAAACCTTGCACTTCTTTGCCTAATCAACTACATCTGCAACTATTGTGGGCCAGTAATAATCCATCCGACGAAGGCGATCTTGTAATTTTGGGCTAGGTTGGTGAGCCCCACAAGTACCATCATGAGCTTCACGTAGGGCTTCTTTGGCTTCTGCACTTGACAAGCATCTTAGTAGTAGCCCATCGTAGGATCGCCGATATAGCATTTTCGTCTCCGTATCGTAGAAGAATCTGAGGGAGCGTCTTCGGTAGCTTCCTTCACATTCTCAGGCAGAATTCCATAGGCCGTAAAGTCGATGAGCGGGCGTCTCTAGTCTTGTATGTCGTTGGTTATCTGGGCGGAGCAACTCATACCCAGTTGAAGATTATTCCTAGGGCAGACCAGTTCATGGCCTATTACGTCGACTAGATGATAAGAATTATTTGGGAGTGCCAAGGAGGCGGTGAGACCGGCCAGGGCATCCGCTTCGATGTTTTGAAGTCTAGGAACGTTCTCTATAAAGAACCCCTCCAAGGTTGTAATGATGGCCACTGCTGTCTGATAATAGGGAATCAGGTCCTCATTACGAACCTCGTATGAACCTCGAATCTGGTTAACAACCAACTTTGAGTCACCATAAGCTTCCAGGTATCTAATTCCCACTTCTTTGTGAGTTGGATTCTAATGACTAGAGCGTTATATTCGGCTACGTTATTCGAACAGGGTTCTGTAAGAGAATATGCCCGATTGACTACTAGTCCGGAGGGAGAAAGTAATACCACCCCGACTCCAGCGACGATATCACTTTGTGGCCCTGTTCTTGAAGCACCGTCAAAAAACATCTGTCAAATGGCATCATACGAAGTCATGTTCGAGGCGACGACTTTATCAGGAATTTTTTCATAAATTCTGGCTATTTTTGAGCCTGGATGGGCTACTAGGAAGTCAGCCAGGGCTTGACCCTTGATAGCTTTCTACGGAACAAAAACTATGTCATAAGGGGATAGTAGTATCGCCCAGGTAGCTAGACGGGAACTGAGTGTGCCTGGCTTGCTCATGAGAACCCTGAGGGGATTGACTCGTGAAATCACATGGATGGTCTGCCCTGTCATATAGTATCGTGTTTTTTGAATGGCGAACACTAGGGCAAGGCACTCCTTCTCCACGGCAGTATACCTATGTTCATGTCCTACCATCATCCGGCTGAGATAGTAAATAGCTTGTTCATATCCCGTATCATTATTTTGGGCTAGCAGAGCGTCGAAGGAATGTTCCATCGCCCGTACATAGAGCAGGAAGGGATTTTCTGCGACTGGGTCTACCAGAACTGGCGGATTCATCAGGTACTTCTTAATATCGTCACAGGTACGCTGACATTCCTCTTTCCATACAAAGGATACACCTTTCCTCATGAGTTGAGTGAAGGATTGGCATCGTCCCGGGAGGTTAGATATAAACCTCCTGATATAGGCTAGTATTCCCTGAAGGCCGCGGAGTTCGCGGAGGTTCTTTGGTGGGTTCATCTCCAGTATTACTTTTATTTTGTTGGGATCTATGTGAATGCCCCGGGAAGTAATGACAAAGCCCAAGAACTTTCTACTGGACACCCCTAGAAAAGACTTGGTAGGATTCATCTTCAAGTTGTGTGCCCGTATGAGGTCGAACATTGTTCTCAAGTCATGTAAAAGATTGTTTTTGGAGCGGCTCTTGACGCGATGTCGTCTACATAACACTCCACCGTCTTGCGTAAATGATCTCTGAAGATGACACTCATAGCCCGTTGATATGTTGCACCGGCGTTCTTCAGGCCAAAGGGCATGACCGTATAACAATATACGTCGATAGGCATTCGGAATGATGTATGCTTCTCATCATCGGGAGGCATCTGGATTTGATTGTATCCCAAAAAGCCATCCATAAAGGACATGCGCTCGAAGCCGCACGTATTATCGATCATTATATCGGTGATCGGAAGAGGGAATTCATCCTTAGGGCACGTCGCATTGAGATTGTGGAAATCGATGCAGATTTAGATTTTTCCATTCTTTTTAATGACTAGCACCACGTTGGCTACCCAGTCTGGATGATACTCTTCACGGATGAAACCGCTAGCTATAAGCTTGTTCACTTTCGCCTCGATAGAATTCATGATGTCTGGACAAAATCGTCACTGCTGTTGTTTGACTGGTTTTGCGTCCGGATAGATGTTGAGCTTATGGAGTGCAATCTTGGGGTTCAGCCCTGGCATGTCTTCATAGCTCCATGCAAAGACATCGATGTATTCTCTGACGAGTTGTAACAACGACTCCCGCTCGTCGTCTGTCAGACTTTTACTGACGAAGATTGGCTTTGGAGAGGATTTATTACCGAGGTTAACTTGTATAACCTTATTTTCAGTAGGAGGATCACGAAGTTCGAAGCGTTTCTCTTATTGTACATTAGTTGCTGGACCCACAGCTCTAACTCAAGAGGTTCAAGTAGGTCTTCATCTTCTTCGACATCAGCGGACGTCGTATTGGCAGATAATGTCTGTCTGAATATATCTCCAATACTGCTATTGGAGTCGTAAATGGGTGACTCGGACGAATGGGAGTGCCACTCCCATTGTTCGTCAGAACTTTTAGGCATTGTTGGTGGAGTAACATACCCGAGGCCACGTTTGGATTTGTGATAATGATCCTGAGGCTTCCCTACCGGTGCCGGCGGCTGTAGATGCAATCGTCGACCACTGCCATAATTTAGACCTGGAGTAGCCTCCATGTCGTACCCCTGCTTTTACATGAAGTACTTGGCTTGAGGACTATATAAGTAGAGCGGTAGTCTTCCAGTTTTGGGTCCGAGGTCAGACTCTTGCGGCATGAAAGATGGAGGACCTTTTTTTTGGCCAAAGATGATTGTGTGATCCCATCCTCTTCTGTCTGTGATCGGGAAGTAAGCGCCTTTTATGGGAGCAAGTCGATTTAGGGTATGTACAGTTGTCACCTGTGTGTGCAGGCTAACGTCTAGATAGTCCCGTGCGGCATACGCTAGATTAGGCTTATCATACACAGAATAGTCTAACGGCAGCCTCTTATTGATAAAATAAGGAATTTTGTCCACCGGGATTACATCATCCAGAGAGGGGCTATCCGCCTGTGAAACCACATATTTGGCGAGTTCTTCGTCTTCCTTGGCTACCCCCTGCGAGCTCAGAGTTAGGGCCGCTATCTTGGGTACCTTGTCCTCTAAGGGTTCTTCTTGAGGTATTGATCTGCCTGGGAGTGTTGGATCAACACTTGGCTGCTGGCTCATCTTGGAAAGACCGATGACCATCGGCTCGACAAGGGATTTTGTGTCTTCTAGTCACCTTGGAGCAGATTTTGGCAGTCGGATTACCATCGGTGTTATTGAGGGCTTCGCATCTTCCTGTTGCCTTTGATTGGAATTTGGCAGCCGGATCACCATTGGTCCTATAACAGGTTTTGGTTTCTGACTAGATCTCGGGAGACGGATGACCATTGGTTCCGACAGCGTAGGTGTGACAGGAGAATCGAGCACCTCTTTATGTAAGGTTGCGACAAGGGTTGCGGTCCTGCCCGGTTTGCAGGATTGGAGATGGATTCTCAAGGGTTCCTCTGGCCCTGCAATGGCCTCCGGCTCGTTCGTTATGTGTTTTCTGGATTCGTCATATAGACAAGCCTCTGACGAGTAATAAGATTCAACCCCTTTGAAGGGATCAATGTCGGCAAATTCGATCTTCACGGAACCGTGTTTACTGACATATTTGAAATACTAGTGAAGGGTGGATAGCACGACCATATAGTCATGTATCCACGGACGTCCCAGGAGGATGTTGTAGTAGGTGTCTGTATCTATGACGTAGCAGGTAACTTTCGTCCTCAGGTCACCAATCTGGCACTTCAACCAGATCTTCCCTAAGGGATAGCTTCTCCTTGAGTTAAACTCGCTAATGGCAGTGTTGGTTGCTGCTAGCCGATGCATAGGGATGCCAAAAAGTTGGAACAGGCTTTTTGGGATGATGCTTATTGACGAGCCCGGGTCAATATGCATCCTATCCACCTTGGTGTCGCCTATGTATCCAGTGTAGTACAAGGGGCGATCATGCAAGTTGGTCTTAATCAACATATCCTACGGAGTAAATATAATGTTGGGCATTGCATTTGTGCTATTGCCGCCCTGTAGATTTGCTGGCGGGTCTTCCCCTGGAGGCTTGACCTGAGCTAAGTAGGCATCAGCATTGTGGAGTGCTTCACTTAATGCGACACGAAGATCCTTGGAGAGCCTTAGGAGCTCGTATAGCGATAACTTTACTGGCGTATTAGACAATTGTGCTAATATGTCAAAGTTGTAAGGTCTCTCCAGTCCCTGAGGTATATCACTGCTGAGTGGCCTGTCGAAGCGGGTCTCCCTTGTCTTGGACTTATCCGCCAGCGGAGGCTGAGATGGCTTTGGAACATCAGAGGGAGAAAACAATGCTGGGTGAGAATCTTCTGCTAGACTATCCCGTGCGGGCTGGACTAGCGCTCCAGACCGGGTGACAACATCTGCAGCCTCTTCAGCTTCGGCTAAAATTGTGTGGCAGGCTCTAGACTTCCTGTCCTTCTTCTTGTTGGGAGGAGATGACGCCCCCTGGATAACTTCGGGAACCAAGTCTGGATGCACCCACATGATCTCTCCTCGCGATGTGGTGAGGGGTACCAATCCAGATGTCTGGCTTTGGGCGGGTGGAAGATTAGTATCCTCCATCGTTGCCCGGGGGCCATGTATTACCCCGTCTGGAGTGCTTGTTGGAAGAAGTTGCCGAACTGAATAGATACCATTTTTGTCACCACAGTAACCTCTTCAATGTCTATAAACAGAGCTTTGGAATCGGTAAGACTCTGAATGTACCACTTTAATTGGAAGCAATTTTGGGTGGCGTGATGGACATAATGGTGTAAGTGACAGTACTTTGGGTCCTCTATTTCTGCTGCTCGGGGCTCGCACATTGGTGGCGGAAGCTAGATCCTACCCCTTTGCAAGAGCATATCGAAGATAGGTTTAACATGACTATCTTCGAACGAGTAATTGATCTTGGGCCACTAACCTTTCGCCTATTTTTTCAGGATTTTGAGTCGCATCAGTGACCATGGCCTGCTTGCCCTTGTTGTCCCGGTTGGTGGTGGTGCCACTGTTGTTGTTACTGGAGGTGGGACCAGGACGTCTGCCCTTATCTTCTCCGTCTGGGATGTGTAACCCCAGCTGGCGAGCCTTCTTTAATTTTGTCTCCGCGTTGGTAGCACTTATGATGAAAGTCGTCCAGTCTCTGAACAGATCGTCCTCCATCCAGAAGCTAATTGCAGGGAGCAGCTTCTTTTGGCAGATTTCAATTAGGGAGCTCTCGGGATTGCCCTCAGGCAATCTCATTACGGTTTGGCAGAACCGCTCGATATAGTTCCTCGTCAGTTCCCTCTCTCCCTGAACAACGTCCATGAGAGATGACATCGTGACATCATGCCCCATTTCGTAAAATCTCTCCAGGAACATGTGCTTGATGCCGTCTAAAGAATAGACACAGTTATCGGAGAGGTTGCGGTACCAGTCGAATGTGATCCCCTCCAATGCTCTGATGAATAATCGCGTGAGGATAGAGTCACTATACGACAAGTGGTCGGTGGTGACATCAAAGTAAGTCATGTACCGACTAGCAGAGGTCTTTCCATCATAAGAATCGATATGGAACGACTTGTACCATGGTAGAAAAGGTACATCTCTTCATTCGACAGGATATGTCTGCCGTATTCTGAGATCCCAAGAGGAGTCTCGGGCATTGAACATCACTCGGAGCTTCTGGACTTCCCTCCTAGCCTCCTTGGCTTCATCTACAGCTGAAGGAATGGATGGTGCTACGGGATTATCACCTAAAGGAGGAGCGGTTATGTTGGAGTCTGTATTGACTGTGGGTCCCAAGCTTGTTTGTCCGGGTGTCCTTGCTGGTTGAGCTGGTAAGGCGGCTTTGATCTCATCCACCGACTTGACTAAGGACAGGAGCATGGCTTCGAGCACCTCTAGCCGTTGTCGGTCGGAAGGCATTTCATGATCGTCGTCAGTCATAAAGACTATTCTCATATGGGTAGAGGTGGAAGGGATTATGGCAGAGGTACTCTCGGTGTCATACCCTTGTATAGAGAAATCGTCAGGAAATATCGGAATATCATCTTCGTCAGACTCGGAAGGGGTGCTACCCCCTGTGCAGGAAGCCGTATCGTCTTGGTGAGGGAAGTAGCCCTCAAGGAAATCTGATTCTGTTACAGAGTTCTGGGGGATCTCTACCCCTTGCGTGTGCTCTTGGTACACCGGGTTATCGCATACATTGAGGGGGCTGCTACACCCAGCTTCATCTACTCTCAAGGAGGCTGAAGGTGCACCCTCGAGTGCCAGAAGCTTTTTCTTGGATCGGGTGCCTAAATAGACACCCACTATGGTGGATGGAAATACCCCAGATGAGGGTCTCCTTGCAATACTGGCCGAGATGGCCGGGCTAGAAGAGCCTGTCGGACGGGTGCTGGCTGCTACCATCGCTGGAAAAATGACTGCCGATCTTCAGGTGATGCTAATTTGTTGCAACAGCAGTTGATGATGACTTGGGTGCAACGACGCCTCGAGAGGGACTCATTGCATGATGACGCTTCCATCTTGCGCTTGTGAGTAATCACGTCAGTAAGTTGGTAGGAAGCTGTTCTATCTTTGCACCAAACTTGTGAACTCAGGGGTCCCGAGCGCAAGAGTGCTTAGGCACCATATTTGCTCCCTGATCCGTGGCTAGTAAAAGCACTTGCTCTGATCTTTAGAGGGAGACTTCAAAGACCCACCCTGTCCGTTAGCCCTAGGGGACTGGACGCGGGTGGTTCTGTACAACTTTTCGTTAGGAGCCCGTGTAACAGTTAATGGGGTCCACTGACAGTCAACAACTTGGACAGTTGACTGGGCTGGTTGAGCCCGTACTGCCCTAGACCTTTTTGACTTAGCGCCCGAAGGTGCATAATAAAAAGAGTCCAGACTGATACATCCCGCTTCTTTAATGGGCCGCATAGCGTCGGGACCGTATGAGAGACGGTCGAACACAGAGCTTCTGACAGGGCCGCATGAGAAGTCCTGTTTGTAGGCAAGATTGTTCGTCGCATAGACCATCTTCTTGCGGCTAGAGCTGGCTGCCGTATGGATCATCTTCCTGCGGCGAGAGTTGGCTGCCGCATGAGTTGTCTACCTGCGACCAAAGTTGGTTGTTGCATGGACAGACTGCCCATCTCCTCTCTGCGGCCTCCTCTTTGTTCTCATGGAGTTCCCTTGTGCCCTAAAAAATGCAGCATCGTAGTATTTTTCTCTGCTGGATTTGGGGACAGTGGGGTCCTCTGCGGTCGAAAACTGAGCCACAGGTGAGTTCTGATGACCGTCTTGGGCTGCAGAAGGAGCTTCTTCGAGAACTTGGTCGGAGGCAACAGTTTTGTGCACCGACGCCTTGCGAGTCCTCTTCAGGTTGGCTTGCTTCTGAGACGGGCTGGCGCTCCCTTGAGAGAGCAATTCTTCGAAGGCTTGTTGGTCGAAGTGGACCACAAGCATCTTCTATGTAGAGCCGAGCTTGGATGCGTCAGATTGCGTCACCAACTTCTCATCGAAAGAGAAGGATGTCCCCAGCAGAGTCGCCATCGTGTTTGCCATAAAAATCAACAATAGGTATTATAAAATACTGAAATTGATTGCAAACTCGCTTGTACAAAGAAGAGCCTAGAAAGAAAGCCTAGGAAACAATCTAAGTACAATTGTTTAGTTTTGATTCTGGGGGGTAATGGTGGAGGCTCGGGAAAGTGCTATCAACTCTGCCTTACTCCGTGGACTATCTGATGCAGTCTCTAGCTCGTGAAGATATTACTTTTTTTTTCTTGAAGGTTGCCAGCCTTTGCAGGGGTGTGGCACCCTGCTATTTATAATAGGACAGATTTTGAGCCGCATGGTCGACTTATAGCCACGTAGCTGATTGGCACACAAAGACCCGCTCTCGGGCTGCCATCTGTCGGTTTGTTGGGATTTTGTTGCAGCAAATCTGGGTAGTTAAGGAATTGGTCAGATTGCCACGTGTCCCGTTGCATATGGTGTTCTCAGTCTTTGATCATATGGGGTCGCACGAGACTTATGCGGCTCGGATCACAGTTTATGAAGTTTGGAAACTTTGTGTCCATATAAGCTGCGCCGTATGAGGTTCATGCGGCTTGGATAATGCTCTTTTGGCCGCATGGAGGCGTACGAACCCTGCTTTTGGGCGACGTCTCTACGTCTTATCTTTCTTGTCGAAGTGTCAGAGCTGTCATGTTTTGCCAGGCCTTATCAGCTTTATCAGTCGAACTGCTCCTCCTTGGTCGTATATTTTTCTTCTACAGCTGTTCGTCGATGGGCCGCATATGTCTTTGAACAGTCATGCGACTTTCCTTCATGTGGACCTGTTTGGCCCAATATACCTATGCGGCAATTTGTAATCCGCATTAACTCCATATTTATCATGTTTCTACAATACCATTGGGTTTATATCGTCATTCTAAACTCGTTGACATATACTTTGCTAGATTTAGTGGACTTTGACTCCGGCACACGTTTTTGTGCAAACTAGATTCTAATATCCGGGTCAACGGATCATTTTGAGATCGGCTCATCAGATTCCAATTCTGGATATATCGATGGGTTTGTATCATCATTCTTAACTCGCTGACTTATAGTTTGCTAGACTTTGATGACTTTGATCCTTGTACGAATATTGGTGCAAGTGGGTCTAATGGCAGACCGTATCTTGACCCAAAATTACTATTTTGTCCCTATGTCCAGAATTAGACTTATGGGTAGTCTATCCTAGTTATTTTGTCTTATTTTGAGAATGTTAATGATGTTTGTTTCAGCATCCAGCAATGTTCATGGAGACTCCTATGTTGCTACATTCCATGGACTTGACGATTTGACCGCAGGACATCATCGGATTACTGCTTCCCCCTAGACAAGATACCTTGACATACTTGTTTTGTTTGCATTATTTATATCTACTCTTGAGTTGTTAGTCGGTGACACTGGTAATGTATATCCCAGGATGACTTGGATTTTATCGATGATGGCATCGGTGTTATGGGTGCGTGCGTATGTGACTTAGAGTTAGTAGACGTACCCAAAAACTGTAAAGTTATCCCAATAACTTCTATGACTTGTCATGAGACATTACACGGCACTGTGAGTGAGAATTCATTGTGTTGGCACCTGCTTACGCATTCGACTGATCATCGGTGCGAGCGATTCGTGTATCGGTACATATAGAGTTAGATAGTGTCTAGGTTAGAGTCTCGCATTGAGATATAGATTGTCTGAGTCGTAGATACGACTTGTATAT